>OZ007595.1:325551912-326220570 GCA_963931845.1 Maratus michaelseni | reverse complement strand
ATTTGTCATGGCTTCCTGCAATTTCTTGCAAAATTGCACGGCGACGACCTCAGAATCTTCAGATAGCTTCTCTCGACAGATGTCTAGTTGCCGGATACGATATATTTTTTCAACTTTTCAAACCAGCCTACACTAGCAGTGAAGTTTTCATCACTTTCTTCAAATTCTTTTCGAAACAGCAAAGCTTTTTCTTGAAGAATCGGACCTGAAAGAAGGCATACTTTTATACTTTGCTGTGTAATCCACATACAAAGTGGCTCACCAGTTTTTTCATACTCAGACTTTTTTAAGGATTTTCTGTCCAAGGATTAATCAGAGCAGTTGTTAGTAGAAAAAGCTTCTAGTTTACTTCTGTTCTGATACGTTCGCAGTAGACATAAAGAGTGAGTGGGGCGGAAGCTCGTTGAACAACTATTCTCTGATTCTCTCTAATTTCACCCGGCGGGATCCCCTGCACTTATAGGAAGAATACACCCGTTTTTTTAAGAGAGTGGCTTCGGAGTGCGCAGTTGACATATGACCCGTCGAACAACAATAAAAACCAGATACTTGAATTTTGTGGTGCGAAATAATTCTTTCATGTGTTGCGTCATTATTTGGAAGCTAAACTGATTTTTTTCACTAACTCGGATTTACGGGAAACTCGAACAATCGAGACTCGAATTATCGAGACTCTACTGTATTTAAACTTTTGGTTGGTGCTGCCATCTATTAGCAGAAAATTAAGTTAGTGAATTTCTAATTCATTTTGCATTTAAAATATTTATAGCTTAATATTTTTCTTGATTTAAGTAATTTTTGAATGTATGTAGTAATTATAATTCTGGCATTTTCAAACCATTTTCACACTTTCATGCCAACATAAGATAAACATCCTAATTTATTATTTTATATTTATCATACAAATCCTAATTTAAATTACAGTAATTAGCATAAATAGTTTGATTAAAACAGGGTTTGTGCATATTTTTTAAAATAAAATTCAAGGACTTTCAAGTTCTCCTCCCCCCCCCCCAAAAAAAAAAATAATAATAATAATAAAAAGTAAAATAAAAATAAAGACCTACAAATTGAAAAAACTAATGAATTATACTACACAATTTTTAATATTTCTGTAAATACAACTTTTAAACATTCAATAGGGAGGGGGGATTGCTGCCTGAGAATATTAATAATATTATTAATTATTATTATTTCAAAATCAGGTTTTACTTTGATGAATACTTTTAAAAGTTAAAGTTATATAATCTACTTTCATCGTTGTATTTATTTTAACTATTTCTTCATTACTGGAAAACTTTGTTTTTTCTGTCATTTTAAACGGGATATTTTCCTACTGTGATTTAAGAAGCTAATATCCATAAACATGCAATTTTATGTCTCTTTTTATGTCTTTCTGCTATGTAGTTGTTTCTTCATGACTGGAAAACTTTGTTTTTCAAGAAATATTAAAATTCAACTCTATTATACTATTAACTTAGACAATTTAAAACTAACAAAATTTTCATGTTTTGTGCAATCGTTAAACCATTTCAGAATTTGCATTTAATTTTCTTATGTAACCAAACAATGAGCTGAAAGTCAAGTTCTTTAGAAACTCGTTAATATATATATACATATATATATTTTAAAACCTTTCGCACATGGATTATTTTTTAAATATTTTTGAATGTTTTGTCTATTTGTTGAACTATTTCAGAAATTGAATATTTGGTAAAAAAAAAAAATCCTCATCATCTGTATTTGTAGAAATTATTTGTCATTTTTAAAATGTACTTTTCTACAATACAAACCTTTCAATAACAAAATCTGCATGCTGTTTGTTTGTATGAAGTCTTATGAAAATGAAACACAGATCAACATTCCGTCATTTTTGGCGGGCATTATATACTACTATTGGTAATAAAATGGAAAATATCAAACATTTCTCAATAATACAAGGAGTATGAGTAAGTACACAAAGCCAGCTAGTATGATGTCATTAAAGAATTATTATTATTTTATTAATATTCCATTTAGCCCACATGACAGATATTATTATGACAGTGTATAATAGCAGGCTTCGCCTGATATCGGGCCGGTTTAGATATTCTAAAGAACGAAAAAAATAGACGTAAATTTTTACTTTACAAAAAACATGACTTTTTTTTCTTTTTTTTAATTAAATTAGTTTGGATTTATTAAAGAAAGGACAAAGTGTTTTGAAAGGAATATTAAACAAAACCCTTTGTGTGTGATCACACTTGCCCATTTTTTAAAAATTCAGTTTTTGCGATTGACAATAGTTTTTTGAAAAAGTAAAATTCGCTTTATTTAATGACAGATTACATAAGCGGAAAACAAGGTGAATTATACCTTTTCAAAAGACTGGTGTCAATCAAGTATTCTGAATTTTAAAAAAGTAGCCCACTGGCATCAATGTACTTCGCTACTTTCAGATTTTGTCAAAGATTGTTTAGTTTTTCAATCTACATTCCAAATTGAGGGCAAGGATTAAATAATACTGTGTCTCTTCGTTACATCGCTTCTGCCGGGATGCAATTAAATAAGTGTGATATAACCCAGGGCATTAAAATATTACAAAAAATAACATATAGGGTAGATGTGCCAGTAATGGACACCCTTAAGGAATTTCTTTTAAAATTATTTTTTAATTAATAGTTATAATTGTTACATTCCATATTTTTTAATATTATATTAATCTACCAACAATATTTAACCATGCTCATAGTCACATTTCCCAATGTGAATCGAAATTTAATTGTAAATAACAGAAATAAATTAAAACACCCTAAATTCCAGTAATGAACACCCCACAAAAAATAGTAGATAATTGATATTATGATTGTATTTAAAACTAGAATTTAAAGAAAGCATATTAATGAAATAAAAAAGGTTGAATTTTTATTGGTTATTTTTTTATAAACCAAAAATGTTGAAAGTGGCCCATTACTGGAAGGCAGTCCATTACTGGCACATCTACCCTACAAGAAAATATTTTGTGTTTATCACCAAAATATATAACAGATTTTGGGATAATGGAGGCTATAATGCAATATCGACTATGATTCAATTACTATAAAGTTATTTGCAAAGACCACACTTTTGGAAAAAATATTTCGAAACAAAACATAAAAACAACAGTAAAATATTTGCATTCATGTATTAATTTTCTTGAAAGAAAAAAAGATAAATAAATAAATAAAACAGGATTCCAATTTGAGAGAAAAGTTTTATTCAAAACATAAAAAAATACATTAGCAATTTTTTTATATTTGAAAGAAATTACTAGCATAAAATATCAGACTGTAAACATACGGTGCACGACAGATGCACGAATCAATGGCAAAATTACCCATATTAAATGGACAAACAGTATCCAAGGTTAAATAAATTTACTAAGTTAATTCGAAAGAAAAAAATAATCATACAATTGAAACGCAAAAACTAAAATTTTAAGAAGTATGAAAGTGTGCTTTTGGACGAATTTTTTCAAAGTATAGTCTACATTGTAATTGGATATACACCAGAAGAATGATTTCACACCAAACTCTTACTCAACAGGATATATACAAAATTTATCAGTTGAATTGCAAATTTTTTCAGTTAATTAGAAATACAGTAAGCCACAAAAAGTAAAAATTAACACAAAATGTAATTATTTTCCATTAAATTTTAATACTGATAGTTTATGTGCTCCCTACATATAATAGTATGCAATTTGTAGCATTTTAATTACATAATCCAGTAAAATATAAAAGCTTCCAATTTTGTAAATATTAAGGAAATTCATGATTGAAAAATCTGGGAAATTACTAAAATATGTACCTAATGTTTGACCAACAAAGATTACATCCCAAACATAATAAAAATCTAATTTGTAAACAATTGAGATAATTTGGTAAAGTACAAGAAAAAAAAATTAAATGTATTAAAGTAAAAGTCAAATTTTAAACAAACACGAATTCAGAAGCATAAAAGTTACTATATAAAACACTAGAAAGCAAAATAAAGTACAATGAAAGGTCATGAAAATAAAATTCTTGAAAAGTCCTATTATTAATTAAAAAGTTAAATATTCAAAGGATTATTAAATTAATCTGTATATTACAAAAAGATAAAAAACATATAAAATTACACCTACAACATAAAGAGACACTAATTTTCACTGAAGAAGAAATTAAGAAATTTAAAAGCGGTAAAAACAATGGCACTTTTCTGTTATACTAACACCACTGTCGCCAATATAATAGTAGGCACAAGTAATAAGTAGTACTCAATTTAAACTACAGGCATGAAATTGTAAATGTCTCTTAACATTGAAGTAAACATTTCATAGGCTATGATGTCCTACACCAAGGTCGGCGAACCTTTTCACATCTGCGTGCCAATATTTGTCAAAAACACTTTTTGGCGTGCCAACGACCTCCCCCGACTAAAAAAACCCTGTAAAAACAATGAATTAAGTTACTATTATTATTCTTAGATTAAGATATAGATAACAAACCTTCGGGTAATATCAACATACTTATTAAAATAAATAATGTATAATATTGAAAACTCAAAACAAAACAACTGGTCACAAGTAAAGATTAATTAATGATAGTAATAATTATAGAAAAAAGTGGATATAATTATAAAGAACTAATAAGATATTATATTAATCGTAAAAAAAAATATTAAAACCTCAAATACAGACAGCTTGCCAAATGACTGTAATAATTATGGTAATACATGATGTTGCTCTTGGGATCTGTTGATTTTGACATTTTAAGCAGGGTGGTGGTTTTATAATTGAGGTAATTTTCTTTTAAAATAGACAACTAGAAAATAAACATCGAAAAAAATTATTTACGAATCATATCTTCAAAATATTTGTTTTACACCTGCTGTTAAATGGAAAGTTATTATTTTAAAAATATATTACACTGCATAAGAAGAAATTAGGAAATATAAAAAACATTACCTAAAAAGTCTACCTAAGAAATCTGTTTTCTCTTTTGTTTTTGTTGATTGAATTTTATTTTCTAATTTCTTAAGCATTGCAGCAAAATCTTCTTTTTTCAGAAGAAAATTTAAAACTTCGTAAGGTACGTAATGCAGCCACAGCATTTTGGAATTTCGACGTTAGTTTCTCTTCACCGAGTTCGTTATCACTCTCATTGTCGCAAATGTTTGTTTCTTTTATAAAGTAGCTAATGTTTGTGGAAATAAGGTAGATCTAACAAAGCGTCAAACTTTCGTTTATTTAAAGCCTGTGACGATATGAGATTAACTATTTTTGTGACTACGGCTATAATATCACCAAGAGATTCAAAACCAGCCTATGCACCCAGGAATTGTTGATGTATGACAATGCTGTGAAATGCAAGAATAATATGTCCAATGTGAGTTTGAAATAAACTGAAAAAAACATTTGTTTTACCCATTATACTGATGCCTCCTTCAACTGTAACAAAAACTATTTTATACAAATTTATTTCTTTTTCAGTAAGTGAATTTATAACTGCTGTACAAATATTTGCACCTTTGATTGTAATTGCTAAAGATAATAACGAGAATAATTCCTTCTTAATATCATTTTCAACAGAATATCGTACAAAAACAGCTAAAAGAGCAGAATTAGTTACATCTGTACTTTCATCAAGACAAAATAAAGTGAAAGGAGAAGACGATATCAGACTTTGGTATTACATTTTCAAGATTCTATCTTTGACTGTATTTCTTGATAAAGGAGTATCTTTAATTAGTTAAATAATTTTATCTTTAATTTGAAAATCGTTAAAAAATTATGGAGCGCATGTTAACCAGGATTCCTTCAAAAACTCTCCATCGCAGAAAAATGTACCATTCCGCAGCCAAGAAACTTGTGACACTAGTTTGAGAATCTTTGCTGATATATGTAATCATAGATGTCAACAGTTTATTTTTTCTTTAATTGCACTGGCAATGGATTCCTTTTGTTCTGCATAACTTTTTGGGGAAAGAGGTTTGGGATTTGTTTCATAAGGCTGTTTTACTGCAGACCACTGTCCCGGAACATAAAACACATAGATTTTTAACATCTTTATTAATCATCCCATATTTCTCAGTCCACCACGTTTGAAATTCTCTACTATCATGCATTTTCTATTTTTTAGCCGAATTGGCTATGTTGAATAAATATTACTTTAATGGTGCAATCTAATCAGTCTTAGATTACCATCGTTGATTATAGGAAGTTAGTTAATAAAAAAGATTATGCATAGTAGAGTTGATGAAAACAACACTATATAGAATAAAAGCAAATCAGAACAATAATAAAATGACTAGCCACTAAATTTACTCAGATTTATATATAACAGAATTGAGTCGGCAGCCAGTTGTCTGCTGGATTAATTACCCCCCTCCCCTCTCTATGAAGCCGATACATAAAAGGACAAAAATATTTATCGTTATTCAATATTCAACATATTAGTATTATCATTTACTATTATCTTGATTTATGCACATTTAATGAATTAAGTAATTAAAAATGATTAGAGTAAATTATCTCTAAGGCAGGAAAAATCTAGTAGCTTTTGTTTGGTACTTATTTATTGGAAATATCTTTAAATTGTTTACAAATCACATTTTTTCCTGTTCTTTCATAATCGGCAGACAACATATTTTTGAAACTATAGTTTTCATTTCATTTTATAACTGTTTTAACAAGCAATGTATTATTATTTTTTAACTTTGAAAAAAGTGCATATTTTATTAGTTTCATTAAGGCTTTTGTCATTTTAACTGATTAAAAATTAATTAACAAATTACAGCAACAGTTAAATAAAGCCTCATATGCAGATCAACAAGCATTAAATGATGCTGAAATTTCAGAAACAATAAAGCAAAAAATAGTTTATTTGCTATATTTCTCTCTCTTTCAATGCAATCACCGGTGCCGGCAGTACAAAACCGAGGAATAAGGAGAGGGGGGGGGGAGGGGTCAGAGATCAGATGTTCTGAGCGGGTAATTCAATGATATGACAAGTACACATGCACTTATTATAACAAACAAAAGCTATTTTCAGTCAAGCTCGTGTATAAATGGGAAAAAAAATTGAGGTTCAGAATTTTGGAGAGTTTGACAATCTTGATTTAGAATTTAAATCACCGGCGTGCCAAAAATATCCTCTTGCGTGCCATGGGTTCGCCGACCCTGTCCTACACTCATGCACTGTTTTTTTTCTTCTTTTTTAATCAGTTATAAAAAGGAAAAAAAAATCACCAAACTTTGGGGATTTTTTCTTTAATGGTAACTTGATTATTATATGCTTGTATTAAGTGACTGGTTTGGCACAGGCTTGGAAAATGCACCAATCAAAAAGTTGTCAAATATCAGTGCATGTGTTCTATTTCATTTTCTGAATGAACATGTTTAAGATTTTTTTAATAAAAACTATTTTATGTATCCAAAGCCCTAAAATAATTTTATTGCAGCTTTCTCATCATCAGATAACTGCAAAATGGTAAAATCCATTTCAGCATCAGTAATATAACTTAATACAGTAGAACCTCGATCCATCGTTCCCGCATCTTTCGTTATCCTGTATGTATCGTCTAGTTTTAAAAGTCCCGTCACGAATACTATTTAAATAATGTTAATTATATCCGCTTAGGTTGTTTTTGAAACATGCAGATTCCCACATCTATTGTTCAAAAATTTTATCGACCTTCGAAAAAAATGGGGAATTTATTCTATTGTAATCATGTTTAAGAAAAAAAAGTTGTTTCAATTGTGACCTTGGATGCACGTGCGTATTGATAAACCGAGGGTGATTCCATGAGAGTGTGGTGATCTTTAAATGCAATCCCCAAATGGGCGATAAACGTGCAATTCTGTAAGTGGCAACCCTCCAGTGTACAGGTGGAATGAAAAAAAGTTTGCAATAGAAAAAAAAATATAAAATGATGAGTAGTTTTTACAAAAAGTAAAATAAGAACTTAGTTTAAGTTAACGACGTGGCGTCGGATATCTGTATTTATTAAAGTAGTAGAGCAAAAGAGGGAGGGGGGATGAAGGTCTTTCAACCAATGAAATTAACGAGGGCAGTAGACACTTCGTGTGTTTTTTTTTAAATTGTTGAAAGAGTGAATGATTGACAGAGAGGGCGGGGATTAGCTGCAAACGTCATAGCTTCTAGAAGTTAAGACATTGTCACTTTACGTTAGGCTCGTTTTGGCTGTGATAGGATACTGTTGTGCATTCATTAGTTTTCACTTGTTTGTGACTAACATGGCTAAACAAATTCGTACTTTAGAAGAAAGAATTCGTATCATTGAAGAAGTAGAAAAACATCCGTTTGAAAAAAAGAGTTCAAATTGCTAAACGTTTAAATTTACCACCTTCAACATTGAACTCTATGATTTAAAAAAAAAGCTGAAATTAGAAGGCAGTTTGATAAGTACGGTATTTCGGCGAAAAAATGAAAAACTGGTCGAGTATCAATATACAAAGATTTAGAAACTGTTTTGTACAACTGGTATCGTCAAGATCGAGGATCACAAATTCCAATAGACGGAACAATTCTGAGGGAAAAGCCCTAGAAATCGCTGCTTTAAAAGGTATTGAAAATTTCACTGCCTCAAATGGATGGATTTCACGCTTTAAAGAGCGACATGGATTAAAATTTAAAAAATTGTGTGGTCAAAGTGCAGCTGTTGATGACAGAGTGGTTCAAGATTGGTTTTCCAAAATTGCCGGCATTAATTGACGGATATGACTCGCATGACATTTACAATGCGAATGAAACGGGGCTTTTTTATAGATGTTTGCCGCACCGTACTCTGGCACTAAAAGGAGAGGCTTGTCATGGAGGCAAAAGTTCTAAAGAAAGACTGACTGTTTTATTGTGCACAAATAGTGATGGAAGCAATAAAACAATGCCGATTGTAATCTGAAAGTCAGAAAAGCCAAGGTGTTTCAAAAACATAAAAAATTTACCTGTGTCGTACCGTACTAATTCAAGAGCAATTCAATTTTGACAAGTCAGTTGGAAAAGAAAAAAGAAAAGTAGTTTTATTCATTGACAACCATTCAGCGCACCCTCCGGATATATCTTCATTAAAAAATGTGACAGTTCATTTTTATCCCCCTAATTGCACTGGCAGTGTTCAACCCTTGGATTTGGGTATTATTCACAGTTTCAAGCGTCATTACAGAAAGAATTTAGTTAGAAAAGCTCTAGCTATGATGGATGAAGGAAAATGCAATAGCATCAAAATTGATGTTTTACAAGCCATTACTTCGTTGTCTCTGCCTGGGAGAGAGTAACCCAAGAAACTATAATTAACTCTTTTAATAAGGTTAAGGGGGTTGTCACAGAACTCGCTGATGCTAACGATGAAGAGGAAATTGGTTTATCACAGTTTGGGGCAAATGTCTCGAACATCACCTTTGACGATTATGCATCAATTGATGAAGAGGTTGCGACACGTGGCTTGATTTCTGTTCAATAAATGATCGTAGAGAATGAAAAAATGGATGATGATACCGATGAAGACGAAAATGTCAATACAGAACCAGTTCCAAAGTTTGTTGAAGCACTTAAAGGATTTGAAACAATGAGAAATTTTCTTTATTAACATGCATTAAGTGAAAGAGAGCAGAAAAATGTCACTAATGTCGAAAATTTATTGTTTGGGTTAAGAAGAAAACAGTGTGTACAAGCTAAAATTTCCCAATATTTCCAGTAAATAAATAGATCTATTCCACTTTATTCTGCTTCGTAAATTTTTTGTAGTAAGTAAGTATTTTTCTCCTTCAAATTTTCTACATTTCAATGTAATAAATTTATTTATGCCATATACTTTTCCAAACGAAAATATTTTATGTTGACCCGCATTAATCGTTTTCCCGTAATTATCGTTTGAAACGAATGGTCCCTTGAGAAACGATCGATCGAGGTTCTACTGTAATAAATATTTTCCATTCAAAAAATAGCAAATTAAGATTTTTGTGAAGTTACAATTAAACAATAATAATAAATGATTGCATTAGCATACATTTTGGCATGGTGCTGGTATAACAGAAAAGTATTACCAAAGCAATATATTATGAAATGAAAAGTAAACATAATTCTCATAATCCAAATTTGTTATAAACAAAATTTATCATATGCGTACCATTAAGAACTAGAATTCAGTTTATTTAGTTACATCGATACTTTTATGGCATAATCAGCACACAATTTTAATTAACCATGTAATTAAATATTAATTCAATAATTTAAGTCATATTATTAATTAAATGGTTGTACATAATTTTTAATATAAATTTAGGCTACAAGCTAAGAATTTTTCATTAAAGGGAATTGTAAATAAAAAGGATATATATATATTTTTTAAATGTTATTAAATTACAAGAAATTTTGAATTTCAAAGAGTAAAAGTTGAATTCAGTCATCTTACTAAAATGAGGATTAATAAAAGACTGTGAATCTAATCTATGCCATTGTCGTAGAATTTTTCATTGTTAGTGAACAGGCAATTTGTTGCGACTCTTCTGCTGTAGGTGCTCTTAAAAGATTCTGCTTACATTTTTTTGAGCTCTGCTTTTTTTTTATACAAACTTTTGCTTCTTGATCATCTTATTAGGAGGGTTATTCTCAACAGCTTCAAACTGTTCTTGCATTTCTTTAGCATCCATGAATATTTTATAACTCTTTGATGCATGTTTTAATAACCTTTTCAATTCATTTAATTCTTTTACTGTAGTGGCTTTTTCGATATTACTTCCTATCTCAACGTAATATTTTTTAACATCTGCTTCAATTTCTTCCAGATTGGATTCAGATTTTCTTTTCAAAGAACTAAGGTGAGATTCTTTTTCTATGGCTTTGGTAAAATCATCTCTGGAACCATCGATCACTAGGTCCATGTTCTCAATTTGTCTATGATTGTCCTGGCTGGAAAATTGCCTCTGGCAAAAAGCATGTATGTGCTTGCACATATTCCACTGTATGGCGTTATCGATGCATGTGCAAATAAAATTATGAAGGCAGAATTTGCAATCCTTACAGTATAATGGACAGCACTCAGAACATTCATTATTTTTTCTAATAAGATAGAATTCTCCAATGAGAGTTTCTGATTTCACAAGCCGTCCATCACCATTTTCATAAATTTCACAGTTTTCTAACCTTTTGCTAGCTCTGTGTCTATTTCTTAAATTGGCTATTTTAATAGACACTTTTCCTTTTTCTAATGAAATAAGCCTATCGAACAATTTGTCACGAACAAACTGCATTAAACAATGAATTGTTTTGTCCAATCTTTTTACACATTTTCCATGTAAATATATGTATTTGATTGTTCTATGCATTCGTCCAATATGCATATTTGTGTTTATGCCAGCCCATTTCCTATGTGAATAAGCCCACAATTCTTTACGTTGCACATAATACCTTTCAAAATAAACTTTGAAATTAGCAAGATCTGTATTCTCAGAAAATATTTTAAGAGCTTGCTGTAACATAATTTCAAAAGTTTGCACGTCACTTTCAGTTAAAAGGCATCTTAGGATTTTGTAAACCTTCGCCTGATTTTCTTTGGAAGAAATTAATTGATTTAATTTTTTCCTCCAGTTTTTATCGATATGCCAAGAGCAAAGTAATGTTTTATGTGGTAAATCAAAGATTTCACTCCAGGCATTATAGAATGCTTCTGCATCATCCGTCATCAAAACAATACAGGAAACATTTCCACAGTGTTCTTTAATCGAATGAAAGGCAGTTTTCAGAGCGAAGCTATCCTGAAAGTTACTAATTATGAATGCTGCTGGAAAGCCTTCTCTGTCTAATATGACTATTGTTGCTAAGTCAAATTCATAGGCATTTACTCCATGCGTAAAATCTATGCAAATTACATCCTTACCATATAATTTTAGCATTTCTTATTGGGAATTGTTCATTAATACTAAAAGAAAGTCTTCACTATTTAAGTGTGGATAAATGTCCAAATTTAACTGATTTTGGGGTTTATACAAAACAACAGGCGAATCATCTGCATCTTGCATCATTTTCACCCATTTATCTACACTCACAGCATCAGATGAGTCTAGAATTCCATCTGGAGGAATATTGTACTGAATTTTAATATTCTGCAAGTCCTTTCTTGTTAATAAATGTACCCATTCTAAATCATTAAAAAACGAGTCCCTTATATCATCCAATATGTCTGAAATTGGAATTTTGTTAAGCAATTTTGCAGCAATTGTAGCCCGTTCTGCTTCACTGATCTTTAATCGTCCAAGATCATTTGCATGACTAATATGGTTTTTTGTGAAAGTAACAGTAAATTTTTCATCATTTTCGACTACTTTAATGTTGGCTGGGCACATATCATTAATTTTATTGGAGCCCAAGTATTTGATATTTCTTAAATTCTCTCCTCTTTTATTATATTGTCCGCTTCTATGGCAGTAATAATAAGTAATTTTCATTTCATTTTTTGCTTTAGTTCCACAGTGTTTAACAAACATAGAGGAAGTTTCTTTTTCAAATGTTTCTTTCCAAGAAATAAAATCAGTTTTAGAATCAAATTCCATCAACTCTTTGTCTAACAAAATAGAATGATGGGCAATTAGATGTTCTTCGTATATCTTTCTTGATCGAAAAGAATCATAACACAGAGCACATTTTAAATCTGATTTATTGGTAGCAGATTGTTCAAGGCCATGTTTTTCTCTTGCATGTTTTAATAGGTTACTATTTGTGGAATAGTTTTTCCCACATTCTAAACAGGTAAAGTTCACATTCATTTTATATCTTCGAAAGATGAACCACTGAGCAGTAATTTCAAACTTAACGTACGTTACTCACAAATGCAGCAAATGATCTACATTATAACTAATTATAAAGTATTTTATCCGTAAAGCAATCACAAAGATAAATAATAATTTTTCAATAAGCCGCTATTATCATACCGAGATCACAAACCCACATGGACTAGTCATAAATAATAATTTCCCTAAGCATTTTCGGAAAGAGGGTGGTCGTTATGAGTGGACTGTAGAGAGTTGAGATTGTCTTTTTAACTTTTTATTCACACATAACAGGACAGATGACGTTCACACACATAAATGATTAAACTGAACTGCATTTTTATAATTAATATCGCCGCGTGAATTGGGCGGTGTTTTGGTACGTGCGAGTGCTTCATTGACACACAGTTTAACTGAATTGTTTTACAAATTGCTCCTAGGTGGAGCTGTGATACAACGCTCACTAGATGGAGCCAAAACCGTACTTCCGCGAAGGAACATGCCGCCTGGGGATGAAATATGAAATATTTCAGCAATTAATTTAAACTTAGAATATAATTAATATACATTACAAATAATATTACAATACAAAATGAACAATATAGAGTGAATTAGTTATATAATTAATTAAGAATAATATTCAAATACAACACTACATAAATGCTATTTACATTAAATTTTCACCAATTGGCAATAGACAAATTTTTGAAATGCCCCGTAAAAATTCACTCGTGGCAGTTTTCACTTTAACTGCACGCACCTTATTGTCTTTGCCTGGGACTATTTCTACAATCCGGGCCAGTGCCCATTTACATGGTGGCAGATTTTCTTCCTTTAATAACACCAGGGATCCTACTTTAACGTTATTTTTTGTGAACTACCATTTACCGCGCTGCTGCAAATGATTTAGGTAATCAATAGACCAACATTTCCAAATGCATTGAACATATTTAGTAATGCGTTGCCAATCTATTATCGGAGATATTCATAACAGTAGGCTCGGGAATACTGGTGATGGGTCGCCCAATTATAAAATGGCCTGGGGTAAGCACTTCAAACTCATTTATGTCATCTGAAAGAGGAAATAAAGGCCGGGAATTTAAAATGCCTTCGATTTGTATGATAAGAGTTTCGAAGTCCTCAAGAGTAATTTTATTATTACCTACGGCCCTGAGCAAGTGATGTTTGAAGGACTTAACGCCTGCTTCCCAGAGTCCACCAAATTTAGGGGAACGCGGGGGAATAAATTTCCATGTTATGAATTCCTGGGCTAAAAAATTAGATAATTCCTCGCTGGGAGTTTTTAGTGATTTTTTAAACTTATCTAATTCTGTTGACGCACCTTTAAAGTTAGTGGCATTATCTGAGGTTAGTGTACTTATCTTGCCTCTCCTAGCTCAGAATCTTTTAAGCACCGCGATAAATGCAGCAGCAGATAAATCGCTTACTACTTCTAAGTGTATTACCTTAGTAGACATGCATATAAATATGGCCACATAAATTTTTGAATAAACTCCTTTTCTTTGATTCTTATATTTGATGTGGAATGGACCACAAAAATCGACGCCTGAATTTAAAAAACTTGAATTTGGTGTTACACGTTGTTGTGGGAGATCTCCCATTAATTGATCTAGTGTCTTGGGATTGTGCTTGAAGCACGTGACACAGGAATGAACAATTTTTCTTGCTATGCTTTTAGCCTTTATGGGCCAATATTGCATGCGTACTTGATGGACTAATCCCTGTGCACCTATATGCAAGTACCTTTTATGAAAGAATTCAAAGATTAATTTAGTGAGTACGTGATCATTTGGTAAAATCAATTGATGTTTGGCTTCAAAGGGCAAATTGGAGTTGATTAATCTGCCACCTACACGAAGCAAGCCACTTTCGTCCAAAAAGGGATTTAATGATTTTAAGCTACTGGACGAAGGAACAGTGTGTCCTTTCCTCAACGCAGCTATTTCTGCTGCAAACTTACCCTCCTGGGCCTTTTTCACTAAAAAATGAGTGCTTCGCTGAAGCTCGTTTGCCGTCAGGTGATTGCAAGTCCTTTCTAACTTACGAGCATTACCAAGAAACCTGAAAATGAAACTACATATTCTAATTAGTTTAAAAAAATTATGAGAACATTTATACAGACGATCACAAAAAGTGTCATTTTCTTTAGAAATTGTGATCAAAGTGATATCTGGTTTCAGTTCTTTTACACAGTCAATGTCTGTGGGATTGGGACACTGTCTAGGAACTGTGATTTCTCTTTCAAGAAATTCTGGACCAAACCACTATAAGTCATTATTTAGTAGATCCTTGGCATATGCATCTCTGGATATCACGTCAGCCGGATTAGACTTGGAGGATACGTGATTCCACAAACAATTCTTAGAAAGAGTCTGAATCATAGTCACTCTGTTGGCTACGAAAGTTTTTAATTTGTGTGGTGGAGTATTGAGCCAAAAAAGTACAATGGAAGAATCAGTCCAAAGCCACACCCTTTCAAAGTCCAACTGTAAGGTCGGAACTAATTTTTTAACTAGTTTCGTCAATAGTAAAGCTGCTGAGAGCTCTAATCTTGGTATAGTCATTGGCTTTAGGGGAGCCACTCGAGACTTGCTGCATAGAAGATTCGAACTGAACTGTCCAGTCGTGGAGGTGCATCGTAAATAAACAGCAGCTCCATAGGCTTTCCCTGATGCGTCACAGAAACCATGAAGTTCTAATTTTGCGATATTGTCCGACAGAACATATCGAGAAATGACAAGATTATTTATGTCTTGTAATTTAATCAAAAAATTGTTCCATTCTTGAAGAGAGTTGGGAGGCAGTGGTTGATTGCAATCAAGCTTTTGTTCCCATAGCTGTTGCATAAAAATTTTTGCTTTAGTGACAATCGGGCCAACCAGGCCTAGTGGATCATAAATTTTGGCGATTTCGGCCAATACTTCTCTCTTGGAGTAATTATCTTTAGGGATGACAGTAATTTTAAAGGAAAAATGATCCGACTGGGGCTTCCATAACATTCCTAATGTTTTTACAGAAATCTGCTGCGAGGGATCTTCAAATGCGTATTCTGAAATAGCGGTGTCTTGTAACAACTCAGGGTGATTAGATACCCATTTGTGTAGTTCCATACCACCCTTTTCTAAAATCAGAATCAATTGAGATTGTAACTCATGTGCATCTTGCAAGGAACCCGCACCTGACAAGCAATCGTCAACATACATATCATTATATATCACCTTTGCAGCTTTGGGAAAATACTTTCTTTCTTCATCAGCAAGCGCCTTTAATGTACGCGTAGCTAAGAACGGGGCACTAACTGTGCCGTATGTTACGGTATTTAATTGAAATATTTTAATTGGTGCATCCTTATTAGACTTCCAAACAATTTTTTGTAAATTTCTCTGCAATGGATCGATCAGTATTTGTCTGTACATTTTCTTAATGTCTGCACAAAATGCATATTTGTGTGTGCGGAATCTAGTTACAATGGAAAACAAATCTTGCTGGACTGTTCCACCATTTAATAAAATAGAATTAAGTGAATATCCGCTAGATGTATTTGAGCTAGCATTAAAAACCACGCGTAGGGGAGTGGAGGTTTTTTCTGGTTTATAGACAGCATGGTGTGGAATGAAGTACGATACCCCATTGGTGTTTTCACCTTTAATTTCAGTCATATGCCCCAAAAATTCATATTCTTCCATGAAATCTCTATATAAATTAGCCATTGTTTTATTTTTATCTAATTTAGCCCATAAATTATTTAATCTTCTAACTGCAATTTCTTTAGATGACCCTAAAACTGATTCAGCATTTTCTTTCATTGGTAGCTGCACTATGAATCTACCGGTATGATCGCGTTTATATGTGCTTCTAAAATGCTCCTCACAAAATGTTTCTTCTTCACCCTTCACAAATTCGTCATTGTCTCCAGGTAAGGATTCGATTTCAAAGAATTTCTTAAGAGTATTGTCCAAACTAGCTTCAGTTAAGAGACAACAAAATGATTGATTACTAATGGGTGGAAGTGTGCCTGTCACTAAATATCCGAATTCTGTATTTTGTAAAATACACTTTCCCTCTGAGAGCCGAATTTTATCCCCTTTTAAAATATCAAAAAATAATTCGCTACCAATTAGAACATCAACTTGATCTGAAACATTAAAATTGCTGTCAGCTAATTCTATGTACTTAGGGATGCATAAATTTGAAATGTCTAATTCCGTGGTCGGAATATGATTTGTTATTTTTTGCAACACAACCAGGTCTATATTTCTTGAAAATGTTTCATTTTGATTAGATATATCCGTATTTACGATTCGTTTCACTTGTTGATATGAACCGTTAATACCGGAAACACTACCTTTAAAAGGTTTTGGTTTTAAATTCAATTTCCTACAAGCACTGTCCGATAAGATATTTACTGTTGATCCACTATCGATTACACTTTGTAATTTAATTTTATTTCCACGCGAATCCTTTATTAAAATAATTGCAGTGTTTAATAACGTACAACTCTTTGAGTCATTAGTTAAAAGATTGCTGCCTAATAAAGAAGAGACCTTATCCTTACTTTCGGAATCTGACATAATTGATTGTTTTTCTTTTATTGATTCTGAGGGTTTATTCATCTGCGCTTCTGAAAACTTATTCACATTTTCGCAAAGTAGGCTTTTATGTCGAGAGGAACATTTTTTACATGAGAATTTAGAATTGCATTCGCTATTATGTAATCTCAAGCAGTTTATACATAATTTATTTTTGCTTACAAAGTTTTTTCTATTATGAACACTCATATTTTGAATTGCGATGCATTTAAATAACGAATGGTCGTGTTTACATAAAATGCAAGGCTTTACTTTATTTTTATTGTCACTGATGAAAAATGACCTTGATTTATTTACTGCGTAATTATTTTTGATCTGTTTCGAATTCACTTGGTTGGCGCCATGAGACCAAGAAACATTGTCTAACATAATACATCTTTTTTCCAGAAATGACATTAAATAATCGAAGTTTGGTACCTGTGTATTTTCGAGAGAAAGTTCAAATTGTTTTTGACTTTCTTTATCTATTTTTTGTAAAATTATATTCATGAATACACATTCTGATAAGCTATTTTGCTCATATTCCATTATTTTTAAGGCTCTGATGTTCTTATTAATACAATCTAAAAAATTTCGTAATTCTTTCGGAGATTCATACTGGATTTTTTCATAATTTAAAATTGAAGAAATATGAGAGTCGACTAAAAGTCATTTATTTTCATATCTATGAATGAGGGCTTGAAATAACAAATTGAAATCATCATCGGGAGATTCTAATTGTTTAGCATCATTTTTTAAAGAGGCTTTTAAATAAAATAGCCTTTGATTATCTATCATCTAAATGATCATTATTAATGATCAAATTCGTAAATTGATTTTTGAAATTTGCGAAATCACAGTATGCACCTCCGAATGAAGGCAATGGAATTTCTGGTAAACGTACTTTTGTTTTAATATGAATATTATTAGATTTATCATCAAAGGAGGTTAATAAAAGTTTTACACTCACCTCCAAATTTTCTAATCGGTCACTTGCATCATCTAAATCCTGCTCAATTTCCTTTAATTGAGGTTGAGTTATTTCAGGTAACTCATAGTATTGTTCTCTAATATCTTCTAATTTATTTTGCAGGTTTTCAATTTTTTTTAATTTTACTTGAAGTTGGCTCACATTAGTGGCCTTTGGATCTACATTATCTTGAATAAATTGTTCTAGTTTGGTTATTGCGGCCTTGACAGCGCCTTTCGAACGATTTAATTTATCCATAGCAGCACTCCGGCGTTCTTCAGACCACAAAATGGTCGTTATGAGTGGACTGTAGAGAGTTGAGATTGTCTTTTTAACTTTTTATTCACACATAACAGGACAGGTGACGTTCACACACATAAATGATTAAATTGAACTGCATTTTTATAATTAATATCGCCGCGTGAATTGGGCGGTGTTTTGGTACGTGCGAGTGCTTCATTGACCCACAGCTTAACTGAATTGTTTTACAAAATGCTCCTAGGTGGAGCTGTGATACAACGCTCACTAGATGGAGCCAAAACCGTACTTCCGCGACGGAACAGAGGGGAAAATATCCACCACTAGGGATAAATCTCTAGTTTCAAGAAAGGAAGATTTTACTCTAAGTCCTACCATTAGGAATCGTCCTGTCCCTAGCCGCTAGTGTAAAACCCTGGGTAAGGTTGCTGCTTTCGAAGGTTCCAAAAGTTGTAGGGAGGGAACTTCGTCAGTAGGAGCGGGGTTGCCAGATTTGGCAGTGTCCTTAAAGACTTTTCCTTTTCTCTCCCTCTTATTCCATGAAAAAGAAGATTCTCTTGGTAATAAGAAAAGTCACTAGAATTCAAGCATAATCTTAGCAAGACATTTTTCATATGAAATTTGGGGGAAAAGAGTGAAATTAAAATATGAACCCGGTAATGGTGCATCAGAACTCATTTAGATGAGGAAGGGGTGGGGAGGGGATATTTCATTTGCGGGTTCATTTACAGATTTTGAAATGAAGGAAAATGTTTGAAATTATTAAAAATACAATCCATTGCATCAAAGTTTTTTCTTATACATTTGACTTTTTTCGGAATCACAATATTCTGAGAGCAAATTTATTATTTTTTAAATGAAAATCTTTATTTATTCTAAACTGATTTTTAAACTAACACACAGCACATTTATATTTTTAGTGCTCATTTTAATTGTACGTGATAAACTATAATATTTATTTATTTATTTTGCTATTGATAATGTCATTCAGTTTTCTCTTCATTTTGTAATAAAGATCCCACAGATTTTATAAAGCTTCAATAAGTGTATATTTTTTTATCTGTGCTTTTCCTTGCGATGGTTTTCGCATGACATGTTTCCACTACAATCTGTAGAAATACATTGTTAATTACTAAATCATTAGAAACATTTTTTTACCAAAAAAAAAATCATTTTAAAATATATTTAATCAATATTATTACTATATAACACTGACACAGAGCAAAAGGGGAATATAAAGATTAAAGTTAACAGTATCTCCTACAGCTATAATCGCCAGCAGAACGAAATCCCGGAAAATTTTAGACAAGAATTTAGAACAGATGTGCCTGTGGCCCGAAGGCTTAGACACTTTTTTTTTTTTAATGGAGAATATAATAAGGAAATAAGCTTAACTAAGAACTTTTTCTCATGATTCCTCCCTGCACTGTATCCTTAAACATATTAATATTAATAATATAAAAATGTAACAATTAAGAAACCAGCATTTTTTAAAACAGAGAATTGAAAAAGCATTTTTTTAATGGAGGGGGGGGGGGTCTGCTCACCTGAGCCTGACTATTGAAGTGATTTGGAATCAAACTGAGTGTTCCATTTTTTGATAAATAAATTACTTATCGAGTTATGAAGGATTCATGTCACGTGACACTTTTTCCCCTTTTCTCGTGCTTCCACATCAGGATTTTGGTTCAAATCGCCGACTTTGACAGTATTTTCTGAAAGATTTCTGTAGGCCTTAACCAAAAAAATGCAAAACGCCATGCGATTACATTGTTTTTGAATGAGAACACCTGCCAATTTTATGAGTTTCCGAACAAAAATGTATTCAGAAATGTGTCAGAAAGTGCTATTTTGGATTTGAGAACAGCCTTAACTTTCCTTCACACTTTACCCAGCCTTAGGACTGGCAGTACTGGTGGGTTTAAAAGATTTTTTTTTTTCATTTTCTTTTTAACATGGAAATTATTAATAAGTTATTAAATTTCGATGTTAAAAAGAAAAAAAAAAAGATTCAGAGGAAAAAGTTACTACCGATAACTTTTTACTCTGAATCGGAGTTGCTGTCACTGCAACTCGATTCATTGGAATCAGAGTCACTGGAAGCAACTTCAATTACACAATTGTCCACCAACTCTTCTATAAGTCCATCTTTTTCCCAATAATCATTCTCGGGCTGACCAGCTGAACGGGGAGAAATTGGCGTGAAAGAAAATACGGAACTTCCCTCAAATAAAGTCGACTGACCTTGGCAACTGGACCGAGCAGAGGCCGGTTTCAGAGTTTTTCTAACGAGAGCTAAACAGTACTGCCCCACTGTAATAATGGATCCTTTCTGCATAGCTAAGAACATCAGATGCAAGATGATAATGCTTCTCTGATCATGATAGAAACAAACTACAAACAGTAGTCAGCATATTCTCTTTGGAGTGTCTGAGTTAGTGGGTTTTTTTGAGGAAGGCTCTAATTTTCTGAAAACTTATTGTATTTTAATAAAAATTTGGTATACGGCCTAATTTATTATTATTTGAATTCTCTGGAAATTTGAACACAATCGGACAATTAACAACACGGATATTTTTATTTTTTTAATAAAAGGCAAGGAGAAGAAAAGAGTATCATTCTATTCTATTTTCTAATTATTATTATTTCTGTTTGCCATTTAACTTTGAAACAATCTCAGTCATCAGCAGCCGATCTGGGGAGAAAAAAATTTAAACTGATAAAAATCCAACAATAAAACAAAAACAAAATAATGAAACATACACTGGAGTGTCTCTTTTAATTTCCAGTTAAGTGTAGATGATCCAAACAGATTCAATTATAAGATATTCTTGCATAAATATAATATAGTATAAAGATCTTTGTTAAATAATTCTTTAAAAATAATAATTTCTTATTCTTGAGGTAGTTCTACTGTTTATTGCCCCTCCCCTTGTCCATTTTTGCCAAAAGCAGACGGATCAAGAAAAGTAGGATTACTTACAAAAAGAAGTGAAATCCCATCAAAAACGTCATCTGTAAAAAATGCAGCCAAGTCTCGTGACTCTTTTTCCGTAAAAAGTTCTGAGATCGTGTAAAGCCAAGTTTAGCTATCTTATTAACTCTGAAATTTTCATTCACAAATCACTCCTAGTCTCTACATCTTTAGTTAAATATTATTTTGTGACTTGGCAATTACGTAGCACGAGAATGTGATGTATATAATTAGTTTTAATCAAATAATACCATGCCATCTCATAACATATTAAGGTGTAATAACATCCCTGTGCATATATAATTAGCCTTAATCATATTATCTTATTCCATCCCATAACATAGTAATGTGTAATAACTTCCCTGTGCTGCGTAATTGCCAAGTCACAAAATAATAATTAACTAAAGATGTAAAGACTAGGAGTGATTTGTGAATGAAAATTTCAGAGTTAATAAGATAGCTAAACTTGGCTTTACACAATCTCAGAACTTTTTACAGAAAAATAGTCACGAGACTGGGCTGCATTTTTTACAGGTGACGTTTTTGATGAGAACATTATTTTTTGAAATATACAGAAATTTTACATTTCAATGATCTCAAAAGACCATGTCATGTTACCTTTGAATAAGAAGAAAATTCTAACCAGCAACGAGTAATTTTATATAAAATTTTAGTCTAATTATGAAAAACGACATTATTTCAAATTAATGACATCTCTGTTTTGTTGTTATTGTAAATAATCTGTAAATAAAAGCGTTTTTTTTTTTTTTTTTTTACATGGATTTTACTGTGTTTGTCACTGTTTCTCTTAAGAAAATCCTTTAAATACTTTCATGCCCAGCATTTGACCTGAAATATAAAAACTTGATTCACGAATATTTTTCGATTGCAATTCAAAATGTATTTAGAGGCTGTTGTTAACATGGACTGAAAACATTTTTAAAATTAAACAACAACAACAAAAAAAGTGACAGCAAACGACAGCTATTGAAGCAATCTTTGCAGGAGATTAATGCAAGAATTTCTTTATTACACTTCCTTGTTTTAGTTCCAAATATTACCAACAGAGGACACTGCACTGTCTCAAACTATAAAAACAAATCAAACTTCATCCAGAATTCAGTCAATTCCTTACATTCATCCAGTTTTAACTGTTGAAACAACAAAAAGAAAGTAATTAACAGACTGGTGTGTTATAATAAAGCAAACAAACTTCTTAATAACATCATAAATTTAAGAGATGCGCTAGACCTTTCGAAAGAACTTCGTTTTTCTTCATCAGGTGCAAAAGACGTGCTGCCATTTGGAAGGAAAGAGCAAGACTGAAAGAAAATGAAACAGAAAGGGATAAGTTAGAGGAAAGAGCCAATAGGAATGCAGGCAAGGAAACTATTGCCTCCTGCATTACTATTGGCTGTTTTCCCTAATTTACTCCCTTTCCATCCCACTTTCTTTTAGTCTTGATCTCGCCTTTCAAGTGGTAGCATGTCTTTTGTACCTGATGAAGAAGGACAACGTTCTTACGAAAGGTCTAGCACATCTCTTAAATTTATGATGTTATTAAGAAGTTTGTCTGCTCTAGCAAAAAGAAAGTTTTTAAATTGAAAGGTTATTTTAAGCATTATGACACTTTGAAACAGTGCAGCGCCATCTATAGATGGTATTTGGAACTACCAGAAGAAAGCATTCAAGAATTTCAGATATGAATTCCCTACAAATATAAAATAGCTGCCATCATTTACTTATTATTGACTTTCAGAAACATTCAATGTACTTGAGGACAGCCTTTGACTGCATTTTGATAGAAAATGAGCTATTGTTTGTATTTTGAGGAAAATGAGATTTAATTTTTCATCACAATGAAAAAACAATTCCTTAAGGCAGTTCTTAAAAAACAGGTAGTGGTGTTGCAGAAGCACCAGAGTTCCTTTTTGGCACCAAAATGGTAATTTCTCTTGCCTGGCATGGCGACCCGGTGATTTTGGAGAGATTTTGCTTTGTATGGCAATCAGGTAAAATGGATTGTGTGTGCTTTATATTACACTAGCAAAAACCGCGGATTTGCTCGCGTAATTCTTGAAAAATGCCAAGTGGTATTTGTTGGCCTATTTTCATTAGAGGAAATTTTAATGCCACATATAATTAAAAAATTACTAATTAAGCAACACTAATGTCAGAAAAAAAATCAAAATTTTAGAACGTTTTTTGCTCTTTTCCCCCCCCCCCCCTCTGTGAAAGTGTCACCAATATAAAATACAGCCTATGTTACAGCAGGGACTGTTACCATCAATTTGCCACCATCACTTTTGAAAATGGTTTTGTAGTAGTAGAGATTCCATAGAAATTGTAATTTAGAATGTTTATAGAACTCTTTTCGCTCATCTCACAGTTTTAAATTTCAAATTTTTAGAATTTGTTCTTAGAGAGCATTTACATCTTATAAGTAACTACCATGCCAAATTTCATGTTTCTAACACCTTCAGTATAAAAAACATCTAAATTTTAGAACGTTTTTCGCTCCTGCACCCCCTGGGGGTAGTGGCACCGACATAAAATATAGCCTATGTTGCAGCAGGGACTATCACCATCAATTTTCCACCATTACTTTTGAAAACAGTTCTGTAGTTCCAGAGATTCCATAGAAATTGTAATTTAGAATGTTTTTAGAATGCTTTTCGCTCATCTCACCCTTTTAAATTTCGAATTTTTTTAGAAATTGTTCTTAGAGAGCATTTACATTTTATAAATAACTTCCATGCCGAATTTCAAGTTTCTAATTCCTTCAGTATAAAAAAAATTGAAATTTTAGAACGTCTTTCACTCTTGCACCCCCCTGGGGGTAGTGGCACCGACATAAAATATAGCCTATGTTGGAGCAGGGATTGTCACCATCAATTTGCCACCATCACTTTTGAAATCGTTGCTGTAGTTCCAGAGATTACCCCCTACAAAAAAACAATCTTTACTTCTTTATAATATTAGTATAGATTAAACATCGTGCGTGCTTTATAATAAAATAATTTGTGTGTGTTTATAATAAAAATTGTTTGTTTTATAATAAAATTGTAGGTTTTTTTTAAATAAAATAAACTCTTTCATAATAAAATAAAACTAATATGCTAATTTTGCATGCTAGTCTTAAGGGGCTACTTCACTGGCTCTCCCAGACAGAGCAGCTAATGTTATTTCAATGGGAGAAATTTAGAAGTGTCATCTTTTCGCATTTTGCTCGAATTTAATAATTTTTGTAGCTTTCAAAACCTGTACATTTAAATTATGCACGCTCCTTTCAAATTTTATTTTATTATTATTTTTTTAATGTGATATAAGTGCGTTATTTTGAAGATTCATGTTTAGTGTCTTATCGCGAAAAATCTGTTTGACATTTTAAAATTTGGTAAAGACACAATCGTAGCCTGATTATTTAGCTTTCCAAAAATGCTTTTTATTTTGATTTTAAAAAAAATTTAATCGATGCTACAATCCTAAAAAAATTGTACTGCCTTTTTTTAAACAGCCGAAAACAGTAAAATGACCGCCTCAAACAAGTTACCTCCCTTTCTTTCCGGGAACTCAACGGGAAGTCAAACGGGAAAAATCTTCATGGATCGATAAGAAAGACCACCTAATGTGTGAAATTTTGCCTTTGGCTATCAGTATGCAACTTGTAAAGCTGCAAATTTCATTTTAAAAGCAGAGAAGAAAGTTTTAAAAATGGCATTTTGAAATGAGGTAAATAGATGCTGATTATTTGTTTTACTAGGCATCATACAGATTTTTAAAAAACGTTATTGATTTGGGATCAATAAAGATTTTCTTTCACCTCTCACCTCTGAAGTTTAATATCCGATATTTTTTTTAATTGCCTACAATAGTAAAATGAAAAAGCGTTTATTTGCTAAACAAAAATACTAGAACTATCATTTATTCACTCTTTCTCGGGAAAAGACAAACATACAGTGGCAAGTGTCATTAAAATGAATAGATAGACAATAGACATATCCAGCGAATAAATACAGTTGTATTTAAATTTTCTACAATACCTTTTTTCTATTATTTATTACATAACTCTTACTGAGTTAGTTTTAACGTTTCTTTCGAAAATATTAAATATTTATGCGGTAGATTAACTAAAAAATAACTATTGTATAGCTTTATTATTAAAATTTGTTATACTAATTTAAAACTTCGAAATGATGAGATTATACGTGTTCTCTTTTTTTTCCGGTAAATTTCGTGATTCTCCTTTCACAAATGAAACATTTTTAAATTATACTTCAAAGATAAAAAAAAAAAAAAAAGAAAAAAAAAGAAAAAAAAAAAAAACATTTCAGTGCGATTTATTATTAGTTACTATAAATGAAGCATTATTTATTTTAGCATGCAAGAATTTAAATAAATGTGTCAGTAATCAATTTTTTGTCAGACATATATTTTGTTTAAAGCTGTTTTCAAATCCAAAGGACCTACTTTCTGACACATTTCAGAATTCATTTTTCTTCGGAAATGCATGAAATTGGCAGGTGTTCTTACTCAGAGACTATGCAATCGAATAGCGTTTTCCATTATTTTAGCAAAGGCAAAGCATCTTTCAGAAAATATTATCGAATTCGGCGTTTTGAACCAAATTTCTGGACACGACAGGCCGGAAAAGAAGACAAACCTGTCGTCAGATGACAAAAATTACTTATAAATCAATAAGTAACTTATTTATCAAAACATGGAAAACGTATTCAATTTCAAATCGCTTTAATAGTCAGGCTGCCAATTTACGTTTAAAAGAAAGTTTCGCGTTTGTTGAGTAGAGAATTTGAGAACCACCTCAAATTTAGTGAAAATTTTCACATTTCAAACAAGCGTTATAAATGCTCACTCCTCCATATGCAACAAATGCTCTTGGCTGTTCTCAAATCTAAACTGACTACTTTATGACATATTTTTTAAATTCGTTTTTGTTTGGAAATGCATGAAATTAGCAGGTTTTCTTATTCAGATATGATCGAAACACGTTTTCTATTTTTTGGTAAAAGCAGGCGATCTTTCAGAACATACTGTGAGAGTCGACTTTTTGACCGAACTCTCGCCGCGGCGCCGCGGAGAAAAGCGTGTTGTTACGTGACAGGAATGGCTTATAATTTGGCTCTAATTGCAACAAACTGCCTCAGACAAAATGTGATAGTATCGTTAGAAAAATTAAAAACAATAAAATGAAAGTGCAAAATGAAAAACTATGAATATCTTATGGATTCGTCAGAGGAGTTTCATACGAATAATTCATTGTAAACACGTTAATTCGTTGAATACTGTCAAGCATAAAAATGACAATATTAAGCTCCTTATAACATATCGAAAAAACCCTAAGATGTGAAGAGAATAAGACATCCACACACACACACACACATATATATATATATATATTATGTTCAGTGTCCGATATTTTAAATACGGTTTGTAAGTCTAAAAATTTTTTATATGAAGAAAGTGTTAATTCTTAGAAATTACTAATAATACTTTTAAATATTCTAATCTGATTTTGAAAAGAGTAGTAAATATGCTTTTGTGCACGCAAATTGGGCAAATAAAATTTGTATTATCTTTGTATCACTCGTATATTTGTTAGATTATGTATATCATTGAAATCATCAATAAACAGGGTATTTATTCTTTTTTGTATCGTGTAATCATTAATATAGTATATGCACAAATCAATAAAAAATTGTGTTTATATAATAAAAAGTTATTTATAAATATATTTCCATTTCATTCTGTTAGCTATTAAAGGAAAAATAAATAAATAAAGCGTAAAATGTAACAATGGAGTAACATAAAGCTAGTATTGCATTTATACAAATTGTTTCAACAAAGATGATACAAACTTTAAGAAGTGGTAATAATTTTTGTTTAGGAAAATTTGGATTGCAACCCTTTTGTTCAATCAAAAGTACGGGGTGTTTCACTCCAAGCCGAACACCAATTTCTGTTCATAAATGTAACGATAATGAAGCTATTTGACAAAATATTCAATAAACCTTATGCCAAATGTAATGATATCACAAACTGGTGGAAATCACCATCCGCGTCCAAGCAGCGCTGAACTAGGCGCTTCCTATTTTTTCGCAGGGGTTCGGTCCGATCTTGTTTCTACCAAAAACGCCAATGTTTCTTAGTCAATATTATCTTATAATTAAAGTTCTTTTAACAGAATATTGCATACATATATACGTGGTATAGCAGATTATATGCCCACAATCTATGCTGTGGTCGATGCAGGTTTTTTTGCCATAAGAGTTGGTCCTATAAAAAACTTGTCACTATAAAAGTTGTAGATAATTTTAAAGAGATTTACAATAAATTTAAGCGGATTTGATATCTTGGGAATTGACGAAGTTATGAATTTTTTTCTTCTACCCTCCCCCCCCCCCCCCGACCCCCTTCCCCCTCTTGGGGCCATTTTTAATGATATCAAAAATTTGTCATGCATAAATTTTCGGCCTTTTTCCTAGAAGTAATAATAACTTTAAACGGATTCGATATGTATCATAATTAAGAAATTATGGGGGGTTTTCTGTTTTCACAAAAGCCCCCCCCCCTTTCCCCCCCCCTTGGTTCGATTTTACACGTTAATGAACTTGACCGAGATTTTATGCCCCTTGATTTTATGTATCAATTTGGAAAAATTTGTGCAGAATTATTGGAGCTATGGTAAAAGAACATGGTAAAAGAAATAGTTTTTCGATCCTCTCTCTATTTGTATGTTTGTACGTGTGAAAATGCATACAACAATCTGCTTCATGTAATTCAAATTTAGATACATGATATAAATAAATATATATATATATACATATTTTACCACTATGTATTATTTAATTATGCTTACATTGCTTAGTTTTTCGACAGTTACTATATCATTACACCTTATTATATCATTAAAAAAATATGCTTTTTAAAACGCAATTATAAAACACTTAATTTTATATTGCACTTGTATACATTATTAATATATACCAGCTAACCCTACCCGGCGTTGCCCGGGCTTGTGATGATAACCTTATTGATACATAAAATCAGTGTTCAGTGATTTTATATTTTTAAAGGAAATTCTATCCAAACAAACCTAGAGTTGGGGGCCGCACAGCCTTCCGCACCGTACATCGGGCGTGCTACGCACGGTGAAGTCTGTTTTTATTTTATGTTTTTAAACGAAACTCTTTCCAAACAAACCTTTTTTTGGGTTCGAAACAAACTCAATGTCTTTTATTTTTGTTACTCCAATTTTAGTTTAAAGTATTGTTTTACAGATTACAGCAGACTGTTTTATAAATTTTCACATGTACAAACATACAAATACAGATATTCTGTTTTAAATTTTACAAAATAATTTAAATAAAATTTATGTAAACAAGAAATTTATTTATTTGTACAAAATTACTGAACGGAAAAGTTTATTTATACTTGTGTGCCTATGGTACATGTATACCTCCGTGGTGTTACAGGATATATGATACTATGAATTTCACTTCTTAATAAACACATAAAAAATAAAAAATAAATAAATAAAAATTAACATTTGAACATAAATTTTTCCAGTAATGAACACTTGCAACTTATATTTATTTAAATGATAAATGAACTTAGAAAAATGTATTCTATGTCAACCGTATAAAATAAATTATTAAATGATACAGAATGTAAAGATATATTAAAAAATATATATGCAAGTAAAATCCTTTCTAAAACTGACAAACACACACGCATGAAGTTTTTCGCAGATTCTATTAGATTTCTTAAATTTTGTAAAGGTAATTTTTTTCTGCTGTTGACTTCTAATGCATTTTCTATCGAAATTAAATTATATTTTCGTGGATAGTATTCCATGGTTGAAATGTAGGCAAAACTACGTTAATAATAATAATAATAATATATATATATATATATATATATACAGTTTAAGATGCTCATAAAATATTCTTATTTACGAGCAAAAGCAATTTATCCAAATAAAACATCATGCATTGACTATTACTTATAGTTTTGTATACATTTCAACAATGCAATATCAACGAAAATTTAATTTAATTTCAATAGAAAATGCATTAGAAATGATTAGTTGATTTGCAGATTTCTCATTCAATCTCTGATGGAAGGGTACTGAAACATAAAAGAGAAAAAAAAAAGTCTGGCAAATTTGTAACAAGATTTCCAAAAAATGTTTTTAGTTTTTTCCAAATTATATTCGGACCAATAAAATTTATGTCAATTTCAGTTGCTTTCTAAATTTAGATGGAGGCTAAGGAATTTTCCAAAAATCGTCATTATACATTTTTATTAAACATTTTTAACACCTTTCCAACATCCGTACTCCATCTTGCAACTGTTAATTTAAATGTCTTCTTTGTTCTTAATAAATGGTGAAATTTTGTTATACGTCTGGAAGTATTGGAAAGTGTTTTAAAAAACTATGCGTGGCGTGTGTTTTTTCTTTCTTGTTTATTGCTGTTTTAGTTAACCACAAATGTTATAAAAACTGGACCGGAAGCATAACATATTTAAAAACCCAATTTCAGGAATTACCAACAACATTAAAAAAATATTCGAATTCTTTCGTGCATTCCTGTATATGATAAATAGATTTGTATATGTAATGCACGAGCAGGGAAGACCGAGCTATGCTCGGTAAAAATTAGCTTTGAGTTTAAATATCATGAACCATGACCAAAATGATCCACTCATCAAATTTTCCCGAACATGTGACCAAGCCAATTGTTTTCTCGTGCGCGAAACTCTCAGGATATAAAAAATTCAGTCAAAATGGTCTGAGCCGTTATTTAGATACAATTAGCTTGACCCTGACACATAGTGACCTACTAATCGAAAATTCTCGAACATGTGACCTAGCCCAATGGTTTTCTGGTGCCCCAAAACGGTAAGATACAAAATTTCGTCAAAATCGTTAGAGCCATTTTTAAAATAAAGTTTGCATATATATATATATATATATATATATATATATATATATATATATATATATATATATATATAACGACACACAAAATTTCCTCGTATTAGAATATATATGATAGAATGATAAAATTTTGTTTAGTTTGTAAACACATAGCGCAGTTTAAAATCCCCCTTCTGAAATTTCCGTCAATAAACGAAAATGTGATCGAGATATTTTGTGTATGATCTGTAGAATTTATACACACCAAGTAATACACAAAAAATTAGTTAAATTTAAAATAGCGCACCGCAACTGAAAACACACTTCCAGCAATTATTTAACAGACAGAACTTTAACAGAATTCTTTTGTGTGTCCCTGTAAATGAACAATGAATGATATGCACACAGCAATCTATAGTAAGAAAGTCCCATGTAATGCAACTCTCAGTGGTATACATCAATTTCAATGCATTTGAAATCATATAACATCATTTAAATAATACGCAAAGAATTTTCCTCTATAGACCGTAATATAACAGAACTCTTTTGAGTGTCCCTTTAAAGTAACTATAAGCGCGACACACTTCATTTTCAATGCTGAACATGCCATAGTGAACATCAATAACATATATCAATTGCGGGACAATCTGAGTATATTTACGTGAGTTAGAGCACGGACAGACAGATAGACAAACCGAATTCATAGACACTTTTCAACTATGTAGGAAAGTGTTAAAAATAAAGAACAGAGACTCGCTCAACAGCGTGAATCTTTGCTGACATTATTACTCAATCACTTCGGAATCAAATATCGTTTTTTTTCTCCATTTTTATTTTAATATAATTTGAATTATAAAAGAATGGCTACTCGAATACAACTTTTTCTTCTTGTGTATAAAATCAATACAAAACGCCATCTTTGCCATCGTTTTCCGAATAATGTTTTGCCTTCATAGCGGAAAAAAATAGCATCTGAATATCTGTAAATAATTTCGTGCATTTAAAAAGATATATAATTGATTTTAAGAATGTGTTGGAAAATAAAGTTTAGACTTGAGCCCAGCGGAGCAGCTATCTGAGAAAGTGTGATTGGAAACCTATCTCCTGTTTGCTAATCACATTTCTCGCGGTGGTGTATCACTCTCCCTTACTATCCGCCTGAGGCAAAAAGTGTCTTGTTTTATGTTGTGGGATGACCTTTCTGTTTGTCAATCGCAAGCTTAGTAAATATCATTGGACTTTAAAAGTGTCAATCTTAGTCACAGGATACGCCTTACAGATGGCAACGGTTTTTCTTTTTTCGGCTATTTCGATCTTTCAACTGAGTGAAGTAGCCTCTTAACAGGTGTACAAAAAAAAACATAATAATAATACAGAAACACCAGTGAATCTGCAACATCTGTTAATATATTTATTTTCACTCAGATGTTTGTGTCATTTTTAAATGTAAAATCATGACATTTGCAAGCATGATTATTGAAGTGATTTACAATTACTTTTTTTTCTTTTTGATAAATTTTACAACTTGAGTTTTTTTTTTTTTTTTTTTTTTTCATAACAGCCATTTCTTTTTTTTTTTTTTTTTTTAGTTTTTCCCTGCTGTCACATGACATCCACGAAAATGAAAAAAAAAAAAAACCTGTTTGATTACATAAATAATTTCTGAATACGAACACCTGTTAGTTTGGTGCATTTGTGGGCAAAAATAATTTCAGGAATGTGTTCAGAAAGTAGCTAGTTTGGATTTGAGCCTTAAAGAATATACACTAGACTGCCTCAAATCAGCCACTCTAAAATCCAGAAATGCCTAAAATCGGCACATTGTTGCAGGTGTAAACAATGAAACTTAGGAGTTAAGATGTAGAAAAAAAATAAAAATTCTTTATTTTTATATCATTCTGTCCACATTTTAATATGTATTTCTGGTTAATATGACTAAACTCATCCTCTCTCATGAAGGAAGTAGAAATTTATTTTCCAAAAAATTTAAAGTTGGTTCTGATATTACTGGCAATCATGAAATTTTTACCAAATACAGTTATTATTTAATCAAGCTTTCGGTTATTAAGTTTACCTAAACATGAAGTAAAACCTCGTTATTTTATGATTTTGATGTCAGTTATTAGTGTATATTTATAAGGAGAGTTTCATTGAATAATTTAAGAACAATCTCATTATTATGCATATTTAGTTATGCATTATTAATTATTTACCTGCTATGCAGAGCTATGTGGATTTGAGAGAGTCTATTGTATTAAAGAGAAGACACAGACTTGTTTTTTCCCCTTTTTGTTGTACACACGAGGTGGGGGGGGAAGTGAGTGATGAAAAAATACTCAAAAAATTGGAAATTAAGAATGATGATTATTACAGAATATATTAAGAGGCAGTCAAATATTCAAAACATTTGATTTTTCAGAAAAATATATGTGAAAGAGCAATATGCTTCAAAAATGTTCTTATTATTACACTAATTTTGACTAAAAATGTGTCCAGTGTTTTCAATATAATATAAGCAATGATTAAAAGGATAAAATGGGTTTATCTCAAAAAGTTAAACAAGTACTTTTTTTAAAAATTGTGCATAAGATATTTTGGTACTTTTCCAGTATAGGGGCTATGGCATATTTTAAACAGATTGGTGCAATTCGGGCATCAGAAAGTGAGATTTGTTGCCAAATGATATAAACAGCTTTGAAAACAACCTTAATAAACTTTTATTTTTGTTTATATATAAATTTATTTATATATATAAACATTTTAAATGAATATATATACACACAGTAGACTCTCTCAAATCCACATCCCTAAAACCTGCACATTGTTTCAGTTGTAAACAATGAAACTTACAGTTAAGATGTAAGTGAAAAATTTAAGTTTTTTTTTATCTTTATATCATTTTGTATGTATTTTAATATGGAATTCTGGTTAATATGATTTCTCATGAAGGAAGCATAAATTTATTTCTGAGCACTTTCTTTTTACCAAATACATTTATGTATTAATCAATCTTTTTCGGTTATTAAGTATGGCTAGACTTGAAATAAAACTTATTTTAAGATTTTGATGTGAATTATTAGTGTGCATTTATAAGGAGAGTTTCACTGAATAATTCAAGAAAAAATTATCCCATCATCATTATTCATATTTAATTATGCATAATTAATTATTTACTTGATCTGTACTTTTAATATTTAAAAAAAAATTAAAAATTCTTAATTTTTATTATTTTACTTTAATGTAAGCATTCATTATAATTTCCAGTGCATTATTAAATTCAAATTACTGCTTAAAAAATTTAAACAAAACAGTGACAAGAAATCTGCAAAATTCTAAAATCTATGTATGTACAACCTCTGGTTTTAAACTATGTGGATTTGAGGGAGTCTACTGTATATTATTCTTGTTTATTATATAAAATTTATTTCTGTTTGCATATAAAAATAGATAAAGGGCTTCTTTATATTAAATAAATTGTATAAAAAATTGCTTGTGTACATGAAACAGTGACTAGGTTTCCAGAAAATATGTTGACAAATATCCTTCTTACCCCAGGTCATTTTCTCTATCTCGCCATGACCACTATACTGTAAAAGTACCGATATGTCTCTTGAACTACTTAATACTTTTACATGTCATTTTCAGAGATTTATAGATTATACCTATATCTTAAGACTGAACATAAATTTGTTTATTATTCTAGCCACAAAAATGTATTATATATACACACAGAGAAACTCTAAAACAAAATATGCAATACGTTCAATTGTATTTTGAAAATATAAATCTTGCTAAAATATTTCTAAGTTCACATTCAATGCTAGGGTATAATCTATAAATATATGAAGATTGCATGTAAAAATATTAAGTTGCTCATGAAAATCAGGATTATTGTTAGGGTGTGTATGTGCTAAATAGTGGTTTCAGTTATATATCTGATTAAATTTTCAGCAGACCTGAAATTACGAAACAAAAAAAAAAAAAAAAAAAAAAAAAAGAAGAAATTAAAATATTAAAAAATATACAGCTATTTCATGTGTTATTTAAAATTTTAAACTATATTTTATAATATAATGTACAATAGATTTCAAATTTTAAAATAGTTATAAAAATCCTGTTTAAAGGTAGGTGAATATCTTAAAACAAGCAAAAATTATGCATTTTTATGGCACCACAATTAAAAAAAAAAAAAAAAATCAGAAGATACTCCTGAAATAAATGACTTCATTCAAAATACCACAAGACTTCCAATAGACTTAATTCAGTCACTTTTAGTTAGTGATGGGCGATTCTGAAAAATTTGATAATCGATCAACATCGATACTGTATAAAACAACATCGATTAAAAAAATAATCGATTAACAAATTCTAGTATCGATGTTTTAGAATCGATTCTTACACAGGTAGCTTAAAAAGAACAACTCTTAAATTTATCGATCAAATGGCAAAATGGCAGGAAATTTGATTAGCAGATAATAATCGATATTTCTAACTGTCATTTCTTCATTTAGCATATATAATATATTAGCTACTGTCAAATTTTGTTTCAAGCAGCCTTTTTTTGTTTCTTACCTGGTAAAATTGTTATCTTTTCAGATTAGAGGTAGGGGTTACTAAGAGTGAATCCAGAAAAGAAATAATTTTCAAAATATGAACGATACGCGTAGGGAAGGGAAACAAGGGGGTGGCTTGGGGGGGGGGACATACACCCCCGGATCATTGAAATGCCCCCCCCCCGAAAGATTAAAGATTTTAAGCTTTAAATCAGGGTTGGGTTTTCGACGTCAAAAACCTGTCGAAAAGTGTCAAAAACTGTCAAAAAGTGTCAAGAACTGTCGAAAAGTGTCAAAAACCTTATACACACTTTTTTAGCAATCATTAGTGATATTTTATATTATATCAAGCTAAAAACTGATTAAATAATAATTTATATATTATAAGAATAATTTTTATTTAGTCATATTATAATTAAGTTGTAATAAAATTGTATATCAGAATTAAAAATATTTGTCAATTGCCATGCACGGAAAAATAGCAAAAAAATATTGAAACTACTATTAAATGCATTTTTCAAAGTACTTTTTATATCTTTATTACTATTAAGTATTTGGTTTATTATAAAAAAAATTAGCAATCTAATGTATGCTTAAAAATAAATAAATAAAGGTTTGTGTAAAGCTAAAGTAGCCACTATTCAATGACTGTTCATAAGTTACCTAGACTTTCAATGATTCTAAATGTTTGTTTTTGTACATAAACATTAAATATAAACCACAATTGCAACACAAATGTTCTTTAAGTAATTAAAATGAATTATCATATGAAATCTACATAATTAAATGTTCTTTAAATCAATAACTTAAAAGAAGGTGGTTGGTTATTTTCAATATTTGCACATATATAATATATCTTCATTTTATTATGTTAGTTTCAGTTTAATTATTTAGAACTAATTCTTTATGTTAAATTTAATTTTTATACTTTATAAAATAGTACCTTTTTTATATCCAAAGGTTGGGGTATTATAGCTGAGATTTATTCCAACAGAGCGAAAAATGCTGGGACAGGACTCGAACATGGGTACTTTGGCTTGCCATGCCAACGCTCTTCCTACTAATCTATTCCGACGACATCCTGGTTGGCATAATTCACTCTTATTTGTTGGACATGCTATGAACTGCAGAGCTAATTTTATTCATCTGAGCTATAACTATAGCATTTTTACATAATGAATGTGATACAACGCGGAAACTAACTCCTGTATACCATGTAATTAGGTCATAATGAACAGACCCAGGTTCGAGTCCTGGTCCCAGCATTTTTCACTCTGTTGGAATAAATCTCAACTATGATACTCCAACCTTTGAATATGATTTACCTAGTTGAAAAAACATTCCTCTGTTCATTAGTACCTTTTTGGGGGGACAAACATTAAAACAATATAAAAATAAGTATATTATTTATATGAAATTTTATACATTAAATTATACAAGTACCAGAATTTCCCGAAGGTTTAAAAAAGGACAGGGTGATGCTGGTGAGAAAAGGACATTTTTTTTTTTATTATTATTCTTAAGGGCACTTTTCAGATTCTTAAGGGCACTTACTGTTAAAGGCATACTTTTAGTTTTTAAAGTCATTTTTAATATTTAAAAGTCAGGATATTCTTTTTAAGACAACACTGACACAAGCAAAATTTTTAATACAAAAAGGAGAAAGACACTTTTTTCTCTGAGGGATAAGAAGGGTGCTAATTTTTTTTATGATGGGGTAAGGAGCCTGCTAATATTGTAAATCAAAGGGCAGGCAGGGTGCAACACCCTTCTGAAACTGCCTGGGGGAAACTCTGCAAGTACTATTTAATGGTTTGATTAGTTAAAATTTTTAAGGTAACGTTGCTTTTAATTATTATTTTATTATATGTTTATAGCTTACAATTATTTTCAAAGTAATTTGTTAAACCAAAATAATGTTTTGAGTTTTCAGGGGTCGACATAGATTTTTTTTCTTGAGACCCATTTTGTGAAAACTAAAAATTATTTTTGTGAAATTTATCATAATTTTGTGGACATTTTATTATGAAAGATGAAATCCAGCTGCTCAAATTCAAACTAAGTATTTAATGATAACTTCTTTAAGTCCTTCTGATAAAGTTTTCCTTTCTTGTGCATTTGTTTTCTTTGTAAATTATGCATTTTAAAACGTAACAAAATAAAAATAATTAATGGAGGGTATGATTTTATGGAATGGAATTTTGTGAAGGGACTAAATTTTATTAAGAGGAATTTTGTGAAGGGTCTTGATTTATTAAATCGATTTTTGTGAAGGAGTTCTAGATAGGTCTTTTTTAATGTCTAAAACTGTCAAAAAGTTTACTCATGTATATGTAACACTAAAAATTATGAAAAATTGTAAATTTAATGTTGTAAAAATAATTTTAAACAGTTTTTGGACTTATTTTTAGGTTTTTGACAGTCATTGTCAAAAACTATGTCAAAAAGGGGTTTTTGACATGACGGTTAAAACCATGGTTAAAACCGGATAAAACCGTCACACTGTCAAAAACTTGCCAACCCTGCTTTAAATGGTTAAAAAAAATGCAATTTCGCCCCGGAACTCTACAATGCCCCTTCCCCCACCCCCCGGAGCCATAGAAATCCCTCCCGGAAAAAAGTGTCTGAATTCAACACTGAAGAGTAGAATTTCTTGCCCGAATTTAATAAAAATTTAGAAAGAAGTAGGGCTAATGCCCAAGCCGCCGAAAATAACAGATCCTGAATGTGAGATAAAATTAAGGGAGGGGGCAGTCTCCCTTCCCCTGAAATCATAACTTTTTTAATTATGGTCAGATTTGAACGGGACCTTTTCTAACGTTCTTTCTAAGTCATTTGGTTAATAACTAAACATTTGTATTATATCTGCAACTGTTTGTCGCCACTATTTAAGAACAAGGGGAAAGGGGAGCGTGTTTTGCCCCCACAGGGGCACTTTTCTAAATTTTGCCGATACCCCTCATGTGAAATATCGTCGGAAAGGTCTGTGACCGCTTAATCATATTATGCATCTGAGGTGTCAATTCCCCCCACTTTGCCCCTCAAGGGGGCACTTTTCTAAATTTTGCCGATACCCCTCATGTGATATATCATTCGAAAGGTCTGTGACCGCTTAATCATATTATGCATCTCCGGTATCTATCCCCTTACTTTACCACCCCCAAGGGGTGTACTTTTATAAATTTTGCACACACCCCTCATGAGATATATCTTTGGAAAGGTCTGTGACCGCTTAATCATTTTATGCATCTCCGGTGTCCATCCCCCACAAGGTAGGTACTTTTGGAAATTTTGCACGCACCCCTCATGTGATATATCGTTGGAAATGCCTGTGAACGTTTAATAACGCTTATTCATATTATAACCCGTATACGGTGCCAACTCGACATTTATAGCCTTAACGATTTCAGTGCCCGAAGTTCGTGCAGAACAGATTGCGCCACCTGTTGGTGAAACGTGGAACTAACGCATATTGCAGACGACTGCTATACGGTGCCGGAGGCATCGGAGACCCGAGCCGGAGGTTCATTCAGTTAGAGGTTTATACTATTCCATGTACAATTTAAGGGATTATCCGGTGCCGAAGGCAGCAGGGACCCGGGTCGGAGGTTCGTTCGGTTAGAGGTTTACACTATTCGATGTGCAAATTATCGGATTATCCGGTGCCGAAGGCAGCGGGTACCCGATCCAGAATTTCGTTCGGTTCGAGGTTTTAGCAGATTCGAGGCCCTGATGTAAATTAAGGGCCCGCTAGCCGGCAAAGCCAGTTAGTTAGTTCATTCAGTTGTATTTTTCAAGTTCGACCTCATTCTGCCCCCCCCCCCCCAAATCATGGCTTTCTTAGCACAGATTTGAACGGGATTTTTTGTGACATTCTTCCAAAGTCATTTGCTTAATAACTAAACATTGTTATTATATCTGCAATTGTTGGCCACCACTATTTATGAACAATAATAAAAATTTTCATTTTTTTTCCAGTTAAAACACACCATCCCTGGTTGAGAGCCACTTTACTCAGGATGCTCGTTAGTTAAGTTGTATCTGTCAATATTGTCTCCTCCCCCCTGTCCCTCTTCCTTGCCCCTTCCCCTCTCCCTCGCCCGGAATCATAACTTTTCTAATTATGGTCAGATTTGAACGGGACCTTTTCTGACATTCTTCCCAAGTCATTTTCTTAAAAAATAAACATTGTTATTATATCTGCAACTGTTTGTCACCACTATTTATGAACAATAATAAAAATGTTCGGCTTTTTTCCCCAGTTAAAACACACTATCCTAGGTTTAGAGCCACTTTACTCGGGATGCTCGTTAGTTAAGTTGTATCTGTCAATATTGTCTCCTTCCGCCCTGTCCCCCTTCAGTGCCCCTCAACCTCGCCCGAAATTAAACTTTTTTTAATTATGGTCAGATTTGAACAGGACTTTTTCTGACATTCTTCCCAAGTCATTTGGTTAGTAACTAAACATTGGTATTATATCTGCAACTGTTTGTCACTAAACCAAGGATAGTGTGTTTTAACTGGAAAAAAGCCGAAAATTTTGATTATTGTTCATAAATAGTGGTGACAAACAGTTGCAGATATAATACCTATGTTTATTTATTAATTAAATGACTTGGGAAGAATGTCAGAAAAGGTCCTGTGCATAAATAAGAATGTTGTGATTTTTGGGGGAAGGGGCGAACTTTAAAACTAAAACTTAATAAAGTAACTAGCGGGCGTCGCCCACTAGTGGGCCCTTAATTTACATAGGGGACTCGAATCTTGTAAAACCTCGAATATGATAAAACTCGAACCGAACGAAACTCTGGTTCGGATCCCCGCTGCCTTCGGCACCGTATACCAGCCGTGCTACGCTCGCACCAGATAATTCCGTAATTTTCACATTGAATAGTGTAAACCTCTAACCGAACGAGCCTCCAACCCGGGTCCCCACTGTCTTCGGCACCAGACAATTCCTTAATTTGCACGCCGAATAGTATAAAACTCTAACTGAACGAGCCTCCAACTCGGATCCTCGCTGCCTCCGACACCGTATAATGTAGGGTTAGATAACACCTCCCCCACAATATCTTGAGCCACACTGCTTACCATTTAATTAAAATAACTATGTGCATGATGGAGGCTAAAATAATTGCAACATTTTCTGAAGGAAACAAAAAAGGTTTATTAAAACTGTAGGTTATAGGTAGCAAACACATCTTTTAGAAGATACATCATCACAGGCACATAATAAGTCAAACTTTCAATAATTTCTGAAGTCCAAACATAGTTCATTTATACTGCATATATTAACTGAATATTTTATACACTAAAAAAACAAGTAGTCACCTGCTACTAAATAAAACACTAAGAAAAAACCATCTTCAAAATAAGACCTATTTGCAAAAGCTACTCACATGTTGAACTGACTTGTCAAACTACAAACTTCCCAAATATACTTCAAACACAATACAAAATCTGCATTTTAATGTTGCCAAATTAGTAAATATAACTTTCAATAAGTGATAGACACACCCACTAGAACAAAATGACATCACTGTGTCAGAATGACATAAGAAGAAACAACAAATCAGAAAAAGGTTAACTAAAAAGTAACAGAAAGTTAACTTCACTACCAACCACCCAACCATATGCTGAAAAAGGTAAACAAGCATGCACACTTGCTGTAAGTACCAGACTATTGAATTTAAACATTAAAAATGATTAACTAAATAAGATACTTAGAAAATAAATTGAACTAAACATAGAAGCAAGCTTTTATATGGTGGTGGTGGTTATTAAATAAAATGAGGAGCTGGGAAAACACAAAAATATAACTTTAAGCCTACAAATGCCCCCTTTTTTCCAGGTCCTCTGCCTAGCCAAACAACCATTTTCTAAAATAGAAAAATTTTTCACTTGACAATGCTTTTGTCATTACATCAGCAACATTACATTTACTAGATACATACTTAAGTTCAAAATTTCCAATATTTTCCTTTACAAAATAACTACGTGTATCAATATATTTGGTTCTTGTATTTTCTATATTGTTTTTAGAAAAACTTATAGTACTTTGATTGTCACAATGAATTGTTGGTTTAGTTAAGTTTAAGTTCAAAAAGGAAAAGTCATCAATTATTCTTGTTAACCAACACAGTTCCTTGACTGAATCTGATAAAGCAACATACTCAGATTCCATACTTGATAAGGCAACACATTTCTGTTTAGAAGAGTTCCATATAATAGGTACTTGGTCAACAAAAATTACTAAACCACTAACTGATTTACGATCAACTAAATCTGAAGCCCATGTAGCATCAGTATAGACATTAATATTACAATTTGAAATTCTAGATAGATTTAAACTCAATTCTTTAGTATCAATAACATATTGCAAAACCTGACACAAATTTTTCCAATGATCCCATGATGGCTTATTAGAAAACTGAGATAAAGCAATAACCGAAAATTGAATATCAGGTCTACTTCTAGAAGCTAAGAACAACAAGCAACCTATTAACTGTCTGTAAGGGACATCTATTTGTTCCCCCTCATTTGCTAAGTTTAACACTGTTCCTGGTGTTAATGGCAATTTGCATTTTATTTTAGGAACCTTAAAAATTTCTGCAATTCTTTCAATATATTTAGTTTGATGCAGTACATAAGACCCCTCACGTTGCTCGAATTCAACTCCTAGAAAATTTCTAATTTCACCTAGAGTTTTTATTTCAAACTTAGATTTTATTAATTCAATTACTTGGTTTAATATTTTCTCATTCTCTGCAAAAATTGCTAAGTCATCAACATAAACTAGAATTACTACTTTTAATTTATAAACATATATGCAGTTGCAATTCAATGCTTTATCAAAACCTAAATCCTTAAAAGTTTTGTCTAATTCATTAAACCATTCGCGGCCAGCCTGGTGGAGTCCATATAATGCCTTGTTAAGTTTCCATACATACTTTTCATCAACTTCCCGGAAACCATCTGGCTGCTCAACATAAATTTGTTCATTTAATTTTGCATATAAGTATGCACCTTTCACGTCAATATGCTGGCTAAACCATCCCTTTAGAACCACAAGTACAATAAAGAAAAATCTAACAAGTGGAAAAGCTATGACAGGTGAAAATGTGTCAAAATAATCGATTCCCTCAACTTGTCGGAATCCCTTCGCTACTAACCTAGCTTTAAAACTTTTAATTTTACCTGACACATCCTTTTTCAGTGTATATACCCATTTTGTACCAAGAACTTTACTCTTTTCAGGACGGGTTACAAGGTCATACACTTCCCTATCTTTTAATATTTTAAGTTCAGTACTCATAGCTTTAACCCACTCTTGTTTCTCAGGAAGATTTTGGGACTCACTAAAACTAATTGGAATTTTTATTTCAGCACAATGTGCTTCTGGGTTAGATTCTAAGTCCTCTTCATCAGTTTCTATTACAGGTTTAGAATTAGAGTCACTTTTCAGTTTAACTTCAGGCTGGGAGGGATCTGAATTAGTTTTAAGTGGTTTAAAATCAAATTCCTCAGATTTAAAAACTAGACCCTTTTTCTTACAATAATCCTTCACATCATTTTTACTTCTTAACCTAATACCAGGTTCTGGAGAGTAGTAAACATCTACACGACCTGCAGAACTACCTGACTCTCTAACCTTTTCAATTCTCTTCCAATCTGAAAAAAAAGTATTTTCAACTGGGTCATCTTGCACTTTAAATTTAACCATTCTATTGCTAGAGTCTTTAACTGGTTCTGAAATAAAATCATTTTCAATGATTTTCAAATGTTTAGTTTCCTGCACTTCTTTAGTCCCTTGAAACCATACTCTATAACCTCTCGTGCTCCTGGCATAGCCAATTAAAATTCCCTTTTTAGATCTTGCCTCTAATTTATTACGATACCTTTTTGGAATATGAACAAAAACAGTACTTCCTATAACTCTTAAGTACTTAACCGAAAAATTTCCACCTTTCCAAACATTCAGAGGGGCTTTCCCATGCAATTTAGTGTGAGGGTATCTATTTTTTAAGTAATTTACAGTACAAACCATTTCAGCCCATAATTCTTTAGGTAAATTTGCCTGAATTAACATAGCTCTAACTCCCTCCATTAAAGTACGGTTGTATCTTTCCGCGATGCCATTCATCTGTGGCGAATACGTATTCGAGTGCTCATGTTTAATCCCCTCATCTTTTAAGAATTCCTCAAATTGATTAGAATCAAATTCTTTACCCCAATCAGAACGAAGTCTTTTAATTACATGACCTGTCTGCTTCTCAACTAAAGCTTTATAATGCTTGAAATAATCAAATGCCTGACTTTTATATTTAAGAATGTATACATGTGCATACCTAGAGAAATCATCAACTAAACTCAAGAAAAACCTAGCCCCACCTAAAGAAGGTTCAGGAGCTGGTCCCCAAATGTCGAGGTGCACTAACTCTAAAATGCCACCTGTCTTAATATCATCTATAACATGATGAGATTCTCTAGTACTTTTTGCTAAATTACAAACTTCACATGACCCCATTTCACCGGATAAATTTTTAAGTCCAGTTACATAATTTGTTTTTGAAAATTTTATCAAGTTTTTAGCATTTAAATGACTGAAACGCCTATGCCATAGCACTAAATCATTAGAACAATTATTTAACTTACTATTTCTAACAACATAAGCACACGATTCATTAGACACACATTTAGCAGTAATACAATAAAATTTAGTTACTAAAGGCACTGTTAAAAATTCAGAATTATCAGGATTAAAAATTATAGCCTTACATTTGTCAAATTTTACTTTAAAATTTTTATCAGTTAATTTTCTAACAGACAGAAGATTTCTCACCATATCAGGAACATAATACACATTTTTTAAAGTAAAAGTTCTTACTACAGTACCACAGTTCACTCATAAGTCAATGTCCCCTATACCACAAATGTCAGCAATTCCTTTTGCTATAACAGCTTGACTTTCTAATTCTCTGAAATTGTAGAAGAGAGATCGATCAAAACTAAAATGATCTGTTGCTGCCGAATCCAAAATAAATTTGAGTTCAGGTCCATCAGACAATAGGGCGGATGCGAAGAAAGCTTGATTAGGCAGTTGCAATTTCCTTGAACTTGATCTGAATCTTGGTCTATACTGATTTAATCTCCTGGTTTGGGATCTATGTCTACAATTCTTGATTAAGTGGCCAACTCGACCACACCGATAGCACTTTCGGGTTTCTTGTTGCACAGTTGAATTCACAGCACTAGGAGGATGGACCTTTGGTATAGTATCAGTCGAAAAATTTCTAGAAGACATTAGAGCTGTATTTTGATTTTTGAATATATCTTGGTCATCGATCTGTTTATTTTGCAAACGGTCATATTCAGCAAGCAAAAATGGTCGAAGACCTTCCACAGTGAATTCATCATCAGCCAATTGATAAAGACGAGATATAAGGGTCTCATAAGATGGCGGTAAACTTTCTAAGATTTGAAAAGCAATTTCATCTTTAGGCACACTCTTTCCTGTTTGCTCTAAATCTCTAACTATTTCCAAAACTTTTCCAATATACTGACTCATAGTATCACTGGCCTCAAACTTTGTATTTATGAACTTTCTCCGAAGGTGAGCAACTCTTGCACGTGACGTAGGTTCATAAGCACTTTTTAATAACTGTCACGCCTCAAAAGATGATTCAGCACTAAAAACTACACTTTTGATCTCTTCAGTCAAGCTTAAACATATGTATGCCAATGCCTTCTTACTTTTCTTCATATACTCCTCAAAATTTTCAATATTTCCTCCATCGGCTTTTGCTTTACCTTTTTCTTTATCAGAAGTATAAATTTCTAAGCCTTGGCTAATTAGCATCATATCCATGCTGAACCTCCATGCCTTCCAATTATCATTACCCAATTTAGGGAAAGAGAGAGTCTGCTCAGTTATCTTACTCATTTTATCACAAAATACAGCACCACAAAATAAAAGGTAAAGCAGTAAAGGTAAGCAGAGCGCCCAACCACGCTCTGCTACCACATTGTAGGGTTAGATAACACCTCCCCCACAATATCTTGAGCCACACTGCTTACCATTTAATTAAAATAACTATGTGCATGATGGAGGCTAAAATAATTGCAACATTTTCTGAAGGAAACAAAAAAGGTTTATTAAAACTGTAGGTTATAGGTAGCAAACACATCTTTTAGAAGATACATCATCACAGGCACATAATAAGTCAAACTTTCAATAATTTCTGAAGTCCAAACATAGTTCATTTATACTGCATATATTAACTGAATATTTTATACACTAAAAAACAAGTAGTCACCTGCTACTAAATAAAACACTAAGAAAAAACCATCTTCAAAATAAGACCTATTTGCAAAAGCTACTCACATGTTGAACTGACTTGTCAAACTACAAACTTCCCAAATATACTTCAAACACAATACAAAATCTACATTTTAATGTTGCCAAATTAGTAAATATAACTTTCAATAAGTGATAGACACACCCACTAGAACAAAATGACATCACTGTGTCAGAATGACATAAGAAGAAACAACAAATCAGAAAAAGGTTAACTAAAAAGTAACAGAAAGTTAACTTCACTACCAACCACCCAACCATATGCTGAAAAAGGTAAACAAGCATGCACACTTGCTGTAAGTACCAGACTATTGAATTTAAACATTAAAAATGATTAACTAAATAAGATACTTAGAAAATAAATTAAACTAAACATAGAAGCAAGCTTTTATATGGTGGTGGTGGTTATTAAATAAAATGAGGAGCTGGGAAAACACAAAAATATAACTTTAAGCCTACATATAACAGTCGTGCTGCGCACGTGCTGCAATATCCGTTAGTTCAACGTTCCACCACAGGTGGCGCAATCTGTTCAACAGGAACTTTGGGCACTGAAATCGTTGAGGCTATAAATGTCGAGTTGGCACCGTATACTGGTCATAATATGAATAAGCATGATTAAACGTTCACAGACCTTTCCAACGATACATCCCATGAGGAGTGTGTGCAAAATTCAGAAAAGTACACCCTTTGTGAGGGCATGGACACCGGAGATGCATAATATGATTAAATGATCACAGACCTTTCCAACGATATATCCAACCACGGCTGTGTGCAAAATTCAGAAATTCCCACTTTCAAATTCCCACTTTCATTCCCACTTCAGAAATTCCCACTTTCCCCCCTTGTGGGGGGAAAGTGGGGGAATGGACACCGGAGATGCATAATATGATTAAGCGGTCACCAGGGGTCGATGCAGGTTTTTTTTCTTGGGGCCCATTTTGTGAAAAATAAAGGTTATTTTTGTGAAATTTATTATATTTTTGTGAAAAATAACATTTTTTAACGAAAGATGAAATCCAGTTAATCAAATTTGAACCAAACATTTATAAACAAAAACTTTTTCAAATTCTTTTGCTGAAGTTTTCCTCTCTGGTGAACTTGTTTGTTTACAAATTACACATTTTAAAACATCACAAAATAACAAATAAATAATAAATAGTCAGTTTTTATGGAATAGAATTTTGTGAAGAGACCCATTTTATCAAATAGATTTTTGTGAAGGAGCCCATTTTATCAAATAGATTTTTGTGAAGGGGCCTATTTTATTAAATAGATTTTTGTGAAGGGATCCCTAAATAGGCCCCAAATTTTTCCTGGATCGACCCCTGGGTCACAGACCTTTTCAACGATACATCACATGAGGGGTATCATCAAAATTTAAAAAAGGCCCCCCCTTAGGGAGGCAAAGTGGGGGTATTGACACCTCAGATGCATTATATGATTAAGTGGTCACAGACCTTCCCAACGATATATTACATGAGGGGTGTCGGCAAAATTTAGAAAAGTGTCCCTTCCGTGTGGGCAAAACGCGCTCCCCCCTACCGATAATTTTCGACTCGGCCTCATTTTTAAAATTTATTTTATATGTTATAAAATATCGAAAAGTTTCAAACAGATCGCCTTATTGTATTTCCTAATTGTGTTCACGCCCCTTCCCTTCCCCTCCCGAAAGGTCAAAACGCCCCCCCCTCCCCATAATCTCTTACGCTAGCTAATTCTTAAAATTTATGTTATGCGTTATAAAACATCGTAAACTTTCAAACAAATCGGCTTATTATATTTCCTAATTTTGTTCGCGCCCCTCCTCTTCCCCCCCCCAATCCAAAATGTGACGCGAATCCCTTACTTAACGAAATTTGAGAGCAACAGCTGCTCATCTCTGCCGCTAAAATAATCAAAGTGAAAGAATAAATATATGGAATTTAGTGCTAGAGAGATCGATCTATAATCTATTAGATTTCCGTTAGGCTCTATTTTTTGATGGTGATAAGATCGATCTGCAGTGACGATTTGAAAGAAAATAAACGAACGATAATATTCGTTTAGACATCGATAAAAAAATTGATAAAATCGATCTGGCCATAGTATCGATTAAATCGATAAAAAAGATCGACATCGATATAAATTTGTTAACATCGATCTGGCCATAGTATCGATTAAATCGATTAAAAAGATCGATGTCGCCCATCACTACTTTTTGTCTGGTTGAAAGTAAAGATATTTATTTAGTTCATTACCACAAAATTACAATTTGGTAAGTATGAGAATGTGCAACCATTAAAATGTATATCTATTTACATGTAAGTAATATATTGTATATATATACATACTTTGCAATGGATTGTTACATTTCTATAATTTTCGGTTTTAACCAGGGCTCGAAATGAAAAAATCCGTGAATTGGAATATGCTATTTCAATATTATTGTTGACTAAAAAAGTTTTTTTTTAAATATAGACAAATTTATTTCTAACCATACAAAAACAATTTAAAACATGCATTCAAGATTCTAAATAATAGTTTTTAAAAAGTTAGAGAGGGCACAATAAGCAATACATATAAAACACCACATAACACCACATTTACTTGCCTGAAAATGGCGAATAATTTCTCTTTTGACTATAGCAACAACAAACTCTGTGTCTCCGATAAGGCCCAAATTCAGCCTGTGTTACATCTTTGTTATATCAAAAGATTCAAATTAAAAAGCTTGCATGTGTGGCCTGTCATCTTTATTTAGTCACTAAAATTTAAAAATATTGGATGTGGGATCATGATCACTGTATGAAATATGAAATCTGAGCTCAGTCATCAAATTGAGTCATTCACTTGGAGTAGGAACTATCACAATCACTTCGCAGACATGGTTATGTGTTGTGACTTATCACAGGGATGTTAAGTACATCACTGCGCATGCTATCTATTTTTTCAAATGAACCTGATCCGGAATGGAAATATTAATGTTTTACAAGAACTGTAACAGTATGTTTTAATAATTGCACAAACCGGAAACAATATTTACTATAGTTTTACAAACCAGAACAATATTTGTCTATTTCATCAGCTGAAATATCGTTCTGGTACATTTTGAGCCCTGGTTTTAACATTTTGTTACAATATCTAACAATATAATTTATTAACACAACATGGTAAAATATTAATTAGAGAATTTTTTGCTTCATAATATAAATGGGAAGATCATTTACTATTATCATCATTAAATTTATATTTTAAAAAATTCTATGGAGCATAATTTTTAAACTGATATCTTCTAATAACGTGCATCAGGGAAGATTATAATACATAGTAAAAAACCATAAAATTTATGAAAAATATGGATATCAAGTTAAATCACAGCTTGCACTGAAATTGAATGATATTCACGCAACATAAAGATAATAATTACTATTGTCTGTAATGCAAGAAAACACAATTTGATAAACTTATCTTAATTCAGTGTTGAATTCAAGGGGTGGCTCGGGGGAACATTCCCCCCCCCCCCAGAAGATTTGAGATTTTATGCTTGTAAATGGTTAAAAAGTGCATTCATTTCTGCTCTAGCCAGCTAGCAAGTCATGTGATTAGTCACATGATTAGAATGTGGGAGGGAGAGGGAAGAGATTTCAATAAAACAGTAAGAAATACTGTCAATCTAGCCTCTGTGGCATCTAAAAATGATTACAATGCTTAAAAAAGCTGACTTCGACAGGAAAATAGGAAAAAAATTATTTTCCTGCTTCACTATTTCATGAATAGCACTCAATTATCTGGACATTTGAAGCATTCTGCTATCGGCATTTCCAGAACATGCCAGTTAATTCAGCCTTTACAGTTTTTTTTTTTTTTTTTTTTAGAATGCTGAACTCAAAATAGACAAATTTTGCCTTTTCTCTTGCTTGCCCATCAAATTGTTTGGGTCTGCAGGACCTAAAATAAAACTTTTTTTCTTTTCTCTTTGATTTCTCTGTCAACAAGACCATAAAAATGCCAAAATTGTAAAATTTTCAGCCTTTTTTTTCCCCACAGATTTTTTGGATGCATGGGATTCTAAGTTATGCCGAAGTTGCATCTCTGATGAATTTACTTAAAACACCCACTTTAGCATGCAGTGGCAGGGTGTAGGGGGATGAGGGGACAGGGAAGGCAATTCAACCAAGTGCAAAAATTTTAAGGAATGCCAAAAAAAGTTTTGATCTGCCAGACATTCAAAAATCCCCTCTGCATCACTGATAACACATAAACACAAATTTTGTGTAAACTATGTACATTTCATCTCCCAATTCTATTATGAGTATGTAATAAGATGTCCAGACAGGTATGTATTCATGCATATTACACAGTAATATTCAGAGCATTTGGAGATACTTTTTGTTGTTTATCATGTAAGGATTTATTTTATAAACACTTTTTTGTGCGAGTGTATTGTGCGAATCAGTTGGAGTATTTTATAGCATTTTTTTTATTTAATTTATTTACTATTCACGTTATATTATTTGTTTATTACTTACTATTTGTATATTAAATATTTGTATTTCATATTTATGTATATAAATAAGTTTATTTTTAATATAGTCCATGTCTCTAAGTAATTTGCCATTGCAATGATCATTGTTTTCTTCTTTTTAAGGGCAAGATTCTTGTGCTGTATTGCAAAGTGGAAAACCTGGGCCATCTCTTGAGTTGATCTACTGTGAAAAAGCGGATCCTAGGGCAGAAAGATTCTGGATGAAGCCATAAAAAAAAAAGGTGCACTCTCATTAACATCGGATGCACCCGAAAAGCAGCATTTGCCAAATGTGTCACAATATAAAATTTACAGGGAAACAACTTGGGACAGGCAAGATCCTGACACAAAGGGGAAGTGAAATGAAAAATCCATTCTTGGGTAATTTCAAAACACTGGTTTTCTGTCCTGTGAATTGGGACTTAAAAACAGTCTATAGAGGGCCCTAACCAGTGCTGTCAGTACAGGGCAATTGTCCCTTTAACTAATGGTAAAATTATGTTGAAATTATTATTTATTATAAATTAAATGTTTAGATATTTAAATGCGAATAATTTTTACCTTGTCATACAACACAAAAGCCACAAAAAAAATCATTATGGACAACTTAAAAATACCTGTAATGTATTTCTATGATATAAAATATCATATATATATTTTACATATATATTATCATATTTATTTTACGATATAAAATATCGGTACTTTTCGGTTAGACAGGCACCAGTGATATATGTACATATATAAATACATATGTATATACATATATTTGTATATATATACATACATATATGCATATATATGTGTATGTATATATATGTATATGTAGATATGTGTATGTATATATATGTATATGTAGATATGTGTATATATGTGTGTGTGTGTATTTATACATGTATATATATCACTGGCACCCGGCTAACCGAAAAGTACCAAAATATCACACAGGATTTTCCTGGAGTGATATTTTATATCGTATTCCAGCACTTGAATCACCTATAGGAAACACACCTATGTCTCCCATTGATGCAGAACTGAGGGTTTACCAGTTTGACTCCAATCAGATTCTTCGAAAAGGTCTACAAATAAAATGTTTATTGATAATATTTATTTAAATTTTTGCAGCACATTTCTAGTTGTAAATTTGATTTCTCTGCTGAACATAATGATCATCTACACTTGAAAGGACTGAAAGAAAGCCGCCCCTCCATCTCTTCCCCTCCTTTCAAAAATAAATTTCTAAACAGAAGTTTTTAATTGCTTTTATTTTTTATTTTAAATTTGAAATAATTGCTAGAAATAAAGTATATTAATCTTAACATTTTTAGCTTGGTTTCTTTAAAAGCCGATCTATTGCAATCATTTAGTTTGAATAATTTCATCTTGTCATCATGATAAAATCCAAAATACTGAACCAATTCCAACCTAATTGCGACAGTAAATGGATCTACCATTATTTTGGATGAATTCATTAATCAAGTATGTAGCTGTTACAGTTTGTTTACAAGGACACACAAAGGCAAAAAACATTCAAAACTTGTCATCACGTTAACATCCGAAATTAAACAGAATAAGGACAGTGTGTTGATCTTGCAAGTATCTTGGAAGAATTTATTAATCAAGTATTGTTTTGGTATCCCTGTGATTACCTAATGAAAAAACAAAAAAACAGTTCTGTTGAAAGCAAAAATTATAAATTCAACAACTTTAGGTTGCTTGATTGCAAATCTTTTTTGTCCAAAGTACGTTATTTGTTTTTTATACCGAAAGAAGTATTGAATCCTCTTTCGATGCCCTTGTCTACAGCGGCACCTAGGGCATATGCCCCTTTTGCTTCCCCCTAGTTTCAACCCTGCCCTTCAGAACATAGTTTTTAGCATTTTTCAAAACTGAGAGGTTTTTCCTTTGTATGTTTGCTAAGATGTCTTTTTAGATCATATTTTTGAGAAAATTCTTTCAAACAGATTTCACAAACAAATGGTTTCTCATTTGTATGAGTTCGAAGATGAACCATTAGAGAATTATGAACATTAAATCGTTTGGAACATATTTCACAACTGAAAGGTTTTTCCTTTGTATGTTTGCGTAGATGCCTGTTTAGACTACCACTTTGAGAAAATACTGCTGAACATATTTCACAAACAAATGGTTTCTCATTTGTATGAACTCTAAGATGAGCTGTTAGTGAACTACGAACAGAAAATCCTTTGGAACATATTTCACAGACAAAAAGTTTTTCACTTGAATTTGTAAGAATTTTAAGATGTTTATGATCACTATTATCAGAAAATTCTTCGGAGCATACATTGCAGATAAAGGATTTTGCATCTGTATGGAAGTAAATATGCTTTTTTAAAGAATACTGAGAAAATTCTTTGAAACAAATTTTACAAACAAATGTTTCTTTATTTGAATGAACTTGAAGATGATTTTTTAGATAACTGTTTGTAGAAAATCCTTTAAAACATACTTCACAAACATAAGGTTTCTCACTTGCGTGCGTTAAAAGATGTCGTTTGAGACTATAATTTTGTGAAAATCCTTTCAAGCATACATCACAAATGAATGGTTTATCATTTGAATGTGTTTCAAGATGCCGTTTAAGACTATAGTTTCGTGAATATCCTTTCTGGCATACATGACAAATAAATGGTTTATCATTTGTATGTGTTTCAAGATGTCGTTTAAGTTCACTGATATTATAAAATCTTTTAGAGCACACATCACAAACAAATGGTTTATTATCTGTATGTCTTTGAAGATGACTTTTAAGACACTCTCGTAAAGAAAATCCCTTGAAACATATATCACAAACAAATGGTTTATCTTTTGTTTTAGATTCAAGCTGAGCCATTGACATTTCTGAATTGAAAATGTTTCATTTCATATAACACAGACTTCTTTTAGGTATATGTATGGATACAGTGATTTTTAATCGTACAAAAATGATTATTATTCTCCTGAAATGAAGGCTGGTGCAATCTCTCATGGATCTGAAATAAATAACATGATTTAATTAGTTTTGAATTTTCTTAAAAACTAATTTAAATTTATATTATTCTACGCTAGCAGCCTTTTCAGTTCAGAGGTCACATACAATGCATCCTAAAAATGGCAGGGGCATTTGAATAATTTAATAAAGAAAAGAGGCAAGTGATAGAAATGCACAGTTTGTTGCATTCTACTAAGGAGACTAGTAAATTTCTATTTATACAGAATTTCAAATTTAGTTTCAAAGTTTGCCAACAGATGGCACTGCTAAATAGGAAAACTAAAAAGAAAAAACTGCATGAACATATTGCGAAGAAGTCTGCAAAAACTAAATAATGATAGTTTCAATATATCCACCATTTGCAGCCACAACCTGGTGTAGTCTGAGAACAAAATTTGCAGAAACCTGTGGTATTACAACCAGAATAGTTTTACATGCAGCAGAGATGTACTATTTCAATTCCGAAATTGCTACATACTTCATTTGGCAACACATCTCCTCTTTGATGTACTCCTCACAGAAAAAAATGTCAAAGGGAATAAAATCTGTCACATAGTCTCATATGCTTGCAATAATCCAGAAATGACAAGATCATTGAAATGTTCATTGATTGAATGAAAAACTTTAACCATTTGCTCTGTTGTATTAAGCATGAGGAGTTCCCACAGTCCTCCAATGCATTTCCTACAGCCACAAATTCACACAGAATGTCCAAAAAGAGTTCTGCTGTAATCCTTTGGAGCCTGAAAAATGACCTAACAGTCCTGTGTATGAAAAAAATACCTGAAGCATGACTTACGGGATGCAGGCATGGTGTTACGGCAATATTAGGATTTTCCTTTCTCCAAATATGCTAATTCTGCTTATTGACAAAGTCGCTCTGGGAAAAATACACTACATCAGAACATCAAATATTTCCCAGATTGATTTTGCCAGCATCCAACTACTGCATTAATGGCAGAAGAAAATAGATTAGCAGGTCTGAATCCTATATGCGAACAGGTAGAAATTATAGTGCATGAACATGTGTCGTAGCCTGGCCTGAACTGCAACACAGCAAACGGAAACCCGGTGCCACTATTGGATCAGTTGCTGAACCACTTCAACATTCACTTCTAAGTGCACACCCTCACATTTCCAGCATAATCATTGTTAATTTGTTTATTAGTCTGTTCAATTTTACAAACAGAACTTTTACTGTATCATTTTTCAATCTTTTAGTGACATTAAACTTCCTGGAAACTGCTCTGTTTCAACTATACTGTGGTCCAGGCAATGAAATTCAAAAACAAGAAAGATCTGCTGTTCTGGTGTATAAATCATTTCTCCACAGCAATTTGTAATCTCTGAGGAGCACATGCTAGTAGTAGGATGACGAAGTACAGAATGGTGATCAGACGGAGTGTGTTTCTCTACAGCTCTAGCAGATCTCTTGGAGTGTCATCTGCTGGGGAATTTTGAAATTCTGTGTGAATGAAATTTACTGGTTTCCAGAGCAGTATGCAACAAACAGTGCATTTGTATCACTTTTAGTTTTTCTTTATTTCATTTTTCCCAATCCGTTTTGGGACACTCTGTAAATAAACCTAATCTTTTCCTTTTAAAAATTGAACTTTTTGATTTTTTTTAGATTTTGATCCCACTTCCATACATAGCTGATTAGTTAAAATGGCATCAATAAAATAAAATGGTAGAACTGAACATTTCTATATGAAATAATTGTTTTTAGCTGACTTTGCTAAAATGCTTTCAAAACAACTGCTCAAAAGACAAATAGTTTTCATAATTTTCAACGTAGACACTATATAGTAAAATATAACACTTTGACTTTATAGAATATTAAGTATTTAAAGCCATTAATTTTCTTATTTTATGAATATAGGTTATTGATAAATTGATATTTAAAGAGGCTGATAATTTTAGGTTCACATAGATGTACTAAATATAATCCCCTCCCCCCCCCCCTCCCTGTTCCTTAAAAAGAACATTCATTTAAGAAGTGTTCCTTTTTTGTGATCTATTGTTTCATTATATGTGCATTAAAACAATGAAGGAGTACTTATAGCACCATTCTAATTTTGAGTCTAAGGAGGTTAAATTAATTCACGGAACAAACCACATTTACCAGAAAAAAAATTACATAAAAATGTTGCCTCTTTGCAAAAAACAGTACTTCTCCATTATCCTGTTGACCACTTTTCATTAAAAAAATTATAGCCAAACAGTAACACTAAATAAACAAATGGAAGAATATTGCCATTGGAATATCAAAATAAATAAATAAAATTAAAAAAATTTGGAAATGCCCCACTCACCAAAGTGTCAACTATCAGTAAGTTTAGACACAAAAAAATTTCAATATATTAATGAAAATAGAAAAAAATCTTGGATATTCATTCATTTGCATTATTTTTTTTAATTATCCTTCTCGGCTGGTGAATAAATGTTTGTGACGTCAGTTGAAATTGATCTATTGCACTTAACTATGCAACACAACTTTTTTTCAGTGCATTTTCTCTTTTAATATCATGGAACAGCCGTTCATGGACGCAACTGTTATTTTAATTAATGAAATAACTAATAAATCTGTAAAACATAATGAAAAATACAGGTAAATGTCGAATTAAAAACCCCTTGATGACATAACAAACGTGCTTAGATGTGCTTCTGACATCAAGTGAATGGGACTAATTTTTGCCATTAAATCCTATAATTTGGCGATTGTTTTTTTTTATGAAAAGTGGTTGACGGATAATGGAGAAGTACCAAAAAAACAAAAATGTGATCTAAATAAATGTGACACTCGCACTCACAGCCATTTATTTTTAAACATAGAGTTACCCGGGGTAATTCCTGGTCAAAAAGCATCAACATTCAATTATTACAAAATCTATCTAAGCTAGAGTTACTAATTTTGGCATGGACTAAGCCCATTGTGATGCCCATCTAATAAAATATTTATTTTATCAATAATACGCAAGTAATTTGAATAATTATAGTTAATTAGAGACCAGGATTTACCCCAGGGATGGGGTAATTCCTGGACACTTATGGGGTAATTATTGGTCACTCACATATTTGATGCAAATACATGTACATTTTTATGTTTATTATTAATACAATTTATTAAACTAATTAGATTATTAATTTTAATATCTATAGCTAATTAAACACTTTACTTAGTTATTTCAGGGTTAAATACAAATTTAATCAACATGAGAAATATATACATTCAACACATCTTTAGCCAAAATATTTTTTGTACAATTTGTATGCAATATTTATAGCTTCTATATCTGCTGTGTATGGGTCTACACTTTTCAAATCAATAGGCCCATAAAAAAATATAGCGAATGTCAATTGTCTCTACTCTATCGCGCTTCGGCCAGCATAAGCTTTCTGCTCCTCTTTCCAGGAACTTTGCACACACTTCACTGCCCTCCATTTTTGTGACTTTTCCAACATAGAACAAGAACAGATCTTTATCATAATATACAACATAGTATCTATGCTCTTCTATTAAATTCTGTATGTTTTCAATTACATTTTTTGCATTTTGCAATGATGATGTATTTTTATTCAACTGCTCAATTACAGTTGACATATCTTGTGGTTCATCTGGGTCCTGATCAATGTTTTTTCTTTTTCGTATCCCCTTACTTTCTTGTGTCTTTTTTGTTTGATTAACCTTTTCTTCTATTTCTCTGTCACGTTCTGCGACTAGTTTCAGAAAATCATTATTGGTTATGACAGCAGCTTTTGTATCAATCTTTCACTGAACTTCTGAGCGTGCTACTGTTTTTGGTTTTGTCTAAACTGTGTGCTTAGCAAGTGAATAGACATTGCAGTTACAGTTAAGAAATTTTCCTTGTATAATTATGAGTACAATTATTAAAATTTATAAAATAATGAGATGAAATTTAATAAAGTAAAATTCAGTATATTTAATATTAATCATTAAGAGTTAAAAATCTTATACTGTGATTACAGTTAACGTTGCAGTTAAGGCTCAAAGAGTTGCAGATAATTAAAATAAATGAAATATGTCAATAATAGGAAAAATAACAATGCTTAAATGATCAGAACAGTATTAGCCAGGAATTACCCCAGTGACCAAGAATTACCCCAGTAACATGGGGCAGTATTTGGTGTACTCCTGTAAATTATTTAAAATAGTAATAGTAAATCCAAAACTATTTTTCAGAAACTGAAGTAGTTCACAATTCAATCAAAAAGAGAAAAAAGAAAAATGTTTAAAACTTTAGTTGTGAACAAGATCTTTGTAAAAATGTATCATAACAAAGGCTAATGTTATTTTACAGAAATTTAACAACCCATTTCAAAAAGATTTTTTATTTCAAAATAAATAAACAATAAACTCATAATTAAGTAATCATTTCCAATGCGGATAGTTCAGAGTACCTCTATGATTTTTTTCATTTTGGTGAAGTGATCTTAAAACATAAAAAGGACTGTGACCAGGAATTACCCCAGAAACTTGCTGACAAGGAATTACCCCGGGTGACTCTAACATTTTATTTCACTCGTTTTTTTTAAATATAATATTAGTTTTTTTATTTCTCAAAATAATCCACATAGCAAGTTTAAATGAAACCTCTTTTTTCAAATTTAGCAACAAGTACTAACTACCTTTTAGAATTGCACAAATACTACTATTCATATGCACTCCATGGCAGAATCGTGGCGACGATGTTGCAGAATGGGAAAGATTTCTTGCAGAAAAAAAACTTCATTTGGGAAAAAAAAATATTTTTTTGAGAGGGAAAGAAGATTCATGCAACAACAAAAGGATCTTCTGTATATGTTTCAATTTTGCAGAACGATATTGGTAAGAGGTAACAATCTTCTGTGTTTCGACAGATTTTCATCCCTCTATCCCAGCAGTTCCCAACCTGGGGTACGTGAAACTCATATTGGTAATGGCGGAAATCACACAAATGATTTAACTGAAAACACATAAAGAAAGTTGATAGTTTTGGCTTACAAAGTTAGTCTGATGTGTAACTCCAATATATTACACTCAAAATGAGAGTAAAAGCACACTAGACTTAATAATTGATTGATAATTCTACGTCACTAGGTCCGCCCACTGCTGATCATATTGCATGAGTGCTGATATATTTCCCTAATCTTTGCTACAACTATCATTGATCATTGTACAATGTTCTTTTCCCACGTCTTATTTATTCCTGTTTTTAATAATAATTACAAAACACCTAAATTACGCCAGAGCTTCTGGTTTTAATGTTTTATTTTAAAACTTGTTGAAAAGCAGGCACTTATTTTCATTTTCAAATAGGTGGAGTTATATCACTAACGTATACTAATTGGAAAGCTTCCTTCCTTTTAATGAGTATTTAATTTGAAGTGTTTACTTATTATTTGAATGATTTGGTTTACATTTAAAATGGATAACTGGTTGAAATCTGGAACTCTTATATTAGCTGCGATTGAAATTCCACCTGATGATTGCAAGAGAACATGAATGCAGCTGTTAATAGGCATGTTCTCATAACTGATAAATACTGAATAATAATACTTTAAATAATACTGAAAACATCAGTGCTCCCTTAATGAATAGAAGCTATAATAATGAATGACTCTTGAAATATGGATTTCGCATTCACAGGAGATGAAGATTTTAATAATATGTGGGGGAGGAGAGGAATGGGTGGAGGGTTATGATAAATAGGGGGTTCTCCAAAATGGAAAGCCTAAGCAAGGGGTACGTGAAAGAAAAAAGGTTGGGAAGCGCTGCTCTATCCCAAACCTGAAATTTTTGTTATAGCATCTTTTTTTCTCCCTTTGCATCCCCCGTCGCTCTCCAAAAATTACAGTTGAAAATCCTTCAAATTTTTAAGTTCTAAGTTCTGCCCAGTTTTTACTTTCTTCTATCTTTACAAGAAGAAAGTCTTGGATTCGTGAAAAATTTCGACTTCTGGTTTTCAATGGATTTATACATTTTAGAAGGTTTTGAACGTGATTCGACTGTTTTTAGAAAATGTCTGCCTGTGAGTGCATGTAAGTGACAAAAATTTTGTGGGCGCTCTATCTCAAGAACTAATGCACAAAATTTAATAAAACTTTAGATTAAGTTGGATCTTGATACAACTTTGTGCTGATTAGTTTTTGATGTAAATCGCCCAACATGTGGCATTTCTATGCTACATTTTTCACAAATTCCGCAATAGCTCTATCTCAAGAACTAATACACAGATTTTTATCAAACTTCAGATTCAGTTAGATGTTGACATATAAGTTGTTGCTGATTAGATTTTGGTATAAATTGCCCAAAAGGTGACGCTGTTATGTGGTTTTTTTCAGGATTTACATGATTTTAGTGATAGCCATATGTTAAGAAGACCTTGATGTACGTTGGGACTCATTAGGTTTTCTTGTAAATCATATAACAGGCACTGCTGCTATGCTGCATTTTTTATTATAAACTGCATAATTAAGAAAATTACATTTTTTGAAGTATGTATTAACACGTATGAGATAGAAGAGTGTTTCAGTATTGCCACATCAGAGTTGTTTAATATTGTTTTGCACTTTTAGTATTATTGTTACTTTGAAATACTAATACCACATAAATAATGAATAATCTACATTTCCTCCCCTGCTGAAATTTTTGGTCATAACCCTCCTCCCTCACCCTGTTTAAAATATTTACGCCCTAAAAAATGCTCTATTTATTATTTTCAAGTAACAATAAATGAATGATCAATCATCTACCTCCCCTCAAAACTTTTAGTTTCCCTAGCTCTGCCTTTCTCCCTCCTCCAGCATTAATTCTTCACTGCTGTGTCAAAAACTGTTGCATAGACACTGTGAACAGTTTTTGAGACCGCTTATTCAAATGATGAATTAAAGGCTCAATGAACTCATAGGATACTAGATTAATTTGACACAATTATTCAAATTGGTAAAGAAATCATATGAGGTGTAATCTGCCCAACTGGGCAAAAAAGTGCGGGCCAGGATTTGAACCCAGGATCCCTTGGCTGAAGTTGCCAATGTTCTACCAACTGAGCAATCCCGGACAAATATGGCTGAACTAATTGAAAGGACTTTTTTGCCCAGTTGAGAAGATTACATCTCATATCATCTGGGAGCACGGCAGTGCGTCCGCCAAGTTCGCACAGGCCGTAAGCTACCTTTTCCCTGACCATTTCGGCCTACTTTTCACCCTCTCATAACTGCGTTTTGGGGAGATCTAGAGAGTTTTCCTTTTTAACACACATTAATATAATCAAACTGAACTAGGTTCCAAGATTTCTTATTTCTGTATTTAATATTTTTCGAAATATGAGATTCCGAAAAAGGGCTTTTTTGTAACTGACTCACAGGGGATCATCAAATAACTAAAAAAAGTTGGGGATCATCAAATAACTAAAAAGTTGGTGATCATCAAATAACTAAGGTACTTCTACTTCTAACAGTCATAGAATCATAAAATTTGACAAGTAAGTAGGTTTTGTCACACAATTAACCAGAAAAGAATGAAAACATAGAATTTCTGCCTTTAAACCCTTCAAATAGGAGGTGTTGATTTGGCTATATACAGTTCGTAACACATTCAATTGGCAAATTAAATTAATTGCATTGTTGCAACCATTTGTGTTTTTTGTTGTACGATAGACATTTAAGTAATAATAGTTGCATAGACAATCATTTCCTCGCTCATATTTGACGCTAGAGTTGGTCGCCAAAGCCCTATTACAGAAAATTAGCCTGAGTTTGAAGGTGTTACATGGTTTCAAGCAGAATGAATTTTTTATATTCTTTTCCGAAAATGTTGGGAAGGCAAATCTTTTAGTTTATCTGTCCGTTTTCCTATTTTTTACTTCCTTAAAATAAATTTCATTATAAATGTCGATATTCTAATCACAATAGCACTCAGTCAATCTGGCAAAATTCCAGTGGGTTGTTAGTTCTTTAAGTGCATTTTAATGATGTTAATAAACTTTATTTATATATATATATATATATATATATATACAATTTCTGTCTAAGAATATATATATATATACAGTAGAAGATCTTTATAACGCAATTCTATATAATGCAATTCTCCATATAATGCACAAGTTCTCAGATGTAAACAATGAATTTTCAGTTAAGAAATACCTGAATTCCCACATTATAAATAGTTGCTATTCTCTAGAGGACTCAATTTGATACATTAGTTCAACTTTATCTCCTTAATTCAGAGCTAATTACTGAAAAAATTGCTATGATTTGATACAGGTATGTTTGGACAATGTTTATAAAGTAAATTTAACAATGTGTGGAATGATCTATATTATGCAAAAAAATTTAATCTGCACAACCCCTGGTAATAAAGAATGCAATATAAAGATACTCTAATGTATTTTGGTATGTTTCACACATATTTGGCCATGTTTTACAAGCTAAATTTAATGATGTGTGAAATGTGATCTATATAACGCAAAATTCTATATAATGCACAACCTCGCGTTTTTAGGTTTGCGTTATAAAGATCTTCTACTGTATATACAATTTCTGTCCAATTATATATATATATATACACACTGGATTTTATTTGAAATATATATATATATGCATATGCATCACATATATAATACATATGCATCATTATGACGTCCACATAAACAGGGTATTTTTGTCGCCAAATTTGGCGATATTTCGTTAAGTGTCATCGCAAAGCTTAGACAGAAATTGAGGCTAGAGGCTATTTTTCATTGCGAATTTTTAGGGCGAGTAATCATCTATTAATATTATGCGGTTAATTAAATGGCATAACGCACAAATGTTAATAAAGTTTCAATCTTTCGTCACTGCACAAGACCTCTGCTCTTGCTATTATATTGTACTGTACATATTATACTTACTATATTGTTAGTCTTTACTCTCTTAAAAGTTTATTATAGAAAGAGAATTTTCAGAATCAAAGCATCGAAACTGCCAGTTCTAGATTATTATAATTTTATAACATATATCCAGTTTATCAATATGTACATTAGAATGAATCTTCTATAATGGGGTTCCTCGCATTTTAGCTTCAGGTTTTCGAGTAAATTTAGCTAAAATCTTAAAACCAAGACATATTGACATATTATCTAAGATGATTAGATGAGAATAATGGTAGATTTTCTAATGGAAGAACGGCAGTGCGTCCGTAGATTTTGTAATCTTCCTTAATCGTTCCAATGTTAGAATAAAAGGGGAAAAAAATTAGCATCAATATGGTTTACTGTAAATATGGATAGCTTAACAGGCGTTTAACAAGAACCACTTCGCTTCAGTGTAAATTACAGAAGATACTTAACAGGATTAAAAATCCCCATATTAGAGAGTGTAACGATGCAAACGGACGTGAAGCGTAAATTCCTAAGTAAATTAAGCGGTAATCTATACTAATATTATAAAGTAGTAAAGATTGTTTTTTTGTTTGTTTGTTTGTTTGTAGGGGGTAATAACTGGAACTACTGAAGCGATTTCAAAAGTAATGGTGGCAAATTGATTGTGACAATCCCTGCTCCAACATAGGCTATATTTTATGTCGGTGCCACTACCCAAGGGGGTGCAAAAGCAAAAAACGTTCTAAAATTTCGATTTTTTTTATACTGGAGGAATTAGGAACATGAAATTTGGCATGGTAGTTACTTATAAGATGTAAATGCTCTCTAAGAACAAATTCTAATAAAATTCGAAATTTAAAAGGTGTGAGATGAGCGAAAAGCGTTCTAAAAACATTCTGAATTGAATTACTGTTTCTATGGAATCTTTGGAACTACAGAACCGTTTTCAAAAGTGATAGTGGCAAATTGATGGTAACAGTCCCTGCTACAAGATACTCTATATTTTATGTCGGTGTCACTAACCCAGGGGGGTGCAGGAGCGAAAAACGTTCTAAAATTGTGATTTTTTTTATACTGAAGGAGCTAGAAACAGGAAATTTGGCATGGTAGTTACTTATAAGATGTAAATGCTCTCTAAGAACAAATTCTAATAAAATTCGAAATTTAAAAGGGTGAGATGAGCGAAAAGCGTTATAAAAACATTCTAAATTGCGATTTCTATGGAATATCTGGAACTACAGAACCGTTTTCAAAAGTGATGGTGGCAAATTGATGGTGACAGTCCCTTCTCCAACATAGGCTATATTTTATGTCGGTGCCACTACACACAGGGGGGTGCAGGAGCGAAAAACGTTCTAAAATTTCGATTTTTTTTTATACTAAAGGAGCTAGAAATTTGAAATTTGGCATGGTAGTTATTTATAAGTTGTAAATGCTCTCTAACAAAATATTTTTAAAAAATCGAAATTTAAAAAGGTGAGATGAGCGAATCGCGTTCTAAAGACATTCTGAATTACAACTTCTATTGAATTTCTGGAACTACAAAACTGTTTTCAAAAGTGATGGTGGCAAATTGATGGTGACACTTCCTGCTGTAACATAGGCTATATTTCATGCTTGTGCCACTGCCCCCAGAGGAGTGCATGAGCGAAAAACTTTCTAAAATTTCGATTTTTTTGTACTGAAGGTGTTAGAAACATGAAATTTGGCATGGTAGTTACTTATAAGATGTAAATGCTCTCTAAGAACAAATTCTAAAAAAATACCAAATTTAAAACTGTGAGATGAGCGAAAAGCGTTCTTAAAACATTCTAAATTACAATTTCTATAGAATCTCTGGAACTACCAAACCCTTTTCAAAAGTGATGGTGGCAAATTTTTTACGGCAATCCCTGCTCCAACATAGGTTATATTTTACGTCGGTGCCGCTAATCCCAGGGTGGTGCAGGAGCGAAAAACGTTCTAAAATTGCATTTTGTTATACTAAAAGAGCTAGAAATTTGAAATTTGGCATTGTAGTTACTTATAAGATGTAAATGCTCTCTAAGAGCGAAATAAAAAAAAATCGAAATTTAAAAGGGTGAAATGAGCGAAACGCGTTCTAAAAACATTCTAAATTACATTTTCTATGGAATCTCTGGAACTACAGATCCGATTTCAAAAGTGATGGTGGTAAATTGATGGTGACACTTCCTGCTCCAACATAGGTTATATTTTATGTCAGTGCCACTAACCCCAGAGGGATGCAGAAGTGAAAAATTTTCGATAATTGCGACTTTTTTTTATATTGAAGGAGCTAGAAACTTGAAATTTGGCATGGTAGTTACTTTTAAGATGTAAATACTCTCTAAGAATAAATTTTTTAAAAAAATCGAAATATCAAAGAGTGAAATGAGCAAAAAGCGTTCTAAAATCATTCTAAATTACAATTTCTATGGAATCTCTGGAACTACAGAACATATTTCAAAAGTGATGGTGACAATCCCTTCTCCAACATCCTCCTCTTTAATATAAAGCTATGCGTTGCTGACGACTGGGTTTTTCGCTAATCTTTGCCACAGATTAATCTCGTAAAATGAAACATTTGAAGTTACTGAAAAAAGTAATAGCTCGAAAAGTATTTGTCAGAAAATTGTTAAACAAACTGCGTTTGAAAGGTAAAATAATTTATATTTCTTAATATAAATTTCAAATTTAATGATTATGCCATTTTTCAAAAAATTACTGAATTTCAAAAATTACCAAATTTTACAATGGAGTACCATAGCGAAAAGATAATGATAAGGGCAACGTGTCCTTTCGTTTATATTGGCTATAGCACGAGTCACAAATTATAGTTGTCTTATTATTCTGTTAAAATATAAAAGTGAACTATGAAATGTCAATATTTTGTTTGATTATAGGTTTGTTAAGAGAAATTGACCAGCGTAGCAGGCGTAGCTTGCTAGTTGTCAATAAAGATGAAATGGATAACAACACAAAATATAAGATATGCTGCCAATGATCGCAAAGAGAATTTCTCTAACAGAAACTTCCGATTTGCGAAGGATTGAGCAAGTAAATCTAATATATGAAAATGAAAATCTGTTTGTCTGTCTGCACTTCTATACAAATCAACAGTTTGAAAGCCAGAATTGTGAAATGCTACGTGTAGGTGTATTAAAACACAGCCGAGGCAACTAAAGTAATCCGGAATCGAAATAATGTACAGTTAATTTTTAAATAATAAAAAACCAAGAATCTAACAGCTTTTCTGGGAAGAGTTCCATATCCTGTGCTGGTTCGGGTGATTGGCAAAAAAAATCCAAACTGCTGCCAAAAGGGGTGTGATGTCACATAGATAAGGTCAATTCCAGTTATTAAGTTAAAATTCCAAAGACAGAATATCGCAAATACCAAATCAAACATTTATCGCCAAAAACAACTCGTCAAACCTACCAGCACAAGATATTGAACTCTTCCCGCCTTTTCCTATTACATTTGAACATTTTTCGTTATAGCAGTTGCCAACAATTAAAAATCCACAATGAAATTCTTTCTACAATAATTGATTTTCTATTGAAAGATTTCCACGTGAAAAATGAAAATAAAAATAAAAAGTTTCAGCAATAGAAAAAAAGATTAATATGACGTCATATTGGTAATATAACGGAAATTTTCAAACATTTCTCAATAATACGAGGAGTATGAGTATGTGTAAATACAGAAAGCAGGTTAATGTGACGTCATTCGATAATTAAAAAAGAAAATTAATATAACGTCACATTGGAAGTTTAACGGACTTTTTCAAATGTTTGGGAATCATACAAAGAGAGTATCAATATGAGGAATAGTGAAAGCAAGTAGGTAAGATGTCAACAGGTGAGTACAACGTCATACGAGTTTGAGGAACATATTGAATCATGATAAAAACACGATTATAGAAATATTGGCATATTTTAACATTTTGAAGTTATCTATAAAACATGTTTAATTTTGAAATTGATTTTTCTACACAAACATTCTTTAAATCTCGAACAACACCAGGTACTTCGGCTAGTTATGAATAAAAGTAATATGATGAAGTGCTTAGCATACATATAAGAAAGAATATATTGTTTGCCTGAGACGGCTAGTATTTTGATGTAAACTACAAATAAAATTATAGATTTGTAAAGCATAATAAAATAGTTCTAAAATTCTTTGACATTTATACATTTATTATATTTATATCCCTTATACATTTGATAAAACCTACAAAAAGCAGTGATATCCCATCAAAAAACTTTCTGTAAAAAAAAAAAAAAGCGCCAAGTTCTCCTTAATGTTTCGGCCATAAAAAGTACTGATATCTGATGTTCGCCCAAGTTAAAAGTCAAACATCCGAAATCTTGAATTTAATGGCTTCCTGCGACTTGGCCGTTAATGCATTTTAGAAGGTTTTTCAAATTCTAAAGAATGTATAACGATCTACATGTCTACTTCATTTTTTTGAACATTTTACGCATTTTGTTGTACAAAGTACTAAAATATAATACATATTTTTAAAAACATAATTTCGAAATCACAGCTGTCAAGAATGGTCCACTCTGGTTCTCAACGTCTCATATAATGTAACACAATGTGAAATTTGATGAAAAAAATATTCATTGGAATTCATGTTAATGATAATAGACCGTACAAAATGGTCATTAAACTATGATAAAACTAAATGATGGTTAATTAAAACTAATGTTTCTTGAAACTCAATGCTATGTATCACAAAGCTTTTAATTACAATATCATCATACGAATTTGCCTATTTGCATTCCGATATTACTTTTAAATGCATAATTTCCAATCATTAATTTTGAAATGATTTATCGACGTAATTATTTATTTCAAATGAAAGATACGCCATGTTTAACATCAATCAGGGTGTATTATGTATTCTAATTTATTTTTCTCAGTATTACATTCTTCTAATGTTTTTAACCTAGAATGCATTAACGGCCAAGTCGCAGGAAGCCATTTTGAATGATAGATTTCGGATGTTTGACTTTTAACTTGGGCGAACATCAGATATCAGTACTTTTTACGGCTGAAACATTAAGGAGAACTTGGCGCTTTTTTTTTTTTTACAGAAAGTTTTTTGATGGGATAGGATACTGTTTATGTACTAAACTTTAATTCAGTTACTATTATAATTAAAATTCACCTATTCAAAATTATCTAGCAATAGTACTAGGGTTCCAAATGAAACAAAATTTTACGAATATTTATAGTTAAACTGTAAAAAAAAAAAAAACAGCAGTCTGTGAGACCTCTAACAACAGAGTTAAAGTTATTAATCATAAAAATTCTCAAGTTTTAGTTTTTTAAAATTGTTTTTTTTTCTAATGTTTTGCCTTAATTGTTTTATTTTGTTACTTTGAAGTACTAATACATAAATATTCATCTAGATTCCCCTCCCTTGCCTCAAAAAATTCAGATAACCTCGCTTTTGCTCTACTATCACACAGTTTGAAATCTTTTAAAACTTTTTTATTAAAAAAAAAATCTGTTTTATTTATTACTTTGAAATAATAATAAATTAATCATCATTTCCTACTGCCCCCCCTCTGATATTTTGACTTCTCTTTCTCTTAACACACAATTTTTTAAAGTATTTAAAATTATTTAATTGTTTTTTATGTTCTATTTGTTACTTTTCATAAATGATAAATAATCATTTTTTTTATTATTATTATTTTAATTCTCCTCTGAAATGCTCACTTCTCCTTTCTCCCTTTTAGCATACAAAGTTTAAATTTTTTTTTTTAAAGTTTTGCCTTATTTGTTGGCTATCTTCCTCTAGTACCCTAGTTATCTTATTTGTTACTTCAAAGAAACAAAAAGTAATCATTCTAAATTTCCCAAGGGGGATTTCTAAATATGGGGATGGAAGGAGGGGGGGGGGTAGTGAACAATATTTGAACATTTTTGTAGTTTGACCTATTATTACCCTCTTCTTGGCTTCAGAGACTGTTCTCACAAAAAGATTTTGCTGTTAATAAAGTTTGTCGCAGAAATAATAATAATTTTCTGCCACAAAGAATATGCATTTGTTAAGCTTAAAACTATAACCACTCTTTCATATTCTACTAATAAATAAAATATCAACAAATTCTTTATTGAAATTTGTTGCTAGTTTCCTCTGCTATAAACGAGTTAAAACCAAGTACAGTAGATTTCCTAAAATCCACAAATTACTAAAATCAGCACATCGTTTCAGATGTAAACAGTTAAACTTACAGTTAAAATGTAAGCGAAAAATTTAAGTTTTTAAATTTTTATATCATTCTGAACACATTTTAATATGGAATTCGGGTTAATAGGTTTGAACTCATATTTTCTCATGAAGGAAGCATAAATTTATTTCTGTAAAATTTTAAGATAGCGCTGATATCAGTAGCGATCACGATATTTTTACCTACATAATATTAAGCTTTTTGGTTATTAAGAATGGCTAATCATGAAATAAAACTTTGTTATTTTTAGATTTTGATGTGAATTATTCGTGTATATTTATAAGGGGAGTTTCACTGAATAATTCAAGAAAAAAAAAATCTCATCATTATACATATTTAGTTATGCATTATTAATTATTTTCTTGACCTTTACATTTAATATAAAAAAAAAATCTGAATTTTTATTATTTTACTTTATTGTAAGCATTCATTACAATTTCAAGTGCATTATTAAATTCAAATTACTGTTTAAAAATGTAAATAAAACAGTGACCAGAAATCTACAAAATTCTAAAATCTGTCATAACCTCTGGTTTTAAGCTATGCACATTTAAGGGAGTCTACTGTATTTTGTTTTTCTAAAAACAGTTTGAAATAAGGAAGCTTTGCCATTAGTAAAAGAATAATCTTCTTGGTTGAAATGACTTTAGATATTCAATAGTATTGACATATATACATTAAATAGTCATTAAAATGAAAATTAGTTAGTCAACAAGCTATTTAATTACATGAGAAATCGTATCTGTTTATTATAAAAACTAAAAACATGTTTTTGTTCAAGAGAAAAACATTTATTCAAATACCTTCCTAAAATTGATAAGCTACAAATATCCGTAAGCTCACAGCCTTCATTATCTTTTAATTTATTTTTCTGTGTTTTTACAGATTGTGACACGACACAATCATAGATAAAACAGTTGCAAGATATTTTTAAACTTTTAATTTATCAAGAAAATTAAAACAAAGTTATCTCAAATAGCATTTAAGTATTCATATGATGGTAATAATGGCCACTTGGTAATAAAGCTATGTAAATGACCAAATGAATTTTTGGCCACTTTTGTTCAGGAAATGCTATCAGAGGTTCATACAATGACTATAGTTATTTTTTATTATAATTACTTATAACATGCATCAGTTATTTAAATTTTATTATTATAAATCAAGGCAAAACTATATATTCAGAAAAAAAAAAAAATTCAATACTCATATATATCAGATTAAAAAAAAAAAATAGAATGATTTAAATCAGTATACCATGCAAATATTCCAATATTAAGTCTTTTTTTTCACAGGAATGGGAGAACAGAAAACAAACAAAAAATTGATTGAAAAGAATATGCAATTTTTGAATTTCACCAGCCTATGAGAAAACAACTGACAGTAAAATATCATAAGTGGACAATTAAAAAGGAATTATAAACTACTGAATTATGATAGAAAAGTTAAAAACCACATGTACCTTTTCTTAACTCTGAAGCTGAATTAAATTATATAAGCTCCGTTTCCAGAGTACACATGGAGTCAAACCGGCTTTACACGACGGGTTAATATGCCTGCTTTCATTTTGTACCCATTTCCAAACGTAAGCATAAAACCCCTCTCCTGCAAAAAACCGGAAGCTGCGTAATTTTTCCTTCTGAATTTTGATTGGTTGTTTAGTGAACTGGCGTACAGCTTCCGGTGTAAACATAAACAGAAGCCATTTGTATTGCAATTCTCTTCGCGCGTAACTTCGACTTGAAATAAAAATGGCTGAACGTTTTTTGCTGATGCAAACTTTGCTGGACATTATTATGTCACCAGATTCGAATATTCGAATCAGAAATTTACGTCGCAAATATTTTCGCAAACGAAGGCAAAATGCTCATTTGTTTTTGCAAAATATTCAAGCTGAAGTACTGCCTGCATTTCCTGATCGTCGATTCTGGGCTAAAGTCCGTTCGTCACATTGGTGGGACAATCTTGAGATGAAATCATTTAAGGATTCCGAATTTAAAGAAGATTTTCGAGTTTCAAGGTAAGTGATTTTTATTTTTATAAACATGTGTTTTTTATGTACTAAAACTTGTTTTGTTTCATATAAGTTTAATCATAGACCTAATGATAATAAAGTATTTAATATGTAAACGTAAAGTAACTTATTTCCTAAACACATTATTTAAAAGTTAGATACATGTAGCCAATTTGAATTATTTTAAGTTCTGAATTACTGAAATGCGCTTCCACTTTATTCACATTTTTCTCATTACATTAGTTATGGAAAAAATGTTTAATTAAATTACTATTTCATAAATGAGAAAGTGTTGCTAGTTTTCATTTTATAGGGATTCCTTCATAGCTTTTCAATGGTTTCAACAAGTACTTATACTCATGTTAAAAAAAACTTTTAAATGAAAAAAAGCCCAATACTGATTTAATTGTTATGCACATAAATTATAGTTATTTGAATTCCTGTTCTCTATATTCTAAATGCTTATATTACACAAATTTTTTTTAAATTAATTTCCTCATATATTTAAAATTTACTAATTTACTTCCATTATTTGCATAAAAGCGAATTTCCCAAAATGTTAAGCAATATATATATTTAAATTGAACATTTGTATAGAAGTTAGCACATATTATCCAATCAACAATGTATTTTTTTTAAATGTCAATACATATTAAGGACGTTTAAAAAAAAAAATCTGGCTTAACTATGCAAATATTTGTGACACACACAAAATAATTTTTTGTATTTCTCATTTCCAAAATAATTTTCATCCATATTTACTTATTATAAACACGTTATTTAATTTTATTGACTAATTTATTTATATTTAATAATAAAAGTTAAAATGTTTTGATTTAAAAAAAGAGATGTCTAACCACGGGCGATAAATCAAAACATTTGTTTTGTTTCTGACATAATCAAGTTAAATCAAAACATTTTAACTTTTATTTTTAAATACAAATAAATCAGTCAATAAAATTAAATAACTTGTTTACTTGTATAAGTAAATATGGATGAAAATTATTTTGGAAATGAGAAACAAAAAAAAATATGTTTTGATTTAAAAAACAAGATGGCGGACAGCAGGCTAATAATACCCAAGCTGTTCCAAATAGAAATATAGTTTTTTAAGTGTCTCTCGAAGAATAAAAAATATCAAATTTTTTTTCTTTTATTAGGTGTGATAAACTTCAATTCTGACATTTCTTCCTCCTATCATCACTTTATGACTGTCGAGTAAACAGAGAAACTGAGAAATTATATTTGTGGCCAGTAGTAGCAATTTTATGAGTGGCCATTTTTTTATTTAAAACTTCAAAACAGTAAACTTTAGTTAAAATTCCATAATATGTATCTAAACATATACAGCCCAAATCAATATGTTAATATAAGTGTTTTTCAATCCCCAAAAGTACATTCTTTGCTGAAAAGTAAAAAGTTACTTTTTCCTTATGGCCACTGAGGCTGACAGGCTGTTTTATAATACCCACCTTTTTTTTTTATATTAGTGGTTCGTTCTAATTTTGCCCTTTACTGTTGAGTCCTGAAAATCTGCTTAAAGCGAATTGCCAATTTTGACAATGCTGTCCGAAAGATATTGTTCACTCTACAGGGGTCGATCCAGGAAAATTTTTGTGCCTATTTAGAACCCTTCACAAAAATCAATTTGATAAAATGAAAGAACAAAATTCTATTCTTCACAAAATCTATTCTTCTGTAATTTGTAAACAAACAAGTTCACCAGAGAGGAAAATTTCAGCAAAAAGGATTAAAAAAAGTGTTTGTATATAAATTCTTGGTTCGAATTTGATTAACTGAATTTCAACATTTGTTGCAAAATGTTATTTTTCACAAAAAATATAATAAATTTCACAAAAATAACCTTTACTTTTCAAAAAATGGGCCCCAAGAATAAAAACCTGCATCGACCCCTGCTCTGCAAAAAAAGGTCCATCTTGCAGGAATTTAATAAAAAGGGGCACATTATTCTTAAAAAGGACACTTTTGTATCCAGTTCAAAAAACATATTTTGAATTGTTTTGTTTAGTCCCCTTTTATCAGTAGAATTTTGTGATATTTTTCCAAATGACTAGCAAATTTCACGAGATATTCCCATAACCAATCGATGAATTTCATGACATTTTCCTGCGACTGATCGACAAAATTGAATACCACTGATGGTCAAAATCTATTTTGACCAGGTCGGTTAAAACCACTGCCCTGAGTTACAGCCTCAATTCGAATTTAAGTAATGGGATTTCATATTTCAAAATATTTATTTTGTAAAAAAAAAAAAAAAAATTCCCAAAATGGAAAAAGCATTCTGCATCACCATTTGTAAAAGTTCTCCTTTGAGAAATTAGCTTGAATTACGTATGTTACTATTTTTGCATTCATTTTCTGTAAAACTTTATATTTTAATATTAAATTTTTATGTTTTTCATTTTTGCAAAATTTGTCTTTTAGGTCAACTTTTTTAATGTTGTGCAACCGGCTTGAACATCTTCTGAAAAAGAAAAGTTTTCGGAAACCAATTTCCGTTCAGAAGAGAGTTGCCATTACATTGATGAAATTGGGAACTTGTGGCGAGCTGAGATCGGTAGCCAGGCAATTTGGTGTAGCAAGATCTACAACTTGCAAGATAGTAAATGAAGTCTGCGGAGCCATTTGTCAAACATTCCCAATAATATTTCCCACAGGAAACGAATTGCAGGAAGTGGCAGATGGCTTTATAGCCAAAGGTGGTCTCCCTGGATGCTGTGGTGCTTTAGATGGGTCATTTATACCTATCAAAGCACCAATACACAACGCCAAAGACTTTTTTTGCCGGAAGCAGTGCCATGCCATTTTGCTCCAAGCAGTGGTCGATTCTTCCACTACTTTTATCAATGTCACTGTTGGATGGCCTGGATCTGTTCATGATGCAAGGGTATTTAGAAATTCCAAATTGTGCAGAGCTGGTTTGTCTGGTAATTTATTCCAGCCACAAACCATTTCTGTACAAAATACACCAACGAGGCCTTTTGTTGTTGCAGATCAGGCTTATCCTGCTTTGACTTGGTTAAAGAAGCCATATGGAGGAGTATTAAATGATAACATGAAATTATTTAATAAAACACTGAGCAAGGGGCGAATTTGCGTGGAACATGCTTTTGGCCAATTAAAAGGTCGATGGCGGTGTCTACTAAAAGAAAATGACTGCAACATCGAGCATGTAAAAAAGCAAGTGCTTGCATGTTGCATTTTGCACAATCTGTGTAAAGTTGAGGATGATGAATTTTTAGAAGATTGGAATGTACAGGAGGATGAATTACTTCTTTAGTTATTCAACAAATGAACATTTCCCATCAAATAACAATTCTTGAAATTCTTGTTTATCAACAAAGTCGTTCAACTGAAACCACTCTAACGTTTTATCCACATTGCGAATCGTCATGCCATTTTTTCTGCTACCTTTTAATTTAATTATCCCTTTTTTTATAATAAATCATTAATTCATTATCCCTTTTTAGGTGCGTTCGTAATTATATAAATACGTAGCACCTATTGTCGTCGCTTGGTCCGTCCATCCGTCCGCATATAACAACGCAAAAACTACCCAACCGAATGGTTTGGAATTTAAGATATATTATCTTTGCAGAATTTTGTTGAGACATTTCAAATTTTTTAAAAATCGAATCAAAACTTTAGGAGATATTAATAAATATATTTATTAAGAAATTTGAATTTTTTTTTTTTTTTAAATCGGTGCTTTTTTGTTAGAGGAGCTTCCGAGGTTGAATCGTCAAGCGACCGAGATACTTATTTTATGACAGAAATTAATCTGCAGACGATAGAATTCATTTCACAGAATTAAAAATCATCAAGATCTGAATATTTATATAACTAGCTACAGTACGAACGCACCTCATTTGTCACGTTTGACGTACAATTTTCAACTTGTTTTTTTATAACTTAATTACTTCTCAACATTGCATATTTTTTAATTTTAGATGGTTGAGTTGGGAGGATGTACTTTCAAATGCAAAATGTTTGAAAACTGTATTTCAATTTACTAACTTCTTATAATTTTGATACCAAATAGCTCGATTATGGAATAATAGTATATGAATATTTTTTATCAATTATTTCAAATTTGAATGGAAAACCAATATTTCTACCTTCCGTCCTAGGACGGGTGTTTACACTAGTGTTATTAATAAATTTCATTTCACTTATATGATGAGGATGTACACTATTCACTGATGTAGATGAAAATAAATTACTTCTTTGAATATAAAAAATGTATTCTTAGTTATTCAAAAAAATTCTGTGTTGTTTGATATGTGTTCTATAATTGTAAAAAGTTTGTTTCTATTTATTTACTTTCTGAATGATTATCTATTTTTATAGAGTGTGGAAAAAAAAAAAAACAGGATTTTTATACGTTAAATAATAAATTTCAGTTCACTTATAAGTATAATTTATTTTATTTGTAAGTAATATAATTTGAAAAATATTGGGCAGACTCAAAAATGTGAGTAAAATATCGAAAATATGTGAGCAATAATAATTTTTTTCTCTTAATGCATCTTTGTGGAAAGAAGTTCAAGGACGTAGCTAATGACCAAAGCCGATAATTTGAAATCAAATTATTGTTTTTCTAAGTAAATTATAAAATTATTATAATTTGATGAACAATTATAAGTTCTACTTTATAAATATTTTATTATAAATAGCATAAAATTGCTAACTATTGATGTGCAAAAATATAACTGTCAAGAAAAACAAACAATTTACTCACCTAAGTGCTTGTCGATACAAGACTTTAAAACAGAGGCAATTTGTAATTAAAATTTTTATAAATAAATAAATTACTTATAAAGTTGTATGCAATTCATGTTAATTTTTCCTTTTTTTGTGTTTTCGCATTGAGAATTAATTGTTTAAAAAACTTATTGGAAAAATTTCTGCCTTTACCAAAAAATGGAAAACTTCTTTCAATTTCACAGTTTCTGAATAAGAACATCTGCCACTTTCATTCATTTGCAAACAAAAATGAATAAAGTAGTCACAACAGGAAGAAAATGAAACTTTTAACAACTGCTCAGCTGTCAAACATCAATAGTAACTGCCCAATACCTTAGCTTTTCTGTGTTTCTACCTTGAAACATATTCATTGGCCAATTACAATGAACTCCCATTAGTGCATACTTCCTAGAGAGGTCTTTTTTTCACATTAAACAATGTAAATATTTAAATGGTGTTATACCTTACATTGAATTCACTTCCAAAAAGAAATTAAATAGATTATTAATTTTATAATTTAAAAAAAATTAATGTGAAAATTAAAAAAAAAATTATTGGCATTATCTGGTGGTTATATGCATTGAATGAAGTTCTTAACATTAATTGGAAATATAAGATGACAAAAATTAAATTCATCTCATTAACTGGCAATACATGTCAAGTGCTGATGCATTAATGAGAGTCCATTGTATTTATTCAGATATTTTAAAATAGGTAAACAGGTTAACACTAGAACCACGGTGAGGGGCCATTTTGGCCCCTACCAAAAGAAAAATTGTCGATTCAAACCGGATATTTCTTCATACAATAAATTAAATATACACTGCACAAAAATAAGTAAGTTAAAAGTCCTAAATAAAAATTCTGGTGTGAAATATTTTTATGAAACTTGTGTAAAATTTCCCGTCGTTCTATAAGCAAATTATAATAGGTCATATCAAACATCAAGTTTCAAATACCTAACCTTATGAGCCCAGCTTTAAATACATAACGTTTGACAATATTCTGCCCTTAATGGAAACCAAACATTCTTGTAATTCATAACGATATTCAACAGTTTGCAATTTTGCCCTATGATCAGTATTTGAAAATGACGTTCAAAGTCTGGCTTTGGAAGTTACAGTTCATCTATGAGACGAACAATGAAGATTTCCAAGGACACATATGGTTTGTTTATTCACATGAGATATGAACATGTGTTTGCAACGCAATTAAAAAGAAACTACTAATTGTCATCACTGATTAGATACATATACGGGAATGATATAATATCCCTATAACATAGCTGCCAACATTTTATGCTTTTTTGTACAACAAAAATTTCATAGTAAATTTTACCTTTTTAAATCATCGTAATCTGCCAGTTAAATAAGGCAAAAATTTCTATTACATTTTTTTGGTACAAAAAAGCAGAAGAATTGACAGCTATGCTATAAGTAGTATGTAAAATATATTTAATACTATATATTTAAAATAGAAAGCATATTCTGTCAAATCCACATAAAACTCCATGTGAAAACAAACAAAAAAGCGAAATCGAAACATTTCTTTTTTACTAGATAACAATATTTTTGTCACAAAAGTTTTATACAGGCTGTAAAACAGTTTTACTTATCACCCATGAAGATTTCAAAGAGTTCGGACAAAAAGAACTTTTTAGTTTGAAACTATGAAACGACCCTACGTAAAAGAAAAACACGAAAATGAGCGATTTAAATTTTTATCACTAAACGTTTAAACATATCTGGATAAGTATAAGAATATATCGGTTAAATACAGTGGTGATATATATTCAGTGTTCTGGAGCCAAAAAAAAAGAAAAAGTCTATTTCAATAGAAAATATTAGATTTTTTTTTTTTTTTTTTTTTTTTTCAGAAGTGGTGTGAAAGGAACAACAAAGTCTGCATTTCCTCATAATTTACCTCTTTATGATTCACAAATATGAAATAATCTTATACATCTGAATTGAAAAAAAGTTTAAAGAACACTGTACACTTTTGCTAGTGCATGTACAAATGTTATCTATTCTGAGTTAATTAACAATGCAATTTAATTTTTTAATCATGAGGATGAAATGATATTTTCTAAATGCAAGCAATTGTGGTTCTGTAATGCTAAATCCAAACCAAAATTAAAAAAAATAATAATAATAATTCAAAATAACGAAAAGCTTTTTTTTCCAACACCAAATTTAAAATGTAAAATTTTATTAAAAATTTCTGGTTAGAATTTGGATATATTATATCCCACCTAAAATTTTTTATACAATTTTACATTTTTATATTCATCTCCCACCATTAATCATGGGGTTAGGGGTTTTTGTATTGACAATCTATTCATAATCTTCAAATAATCTCATTAAAAAATTGTGAAATCAAATAACTTTCCCATTTTTCAATAAGCAAGAATTTTCAGGCAAAGGGATTGCAAACAAATTCTACAGGTTAAAGTTTGTCCTTTTTAAATGAATTTCTAAGTATGAGATGTAAATCATTTATACTTAAATAAAATGAAAAAAAAAAAAAAAAAAGTTTGCTTTCAAATATTCAATAGCGATATTTGCTAGACATTTAAAAATAAGAAATCTTTCATAGGATGGAATATATTTTAGAATATTCTAAGCATAAGATGGAAAGTTTATATATTTTTTAAACAATTTGTTAAAAATAATTTTTTAACTGATTTCATTATTATTTGATATTAAATACATATATATCTGTTTATAAGAAAGACAGTGATAAAGTTTTCAGGTATATTTATTTAAAAACTTGTTTCAAGAAATCGAATGTTTGTCTTTTTATTTCTAAGTTTTCTTTTTCCAGTTTGAGTTGCTCCTTTTCGACTTCAAGAATCTTTTTATCCATTTCCTTTTGATAGTTAAGGAACTTTTCAAAACACTGTTCCATTGTCTGTGGCAAAATATCTTTCAAGGTTTTTTTCTTCCTTCTGGCTTTTTGACCTGCTGATGCATTTGATGGACCTTAAAAAAATATATACATAATTAATGAAATGTTAAAATTTAAATTCTTTTATTCTTCATAAATATTAGCCAACAACTCAAATAGAAGGGAAAAAAATTATCGGTGTGATTAGTTAACTACAATCTGTACTTCATTCAAGCAGGCCTGAAACTGGATTTTTTTTTTTTTTTTTTTAAACCAACAGCAAATATGGATGTATGCCCTCCCCCCCTCACACACACAAAAATTTTTTCCAAAGAGATTTTTACGAAGTTTCTAATAGCTGACTTATTTTAAAATTTAAAATGTACAATAAGTTTTGCAATGTTTAGAGGAGGGAGAAATGTTTTTTTTTTTTACCTGTCTTAGTGTTAGTTTCCATTGTCACACGTTTTACTGGTATTATATTGTAATTGTTTAAACTTTTAGACTAATTCCTGTTTCAGAATTGTTTCATAATAACAAGATTGCATTATGGGTCTAGGTATCTCTATAATAAAACTGTAAGTCATGTGACTGTCCTCAACAGTTCCGGGATGCCGCATCGCTTTTTCATATGCCAAGCGGCCATTTTTATTCAAAATTATTTTTTCGAATAAACTGCATAAAAGTTACATTTTAAGAAAGATCGTTCAAAATAAATTAATATTTGAGAGATGACTTGCGTTCAATTATGTATATATTCTGCAATAACTTCAGTCGAAAGATTCGCAGTTCAAATTCTCTATTCATAAAAGTAAACAAAAAAAAGATTGATTCGTCGTGAACATTTAAAATATTAAATCATGGAGGTAATCATTCGCAAAGCAAGTTCTCCGCGAATGAATTTTTGGACCGCTGCCTCGCGTCAAAAAAATAATTCGCACCAGTGAGACAATCAAAGTTTACCATAATTATGTGCTATACAACTCAACTTTCGGACCTTTTCTTGACGTAAATTGAACTCATGTAATAATATTTAATGAATCAGATTTTTAGCATTTTTAAAATCGCTAATACAGCTTTTATTTATCGCGTGTACAAATTAGAAATGATACTTTGATTTTGAAATCAAATGTTTTGATTTATGATATTATTTCTTATTTATTTATTTATTTTCTCTTTTAAATGAAAAGTGTGAAGTATTTTAAATTTATGTAATATAAGCATTTTAGATTAAAGTTAAGTATTTTAAATGAAATGAGTGACAGGTTTATAATTTAAAATTAAATTAATTGTAGTATGAATGACGGTGATGGGAACGATATTTGGCGAATTATCATCTGCTCTCATAATTAAAAAAAAGAATAAAAATAAATAAATGATAGTTTGTTGTAAATAAATATTGATATACATATCAAAAATAATTTATAGAATTAAAATAAAAAATAAAAGTAAATAAACAACAATTTCCATAACAAAGTTTTCGCCAAATTGGCGGGGGAGGGGGGGGGGAATCGCGCCAACGTGCGTATGTGACATTTGTGCCCAAAAAATATGCGAAATGCTACCATGATCGCAAAAGTTCATGATTTGTCTATTAGAATCTTCCGATTTGGCGAAGGATTAAGGGAAAATTAAATTATGAATAAATGTAACGTGTTGCAATGTTTAACATACATTTAAGGGAGACCAAACTGGTCGCCAGTGGCGGCTAGTGCAGTATATAATTAGCTTTGCTGCAGTTTTCTAACCATATATTTCACATGTAGTTTTTTTTTTAAATGCCTAGTTTTATATTTTATGAAATTCTGAATCAGTGCAGATATCCAGATAAATTTTACCTTTTATTTTAATGAATAGTTAAGGTAATTAATATCGAAACTACCCTATTAAAATTAGAATATACACCAAATATATGCCTAGTATTTATGATGATTGTTAATATCTGTTTTCTAAAGAGTAACAAAAGAAATTAATAATCAGGGGTCGATCCAGGAAATATTTGGGGCATATTTAGGGTCCCTTCACAAAAATCTATTTAATAAAATGGGCCCCTTCACAAAATTCTATTCCATAAAATGGGCCCGGCACTTTCACAAAATTCTATTCCATAAAAACTTACGACTTATTATTTATTTATTATTTTGTGATGTTTTAAAATGTGTAGTTTGTAAACAAACAAGTTCACCAGAGAGGAAAACTTCAGCAAAAGGATTTAAAAAAGTTTTTGTTTATAAATGCTTGGTTCAAATTTTATTAACTGGATTTCAACTTTCATTACAAAATATTATTTTTCACAAAAATAACCTTTAATTTTTACAAAATGAGCCCCAAGAAAAAAAAAAACGGTACTTTTCGGTTAGCCGGGCGCCAGTGATATATATACATGTATATATACACACATATATAATATATACACGTATATCTACATATGCATATGTGTACATACATATATCTACACATATATGTATTAATATATAGATATAATGTATATACATATGTATTTATATATGTACATATATCACTGGCGCCCGGCTAACCGAAAAGTACCAAAAAAACTTGCATAGACTCCTGATAATGAGTACTTTTTAATAAAGGTAAAAATAAGCACTCGCCAGTCGCCACTCGGCGATTAAAAAGATGGAAAGAATCGGCCAAATGCAGGATTTTCTGATATCCTTTTTTCTCTAAAATTTACGATTTTTCCACGCTCGTTCGACAAAATTCATGATTTTTCCCGCACCTGATCACTGAAATTCAAGATTTTTTTCATTCCTGTTCAACAAAATTTCTGATTTTTCCACATCCGATCGATGAAATTTATTTTTTTTCCGCATCCGATCGCCAAAATTCATGATTTTTCTGTGGCCGATCAACAAAATTGCTGATTTTTACTCTCCCGAATGACGGAAATTCATGATTTTTACGCTCCCGAATGACGAAGTATGCACTTTTTTCTGGACTAATTGACGAAATACACAATTTCTGAAGATGTTGGCCAGTTTTGGTCCGTGGGCCACAGGTTGTGCATGTGTTATGTATATCATCTTGTGGGTTATTATTTAGTGTATAAACTAGGGGTGTAAAACTTTTATAAGGGGAGGGCCACTCACAAAAATGACTGGCTTGTTGAGGTCCACAATCCGACTCGTTCAACGAAATTCGCGATTTTTATGCACCTTATCGGATAAATTCTCGATTTTTAAGTGCCCGATCGGCGAATTTCACATTTTTTCACACTCGATTGGCAAAATTTACCATTTTTATGCATCCCATCGACTAAATTTGTGATTTGTATGGACCCGATTGGCGAAATTTACAATTTTTACACGCCCGTTCGGCAAAATTCCCAATTTTTCGCACCCGATCTGTGAAATTCATCTATTTTTCACGTCTGATCGGCTAAATTCATGATGTTTTTATGCGACATATGGACAAAATTTGCAATTTTTCCCGCGACAAATTGGTGAAATTCGCAATTTCTTGAGATGTTGGCATTTAGGGTCATTGCGGGTTGCTTTTGACCTACCGGCCACAGGTTGTGCATCCCTAGTATAAAACATATCTATTTTATTATTGTCAGATCTTAATTTTAGAAAATGAAAGAAAATATTTATTTTTAAAAAGGTACTTATGTATTATTAGCCCCACAAGTACCTAAGCTTAGTAAGACTTATGAAGTTAGCTACATAAGCATGTTGTGTATAACTTTGCTGTTAACTTATTTTAAAATTTAAAATAGATTGGAAATTAGTATCTCAAGTTTATTCAAAGCAATATAAGTTAAAATATTTTTATTTAGTACATAAATTACTGTACTGTAAACTAATTATATATTTAATTCATTATTTAATGACATAAATGTACTTACTGGCTACTAATGATAATATTCTCACTCTCCACTAACTAGCTACTAAAAAAATTCAACCTACCGGCCAGTGGCTACTAAGCAAAATTCCTTATTTTCACCTTTACTTTCTAATCAGTAATGAGTTTTGAAGTAACAATATAGGTGCAGATTCACGGTCGCCAGTCGCCACATGGCGACTGGATTTTTTTCTTTGGCCACTAACTTTAACTAAGTCGCCTAAGTCTAACTGTCTTACAGGGATGCCCCCTTTCCACCGATTGTCAGATTTCCGCTTTTAAAAAAAAATTTTTTTTTTAAATCAATTCTGCACATTTTCTGCGATATTTATCCCTTTTTTACTTTTTCAGATGTCCATAATTAAAAAACATGATTAAGCATGGATACCACATTTCCGCAGATCTACAAGTTTCCCGTTTTCTTCTTTAAAAAGAAATTATCCCTGAATGTCAAAAATTGTTCAATTTATTTTATTAAAATCTAAAGCTTAAAAGAAAATAAATCTTCTCCATATTTTATCATATATTTTTTCTTTTGATTTTTATAGACATACTTTTTGATGCAAATGCCCATGGTGAGCATTTATTTTCACTTTCAGCTATGAAAAACACTTTGGAGGGGGGGGGGGATTTATCTATAGAACAAAAAAGTTAGAGAATCGTTTATTTGGGGCCTTACATTATAAATATTTATTCCTACAGACTGTATATAATTATAGTTGAAAGATTCTATAAAATCCCGTTGCCCAATTTTAATTTAAAAAAAAAAAAAATATTTATTTAAGTTTTGTGTAAATTTTATTTTAAAATATACTGTTTATTACTTTTAAGCTTTAATAGTAAACAATAAATCCCATATAGCCATATAAATGCTATTGTTTTTATGCGTTTGTTTCACAATGTGGCCACTGGATTTTTTGGGTTTAGGAGCCACTGGCTCCTTACAGATTTTAGGTATCTGCACCTATAAGTAACAAACACATAAAGATGTTTATTTATTACTTACTTTTACAGCAGTATTACAGTGCTTTTCTACCAACCAAAACTACCCTAACACATTTAATGGAACTTGAAAAATTCACTGCATATATAAAATTTAACTTTCTTCCCTTTTTTATAATAAAAATAAACATTTTACATAATCATTCTCAGTTGACGTAATATTTTCAATGGTATTTTGTCATGTCTGCATTAATGTAATTCTTTAAATAGCATGTAAAATAATAGTGGGGTTACATTACAACTCCCCTCCATTTAAAAATGTTGGTAGGGAGACTCCCCTCCTTGGAAAAATTGAATTTCAAGACCTGATATACATAATGCAGGCAAAATAGACATTTAATCAGTCAGTGGAAAAGCACACATTTTATACAAATTAATTTTGAAATGTGAAATACTCACAATTGTGTATGATTTCTTATTTTTTAAATTTTGCAAACTGGTTCTATATATTTATTAATGATTTAATAATACATAAAATTAATAATTTAATTATACCTGATTGAGATTCAGCCACCGAATCATTTAAATTTTCATTCGGGTCTTCACCCTGTCCATCTTGTTCCTCAGCCAAGGAAAGTACTGATTGGTCACCAGCCATTGAGTTAATTGTTGTGTCCAAATCTGACCTGAAGAAAATAAAAATAAGTTATAAGAAAACAAACTTGCTTCATAAAAATCTCTTTGTAATTCAATATGGACATGCAGTTCTCTATGATAAATGTAATAGTTAGTAGAATAACCATTGAAACTAACTAATGTTGTCATTCATTATTATTACAAAATTAAGATTTTAATAAGTTTAAATAGAAGATATGATGTACTTAAAATTTTAGATAGTTTTAGATCCGAGACAATTTTTAACAATATCTGTAACTTAATTGTTTTTATTTAAATGAGGAGGGATTGAGCCCTATGAGCCCCTCTTTTCCCTGTGCCCTTAAACAATATTATCTGCTTCTTGAATGGTTTCATTAATTGACAGATAAAATAGGCAAGGCAAAATTAAAATAATAATGTGATTGTTAAAATGTTATAAATTTTATTAACCACATGAAATTAAAGCAGTTATTTAAAAAATTTTTGGTGTTAATACATTCTGGTAAGTGTAATTTAAAATTTAAATTTGATTACTTAGGTTTTCAGTTAAGCGAAAAGTTTTATGCATTATAAAAATCACTGAAATTGCTTTTTTCACAAGGACTACATGGGGTGTACATTACTGGAAATTGACTAATTAAGCATTCCAGTAATGAACATGGGTCGTAAAACCTTAAAAATAAATGAAAATTTAAAAATGGCTATTAGTATATAAATTTCAAAGTTTTCTATTACTACCAAATCAAAAACATGCAAATTTTGTAAGAAAATAGAGTATATAAAGTTATTAAATGAAGTAAGCTCTTAGCATGTTTCTTAAAAAAAAAAAACAGAACTTTGAAACAAACCCCTCCGCTATTGTATAATAAAAAGATTTCACATAGTCTTGAACATCAATGATTATCATTGTTTTTTGCTTCACAATTTGCAGAATGTTCCTTTGAAATGCAACCAGATCAAAATTGGTTTTTGCTATATTTAACCGTAGAAAAGCACCTTAAAATGCTCAATGTGCAGGCTCAGATCAGCAGAAAGCAGACAAACACTGTCCTTCGTAGTTTAAATATATGGATAATTTATGTTAAAATTTGCAAGAATGCATCATTTAAAATAATAATATTAACGAAACTTACTCAGGAATTTCTTCTTCCATGTTTGATGATAGAATATCAAGTGGGTTGATAGTATGTGATGAATCTAGATAGAAAAGAATATTTGTAATGCTAGCTAGTAATAAATATAAATTATAGCTAATAATGAACCATTGTAAATTTGAAAAAAATAAAGAAAGCATTAAGATAAATTACATAATGTTATATAGTATACAGTACAGCATCACAGGAAAGGGATAAGAGAAAAGTATTTTTCCATTTTTCACGTTTTTCTCAAATATTTTCCACAGGCAAGGGGTTAAAAAATAAAATTTAAATAGAAAAGTTGAATCAATATTTTTAATAAATCTTATTTCTTAAATAAATTTTGAAAAATAGAGAAACCATGAGTAGATAGTTCTAAACTAAAATCGACAGAAAGATGATTTTTTCCTAACTTTCGGGGAGGGGGGGGGGAATATTCCCCCACTACTGAAGTAACATTGTTACATATCCTGTACACATTACAATTAAAATGTAAAATTCTGTAAATTGTATAGAACGTTATAAATCAAAGTTTTCTAAGGATTCAAACTATAGGTGCAGATTCCCAAAATCTGGAAGGAGCCAGTGGCTCCTAAACCCAAAAACTCCAGTGGCCACATTGTGAAACCAACACATAAAAACAATATTTTTTTCTCAATTAAATTTGGACAATGGAATATTGAATCTTCCCACCATAATTGTATACAGTTTGTAGGAATAAATTTTGTAATGTAAGACCTGAATATTTTGTGAATAAACGATTCTCTAAAGTTTTTTTTTAATCTATAAATAAACTTCCCCCTCCCCCCAAAAAAAGTATTTTTCATAGCTGAATATAAATGCTCAACTTAGGAAACTTGCCCAAAAAAATATGTCTATAAAAATCAAAATTAAAAATAAATATATATGAAAAAAATATGGAGAAGATTTATTTTTTTAGGTTTTAGATTTTAATAAAATAAATTTAACAATTTCTGACATTTTCAAGGATGATGGAGAAAGCTCGAATACTATAAGCCTCATTGTAACTTTTGTTGCAAGGGGATTTTTTTAAGGATTTATTACAGAATTTTTTAAATCCCTATGGAAACAAAAAAAAAATTAATTTTTGTGACCGATCGCCGATTTTCATATTTTATTATCTCAACTCCTTGACGAAATTCACAATTTTTTTTCTGCAATCCATTGGGGAAATTTGAGGATTTATTTTGCGACCAATTGGTGAAATTTGCTGTTATTTCATCAGTAATTGATGAAGTTCGTGGTTTTATTTGGCGAGCAATTGACGAAATTTGCAAAAATTTTCAGTGGCCGATTTCACGGAAATCGCGACCGACTGAAGAAATTTTAGATTTATTTTCATGACTGATTGGCGAATTGATTTGCGAAAATTTAAAAATAAATAAATAATGATAATTCCAGGAGTTTTGCTAATTCGTGGAAGAATCGCATGCTAATATCTATGTGTACCTGTAAGAACATATCTGAAAAATCCCAGAGCTACAAATTTATTCTCTTCTCGGCACAAATTTTACTGTGTTGTGGGCTTATTGTGGCATGCCATTGACACAGAGTTCATTCGCGACGCATATCAACAGGATTTTTTTTTTTTTTTCGATTCTTCGAACGTTGCAGATTAAAAAAAAAAAAAAAAAAAAAAAAACTGGAAATTTGCGAATTAGTGGAAATGTGGCATTTATGTTCAATCATATTTTTTAATTACGGAGAAGAGAAAAAAGAAAAAAAAGAGCTAAATATTGCTGAATTATGGAGGAGAATGCCCAGATTTCATATTTAAAAAAAAAAATGGAAATCTGCCTTTCGGCGAAAAAGGGATATCCATGTAAAACACATGGCGACTTAGACATAGAAAGTTAGTCGCCAAAGCAAAAACTTTAGTCGCCACGTGGCGACTGGCGACCGTGAATCTGCACCTATAATTCAAGCAAACCTAAAGTACATTTGGATACTAGAAATTATACAGACTGCACTGAATTATTCTATATCATTTATCAAATGTTCCTCATCTTCTCTGCTCCCGTAAGGAAAAAGCAGAGTTAACAATAACACTAGATTTATCTCATAAATTTACTATTTTAATTATTTTTTTTTTATTCTGTACACCACCATATCAATTCTAAACCAAAAATTGTAATATTTAATACATATTTTATATTCTTACATAATAGATACTGTATGATTGCCAAATTGAAAAAAACAATAAACTTAATAAATATTTAACAATAAATTATATACAGCCTCCCAAATTCGACATCTGAATGTGTTCACTTTTTTTTCTTTTTTAAAGCCTTATGAAGTGTTGAATTATTTATAGGGACAGATTCACCATGCAGTAAGAAACTAAACAGAATCCCAGTTGAAATGGAGCTGCCAAAATAATTTTTAAAAATTGTAATTGTAATGAATATTCACATAAAATTTATACAGGAATATCAATAATTTTTGAAATTGTTCATTTTATATCATTTGAGTGTTGCTTGTATGATAGTTAATAATTTGAATTTCAGATGTTTTTCTCCATATATAGGAAAATAAATACAATCAAACTCATTTGAGAACTACTTTAAGCAACGTATACTTCTAAAAAAAAATTAGCTCACATTTAACTTTAACAAAATAAAAATCTTCAGTTCCATTTTATATTGCCAAGTATTTTTTTCAACTGCATATTTTAGTTAATGATCTTAGAAGATAAGCGGCATATTTTCTAATATGCAAGGGGCACTTGCATAATATGTAAACACACAACAGAAGCAGATATTTAATACGCCTCTTTTATACTTTTTTAGAGAGGAAAATTATTCTTAAATACAATCATGAAATGGTACAAATTTTAATGACTTAAAATATTTATTATTATTATCAAGGCCGGTGCAAACGGGATAGCCAGGGGTGTTATTAGGGGTAAGTCTTTCTATAGAATTCGAAATAAAGATTCCTGTGTATAAAATATTTTTGACGTAGACTTGTTTTTAAATATTTTTGGTGATAAAAAATGTATTAACTTCATTTCTTACAGGCAGGCAATCTACATGTTCTCGAGAATTGTATAGAATTGATGAAAATAAATATGAACAAAAAAAAGAGGAAAATAAGACTTAAAACATTGTAAAAGATAGATTTTGTGATATTGAAATTATTATGCATATTAAACGTACAGTACTGGCACTTTTCATACACATATTATAAATATATACAATTAAAAATATGTTTTATTAGTCTAGTATTGCAGTAAACATTGAGCACCGTTAACTGCTTTGCTAGGGCCCTGGGTAACATTGCGCTGGCCTTGATTATTATTGACAAATATTTAATTATTCTATAAAAATGCACTCCCGCTCCCAAAGTGCATGTATTTGTGATCAAACTGCACTATTTGGCTTAATTTTGGTACACTGCCCCCAATGAATAATTTTGCTCTATGCTTCCAAGTAGTTCACTGGTTTCTGAGATTGCAGCTTTTTGGAAAATGAAACATGCATTATTAAAAACAGAAAAAAGTATGCATACCAAATGTACGAATTTCTAGTGTATAAGAAAACATGTTTACAGTACACATGTTTACAGTGCAGCAATATAGCAGACAATGTTCAAATTGACATGCATATTTTGTTATCTAAAATAATCATATAAATTATAAACATCAGCAATCAATCTTTATATTTAATGAAACGCAAAATGTCTTTTAAAAGTCTGAGTAATTAAACTTTTAATTATTGCAAATAATAAATGTAAAGGAAAGTGACTCTAAAATTAATGCAGTTGTGCAGTAAATTCTTTACAAATAATATAAGAAAATTAAACATATTTAAAAAGCATTTGTGTACTTGTGTATTTTTATTTTTACTCAAAACCTGTAGTAATGACTGCAAGCAATTTGAAATATACATTGACTAAACAATATACACATTACAGTGATTTCATTCAATTACTACAATCAAAAATAAGTTTCCACAGATGTCAAATATACATGTATCCATGACCTCGGTAATTAAGTAAATACAAATTTAATCTTAATGTAATTCATTTGATATTTTACATTATTTGACATCTCTGAGCAAGTATAAAGAATTAAACTTACCACTATTGTCCAGGCCTGGAATCGTTGACTCCAAAATACCAGTCGGCTGTGTTGCCTGTCTGTGGCCCAAGACGCTGTCTATTTGAGCAAAGAAGGGAAATTTTATTTTGCCAGCCTGGCCAGTAGTGCTTAACTTATCTTTCTGTTCTCTGTACAATTTTTTTAATACTTTCAGGCGAGTTTTCACCTGGACAGCATTTCTGTTGTATCCTTTCTCTCTCATAGCTCTCTCAAGCTTGCGATAGACTTCGGAGTCTCGAACGGTACCATCGAGCTGGTCTTGGACATTCTCTTCACACCACATGCTTAAAAGTATTTTGGTTTCATCAACAGACCACCTCGATGAATTAATCTGATTTTCCATTTTAAATGATAACAAAATGTAATGAAAAATAAAGTTGTAAAAAAATAATTTATATTAAAACAATAAATAAAACAAAAATTAATACAAGTTCTACCGAAAGAAACCACCGATGAAAACACAACGCGATATCAAGCAACATGCAGCAACTTCGATGCGGTGGCGCTGGTGTTTGTTTACCCGAATGGAATTGTGGGTAAACGCTGGAGTATTGCCCTAGGAGCTAGCAGGTGTGATTTGGCGAAAATAATGACCTAGGCTAGTTTCATCTTCAAACCGGCTTGTTCATTGGAAATGGGTTCGGAAATACAATGATGGTACCGACGCGAATTGAAACTGGATTCGAGTGTACTCTGGAAACGGACCTATAGGTTCTTTTTGGTACAAGGTTATACAAATAATATTAACGGGAAAGAATAAAATTTTATGGTACTTCTCTATTATCCCATCGACCACTTTTCATAACAAAAAACTATCCCCAAACTATAAGATTAAACGCCAAAAATGCAATCCCATTTACTTGATGTCAGAAGCATTATACAGGTTTGTTATGTCATCAAGTGGTTTTTAATTCAACATTTGTGTGTATTTTTCATTATGTTTTACTGATTTATTAGTTATTTCATTCATTAAAATAACAATTGTGTCCTGAAATTCTTATATTTTATTTATTTATTTATTTTGATATTCCAATGGCAATGTTCTCCCGTTTATTTGGTGATAGTTTTTTGTTATGAAAAGTGGTCGGCGGGATAATAGAGAAGTACCCAAAATTGTTTTCCAACTGTAATGCCAAACCCTGGCAATATATATGATTATGGAACTTTCTGGAAGAAATAATTCAGAATTATAGATTAAAGAAAGGGGGTAAACTCTGATGCCAAACCCTGGCAATATATACGATTATGGAACTTTCTACAAGAAATAATTTAGAGTCCATTTAGTAAAAAAAAAAAAAAGAAAAGTTAAGCATTCATTAACTATTTAAGATAGTTGAAAGACTGAGACATTGCAATTCAAATTTCTACACACACACACACACACATATATACAGTCGAATTTCTATTTTACGAAATTCTTTAATAAAACTTTCTCTGGAACCTTGGTTTTTTAACAAAAATAACACAGGAAAAAAATCTCTAAATAGCAAACATAATGTTCTATTTAATGAATGATTTTAGATTAAAATTTCAAAATTTAAATCGCTTTTAACCTAGGAAATAAGTCATTTTCGAAAAAAATATATTTCACTGTTTATTTACAATTATTACAGTAGACTATTCTACTTCTGAGCATTAGTGAGTGGACATCGCCTTTTAATCTATCATTAAAATCTCAAATGTATTGTTGTATGTACTGTTCATTTCAAAGAGAAATGATTAAAGCTTTAAAAAAAAGTCCGATGTGGGTTGGAATTCTTAGTAGGTATTCTCGAAAATATATTTCAATCACTTAAAAAAAGTGAACAGTTTATGAATGTATCTTTTTTTTTTTTTTTTCCTAATTGTGTTTATGGCTGAAATGAGAGTTCTTTTAATATTTCTAACTGTAAATATCGAAATTTAAATTTTAAAAAAAGTAAGGTATTCTGTTACTTCTTGGGGGGAAAAAAGAAAAAAGTATATGTAAAAATCATACAAACAACTTAAAATCGCCAATTTAAAACACAGCAATTAATACAATACTAAAAAGGATGTCTAAATTTTCTACTTTGAAAAAGATATCTCATAAAATTTCTATTTAACGAAATTTCTGAAATACGAATTTTTTGGGGGAACTATGAGATTCGTTAAATAGAAGTTCAACTGTACGTAATGAACATTGCTATTGACGCGAAAAGAAAAACTATATCAAATTACTTTGTATATGAATAAGTAGAAATCTTCAAATCAAATATTCCTACAAGGTACGCTGATACTTAGATATTATTTCCAAATGGTTTAATCGAATTCCTGAGTGTTTTTAATTTAAATTAAATATTAAATTAATCCATGAACTTCATCAATCAATAATCATGATCGTGGTCGTCGTCGCTTTTAGGGATTTGCTAATGCTACCGCTACGGTCACAGAATAGGATTCTATTGTCTGTGGCTACGGTGATGCAATTTTTTTTTTTTTTTTTTTTTTTTTTTTTTTTTTGTCAATAGACAGTTAATAATTATAATTCAAAACGTTTTTAGCCTTGAGTTTTTTATGAATTTTAAATGAAAAAAATTATTTTAAACTGTCAGCATCCTCTATATTTAAGTTGAATCCAAACTCATTTCACAATTGCTGTACAACTGAACCAACCAAACAAATAATAAATGAAAAAATAAAATAAATGAAAATCTAGCGTAAGCCCGTAAGCATATCTTTTTCACTGATTAAATCATTTGAAAATAATATATGATTATACCAACGTACTTTGTGAGAAGATTTGTTTGATGATTTTTACTTATTCCTACAAAGTAATTTTATATTGCTTTACTTTACGGGCCACCTGAGTAATGTTTATTACCTACATCTACTGTATTGCCATTAATCAGTACTGTCTTTATTTAATGAATCTGATGGTTCCTCCAAAAAAATTTGTATTGCAGAAATTTCATTGAACAGAAATTCGATGAAATATCTTTTTCAAAGTAGAAATTTTTCCCGTCGTTCTTAGGTTTGCTTTAATTGCTGTATTTTAAAATAGTAAATTGAAGTTATTTGTATAATTTTTGCATATACTAAGTAATTATTATTGTTATTATTTCATAAAATAAAAGAGTAAGCTTACATTTTAAAATGTTAAAGTAGTATTAAAGTACTCTCATTTTGCCTATAAACACAATTTTGCAACATTTCGTTCGTAAAATTGTTTACATTTTTTAAGTGCTTGAAATATATTTTCGAAAATATCTTTTAAAATTATAACTGACATCAGATGGTTTTGAAAGTTTCAATCTTTTCTGTTTGAGCTTAACAGTAGTATCAGTTGAGATTTTTTAATAAATTAAAAGGTGAAATCCAGAGCCATCCTTAGGGGATGTGACAGGTGTAACTTATGTCTAGTGCTCAAAAAGAAAAAAAAAAAAAATTGCTAAATATTTATTATTCATTTTGTTGTGATACTTATTTTATATTAAAATTTATATGTGTAAACATGCTTGTTTATAAAATGTGAAATGCTTTATTAGTGAAATATTCTGTGCAAGTTGTGGATGCTTGAGAAGAAAATATGGTACTTCTGTATTATCTCGTCAACCACTTTTCATAACAAAAAACTATCACCAAATTGTAAGATTAAACGCCAAAAATGCAGCCCCATTTATTTGATGTCAGAAGCATTATACGTGTTTGTTATGTCATCAAGTGGTTTTTACTTCGACATTTGCATGTATTTTTCATTATGTTTTATTGATTTATTAGTTATTTCATTAATTAATAACAATTGTGTCCTTAAATTCTTATATTTTATTTATTTATTTATTTTGATATTCCAATGGCAATGTTCTTCCGTTTATTTGGCATTACAGTATGGTGATAGTTTTTTGTTATGAAAAGTGGTTGACGGGATAATAGAGAAGTACCGAAAATATATTCTTTATATAGCTTATATTCAATCTAAGGCATTGTTATACTCTAGCCTAGGCAGCATCATGCACACAACAAATCTCGGCAAATGCATGAACTGAATGTTAATTCTTAAAAGGTCGGTGTGGTGATGATAATTTTGACAAACTGTTCACTATTCTTTTTTAATCGGTTATAAAAAGGGAAAATGTCACCAAACTTGGGGGATTTTTTCCTTTAATGGTAACCTGGCTTTATGCTTGTATTAAGTTATTGGTTTGGCGTGGGCTTGGAAAACGTGCCAATCAAAAAGTCGCCAAACATGGGTGCGTGTGTGTAACACGTCAGCTTCGACTCTTTGTAGTCTAATATCCAGGGCTGTGGAGTCGGAGTCAGGCCTATTTTTGGGCAAAAGAGTCAGAGTCACTAAAAAACAGGCCGACTCTGACTCCAGCTTGTTTTTTAGATAGTTTGAAGTGAAATTAAACCAATTCTATGTAATTTTAAATTTATAAACTTAATTGTTATTTTTATATTTGGACTACATGTACAAGGAAACACAGGTTCAATATACTGTCTCGTGTACAGCATATATGAAAACTGTTTTTAATTGAAATCTCTAGTTTATAATTAGCATATAGTCCTTTCACTCGGTTTTTGGGATTTGCAGAACCCGAGGTAATGCAAAAAATGAAAATTTCAGCTCTTTTTGGAGTCTACAAAATCTGAAATATCATAACAGAAAGTTTCGAAATAAAAACAAAATTGAAGTGGAATGAAAATATTCACCTTGTATTTAAAGTTTATAAAATATACATTAAAATATGCTTAAAAGGTGACAAAATACAAATATTTATTTATTTACATCCCGAGACTTTCGAACACTAGCGTGATCATCTTCATTGGGGAAATGTTGACTGAGTTGAGATGAATGTCGCTTTCACTGTGCAAATATGTAACGGAGTTTTAACGGGGCCAGTCTATTATTTTGTAAGGGTGTATCAGGGAAAGTCCATTAGTTCCGGCGCTGCAGTTCTTGATAATTTCAAAATATTAAACCAGATTTTAGGTGTATTATAAGACAAGCAATCATTACAGACTCGATTTCCTTTGCATAAAATCTCCAAAGACTCTCTGATTTTAGCTGTAAACTCGTTATTTGCAGGAACTATAATTTTTGCATTTTGAAAATCAATATTTATAATCTGTCGCTGATACAATCTTGATAAAGCTGTGGTTGGACGGTTAAACTTAATGTCAGAAATGTGTTCTTTTAATCTTTCTTTAAATTTCCGGGTGGTCATCCCTATATAGGATAAACCAGTTTGTGTTTCTGTGCTAAATGGGATAGAGTATATTCCTGCGATTTCGTTAGTGGGTATGGGATCAATTTTATTATGAACTAAAACTTTTAATTTTTGCGGGGGTTTTGCAACCAAATTGATATCAAATTTCTTTAATGTATATCTTAATCTTTCATATAACTGTGGTATGTAATCGAATTTGCATAATTTAAGAGACCCCCTGTGTGTAATATCCTTAGGGATTTTCTTCTCTGCTTCATAAATTAACTTATTTATGCAATGGGGGGGAAAACCATTTTCTGCTGCAATATATCTAATTTTATTCAACTCTTTATATAAGTACTGTTCAGTACAAATGTTGAAAGCACGCTTTATATAGAATCTGTAAGCTGCAATTTTATATTTAAACGGAGAATTGCTGTCATAAGCGATGGTATTATTTGACCTGCATTGTTTTCTGTATACTTTTCTTTCTATCGTTCCTTTGTTTATGTTTCTTATTAGTTCAATATCTAGAAAAGGCAAAATCTTGTTCTTCTCCAATTCCAACGTGAATTTAATATTCATGTCAATTTCATTAACTTTTTTAACAAAATCGTTTAGAGATTGGATGCCATGGTCCCAGATTACGAAAATGTCGTCCACATAGCGTAGCCATAGCGTAGGTTTCAAATCAAAATTTTCCATAATATGCTTTTCAAAGGGTCTAAGTTTCAGCTCTGCCATTAAACCGGAGATGGGTGATCCCATTGGGGCCCCCATTGTTTGCCTGTAAAACTTTTGGTTGAATATAAATACATTATTATGTGTGATAACATTAATAGCTGATTTAAGCGTGATCCGTGTGTCATGATTAAAAGTATGGTTGTTATGGATGGCTTCTTCTATGACTTGAACTATTTCATTAACATCTATTGATGGGTAGAGGGATACAACGTCTAAACTTGCAAGTATACTGTTCTGATTTATGGTAATATCTTTAATTCTCCTTATAAATTCAGGTGTGGAATCTATTACGTAATCCGAGGGTGGGAGAATGGTTTTAAGAAAAGGTACAAATGCTTTTTCGATTCCATAGGTGGGGGCTAACTGTTTCAATACAATTGGTCTAAGGGGGTAGTCCATTTTGTGATCTTTGAGGCGACCAATTAATCTGGGTGTAACCGCAGTTTTATTGATCTTTATGCTATCTTTCATCCCTGTTGGCCATTTACCATTCTTGATTAACTCCTGTGTTTTTCGATTGATGTTTGTATTAGGGTCTTTATTCAGTTCAATACATCTCATACTATTAATGCATAATTCCATTTTTTTGACATAATCACTAGTGTTCAGGATAGCTAGTTTATTTGATTTGTCTGTTTGTATAATAGTAATTTCTGGATCTGATTTTAGCTGTTTGATGATTTTATAATGTTTGTTCTGTTGGTTTATTGGTTTCTTTGAATAAGCACGGACATTATTGTGAAGGACGCTCCTAACCTCCTCCCTCTTTTCAGGTGCGACAAATTGTGAAATTCTTTCACAGTTTACAACGATGGACTTCGGATTAATCTTGCTCCTAAACATATGTTTAGGGCCTAATCCCAAAAGATTATGTTCATCTTCATTTATGATTTTATCTGATATATTAATATATGGAACTGCTTTCTTAATTGGTTTGATAGGTGTTGATACTATTAATCTGTTTATTTTCTTATAAATAATACTCTCCTTTGTGCGTCGTTTAAAGTTCCTAAATAGCTCCAAAATGCGCTGAAATTCATCAAATTCATCAATATGCAGTATCTCCGTCAACTTGAAATACAAATTAAAACATTTTATTGATATATGATTCACCAATTTAAATTTATTTCTAATGTATGCCTTTAAGCATTTAACCCCGTTAAAACTCCGTTACATATTTGCACAGTGAAAGCGACATTCATCTCAACTCAGTCAACATTTCCCCAATGAAGATGATCACGCTAGTGTTCGAAAGTCTCGGGATGTAAATAAATAAATATTTATATTTGTATTTTGTCACCTTTTAAGCATATTTTAATGTATATTTTATAAACTGAAATACCATTGTAATAAATTTTTTTTCCCTTTTCTTTTATTGTTTCCCTCAGATTCTTCAGGTCTGTGGGACCAAGAGTAATTCTGAAATTGTAAATTTTTCCCCCTTTTTTTCATGTGTTTAGAACCCCCCCCCCCCCCCCCCCAAAAAAAAAAAAGAAGAAAAAAAAAGTAAAATTGTAATTTTTTTTTTCTAAGTCTGCAGTACTTAAAATAAGGATGAAATAGTGAAATTTCTGTGATCTTTCTCCTTTATTCAGGTCTTGCCAAAATTATAAAATTAATGCAGGAAATATAAAATTTTCATCTTAATTTTCTTTCTTTACATCAGAATTTTTCGGGTCTGGAAGAAACTCAATAACTCCAAAATTGCAACATTTTGAATTTTTTCTTCCAAGTCAGCGGGATCTGAAATAGTAGTAATGTTTCCGTTTTATTTACTTCTTTGGATTTCAATATTTGGAAAATCAAAAGGACTCAAAATTAAACAATAATGCTGAAAATATAAAAGTTTCGCCCCTTTTTTATGAAGCCGTGAGAACAGAATTAATGCTAAAGTAGTAAAATTTTCCCTTTTATTTTTCTTTCATTCCCTCGTATTTTTTCGGGTGTTGGAGAGCCCAAATCATGCTTAAATTGTAAAATTTTCACCTCCTATTTTTTGGGGTCTGCAGGAATAGATATAAAACAAAATTAAACATGCTTTTACCCATATTTTGGTATAATATATGTTTGATTTGGTATAAAATATTTTGGTTATTGTCTTAAAATGACATACCAACATAATATATGTTGTTTGAATTCATCTGATAGATCTTTGTGTGTGTTGTTCAAAGTAAATTTTGGAGATTTATTATATTTCAACTGTTGTTTCTATCTAATAGCTTCAAATTTAACTTTTTTATAGCAACTTACATGCATATACTATACATATTTTACATGCAATTTTTGCAGAGTTTTGACATAATTAAATTGTACCACGTATAAAATTTAATGCATATTGCGTTTTTGTGTGAGTGTGCATAGAGTATCTGGGAGAAGGGAGGAGGGGGGGGAGAATGATGTTCAAAATATTTTCAGTCTTGATCAGAGCCGATTAATGTAGGGGCAAAGTTCCACAGGCATTTTATAAGAGTATTTTTACCTTATTTAAAAAAAAATCTGCATTCAGAAAAGGTGAAATTTTTTATACTAAAATACTGACGAAAGTTTGCCGCTGCAGTAAATGAGCCCTATTTTTTTATCACAGCTTACACCCACAATCCATCCAAAAAATGAAACGTGAAAAAAATATATCGCTTGATATGCACATCATATGCTTCTAGGTCAAACAGGAATGTTGAGTTTTTTTTTATAATTCAGATTGCTTTATTGCTGCCACTTTTTTTAAATAATATTTTCTTTATTTAATGACAAATTTAATAAAGCGACTATTACTATTTAAAAACAAATGATTTCAATGAAGCAGTCTGAATAATAGGAATCAACAGGCAATACTAGTACTTTAGCCATCCCGGAGTCGGTTCCTTTAAAATTTCCAGAGTCAGAGTCGGAGTCTGTCATTTCTCCTACCGACTCTGCAGCCCTGATACTAATATCAGAGATTGTCTTTCCTTCTTGTATAATCAAGTTTCTCTTTTTATTAAATGAATACTGATCTGTCTGTCTCATCCATATATATGTCCTATCAGATAAACACTGCAGGGAGGCAAGGGGGCTAAACCCTCTGTCCCTTAGACCCCAGAAATCAAAAAGATTTAGGTCTCCAAAAATTGAGGTGGTCGGGGCAAGAGAGTGCCAAGCCACATTTTTGAACTTCTGAGATATTTCAATTTGAAAATTGGATCAAATACCCAAATCTAGATATATAACCTAAAGTTTTTTTGCCAATGTCTTAGTAACATTTGAGATATTCTGAGTAACAATGGGACATTACTTTAATGATACTACTATGTATTATGTTTTTTGTAAATTAGCTATCTTCATTGGGGACATAAACGAAACCTGTCACATATGCTGCCACCAAGTGACTTAAGAAACAAATTATATGTTGGATATTATAATTTACAATATTAAGCAACAGATTACAGTGTTAGGTTTATTTAACCAAAAATGTGGCTTGGAACTTTCTTGCCCCGACCCCCTCAATTATGAAAAATTAATGTTTTTAAAGGTCCTTAAGAAAAAGAATCTTTGATTTATGTTTCTGTTTAAATTATCAGAAAAGAATTAATAATTTTCTCCTCGAAATTGTTTTAAAATTTGCTTGATTTTACATTATTTAAATTGATTCTTGTCTGATCATATATTGCCTGCTCGAGAATGCCTAGTAAATATACTAGAAGTCTGAATGGGCCAAAAGTTTCAGACCCAGATCCAACCTGCACCAGAGAAAGGTAGCCAGTGTAAAGGTGAAAAGCTCAGTTCGAGACTTGAGCTGAGAAAAAACATTAAAATCAGGTCCAACATAACTCAATTTTTACAAAAAAAAAAAATTATATTTGTTAGTCAGTGTTATTCTACAATAAAAATTCTTTAAAAGAATATTGGATACATATTTAAGCAAACATTTTGAAATGCAGCATTTTTAAATTATTTGTATGCAGAATTAATATTAATGATCACATAAAGCAATTATATTATAAAGAAAACTCATTAAAATTAAATAGTTTAGAAGAAAAGAAAAAAAAATTATTAAAAAAGTCATAATTTTCAAGCTATATAAAGGGGAAAAGCAGATTTTTAAAAGTATTTCTCTTTCAATTATTAATCCAAAAATTTTTTCAAAAGATTCTCTAAACAAATGTGGGGTTGTCAAAAAAGAAAAAAGAGAGAGAGAGCAAAAGAATAACATTCCATACTTTTTAATTGCCAAATTGTCGCAGAGAGATGCAAGAGGCACCTTTTGACTTGAGATTTTGAACACTTTTCAAATATAAATTTTTAAATAAAGGTTGTCTAAAAGTAGGCCAACTTTAAATTTTCAAATGATACCACCCACTTTTGACACCCTATTTGAGTTTCTATCAAAGCGGCTCAAAAAAATTCAAAGTATTATTGTTAAATATCAAAGTACAGTGTGGGATCCATTATCCGGCGTACCCGTATCTGGAATGCTCTGAAAACTGGAACGCAAAACGATAACCAAAGTTTAATTTATTTCATTTAAAAAAAGTAAAAATAATCGCGAAATTCTTCAGTCAGTCACGGAAAAAATCATGAAGTTTGTCCATTGATCACATGAAAAAATTTGGTGAGTTTTGCCTGTAAATCATGAGGGATAATCTGGAAATTCCCCAATTGTTCACAAGAAAATATGGCAGTTAATCAGTTGTGGAAAAAATTTCAAATTCGGCAGTCAGTCACAAAGGAAAATATGAAATTCGTCAATCGATTGCAGGAAAAACTGCAAAATTTGTCCATTGGTAGAAAGAAAATATCGCGAAAATTGTCAATCTGTTGTAGAAAAAAAATTCCAGATTTTCGCCTATAGATTGCAAGAAAAACCACAAAATTCTCTAATCGATAGTAGCAAAATATTATGACATTCATGAATTGATTGCAGGAGGAAAAATCTCCAATTCATCATTTGATTATTGGAAAAAATTGTGAAATTCTTCAGTCGGTACCAGAAAATTATCACAAAATTCTTCAATTGGTCGCATGAAAAATATCTCAAAATTTGTTTGTAAATTGAGAGGGAATTATCAGATATTGCAATTAACATTCATTAATCAATCACGAGAAAAATCGCAAAATTGATCGATTTGTTGCAAAATTCAATTGATAGAAAAGGACTTTAAACAATTGAGCTCAAAATATGTGTTTGGAACACAGTGCAAGAGTGCCCTTTTTTAAGAATTCCCTGCTTAGTGGTCTTTTTGTTCTATAGTCAACACAAAGAAATAATATAAATATAATGGTACTACTTACATTCATTAATATACAGCTTCAATAAATAAATATAAAAATTATGGTGCAAAAAATATTACAGTAAAAAGCATTAAAAACAGATGAGCAACTGATATTTTTCATTGAACAACTGATTTGTGGAATACAACAGTGAAGCTACTTCCATGAACAGCAAATCATGTCAATGTACAGGATTCCAGAACAATTAGTGCAAGAGACACATGCTATAAGTAACCAACTTTAATAGAAACTAGCTGGCTTCGCCCGCCAGCGGGCCCCTAATTTACATCGGTGCCTCGAATTGTAGAAAATCTCGAATCTTGTAAAACCTCGAACCGGACGAACCTCCGACCCGGGTCCCCGCTGCCTTCGGCACCGTATACCGGTCGTGCTACGCACGCACTGGATAATCCCTTAATTTGCACATTGAGTAGTATAAACCTCTAACCGAACGAACCTCCAACCCGTGTCCCCGCTGCCTTCGGCACCGTATACCGGTCGTGCTATGCACACACCGGATAATCCCTTAATTTGCACATCGAATAGTATAAATCTCTAACTGAACGAATCTCCGACCCTGCCCCAATGCTTTCGGCACCGGATAATCCCTTAACTTGCACATAGAATAGTATAAACCTCTAACCGAACGAACCTCCAACCCGGGTCCCCGCTGCCTTCGGCACCGGATAATCCCTTAATTTGCACATCGAATAGTATAAACCTCTAACTGAACGAATCTCCGACCCTGCCCCGCTGCCTTCGGCACCGTAAACCGGTCGTGCTACGCACGCACCAGATAATCCCTTAAATTGCACATAGAATAGTATAAACCTCTAACTGAACGAATTTCCGGCTCGGGTCCCCGCTGCCTGCGGCCCCGTAGTCGAGTCCAATGAGCCATACCCCGTCGTGATCCTTCCCATAGAAACAGAGATAGGAAAGTGCTCCCTGGTGGTGAGAGTCGGAGCAAAAATCAATAAGCTGTAGTATCCTCTATCGACGTTGAGTCGAATGAGCCATACCCCGTCGTGATCCGGGCCATAGAAACAGAGATAAGTAAACGCCCCCTGGTGGTGAAAAACGAACTAAAACCGATAAGCTCTAGTCGAATAGTATAAACATCTAACTGAACGAACCTCCGGTTCGGGTCCCCGCTGACTGCGGCACCGTATAGCATTCGTGCTGCGCACGCGCTGCAGTATACGTTAGTTCCACCTTCCACCACCAGGTGGCGCAAACTGTTTATACGATCATAGCTGAAATCATTGCAACTTATTTAGACTACCGGAGTTCTCGTTCAAAGACAGTGAGCTGTAGAAAAACTTAAAACTGAAAAAAAAAAAAAATCTGATGTCTTAATTACATAAACCGTCCGGATTCGATAACGGGCAAAGCCCGCTTTTACACAACTTATTTAGACTACCGGAGTTCTCGTTCAAAGACAGTGAGCTGTAGAAAAACTTAAAACTGAAAAAAAAAAAAAAATTCTGATGTCTTAATTACATAAACCGTCCGGATTCGATAACGGGCGAAGCCCGCTTTTAAACAACTTATTTAGACTACCAGAGTTCTCGTTCAAAGACAGTAAACTGTAGAAAAACTTAAAACTGAAAATAAAAATCTGATGTCTTAATTACATAAACCGTCCGGATTCGGTAACGGGCGAAGCCCGCTTTTTACTAATCGAAAATAGTGGTAATTTTTCTATACATATAAACAATCAAACGTTTAAAAATATTAAATTTGTTGAAATGGAATTGGTTTCCTCAAAAATACTACAAATGTACAAATATGTCTTAATTCACCAACCGTCCCGATTCGATAACGGGCGAAGCCCGCTTTTCCTTATCGATTTAGACTACCCGAGTTTTAGTTCAAAGACAGGGACCTGTAGAAAAACTTTAAAAAAAAAAAAAAAAAAAAAAAAAAAAAAAAAAATCGATAACGGGCGAAGCCCCCTTTTCCCTATAAATACAATCAAAGCAAACTCACTTTTTCACTTCAAAAGAACCTGAATTAGACTACCTGAGTTTTAGTTCAAAGACAGGGACCTGTAGAAAAACTTAAAACTGAAAAAAAAAAAAAAATCGATAACGGGCGAAGCCCGCTTTCATAGTTAAGAGAAAAAAAACTGAAGGAGGGGGCGATGACACTGCTTTTCCTCAAACGACTGATTTAGACTACCGGACTTCTTGTTCAAAGACAGGGACCTGTAGAAAAACTTAAAACTGAAAAAAAAAAAAAAAAGTTTAGACGCGGCCTACTTCTTAAAATCGTAATATCTAGCCGGCACTGTGATGGAAATCTTTCTTTTGCTTTAATTATACAAATAACGATGATTAATTATACAATAAAATAATATATCGGCTCGTAATGCAGATATGAGAATAATTTTTAGATATTCTGAAAGCAGAATCAATTTTGCGTCGCCCTGTAAAAGTTAGGAATTACTGCGCCCCTTAGATTCAGAGATTGAGCCCCCCTCTGGAAAAAAACCAATTGAACGTCACGTGACCACCGTAAAAAAATTGTCTCTTGAAAATCCTCCTCTTGTCTGAAAATATCCGGTCACGTGTCGTTTTTCTGCATTCGTTACAAATGATTAGAAATAAATTGCTTCATTAACCGGTTTTTAATTGATATCTTCCGATTTTACTGGTCGAATTGTACAATCTTTTTTTTGTTGAAATCAGGATTTTTTTTTACGTGTGATGGCCGATTTGGGGGTCCAGAGATTAATTCCTTCATTGTTTTTCGAAAACAGACTTGAGCATTACATGAAAGCTGTCACGTGAATTTGCTCTTTCTTCCTTCCAAACATCTGCGCTCCAGGCAGTCTGCGGTCTCCACATGCCGCGCCGAAAGAATTAAAAAATTATTTTTTATCGATCGATTTTTAACTAATTTTTTCGGTTCTAATGGTCGTACGGGAATGATTTTTCGAATTTCTGAAAGCAAATGCTCTCCTGAATCTGTCTGTCCCATTTCCGAATTTCTGACCCCCCGACTTCCGTAGATCCGGGTCGGTTTAAAAACCCGCACTGCGGTTTTGGGCTTAATTGGCTCCTGGCGACCCTGCCTTTTTCGAGAATCGTCTCCACCGGCAAACCTTTTCGGAGGCGAAACTTTGCGGTTTTCGATTCTTTTTCAAGTTCGGTTTCGGTCGGTAATTAAAACACTTTCGCTCATTAATAACTCCCCGGGTCCGGGTCGGAATCCCGACCCGATCAAAACTTCAGCGTCGCGCCTTTTTTGCGAATTTTTCGGTCCGCGTCCACCGTCCATGCGTCGCCTGGTCCCGGAGCCTTTGCGGGTACAAAGGTGGAGTGCACAGACAGAAACACACACACACACACACAGACGTTTACCGCGCTTAATATTAGGGATATTCCAAAAATCCTCATCAAAGGATTCTGCTTCCAGGTCCTAAAACTAATTCATAACTGCTAATGTAACATTTTTATAATTGGAATTGTAATTCAGAATGTTTTTTTTATTCTATGTAAATAAGTTATTAAATTAACAAAAATGTAAGTATGCATTTACATATATTATTCCTGTTTATCACTAGATGTGAAAATAGTCATTTTCAACATTTCTAATAATAAAGTGTTCTGAATAACGGAAAAACCCCTTATCCAGAATACCTTGGGTCCCAAGCATTCCGGATAACAGATCCTATACTGTATTATAATTTATATACTCTTTATTAAATCTTCATAGTTTTTAAAGAAAATGTGTTAGGAGGTTTATTCATAAATTTAGAAAAATAAAAATATCTTACAAATAAATATATCGGGAACATTCAATTAGTTACCAGGAAAATTATGCAGAATTTTTTAGTGTAAAATAAACTAAAATTTATCTATACCTCGAAAATTATTGATTGGATTGAGCTGTACACTTATATACTCTTTCCTTTTACAATTGTGATTCAATTCAAAATTTGTTTTTGAATAAATGGTACAGTATAGGATCTGTTATCCGGAATACATAGGACCTAGGGTATTCTGGATAAGGGTTTTTTCCGTAATTCAGAACACTTTATCATAAGTATGAGAAATGTACAAAATGACTAATTTCACAACTAATGATAAACATGACTAATATATGTAAATACGTATTTACAATTTTGTTAATTTGATAACTTATTTATATAGAATAAAGAAACATTCTGAATTACAATTCAAATTATAAAAATATTACAATAACAACTAAGAATTAATTTTGGGACGTGGGAGCAAAGTCCTTTTATGTGGATTTTTGGAATATTTCTATTAAAGTTGTTCACTTATAGCATGTCTCTTGCACTAATTGTTCTTGTATCCTGTACAGTGACATGATCTGCTGTTCATGGAAGTAGCTTCACTGCTGCAATCCACAAATCAGTTGTTCAGTGAAAAATATCAGTTACTCATCTTTTTATTATGCTTTTTATCATAATACTTTTTGTGCTATAATTTTTTATATTTATTTATTGAATTTGTAAATTAATGAATGCAAGGAATGCCATTATTTATTTTTATCGTTGTGTTGACTCAGGAACAAAAGGGCTGCTGTGTGGGAATTCTTAAAATAAGAGCACACTGTTCTCAAAAAGTACATTTTTGCACCATGTACTGAAAACATCTTTTGAGCTCGATTGTTTAAAGTCCCTTTTTATCAGTAGTTCTTAGCAACCAATTGACGAATTTGGCGATTTTTTTTCTTGCAACTGATTAATGAATTTTAATTCCAATGTCTGATATTTCTCCTCGATTTACAGACAAATTTTGTAATTTTTCTCCACGACTAATCAAAGAATTTCGCGATAATTTTTCCGGGACCGATTGAAGAATGTCAGGATTTTTTCCAACAATAAACTGACGAATTCGAGATTACTTTTGTGGCCATCAATTGACAAATTTCAGGATATTTTGCTACTATAGCTTGGTGAATTTTGTGACTTTTTCTTACAACTGATTGGCAAAAATCTTGATTTTTCTCCACAATCGATTGATGAATTGTGTGATATTTTCCTTTTATTGATGGATGAATTTCATGTTTTTCCTCGCAACTAACTGCCACATTTAGCATTTTCCCCGATGATTTACTGCCGAAACTCACAGAGTTTTTTCATGCGATTGATGGACTAATTTCGTGATTTTTCCCATGACTGATTGAAAATTTTCGTGATTTATTTTATGCTCTTGAAATGAAGCAAATTTAACTTTGGTTATCGTTTTGCATTTCGGTTTTCAGAGCGTTCCGGATACAGGGACGCCGGATAACAGATCCCACACTGTATATATATTTACTGTATACAGGATGTACTAAAACATTGACCTTGGCTTTTATTTCTTAAATATTGATCATAGACATATATATTGTAAATTACAAAGTTACGTAAAAAATGACGGTACAAAATTTTATGAAATTGATTAAAATTTTCAGGATATTAAATTTGAAGAAATACAAAATTTTTAATTTTATATGGCTTCCATAGAAAAAATTTCCCAATGAGTAAAATGTTAACCGTACACTAATAAGGTCATGTACAAAATTTCAGCATTTTATCATAAAAAGTTGCAGAGATATGAAGATACATAAATGCTGACTTAAACCACTTTTCGATGCCTGGATATGAGTTCGCAAAGGAGAAAGTCATGTTGGACGATCACATTCCAGGGATTGTGCACAAATTATGAAAGAAAACAATTATTGCATAAATAAATAATAATTGTGCTATTTATTGGTACAAAACTATGTAAACTGTGTAGAAATAATAACTTTATGCAAAGATTACAAAGCTTGTCCAAAATGTTTTCCATCCATGTTAATACAGAGCTGCATTCGTCTGATAACACTTCATCATTTGCATTTAAATTTATGATTAACCCCTCACCATCTTTGTTTAAACATATCTCTATAACTTTTTTATGATAAAATGCTGAAATTTTGTACATGACCTTATTAGTGTATGGGGTACATTTTACTCATTTGGAAATTTTTTGTAGGGGTGCCGAATAAAAATTTAAATGTTATATTTCTTCAAATTTAATCTCCTGAAAATTTTAATCGATTTCATAAAATTCTGTACTTTTTTTATGTAACTTTGTAATTTATAATATATAAGAAATAAAAGCCGAGGTCAATGTTTTTGTATATTAAAATATGCTAGATCAATATCTAAACAGTAATTCATTCATAAAGTCATAAAGTAAATGCCATGTAAAAAGGCAATTTTTTTTCTAAAAGTGTATAGAAACATGTTTTTCCAGACTTTCAAAATTTAATATAAAAATATTCTAGATTTTGTCTTTTAACAAGGTAAGTGACAAATGGTAATTTTTTGGAGAAAATCTGAGATGGCATGAATCCCATAATGCTAGGTGTGTCACTTTCTCAGATTGTTGCTCTTAATGTAATTAAAATTGATAGCAGTGTTTGAGAAAACAAACGTAGAAACAGAAGGCATTATTTATTCTTATAAATAAATTAAATCTTAGTTAAAATCTGAATTCGTTTATTTTGATCTGAAATGAATGTATTACCACTTTACCCCAGGAGTGGTGTATAGTGAGTAGTACTAATCATGTAGCCATTAAAAACCAAATCTATTTTAAGTTCTTTTAAGAGACTCAAATGTATATATTATTTTTTAAAAAAAATTTGCAAATGTAATTGTTACTTTTTTTTTAAAATTTAGGGTAAAAGTAAAAACATCATGCGTCATTTTATGACTATTTTATCTCCAGTGACTTTATTGTTAGTTTTGTAGTATCATAAAATCTTTGGTGCTTTAAATGATTGTATATATTATTTCTGTTGTCAACATCCCTATTTCTAAGAAAATACAATATGTAGAGCGATAAATGAGATGCCATATGAAAGGATTTTGAACAGGCTGCTGACATAGTACACTTACAATTCTTTAAAACATGTTTTTCGATTAAAAATTGCTGTTAATTAAAAATTAAATCGACAATGTTTTCATAAATGAAATGAAAGGTTTTCCTCAAATCAGTGTTGCATTAACAGATGACGTCATCCTATAATGCAATTAAAATTATTTCTTGCTCATACTTTTTGAAAAAATATCGAGCTTTTAATCGGGTTTTTACTTAATTTTTACGTGTGCATCACCTATTGTTTATTTGTTTTCTTTGTTTAATCATGATTGTGTATATGCGTACTGTATCGAGCACAATAGATTACGTAATTTAAGGATTATCTTCCAATTAGATATACAAACACATCAGGATTCACAAAAATTGTAATCATTTATTTTTTAATATTACATTAAGCTTTTAATACACTAACAAAGTCCGACGTTACTTAAATGGCTGCTAGACCACAAAGTTCGAACATCCCATGTTTAAGTTCCCAGTTCCCATATGTTTGCAAAAAAGTGGTGTACCAAATATTGCTTTATGTATTTAAGACATTTCTGCAACGGTTTTGGAAAATCTGAGGAAATGCTTTCATAAGACTTCCCTAAATGCGTGATTCAGTGTTTCAATTTTTTTATAATTCTTTTTTTTTTTCAGTATAGGGGTCTTGGCAACCTAGAGAAATGACATTGGAAAGAGAAGAAAATTTGTCCAAAAATTTTCTGGCTATCCATTCCCATTTTTTATACACAAGTAATCATCCTATATACTATTTCTTTTTTCAACGTCCTTTTTTCTATGCACATACAAAACATACAATGGTGAATGAGGTATCATTCGAAAAGTTTTTGAACACGTTTCTGATATAGTACACCCACATTTCATTAAAATGCGTTGTTTGATTAAAAAAATATTAGTTAATTAAAAATTAGTGCTAAAACGTATACCAGGAAATAATCTCAAAGATTGCAGTGCGAAAGCTTCGCACGGGTCGTCCTGGTTTAATTTATTTTCCATATTCTTTTTCAGGCTATGTTCTACTTGATAATTTTTAAACTGTTTGAATTTGTTTCACATACAATTTATTTAACTTGAATTAACAGTTATAAAAGATTTTACAGTTTATAATATAATATACATTTTGTTTTTTAACATGAAAATCTGTAAAGCAAAACAATTTGTCTAAATTATGAATAAGAAAATATAAATGAAATTTAAGTGTAAATTTTATTAACATTCTTTTGCAGGCAATTGATTTTGATTGTTTATAATGACAATGATATAAAATTATTGTAGTTTATTATTTATTGTAATTAGATGTATAAAGTTTCATATAAAAGAAGTATTCTGTAGAATTTATAGGGTAAATGCACCAATAGTTGGCCACTTAGCTGCTTTCATATATAAATCGTAACGTAGAAATTTTAAAAAACGACACTATATTTTTAACAGTGATATATGTTAAAACATACGTTTCTTATTATGTTTCAGCAATTGTTTTTAAAAAACATGGTAATAGTTTTTTTTTTTGACAAAGTTAAGTTAAAAAAGAGCAAGTTCTCCAATAGTCGGCCACCTTAAATTTAATGTTCGGCCATCACTGAACCAATTGTCGGCCACTTCAGAATTTTGTTTTACCTGAAAAACGACCCTAGCAAATTTGACTAAATTTTGCATTCTACAATTTTCGGTTATGAGAAGATGATTGAGTTATCTCACATGCTTGAGAAAATTCAATTAGTGGGTCATTTAGGGTCATTGCGGTGTAAAACTAATTTTATTTTATCTAATAAATGGTTTTAATGATTTTGACTAAGTTTTGTATCCTACATTTTTGGGATACAAGAAGACCATTGGACTGGATCGCACGTTCGAGTAAATTTCATTTTGGGGTCACTATGGGTCAAATAAATTTTATCTAAAAAACGGCTCTAACGATTTTGACTAAATTTTGTATCCTACCATTTTGGGGTACGAAAAGACCATTGCAAGGCTGCCATTTGCAACTAAAATGCTACTAAAAGCGACTATTTTCAGCATCAGGTAACTATGGCTACTATTTTAGCCCAAAATCCTTCAAAAGCAACTATTTTGGAGGAAAACCAGACAAAAGGAGACTATTTTCCAATCCCAGCTACTATTTTTGTAAAAAAAAAAAAAAAAAAAAAAAAAAAAAAAAAAATCAGTCCCCCAGAATTGCAATTTTTTTTAAACCCAATATCCTGATTTAATTTTTCCATATCAATTTCTTAAGTGTTTTATTTAATTTTTAAAACCTGTCAAAACTTCCATTTGAAATTAATAAAATATATATATTTTTGTTATCTAAATATAGTACAAAGATACCAATCATTCAAATTTTAGTGGGAAACTAATTACTGATTTTTGGTTTGGCTACCATCCACTGCAACCCTTACTTTACAGTATATTTGCCCAATTTTTGATTGTTTTTAAAGGTATTTAACCCTTTAACCTGCTGTATGAACCACAAATGATTAACTGTAGATTTGTTCACTGTGCTGAGTGAATCGTATTTGTTTTTAACCTCGTATAAATGTTTCATACTAGAAATTTGAATTAAACGAGCTTAAATAAATGCTACTTAGAAATGAGAAAATCTTGTTTTCTGTTCAATTTTTCAATTTAATAACAGGTTTACAATGTTGAGAAAAACATTTAGACTATTGCATTTCTTATTTAGATGGCTTTATTTGGCCCATTGGTGTCTATAAAATCACATTTCATTTATGCCGATTTTGCTATTTTATTTTGCATAAATTTCTTGTACAGAATGGATTAGTTATGTACACATATTCTTAAAATTGCAGCTAATAACATACAATAAAAGTTTTCTTGTTCTTTAGTTTTCTTTCCTCACAGTAATACCTAAGTGTAAGGCAAACATATATACAATTTTGGGAATTGTTTTGTTGGGAAAACCAAACTGCATTTTGATCTTATATTTCAGATGTTAATTTAAAAGGTTTCTCCTTTCATTCTTTTCTCTTTTTTCGTGTGTGATTTTATAATAAAAATACAAAAAGTGGCAAATTTGGGTGGTAGCATAAACTGCAGAGAAAGATGTGGATTTTCATGATATTTTTATTGCAAATAGGGATTCTTGCCCCCCCCCCCCGCCCTTTTCTTAAGTCAGCATGCAGCTGTTTTGGCTACTATTTTTGTACAAATGCTACTATTTTGGCTACTATTTTTTCACTGTAGGCTACTAAAGCAACTATTTTTGATTCCATTCTGGAGTGGCAGCCCTGCATTGGGCTGGGTCACATGTTTGAGAAAATTGGATTAGTGGGTCATTTTGGGGTCACTACGGCTCAAGCTAATTTTATCTAAAAAATGGCTAAAATGATTTTGACTAAATTGTGAGTCCTACCTTTTTGGGATACAAGAAGACCATTTGGCAGGGTCACATGTTCGAGAAAATTTGATTAGTGGGTCATTTGGGGGTCACTACGAGTCAAGTTAATTTTATCTAAAAAACAGCTCTAATGATTTTGACTAAATTTTGTATTCTACTATTTTGAGGTACAAGAAGACCATTGGCCTGGGTCACAGGTTTGAGAAAATTTAATTAGTGGGTCATTTAGGGTCATTGCAGGTAAAGCTAATTTTATTTTATCTAATAAATGGTTTTAACGATTTTGACTAAGTTTTGTATCCTACAATTTTGGGATATAGGAAGACCATTGGACTGGGTCGCATGTTCGAGAAAATTTCATTTGGGGGTCACTATGGGTCAAATAAATTTTATCTAAAAAACGGCTCTAACGATTTTGACTAAATTTGGTATCCTACCTTTTGGGGTACGAAAAGACCATTGGGCTGGATCACATGTTTGAAAAAATTCGACTAGTTGGTCATTTTGGGGTCACTACGGGTCAAGCTAATTTTATCTAAAAAATGGCTAAAACGATTTTGACTAAATTTTATATCCTACCGATTTGGTGTACGAAAAGACTATTGGGCCGGGTCACATGTTCGAGAACATTCAATTAGTGAATTATTTTGTGGTCACTGCAGGTCAAGGTAATTTTATCTTATCTAATAAATGGCTTTAACGATTTTGACTTAGTTTTGTGTCCTACCTTTTTGGGATACAAGAAGACCATTTGGCTGGGTCACATGTTCGAGAAAATTCGATTAGTGGGTCATTTGGGGGTCCCTATGGGTCAAGCTAATTTTATCTAAAAAAATGGTTTTAATGATTTTGACTAAATTTTGTATTCCACCGTTTTTTGGTACAAGAAGATCATTTGGCTGGGTCACATGTTTGAGAAAATTCGATTAGTGGGTCATTTGGGGGTCACTATAGGTCAAGTTAATTTCATCTAAAAAACGGCTCTAACGATTTTGTATCCTACCGTTTTGGGATACAAAAAGACCATTGGGCTGGGTCACAGGTTTGAGAAAATTTGATTAGTGGGTCATTTTGGGGTCACTATGGGTGAATGCATTTCATTGTGAATGAAGGTTGAGACAGTTGTTGAACAGTTGACAGTTAATGAAGTTGCAATGTTGGCAATAATTCACCAACTTCGCTAAGTTTGGTGAAAGTTTTGCGACATTGGCGAGATTTAGCAGGAAAATCTACTTTCAAGATTACTAATGCCAAAGCACATGCTTACCTTCAAATGAAAAAATGTGTCAAGTTTCTTAATTTTTGCAAAATTATGGCAACATTTGGTGAACAGATTGGTTTTCAGAATCTGAAAGAATTTTCTAGAAATTCCCACTAACAGTGAGGATAAATGATTCAGCCAATCAGAGTCCATAGAACATTCTAAAAAAAAAAACAGAATTTAACCAATCAGGGTACATAGAACTGATTGTTATATGTTGTACAGAGAATTTATTGTTATATTGTGTTGAACACCAAGATAATTTTAACGAGCATAGCTCAGTCTTCCTAGATGGTTGTAAATAATTTAAAGTAGAACTTTTTAAAAACAGCAAAACATTTTTAACAGTGCCATGTATAAATGCATACTTTTGGAAATTCTTCTGGGAATAGCAAGTTATTTCTCATGAGTGTTATTTTTCAAAATAACGTCAATCAAAATCATTAATCATAAACATTTTTTTTTTAATTTTTGATATTATCAAATAAATGATTACTTTATGAGTGTTAAACTACGAAAAATTAATAACACAATACCTCTTTACATTTCAACCAAATTAATTTTCTGTGTAATGCAAATCTTAATGTGGCGGTTTAATTAAAAGTGAAAAACACAGGTAACCAGTAACCACTATAATTAAAGTGATAGTAATAAAGTAACTAAGTAAAAATGTACTTAATATTCCGCCTTTAGCTGTACACAAATTACGATTAAATATAATAAACTAATGTTTTTCAAATTTTAATTTTTATGGTGAATGAAGGTATATGAATATTGTGTGTGTAAAAAAAAATGTTATTTGTAGGAATAAAAATCTGAAACTAATGAACCGAATTTAAAAATTCTTTCACTGTACGATAACTGATAAACTGAGTTCCCAAGTAGACTGCTTTGGAAGGGTGTGGCTTTAAAAGTGTTGAAATTAGAAGTTTCTCATTATTTCAACTCTTGCATTCACTTAAAGGAATGAAGTTTCCTCAAAATGTGACTTAATTAGTAATATTTAAATTATCTGCAACAGTTTAATTTCTCCCAAATGTTACTACGCACACAAGTACAACTTGACATATTTTAACAATAAAGTGTGTAAAGCCGTGTTTTTTAGCTGGTATTTGAATAAGATAAAGAAAAAAAAACTTCTTATCTAGTTTATTTACCTAACTAGTCAACCACACTAGTGATAAGAGGCTGGTTACTGGGTTTTGAAATCCTATATTCAGCCTCTATAAAACTTAAAAAAATTAAATTAAACAAGAAGCTTTTTACCTGGGTTATTTTCAAATGAATTGTCACGTTAAGATTTATATTGCACAGAAAATTAATTTGTTTTAAATGTAAAAAAAAGGTATTGTGTTGATCATTTCTTGTACATGTTGATGATTTCATGCACACAAGGTAATTTCTAAAATTTTTAAAAAATGTTAATGATTCAGGATTTTGATCGATGTTACTTTGAAAAGTAACACTCTATTGAAATAACTTATGACTTTCTCAAAAGAATTTTGACCTGGAAGAAATATTGATCTTAGAAAAATAAAGTTGGGCCTACTGATTCTATAAAAAAACATACAAGTGAGGAAAAGTGACAATCAAAAGTGGCTATATGTCATTGAGTTACGAGATGAATTAATGATGTAGGACAAGATAATTAACAGTACTTTAAAGAATCGCAGCTCTGCCTTAGTATATCTTGGTGCGATATGAGCAATTCTTCATTTTGAAGATGCTATCACATCATTGAGTATTGACATAAAATTTTAACACATTAAAGATATTTATTAGTACAATAGTCAATATTTATAACATGTTAAAATTTCATGTTGAAATTCAATGACATGTTAGTACCGCTGAAATGACTGATTGACAGCCCCCTTCTAGTCACATTGTACCAAGATATCACAATGCAGACTGAAATATTTGTATTGTACTTATCGAGATATACAATATATTGAAATTTCATTCCAAAATTCTATGATGAGATAGTACAGCCAAAATGAAGAATTAGCGCAACGCTCTGTTCATGTTGTATGTACTCACATATCCCAAAACAGGTAAAAATATTTATTGTACTTCTCTATATCTCTAACATGTTTAAGTTTCATGCCAAAACTTGATGACATGGTAGTAACCAAAATGATGAATTGGTGCCCTGTTCTGCTCATATTGTACCAAGATATCACGAGACAGGCTAAAATATTAGTACTGTACTAATAGATATTTATAACATGTTGAAATATCATTCTGAAACTCTAAAACAAAATAGTACCACCAAAAGAACGAATTGGCGCTCGATTCTGCTCATATTGTACCAAACTATCATGAGGCAGATTAAAATATTTGTGTTGTACTAATTGATACCTATAACATACTAAAAATTCATTTTGAAAATTGATGACGGCATAGTACTGTCAAAATGAAGAATTGGCACCCAGTTCTGCTCATATTGTACTAAAATATTATGAGACAGACTGAAATACTTGTATTATACTAGTCGAGTTATGCAATATATTAAAATTTCACTCTGAAACTTGATGATGTGATAATAACACCAAAATAACAAATTGGCATCACCTTCTGCTCATATTGTACCAAGATATAACAAGACAGGCTAAAATATTAGTATTGTACTAATAGATATTTATAACATGTTGAAATATCATTCTGAAACTCTAAAACAAAATAGTACCACCAAAAGAACGAATTGGCGCTCGATTCTGCTCATATTGTACCAAACTATCATGAGGCAGATTAAAATATTTGTGTAAATTGGTGACGGGATAGTACTGCCAAAAGGAAGAATTGACACCCAGTTCTGCTCATATTGAAACCAAAATATTATGAGACAGGCTGAAATACTTGTATTGTACTAGTTGAGTTATGCAATATATTAAAATTTCACTCTGAAACTTGATGACGTGATAATAACACCAAAATAACGAATTGGCAGCACCTTCTGCTCATATCATACAAGATATGTCGAGGCAGATCAGTCATTCTTTCATGTTATGTTAATAATCTTGTCTTACATCATAATTTCATTTCAAAACTTGATCAGATACTAATTTTTGTTGCCACTGCCTGTCCTATGGTAACTGAGCACAAAATTTTAAAAGCTCACTACTAGAGAAATAGCTACTTTTAAATTTATCTTTCCATAAAAAATAACTATTGTAATTTATTTTAAGTAATTGCTGACACATTATAAGAAATGTATACATAAACATATGTCTCTGTTAAAAATGTTGTGCTGTTTTTGAAAAGTTCTACTTAGTGGTGGCTGAACACTAAATTTTATAGGCCGGCCACTTGAAAATATGCTACTTTGAAATTTAACTTTTTATAAAAAAAACATAATTTAAAAAATAATAATTGCTGAAATATTATAAGGAAAGTATACTTTAACATATGTCACTATTAAAAATGTTATGCTGTTTTTTTTTATTATTTACAAAAACAAAGCACATAAGTGGCCAACTACTGATGCTTTTACTCTATGTTCTTAAAAAAATACTAGCACTTAGTTACTGCATAACAATCAATTCCTTCTGATTGTGTCATATTAAGTTGTAGCAATTTTTAAATTGAAATTCATAAAAAGTGATATTAGAATTTTAAAATTTAAGATAGTTTATATGAAAATTTTAAATTAATTGCATGTTATTTATTTCAGATCGAAAGACAGATCAAGCACATTTATTTTCATTATTGAAGACTGTTATCACATTTTCTTCAAATTAAAAAAGCAGAATTTTTTTCTCAATACAGATTCCTAAAAGAAATTTTCATTTCATGAAGTGCCATTTAAAAAAAAAAAAAAAGAAAATATCAATGGCTCAGCTTCAGTCAGAAACAGATGAGAAATCATTGCACCTTAAAGTACATCTTGAAACACACACAAATGAGAAATCCTTCATTTGTGAAACATGTTTGAAAGGATTTTTACGAGAGGATGATCTTAAAGATCATCTTCGAACCCACTCAAATGAAAGGCCATTTGTTTGTGAAGTATGTTCAAAAGGATTTTTTCAAAACAGATATCTTAAAAGACATCTTCAATCACATTCAAAAGAGAAACCATTCATTTGTGAAATATGTTTGAAAGGATTTTCTCAAAGTGATTACCTAAAAAAACATCAGCGAATTCATTCAAATGAGAAACCCTATGTCTGTGAAATATGTTTAAAAGGATTTTCTCAAAGTGGTAATCTAAAAAACCATATGCATATCCATACAGGTGAAAAACGTTTCATTTGTAATATATGCTCCAAAGCATTTTCTAGAAACGATCTGCTTAAAGCACATCTGCAAACACACACAAGTGAGAAATCCTTCATTTGTGAAATATGTTTCAAAGACTTTTTCCGAGAGGATAATCTTAAAGATCATCTTCGAACCCATTCAAATGAAAGACCATTTGTTTGTGAAGTATGTTCGAAAGGATTTTTTCAAAACAGATATCTTAAAAGACATCTTCGAACACATACAAATGAGAAACCATTTATTTGTGAAATATGTTTTAAAGGATTTTCTGAAAGAGATTATTTAATAAAACATCACCGAATTCATTCAAAAGAAAAACCGTATGTTTGTGAAATATGTTCAAAAGCATTTACTCAAAACAGCCATCTTAAAACACATCTCCGATCACATACAAATGAGAAACCATTTGTTTGTGAAATATGCATGAAAGGATTTGCTGAAAGAAGTAAACTAAAAGCACATAATCGAATTCATTCAAATGAGAAACCCTATGTTTGTGGAATATGTTCGAAAGGATTTTCTCATAACAACTCTCTTAAAAAACATCTTAAATCCCACACAAATGAGAAACCATTTATCTGTGAAATGTGTTTGAAAGGATTTTCTTGTGACAGTGGTCTTAAACTGCATCTTCGAACACACACAAATGAGAAACCATTTACTTGTGAAATATGTTTGAAAGGATTTTCTGGAAGTAGTAACCTAAAAACACATCTTCGCAAACATACAAAAGAAAAACCTTTCAATTGTGAAATATGCAACAAACAGTTTTCTCACAGCACTTCTCTTAACCAACATCTTACTAGAGTACATAATCAGTAAAAGTCTCTTTCTTGTGAAATATGTACCAAAAATGTATCTGAAAGTTTTAATGTTACAGAACATCTCTGTGCACGTACACATGACAAGTCATTTTAAACTCCTCTCAAAGAAACATTCCATGTTAAACAAAAGAGCTTGTTACATGCAATACTTCTATGTTGGTTTGGAAAATTCCTTCCTATTTGTTTCATGCATTTGTATGTGCATATTATTCTATGTACTGTATACATAGTTAGCATTGAAATCATGAATAGTACAAACCTATTAATTTAATGTTAATTTGCTTTAAAAATCAAACAAGTAAAGTTAATTTTAATAAACTATATAAATTAATTTAAATATACAAATGTTATTATAATTAATTCCTTCTAAAATTCAGCATTTTATGCAAATACATGTATGCCTCCCTTACCTGTTCTAGGGAAATTTATTTACAGGGTCTAAAAAGTCTCTGCACCTCTGAAACAAACTGCAACAAACACGCTTTGTACAGTAAACCACGGTGACAATTAGTATTGTCAGGTGTCCTGATTTTTGGGATCTCCAAAACCTGTCCTGCATAGCCGCTGCATGGGATGCCAAAAGTCCCAATTTTTTATGATGCACAAATTATTTTAAATTTCATTCAGTACCATTCTATTCATTAGTCTGCATTGATTGGAGCTTAATACAGATAAACCTGTGAAGATAGTACCGATCTATAACGGAAAATTTTAATACAGTATACAACCATCTATCCAGAATGGTTGGGGTCACATGTATTCCGGATAACTGGTTGGGCAATAAAGCAACATCTATAGAATGTATATGGCTGTGGCATTGTTTCTGATTTCAAATAAATTATTAGATTACATAGATTAAGAATTGGATTCAATCAAGATCAAAGATTTATTCAGAGTTTGAGAAAAGACAATTTATTGGAATCCCTTGTTTTTTCCCCAACAACATTTCTGCATAAAAATAAAAATGCTCAATATCTAACTATATGTTCTTCCATTTAAAATCCTAGATATTGGTATTAAATTATACCATGCATGTGAGTAATGTATCAAACAATGAACATGTCAAACTAGCACTGTGGCACTTTTTTTCTGGAGAAATTCTGAAATCAGTCAATTGGAAATATCATTCAGGATAACTGGTTTTCAGGTTAACTGCATTCCAGATAAATGGTTCCATACTGTTGTTTTTTCTAAGAGGAATACCTTTCATATATACCAGCCTAGATGGAAACCTGTCTAAAACAGAATTTTTAGTACTTCCTACCGATTCTTTTTTCACAAGTTTTACTGTACCTTGTTCAGTAAACTTTATGTAAATGGAGCCTATTTATAACAGAATTCTGTTTTGAAAGTAAAACTTTCATTGTCCGTAATAGAAGTACTATACAATTATACCTTTTAAACTGGAATTTTGTTCCAGTGCTTTCATAGGTTTTACTGAAAAAGTACTGAAACTGTACTAAAAAAATACAACAAACTCCCTTAAATCCGCATAGCTTAAAACCAGAGGTTGTACAGATTTTAGAATTTTGCAGATTTCTGGTCGCTGTTTTGTTTACATTTTGTAAACAATAATTTAAATTTAACAATGCACTCAAAATTATAATGACTGCTGACAATAAAGTAAAATAATAAAAATTAAGAAACATTTACCGTAATTTCCTGTATATATATATAAGCCGCGGCTCAAATGAATCTGTTTCAGACCGGAAATTGTTTTTAATGAAATGTAACGTGTTACATCTTGGCACTTATTTGAATTTATTTCTTTAAAAATGATTCTCGTTTGAAACAGACTTATTTTACCCTTGGCTTATACACTGGAAATTACGGTAAAATTTTAAAAGTAAAGGTCAATTAAATAATTAATTTTGCATAATTATGATGAGATATTTTTTTTTCTTTTAATTATTCAGTGACACTCACCTTATAAATGTACACTAATAATTTACATCAAACTCTTAAAATTTATTTCATGTTTAGCCATATTTAATAACCAAAAAAGCTTAATTAATACATAAATTATTTGATAAAAATATCGTGATCATCACTGATATCAGCACTCTCTAGATCTTGAATTTTTTCAAAAATAAATTTATATTTCTTTCATGAGAAAACATTATATTAACCAGAATTCCGTATTAAAATGTGTACAGAATGATATAAAAATTTTAAAAACTTGAATTTTACACCTACATCTTTACTGTAAATTTCATTGTTTACATTGGAACCAATTTGCAGATTTTAGGGTGATGGATTTGAGGGAGTCTACTGTATAATAAAACCTGCTATGACAAAATCACAAGGTACAAGCGAAAAATTCCCCTGTAGACTGGTCTAGTAGTGGTCACTGTTTTATTTACATTTTTTAAACAGACATTTGAATTTAATAATGCACTCGAAATTATAATGAATGCTTACAATAAAGTAAAATAATAAAAATTAGGAAAATTTAAAATATCAAAAGTAAAGGTAAAGTAAATAATTAATATTGTGTAACTAAATATGCATAATAATGATGAGATAATTTTTTTCTTGAATTATTCAGTGAAACGCACCTTATAAATGTACACTCATAATTCACATCAAACTTTTAAATAACAAAGTTTTATTTCATGTTTAGCCATACTTAATAACCAAAAAAGCTTGATTAATACATAAATTATTTGATAAAAATATCGTGATCGCCATTGATGTCAGCATTGTCTTGAATTTTTTCAAAAATAAATTTACACTTCCTTCATGAGAAAACATGAGTTAATCATATTAACCAGCATTACATATTAAAATGCATACAGAATGATATAAAAATTTTAAAAACTTGAATTTTACACCTATATCTTAACTGTAAGTTTCATTGTTTACATTGAAAATGATTTGCAGATTTTAGGCTGATGGATTTGAGGGAGTCTATTGATTTCAGATTATTATCAGTCATTATTTCAAATTTGAGGACAAGAGAAAAATTCCCTTGTAGACAGGCTTTCGTCTTAGCAGGTATAATTGTATGATATTCCTACCATAGGGACAATGAAATTTTTACGTTATAGACAGGTTCTGTTTTCACAGAGTTTACTGTATTTTTATGTCACAAGTTAGAAGTCAGTGTCCAGCCTTTTTTTATACTGAACATGGCAACATTAATCACAATCCATGTACTCATTCAAAAATACGGAGTCTCTTTACTCCAAGCTGAACCTGAATCTTCTTTCATAACTTTAAAAATAATTAGGCCATTTTTTAAAAAACTTTCAAAAAAATACTAACAGTTTTGTGGGAAAAGTAATGACATCTTTGTAAACGGTGGATTTGCACTGTAATTTAGTCAATGACATCGTATTTACTGTCATATTTAAAATTATGAATAATCTCACTCGGTGTTGTATTATATGACTGGGTTTATCTAGCACTTCATTATATTATCGCACATCATGCAAAGCAAAAAAAAATATGTCGAAAATATTTTTGCAGTATCTTCATAATTTTGAAAATTCTGAATAAAAAATCTAGTTTTTTATAAGAGTGTGCATTCCTGCATTTTTTACAAAAAAGGGGAATTGCAACTCTTGATTACCTACACAAAATTGAGGTGGTTGGGGCAAGAGAGCGTCAAGCCACATTTTTTAACTTCTGAGATGTTTCAATTTGAAAATTTGATGAAATACTCCAATCAAGATCTATAACCTAAAGCTTTTTTGCCAATGTCTTAGTAACATTTGAGTTATTCTGAGTAACAATATGACATTATTTTAATGATATTACTATTCTGTACTTTGTAAATTAGTTATCTTCATTGGGGGCAAAAACGAAACCTGAGGCATAAGCTGCCACCAAGTGACATTAGAAACAAATTATATGTAGGATATTATAATTTACAATATTAAGCAATTGATTACAGTGTTAGATTTATTTCACCAAAAATGTGGCTTGGCACATTCTTGCCCTGACCCCCTCAAATGTTTATTGTTATCTGTTTTACTACCCATTAAAATTTTACCTGTGAGTTATGAATAACCTTTATCTATACTAATATTATAAAGTAATAAAGATTGTTTTTTTGTTTGTTTGTAGGGGGTAATCTCTGGAAATACTGAAGCGATTTCAAAAGTAATGGTGACAATCCCTGCTCCAACATGGGCTATATTTTATGTTGGTGACACTACCCCAAAGGGGGGGGGGGTGCGAGAGCAAAAAATGTTCTAAAATTTCATTTTTTTTTTATACTGAAGGTGTTAGAAACATGAAATTTGGCATGGTAGTTACTTACAAGATGTAAATGCCCTCTAAGAACAAATTCTAAAAAAAATCGAAATTTAAAAGGGTGCGATGAGCGAAAAGCGTTCTAAAAACATTCTAAATTACAATTTCTATGGAATCTCTGGAACTATAGAACCATTTTCAAAAGTGATGGTGGCAAATTGATGGTGACAGTATCTGTTCCAACATAGGCTATATTTTATGTCGGTGCCACTACTCCCAGGGGGTGCAAGAGCGAAAAACGTTCTAAAATTTCGTTTTTTTTTACACTGAAGGTATTAGAAACATGAAATTTGCCATGGTAGTTACTTACAAGATGCAAATGCTCTCTAAGAACAAATTCTAAACAAAATCGAAATTTAAAAGGGTGCGATGAGCGAAAAGCGTTCTAAAAACATTCTAAATTACAATTTCTATGGAATCTCTGAAACTATAGAACCATTTTCAAAAGTTTTGGTAACAGTCCCTGCTGTAACATAGGCTATATTTTATATCAGTGACACTACCACAGGGAGGGAGGTGGGGGTGAAAGAGCAAAAAAGTTCTAAAATTTCGATTTTTCTTTCGACATTAGTGTGGCTTAATTAGTAATTTCTGAGTTATCTGTGGCAGTAAAATTTCCTCTAATGAAAATAGGCCAACGAATACCACTTGGCATTTTTCAAGAAATACGCGAGCAAGGCTTTTGCTAGTACTAAATAAAAGGAGAAAATACATTTATAATCATTAAATGTTTCGAAATAAAATACTTTGTTTGGTGTTTAACATTTTATAAGCTAGAACCAGTTTTTTTTAACTGTTTTAAGTCCAAGAGTGGTTTGAACACTTTATTTTGTTTATGGTTTTAATTTTTTGCCCAACTTTTCAGCTTTATTTTTGAGTAGGGTTTTTAATTTTAATTTTAAGATTTTAATTGTAGCATGTTCTTGTGTTTGGATCTAGAAGTTAACATAAACTGAGTCTCTTAAAAAATTTGAGAAACCAGTGGACCCATGTTTTAAGATAATAACTGGATCAGAGGCCGATAAACATAAGTAATATTTAATTAAGATTAAGAATAACTAGATCACGCACATGGCGGTACAGCAACATGACATAGCACTTCTCACAACACTGAGCTTGGCGTTGCCAAACAGTATACACAAATATATTAATACAGTTACGGTTACATATAACATACAGGTACACCAAAGAGTAAGTGTGATTACTTTCAACACCCTCCCTTAATCACACCTTATTTTACATTTGTATCTTAAATCACATAATCTTGGTTTAGGTAAAAATTTTGTAAACATATCAGCTAACTAATTTTCTGTAGCAACATACTCAAGATTTATATCATGCAATTTTATAATATCCTTAACATATTTCAATTTAATATCTAAGTGCTTCAATCTAGCACAGTTGTTTTCATTTAATATAGCCTTAATGGCTGATTGATTATCCTCGAAAATAAAAATTTTAATATTTTGATACCCTAAGATTTCTGAAGTTACATTGTAAAGAACAATTAAATCCTGGACAGCTTTTGCTAGAGCTAAAATCTCTGCCTCAGTAGAGGACAGGGCAATGGAGGTTTGTTTCTTTACAGACCAAATAACTGGACAATCATTAAAGAAAATAATATACCCAGAAATAGACTTTCTATCCTGTGCATCAGCCCCCCAATCTGCATCAACATAAACATTAATCACACTACTGTAACTATCAGATTTACAAAACAGTAATTTGAGTTCAGATGTCCCTTTTAGATATACCCAGAAATAGACTTTCTATCCTGTGCATCAGCCCCCCAATCTGCATCAACATAAACATTAATCACACTACTGTAACTATCAGATTTACAAAACAGTAATTTGAGTTCAGATGTCCCTTTTAGATATCGAAGAACTCTTTTAAGACCAGCCCAAGCAATATCAGTAGGCTGTTCTTGAACTTGACTAAGGCACTTAACAGAGTACAGAATATCAGGACGAGTCATCATGGATAAGTAGAGCAGAGCCCCTACGAGCTCACGATTAGGACCATAAAAACTTTTGCCTTGCATAAAATCTGGCGAAGTTGACTTTGGCACAAGAGGAGTGTCTGATGGCTTACACTCTACCATTTTAAACTTATTTAAAATTTTCTCAACATAGGCCTTTTGACCTAAAGAAAGTTGATTTTGGGAATATTCTATACGTATTCTTAGGAATTCTTCAGCAATTTCAGCTTTGGACATCTCCAACTCATTTCTAAGTAGTTGAATCACAACTTTAACTTCTGAATCATCAGAACCAGCAATAAGCAGGTCATCAACGTACAATACTATGTAAATTTCATTCTGTTGAGATTTTCTTACAAAAACACACACTTCACTATTTAGCTGCTGGAAATTTAAATGAAGAATAAAATCTGTGAAACGTTTGAACCATTGTCTGGGTGCTTGTTTGAGCCCATAGAGACTCTTAAGTGGCTTGCATACACGTCCACTATTATCATTATAGCCCATGGGTTGCTCCATGAAGATTATTTCATCCAGTTCACCATTCAGAAAAGCCGTTTTGACATCCAAGGCATAAATTTTGAGATCTTTTTGGACAATGATGGCAAGTACAAGTCTGACATACTGATGACAGGAGCATAGGTCTCAAAATAATCAATTCCTGGCTTCTGTTCGAAACCACGAGCAACCAGTCTGGCTTTGTAAACATTATTTCTTTTGATACGCAACACCCATTTACAGGACACTGTCTTTTCTTCCTTTGGCAATTCAACTAGCTCCCAAACTTTATTTTTATTAAGAGACTCCATTTCTTCATTCATAGCTCTCTTCCATGGGACTTGCTCTTCTTCGGGCAATTTTCCTACATCCTCAAATGATATAGAATCAACAGATGTCACATTAGCTTCGTATACAAAATAATCATCTAGTCTGGCAGGTAATCTAGTATTTCTTCTCGGTCTGACATTCTCTTCAGGAGTTGTAGTTTCCACATCACTTGTGTTAGGGATCACTTCTTCAATAGCAAAATCTTTAACGTCTATGGAATCATCTTGAATCAAATTCATTATGCATTTCTTTAATTCATTGAATTTTACGTTGCGAGAAACCACAATATGTTTTATGACAGGATCTAACAGACGGTATCCCATAGTTGAATATCCTATAAAAATCATCTTTTTGGATTTTGGATCCAGTTTCTTTCTTAAAGTGTCTGGTATTCTCATATATGCATCACAACCCAACACTTTGATAATGCTTAGATCAGGTGGTTTACCATATTTAAGCTTAAATGGCACATTTCCAACAGTTTGATTTGGAATTCGACTTTTGAGGTATGCAGCTGTCTGCACAGCATAGCCCCAACAAGTTTTAGGCAACATGGATTCAAATATTAGGGCACGGGCCTTCTCTAAGAGATATCTGTTTGTCCTCTCAGCAACACCGTTTAAAGGAGCTGAATATGGCGGAGCTGGATCAATCAAAATACCACTTTTCTTGCAGTAACGGGCTAATTCGCCTGACACATACTCTTTGGCATTGTCACACCTAATTTTGTAGAGCTCAGGGTTTTGCTTGATGAACAGTTTGAAAACTTCAGCAATATCACTTTTGTGTTTCAAAAGATGCACTTCAATGAACCTTGACTGGTCATCTATGAGTGTAACAAAATATCTTTCACCCTCCCGGGTAGGTGGATCAATAGGGCCACATATGTCACTGTGGATCATTCTCATTGCCACATGCTCTCGACTTCTAGGACTCTTGCTCACTGGAGTGTTAGAATGCTTTGCAGTAACACACTCTTCACAGAAATTTTATAAAGATTCAGAAATTGGCAAACCCATTTCTTCACCTTGTTAGATGGATGCCCCATCCGCCTATGCCACAGTTCTGCATCATGATTCACAAGATATGCCGAAGCTTTAACAGGTTGGAAATCACTTATGTACTGTCCTTTGTCGTTAAGCCTAGCAATTTCAAACTTATCATTGACTTTCTTAATAACAGCTAGGTCATTTTCAAAAGTCACACTGTAGCCTGCTTTTTGAATGTTTTTAACTGATATTAATTCACCATTCAGCTCAGGAATAAATAACACATCTGTTAAAATTATTTTCCTACCCATGTAATGTTCCAGGTATGTTGCCAATACCTTCTATCTTCAAAACATCATTTTTGGAGGCGCAAGTAACAGTTCCAGAATACTGTTTAATTTCTTCAAACCACTCACTTTTGCTGCACATGTGTGTGGATGCTCCAGAATCCAGTAGAAAACCTTCAACAGGCTCACCTGCCATGAATGTTACTGCTGCTGTTTCTATGTAATCTGCTTTTAGGCGAACTCTACAATCCTTTTTAATGTGTCCAGGGCGTCCACAATGAAAGCAAACTATTTTCTTTTTACAAAATTTGGCAATGTGGCCTTTGGATTTACATTTATGACAAATGACGTCACGCTTATCCGCACTGAAGGCTATGTTGTCCTTTGAAGCAGGGGCACGAATATTATCTGGATTTCTTTCAAACTTTAATGCTTCAGCATTCAAAAGTCTCTGCATAACAAAATCTAAAGTCAAAGTTTCATTTGGCTGGTTTTCAATCGTAGCTTTAACCACATCATATTCTGCAGGTAAAGACATTAACAAATAAATAACAACGTCCATATCTTTTACTTCTGCGCCTGAAAGTCGCAATTCATTTACGATGGCCAATAGTTCATTGATATGTTGCTGCATGCTGCATTCCCGACGTTTCTGCAAAGTCGCGAGTTTCTTTCGCACTAAAATTTGGCTCACTGCACTGGTTTTCGCGTATTTATTTTTCAAATTTGTCCATATTTGACACGCAGTTGTTTCCGTAGCTAAAGTCGCTAGCACCGTGTCATCCAAAAGGGTTAGCAGTAAAGCATATGCTTTCTTTGATTGTTTAACTTCCGCTTCTTTAGCTGTATCACATTCCTCATTTAAATATTTATCAAGATCTTTAGCGGCAAAGACAGCTTCAACACGTCGCTTCCACAGAACAAAATTTTTACCGCTAAAAGATTCAACACAATACTTAATATTTTCATCACGCGCCGCCATTTCAACTTCCGTGTCCGCGTGATTCAGTTCAAAGCAACAAGACAGTTCACTTTAACACAATCTTAATATATTTTTACTTCTAGCGTGTTCAATTTCGGAACCACGCTCTGCTATTAAGATAATAACTGGATCAGAGGCCGATAAACATAAGTAATATTTAATTAAGATTAAGAATAACTAGATCACGCACATGGCGATACAGCAACATGACATAGCACTTCTCACAACACTGAGCTTGGCGTTGCCAAACAGTATACACAAATATATTAATACAGTTACGGTTACATATAACATACAGGTACACCAAAGAGTAAGTGTGATTACTTTCAACACCATGCAAAGATTTTGCACTGCAATCTAATATTTCTTAGATAAAGGCTTAAATGTCTAAAGAAAAATTGAGGATTAAAACTATCTGCAAACAACATGAGTCAAGTCAGAATATTATCTCATTTATTCCATCAAAGTTACAGTAAAAGCTGATTGAAGATTGTAAATGGCAATGTATATATCAATCGTATTTTAACTGCATAGTGGGTGACATCATCTGTTTCAGAAAAAAAGTCATGAGACAAAGAAACAATAAATTGAGCATTAGAATTTCAATTTTGCTTTTTAATCATAAATATAAAATAAACCCGTGCAGCAACAACGTCCCACTTTATCTTTATTGTACTATTCATTTTTTTATAATCATTGTTCAGCACGGTATAATGTGGTATTTTATTTTTGTGGCAATATTGCATTACATCGTGCTGAACAATTATTATAAAAAAATAAATAGCACAATGAAGATAAAGTAGGACGTTGTTGCTGCACTGGTTTATTTTATTTATGAAAACAATGCTGATTTAATTTTTAATCAAAAAACATGTTTTAACCAAATATGTGTGTACTATGTCAGAAGCCTATTCAAAATCCTTTCATATATCACATTTGTTGTTCTGCATTTTATATTTGCTTAAAAAAGGGATGTTGACAACAGAAATAATATATACGATGCTTACAGACTATATAAGAAAACGTAAAATTTTATGAATAAAATTTTGACTCATAGAAATTCAATTTTAAATTGAAGAATACACTTAATTATACCAAACTCGCATATTTTGGGAACAAAAGTTTTCTGGATTGCATAGTTTCACTTGTTTTGTTGACATATATTTTGTTCCTATTAGACTGATTACAAATTATTAGCGATAATTCTATAAAAACTAAAATAGAAAAAAGGAATGCAATGCAAGTGTAGCATTACGGGCCAAGAATGACGACTATTTTTGTATTCAGTCATGCCATAATTTACATAAAATTTTCTTTGTGGTATTTCTCTTGAAAACATCCATGTTTAACTGTATGGCATTTTTTTTTAAAGTGGTGCAAATAGAATAATAAATAGTCGCTGGGACGACATATATCCTGACCCCATAATCAATAGGGCAGTTGCAATCAGCTGATTAACCATTGTATTCATTTGGAGGTAAGGGTAATTCCACCAATCAGAACTGCCTATTTGTACTGTTTACCTCCAAGGTGACGTCAATTGCAACTGCCCTATAGGTTAATATTTTCAAATATAATGAAAATTATATTCATATTCAAATGTCATTGGCAGTGTTGAATTCAGGGGGGGGGGCCGGGGGGGACATTCCCGGAGCATTGAATGCCCTCCCTCCCGGAAGATTTGAGATCTTATGCTTTTAATGGTTAAAACGTGCAATTTTCCTCCTGGAAATCTATATCCCCCGGAGCAATAAAAATCCCTCCCGAAGAAAAGTGTCTGAATTCAACACTGGTTATTGGTTATTCAATTTTTTAAATCATTTGTGCAATAGTAATGAAAATTTTTGTTTTATAATCAATACTTTTTTTAAATTTTAGTTTTATGATCAATAGTTTTTTTAAGTTCCATACTTAAAAAGTAAAAACGGAACCATTATAAGATCACTTGTGTGTCACAGCCTTTTTTCTGGAAAATTATGTTCAGTAAAAAAAAACATTTAATTGTACAGGGTAAAGCCCAGGACTTTACCCACAAGTGGCAACAGCCACGGCGCTGCGTGTATATGCCCTCCGAAAAAGACTGTTTATTGGATGAAGGGGAAGCTGTGTTAAAATGTTCTTTACGCCTATTGGTGTTTTTCTTCTATATACCCACAGATGACGTAACATGGCAGTTGGTCAAATTTTTCATATACACTCTAAGAAAATTCCATATCGTCATGCAAATGTTCCAGCAACGTTCCGGGTTTTCACCGGTTTCTATCAGATTCCTGAAAAAAACAAGTTTTTTTATAAATAGTTTCCTGAATTCAGGAATTAAGCTTTTTTGTGTGGCAACGTCTCTGGCTCTATCTCTTAGCTCCGCCATATTGGCTTCTCGACATATATCCGGGGACCAATTTGGGGGCCCTTGCATCTATGCTTACAGCAGCCTTAAGTTAAAAAACAGCTTATTGAAAGCAGTACTTAAGATGTAAACTCTCCTGAAAATGTATTGCAATATCAAATCATCTGCAGTAGACAATGAATAAATAACAGCTACATCTGGACAGCGTCAAAAACCTGCCATTCTATTATTTCAACCCCAAGTACAAGACGGAAGACGTTCTAGAAGTAAGGTTCTCTAGGAAGACGGAGGAAAACTATTTTAAAATTGTATTTTAATCTTATTGCACGTCATAATAGTCAAGTGATACTGGGTAACTTTGCGCAAATTATAATCCCTTCATTGTTACCTGGAATACTTTTTAGCTCTATGTAATTAACTCTTCTCCATTTTTGGATTATATCATTCTTACGATTGAAAACAGTTGGATAACAAAAAGAAAGGTGTGTACGTAATTAATTATAATTAAAAATATTTTAAATAATTAATTGATGTATTTTTCTTTGCCTTAAAGCTACAAGCTTTTAACTTTTACAATCTAAAATTATTAAACTTTCCATACTGTTTAAAAGCATTATTTTTTTTATGCTTCTGACTTGTAAAGCTGTATATATAACTTTTTGTACCAAATAAAATCGATAAATGGGAGTGTAAAATAGTAATAATAATAATAATAATAATAATAATTATTATTATTATTATTATTATTACTTTTATAATTTAATGCATACATTGAGAGCAACAAAACGTAAGCGTATAAAATAACTTTTCTGTCATATTAAAAATCACCCGACAATCGGGGAAAAAAAGAATTAAACCTATATTGCAAGAATTATAATATTTTAAAATGTACATTTATTCATATATGAAAAATATTACTATGTTTGTATTCTTGTGAGCTCGGGTTTCGAAAGGATTGATGCCAATATATAAAATAAATCAACAGGCTTTATTCACTCTAAAGAGTTCAGTAAGAACAGAAATATCTTCTCAAAATACAAATATTCAGTAATCTTCAAATCTAATAACAGCACAGCAAAATTCTACACAGAACAATATAGCGTATTGTTCAATACAAAATCGCTCATAGACAACACAGTCTCAAAGCAAAAGTCTCTCGTGTGAATTCAATCACAGCTAATCATCAACTAACGGAACTCAACTGGTGGAGGTCCTTATATAGGTTTTAGAGATCTTTCCAGATTTTTCGAGAGCTTTCGGATGTCCAGAATTTACCAGAAATTACTTCAACTTTCGATAGAGAACCCAAGCGAGAAAGGATCCCAATGTACAGGTATAAGGGGGGGGGTTGCACAAAAAGTCGCCAAAACCATCGCCAACTTGGCGATAAACCCATTCCTTGGCGATATTCCCATAGAACTCCATTATAAAAAACAATGCTGTAAGGTTGTTTTCCTTGAAAAGCACCTGAGGCCTTCAGCATTGAGTTACATTATGCTCAATAGGAAATACATTAATGATACTGCAATTTTCAGAATAATAAAATAAAATAAATTTAAACAAATGGAATATTTACAGATATATACAAAATTCATAACATTGCCCCCCCTCTCAAGGACTGCACGTCCCGGGCAGTACAACCTTTGATAGGAAGCAAACCTGTTACCAACAAAGGCTATACCATTCAAAACACTTAAAGTATACATGAAAAATTACAATTAAACACATTCATAATGCTGAATTATAAAGCATAGACACCATTACATACAAGTATTTAAATAATAATAACAATAATAATGATAATGCTAAGCAAAATAAATAATTACATTAATTTATATACAAGACCATGGTCATACTAATTTACATTATTTACATTACACTATTTACAATCAATGAACTAAGTACTATGGCCATAGTACGGAGCCAGCCTGTCGTAATGAACGACTCTAGGCTTCGAACTTGGTGACTTTCGGATCCGAATTACGACATCGTTCAGTCTGTTTAGGACTGTATAAGGACCGTCCCAGTGCGATTGCAGTTTGGGAGAAAGTCCTTTACGTCGAGATGGATTATAAAACCAAACCTTGTCACCTTCTTTGAATTGATGTCCTGGGGCTTTCGTGTCGTACCTGGTCTTCATCTTCTCCGTTTGTATATTGATCCGCTCTCGAGCCAAGTTGTGGACGTCTTCAAATCGTGCCTGGAGATTCTGCACGTATCCCTCTGGCGATGAAGGCGCATCTGGAGGGCGACCAAAAAGCAGATCACAAGGTAGACGAAGATCACGACCGAAAAGCATCTGAGACGGGGAATAGCCGGTTGTTTCATAGTCGGCGCTGCGATAGGCGAGAAGAGACAAGGGAAGTTTTTGGTCCCAGTCTTGTTGGTTTCTTGAGACCAGCAGTGCGAGGTTGTTGAGGATGGTATGATTAAACCTCTCAACCATGCCATCCGACTGTGGATGTAAAGTCGTCGTCCTAGTTTTGTCCATTCCGAGAAGTTGACAGAGACCCTCAATCACAGCAGAGATGAAATTTCTCCCTTGGTCCAAATGCATTTGAAGGGGGACTCCATACTTTTATATCCACTGGTGTACCAAGGCATCCGCAACCGTAGAAGCTTCTTGATCAGGGATGGCATAAACTTCAGGCCATTTCGTGAAATAGTCCATGACAACAAGGAGGTATTTGTTGCCATCAGCACTTCTTGGCAGAGGACCTAAGATGTCAAGGGCGATGCGTTCGAAAGGTGCTCCTACATTGTAGAGATGTAGTCTTCCTCGGCTACGTTTCTTTGGTCCTTTCCGAGCTGCACATGCATCGCAAGATTTGCACCATTGTTCGACGTCAGCTCTCGCTTTTCCCAAGAAGAAGCGCTCTTGGACTCTGTGTAATGTTTTCATGATTCCAAAATAGCCTCCGGTGGAACTGTTAAGTAATTATTTGAGGACCTCTGGTATTCGGGATCGAGGAAGTACCAACTGCCACCGAGATGTCTTCCCATCTTCCGATTCGAATTTTCGAAATAGGACACCATTCCTGACGTGGAGCGAGTTCCAAAGAGCCCAATATTGCTTCGTCGTAGGACTGTAAGTCGAGATGTCTTTCCAACTGGGCTTCTTGCTAGAAGATTCTAATAACTCCAAGATTGGTTTGATGTCAGAGTCAGCCATTTGATCTTCTCGAATCTTCTCATCACTCCAGGGATCTGGTGGCGTTGATAGTGAAGTCTTCGTCTGGCGTATGACATGTTCGGGATTATACTTGCTCTCCGCTCTGGAACAATAGCGACAACTTTCGGGACACGGTCTTCTTGATAGGGCATCGGCATTTCCATGCGATGAGCCTTTACGATGCCTGATGTCAAAGTCGTATTCCTGTTGTCGTTGTATCCATCTGGCTACTTGGCCCTCTGGGTTCTTAAAATTCATCAGCCATGTTAGGGATGCGTGATCAGTACGAAGTAGAAATTTCTTGCCGTAGAGATAGTGATGGAAGTGTTCTATGGCTTTCACTATAGCTAATAACTCCTTACGAGAGACGCAATAATTCCGCTCCGGTATCGATAAACATTTGCTCCAGTATTCTACGACTCGTTCTTGGTCATGTATTTCTTGGGAAAGTACAGCGCCAACACTTTCATGACTGGCATCCGTGTCCACAATGAATTGTTTGTCGGGGTGTGGATAGGTTAGGACTGGAGAGGATGTGAGAGCTTCTTTCAGCCGCTGGAAGAAATTCTCGCATTCTTGTGTCCATAGAAACTTCTGCTTGCTTTCAGTGAGCCTACGCAACGGTCTTGCGATGTTGGAGAACCCCTGTACAAACTTTCTGTAATAAGTGCATAGTCCCAGAAAGCTTCGCAACTGATGGACATTTTCCGGACGCTTCCAGTTCTTTACTGCGGACACTTTTTCAGGATCTGTTCGAACACCTTCAGCTGAGATGATGTGTCCTAAATAATTTACTTCGCGTTGAAAGAACTTACATTTCAGAGGGTTCAGCTTTAAATTCGCCGCTCTTAGCCTCGTTAACACTTTTCGAATATTTCCAAGATGTTCTTCAAACGTGCGGCCACCAATGATGACGTCATCTAGGTAGATGAGACAAGCTTTAAAAGTCAGGCCTTTTAACACTGTCTCCATGAGGCACTCGAACGTTGCTGGAGCATTGCAGAGCCCGAACGGCATAACTTTAAATTGCCAAAGTCCTTGTCCAGTAGTAAATGCAGTCTTCTCTTTGTCATCAGGATGGATCTCTACTTGCCAATATCCACTCTTCAAATCCAGTGTGGGAAACCATTTATGTCCTGAAAGAGTATCTAGCGTGTCGTCTATTCTTGGTAGAGGATAGCTATCCTTCTTCGTGTTGTCGTTAAGTTTACGATAATCCACACAAAGTCTTGTGCAGCCATCTTTCTTTCGGACCAATACGATGAGAGAGGCCCACGGACTTGATGACGGTTCGATGATGTCGCTATCCTGCATCTCTCGTAAGAGCTTAGAAACCTCTTCTTGTTTTGCAAACGGCAAGCGTCTTGGATGCTGTTTAATCGGTGGATGGTCGGCAGTATCAATTCTATGACGTGTCAGAGAAGTGCGACCTATATCATTCCCGTTTTGTGAAAACACATCCTTAAATTCCTGGAACAGTCTTTCTGCGGCATGTCTCTGCTCAGGAGATAAATTCTCATTTCGTCTAATTTCAGGTGTTAAACTTGTAGGCGGCTCCGTCAACGTCGAGCTCGGGTCTTTGCAAACACAGGTGACTGGAGCACAGGTTGCAAGCACTTCACCCTTCTGGATAATTCTAGATTTTTCACTTACGTTCGCAATTCTCACAGGTATGGCATCTCTCGACAGATAAACCAGCGCTGATGCTATTAGCACTCCTTTTGGGCTCTTCTCAGGATATCCAACCAAGCCACACTGAAAACTTCTTTCGTTCTCAGTTAATCCAGGTATCATCATTTCGGTCCGAGGAGGGATGATAACATCTGCCTTGGCTGTGATCTGTTGAATAGATTCAGACTCATTTCCTAGTTTGAAAATAGTGACATCTTCTTGAGCAGAGCGTAACTCATTATTCTTAAAGTCCAGTGTAAATCCATGCTCTTTTAAAAAGTCCAGTCCGAGTATAAAAGGGTCTGAAATATCAGCCACATAGACTATATGATGGTAAGCGGCGTTCCCAAACTTTATTTTCAATTTCATTCTTCCATGTATGTCGATCTTATCCCCGGTCACGGTTTGAAGGATAACACGGGGCGGGGTCCAGAGGAGTTTTTCTTTCAGCCGCAGAGCTAAATCTTTCCGAACGATGGTCACATTGGCTCCTGTATCGATGATCATATTACAGGACAAATCATTCACACGCCCGACTATAAAAACTCCGTTCTCGCCACAACTTCTTGCAGAAATTTGATACACTTGATAATGGGACTTCTTAAAATCTGGCAACCTCCGCCCCGCGAGATGGCCATTAATGAGTTTTCCTGCTCCGCCGTTCGTGGGGAGCTATTACTTCCTGTGCTGGGTCGTTTTAGGCAATTTCTTTGAATATGGCCTTCTCCACCGCATTTCCAGCACTTGATCTTTCTGCCAGGTTTGTTGTCCATCAAGGAGTTCACCTGTCTCATCATGTCCTTCGTCTGCTGCTGTAAACGCTCCACATTTCTATCCGACGTCTCAGGCATGTTGGCTACTCGCACAAAGTGTCGATCTTTCCTTGTAGCTTGCTGGGCTGCCTCGAATTTCAGGGCATAAACTAAAGCCCCTTTTAAGTCACTGAGATCTGCAATCCGGAGTTGTTTCTGAATCTCAGAGTCACGCACACCATCGATAAAATGCTGCAGAGCTAAACTTTCTCTAATTTCAGTCGTACAGTCAGGGTAAGCAAGATGGGAAAGTCTCTCGACATCCGTACCAAGTTCTTGCAGGGATTCAGTGGATTTCTGCTGTCGAGATTTGAGCTGGAGTCTTCTATATTCCTTCATGCATTTCTCGTCAAAGCGCAATTCTAAGGCACTGACGAGCGTTTCAAAATCCAGTGGTTCATTTGCAGGCAAAGTCTGTAGAACGTCGGCAGCATCAGCTCGTAGAGAAGCAGCTAACTGGCAAGCCTTTGTCTGGGGATCCCATCCATTGGCGTCCGCTACGATCCCAAATTGTGTCTTGAAAACTGGCCATGAGGATTTTCCGTCATAGGTCGAGAGTTTAATAAAAGCCCGAGGAAGCATATCTGGATACTTGATTTCTTCGGAATAGTTTCCGAAGTTATCTTCTGTTTCTTGACTTTCTCCAAATCTTTTTTTACATTCTCTATGCTTTCTTCAACGGTCTTGCCGATCTTTTGAACTTTTTCTTCTACTCTTTCTTCTACGGTATTGGCTGTCTTTTGAACTTTTTCTTTTATTTTTTCTTCTACTTTTTCTTCTATTTCTTTAAATCTTTCTTCAAATTTGTTTTCCACGCCGTCAATTCTTTCATTTAAAGATGTTATTCTATCCTCTATTAAGTCTTTCAACTCACCAAGGTTGGTTGACATATCCTTTTTCATTTCATCTTTTAAGTCGCCAAGGTTGGCAGTCATTTTCTCATCCATCGCTGACATATCTTTCTTCATTTCAGCCTGATTCGCAGTCATTTTCTCATCCATCGCTGACATATCTTTCTTCATTTCTTCTTTCAACTCGCCAAGGTTGGTCGACATCTCAGCCTGATTCGCAGCTAATTTCTCCAATAATTGTTTCAGTTGCTCCTCCATTGCTCTGGTGATCGGCATTCAACCCCACTCCTGACACCAAATGTTGTGAGCTCGGGTTTCGAAAGGATTGATGACAATATATAAGACAAATCAACATGCTTTATTCACTCTAAAGAGTTCAGTAAGAACAGAAATATCTTCTCAAAATACAAATATTCAATAATCTTCAAATCTAATAACAGCACAGCAAAATTCTACACAGAACAATATAGCGTATTGTTCAATACAAAATCGCTCATAGCAGGGCCGGCCCAACGGTATTTTAGCGCCCGTGCGAGTATCCGTCGGGCGCCCCCCCCCCCTCCCTCCCCCCAACCCCGAAAAAAAGGAAATACTCTTGGATTATTCTTAACTTTATATATATTCGTTACTTTTAAACATACTATTGCTAATTACTTATGATATTATTTAAAGAATACATAAATGCATTAAAATTCAATCCCTTTTTGTATTATAAAATGTCCTTTAAATAATAAAATGTCTCAAAAGGAAAATTTTAATTTTACAACAAATAACAGTTTTACTATGTAATATTACGATTTCAGATTGAAATACGATGTAATAATCTGGGGATGCGGACAAAAACGAGGCAAAGAGACTGATCCCCAACAGACAACCAATTGCCTTCCCCCCCCTTCCTCCTTTGAGGGGCAAGGGCAGAATTTTTTAAAAAAATCATCTGATCTGATGTTTATATTCTTAGAAAGCATATTACCAAAATTTTATCTTCAAAAGCCATCATAGATTCTGGATAACTTAAAAAAAAAAGGAAAATTTACGACAAAAAGTTTTTATTTCAATTTTCTCGCAATTTCATTTTTGTTACATAACATCTTCCTCAAAGCTCTTCCATTTATACAGAATTTCAAAGATCTGATAAGGAGAAATTTACTCACAAAAAATACACTTTGGAACTTGAAGTATAGGTCTACGTAGCAGAACCACAAAAAAAAAAAAAAAAGTTTCCTGTATTTTAAACTACAGAATTTATTTGTGCACTGATAATTATGCATGGAAACTGAAATTACCCCACACACTTAAAGCCACAGGGAAGTTGCAAAAAAGTCGTCCTTCCTCAAAGGATGCCCTTTCCAAGATGTTCTTATTACCTACTCCTGGACAATTAATGGACCAACAACTGACAACTATATCCTGGTTTGCGCAAAAGAGATTAACTATCACTTCTTAGAAATACTTATATTGGTCATTTCCCTACTCGAAGTGTCCCCTCTCTCACCTGCTCTGACCATTGACTTTATATTTCTAGTCAATGGCTCTGACCATAGCACATAATATTTTGCAGCTTTGTTGAAAGACTACTAAACTGGAATTCTTAGAACTGATTTTTTACCATCACCCTCGTGACAAAAAAGATAACTCTCGCTCAGATTCGGAGCGTTCGGAAATTATTTAACTTTATTTCTTCTGGCTCCCTATTGCTCCAAGCCACATAACTGTTTTTCCTTTGACTCCTCCTCCCTCACACACACATTCACTTATGTGTGTGTACTCGTTTTGATTACATTAGTTCTCAAATCAGAAATAATTGTATTTGTTTGTGTAATCTTTCAAATATTTGTAAATTAAAGTTTGAGTAATCAGTGTCATAACATTTTCACTTGAATTTGAAGTTTTGGGGTGGGCCGTGCCCCCCCCCCCCCCCCGTCTAGCTACGTCTATGCTTTTATCCCATTCTTCTTTTAAATTTTGACAAAATTCTTTATCTATATTTTGAAAAAAAAAAAATGTGTGATGGCCGGGAAACAAAATATTTATAAATATGATTTTACTTTATATTCATAAACATATTTTTCTAATTTTATTTTCTTGAAATACAAATTTATATATCTATTCCCTTTTAAATGTAAATTCTTTAAAGAGAATTATCTTTTTAAAACTTTTCTAAAATATTCTATCGTCTATTTTTTTTTTTTTTTTTTTTTTTTTTTTTTTTTTGCATACATTTTTACATTTGATATGGAAATTATAAATATTGATTTGACTAAGAGATTTACAGAAATATGTATTTAAAATAAAAAATTACAAATTTTTAAAAGAACATACTTTTTTTTGTTTATGAGTACTTTTTACTACGAGGAACAAATTTAAAAAAAATTCACTTTAAATAAAAAATTCCGAAACCAATTTAAAGATTACATAGATGAAAAACTTTGTACAAAGTTTCATGGTTTTATCTTTCATATAAAGTTAAATATGAAAAGTCTTGATAAAAAAATATTTCCCCGCTCAACAACACAAAACTATAGCTGAAAAACAATGTACAAAGTTTCATATTTTTTTCCTTCATATAAAGTTAAATATATCAATTTAAATATAAAAAGATTTGAAATATATTTCCCCGTTCAACAACACAAAACTATCTGACACATTTTCTGACTCGTTTTTAAGCATAAAAGCACAAGACTTGCAGGTATGTTTTTTGATGTGATATGAAATCGAAAAGTTTTTTTTTTTTCATTTTCTGTTAAAAGAATTGCATCTTGAGTTATAAGTGATTTTTGTCTCAGGACAGCAGTTTTTTTCTTTTCCTGCACTGTCGTGTCCGGAAATTCGCTTCAAAACGCCAACTTTGACGGCATTTTTTGACAAATCTTCTGCTTTTACCGAAAAACTGAAAAACGGTTCGATTACATTAGCTTTTTAATAAGAGCATCTCTGCCAATTTGACACGTTTGGGATAAAAAATGTGCTGAAAAGCAGCCAGTTTGGATTTATTTTGGCCTTACACAACGAGTTTTAAAATAAACCTTCTCTCTCTCATCGGAAAAAGCTGTTCAGAATAGATTGAAAAAAAAAAAAAAAAACAATTTTAAATCATTGATATGTTTCTTAAAAATATATAAATATTAAAATTAATAAGATGAACTGACCTCACAAAAATTTTACAATGCATTGTTTTCTTCAATATTAATAACATCACTCTTTAAGAATAACTTTCCATCGACTTTGTCTGATTTTTTTCTAAAATTTGAACTAGAAAAATGTTTTTTTTCTAAAATGAACTAAATTTATCTCCTTTATTTCCTGAGGAAAAAAAAAGAAAGAAAGAAAGTACGGACCAGGAAAAAATAGTTGCATAGTCCTAATTTCATATCAATAAATGTTTTGACTTTACTTATTTGTGGTAAACTTATTTGTGGTGCATTTCACATTCTCTTGTTGACGCAAGGCCAAGGGGTGGGTGAGGGGTGTCCTGGGCACAAGAGTAGAAGGGGGTGCCAAAAGAAGATTTGGTTCGTCCTTCGGTACAAAAAACAAATAACGAAATTTAGGAAAAAATGTCATGGAATCGGACGACCCAAAATAAAGATATATTCGTTAATTTTATACTCTTTGTTTTGAACAGGGCGTGATTTTTCCATTAAGGGACTGCTTAGGGGCGCCAGCCCCTAATCGGAATCGGACGACCCAAAATAAACATATATTCGTTAATTTTATACTCTTTGTTTTGAACAGGGCGTGATTTTTCCATTAAGGGACTGCTTAGGGGCGCCAGAGAATAATATTTGATTAACGAATTCATCTAAGATACCTGTAAGATTTATACACTGTCCCAATTATATTTGAACTGGTTCAATATTTCGGACATCGTGATGACAAAATTCGTTTTTGTGTGTCTCTGTAAACAAACTATAAGATTTACATACTTGATTAATGAACACACCCAGATCCAAGGTCCTTGTAAGATCAATACACTGTTCCAATTAGGTTCGAAATGATTCAATTTTCGAACATTATCGTGTTAACAAGATCTGGATTATATATAGATAGATAGATAAAAACGAAACGATTACAGTAGGTACATTTCTAAAGAAAGCAATATAAAAATAGTAAGATAAATATGCTTCCTAACAATTATTTCATATTTAAAATAAAAATTAGGGGAATGGATTGAAAACTTCTCTGCATACATTTATTTTGGAAAAGGATTGGAGAGGGCGCCAAAATGCTTGCGACTGAAAAATTCCTAGTTTCGGCCATAGGGGAGACCGGGGTACAATGGACCAAGGGGTACAATGGACCACCCCTTATTATTCATATTATTTCTGCTTTTGAATGCTGCATATTTTGGCATATAGATGATAGCACTACAGTGGTGAATCAAAGTGTAAAATTATGTGTCCAACTGACAAATTAGCCATTTTATTCTAGAAAGATGGTTTGTGGCAGGTAGAAGTAAATATTTTCAGTGAAACACGTCTTCTTTTCTTCATTAAAGAATTATGATTTGAAAGACATTGCTGAGCACAATTAAAAGCTAAGATAATCTATTCTTATATTAAATATAGCTAAAATAATTGAATATAAAATTTGTTATTTTTTTTTACTTTTTTCTGTCAAACTTCCATATGGGGAACAATGGACCACCCAAAGCTGGGGTACAATGGACCATGGTCCATTGTACCCCAGTTCTGTATCCGGGCATTATATATGAAATTAAGATTAATAAATTGTTTTATTTTTAGTGAGCAATTTAACCATGATTCACGTAGTTTACATTTTTTAAGTATTTTACTTATTCATTCATTTATTTATGGTTTCTTTACTTTTTATAAACATTCAGTTAATTTTAAATTTCTATATTTTTACAAACCTGCAATTATATTAAGCAAGTACATTAAAAAATTAATATACCTATTAGTCTGTATGTATATATTAGTGTAGATAAATTATAGGTGTTAAGTAAAATAAAACAGTGTTTTTTTTGTTTTGTTTTTTGAATGGTTTGGTAACAGGTTTATGATTATGTTTTGTCAGATTCATGCAGTGAAAACCTAATCAAAATGTGTTCATTTTACCTGATCTTGTTGATGAATCTCTTGTAAATGTTCAAGATATTGCAATGAGTTTGCCGAACTCTACATATTTGTAGAAAACAGCATACCTTCAGCGACACAAAAATGTTTTAGTATTTGCTAACTTTAATATTTATTAATCTTATATGTTTGAACTGAAGCCACCAATAAACAAGCATAATACATTCTATGTTTGTGTCATTAAAGAATGTACTACATAAATGTTTTTTTTTCTTAATTTACTTGTGGTCCATTGAGCCCCATGGTGCGGACCATTGTACCCCGACCTTGGGGTACAATGGTCCACTTTGTCACTTGCTATTTAAAAAATATATAGTAAAAAAAGTAAACATAATTATCGATTTTGAGTGAGTGCAACTTAAACTCTAATATACACATAATATGCACACATTTTTTCAAACACAAAAAACCAGTATTTTGAGAGTAAACAGTCAAAATTTACAAAAGTGGTCCATTGTACCCCGGTCTCCCCTATATTGAAATACTATTACACTATTATTGATTTAATGCAGATTAAATTAAGAATAACTAAATAAAACGATGTGCTGAAGTTAATTTTTTAATAAGATTAATTACATGTATAATTTTTAGTTAAAGAAATTTACCACTTATTTGCGTCTTCGACAAAGGATTTGGCGAACCAATTATATCCTTTTTTTCATCATAGTTTTTACTTTTTTTTTTTTTTTTTTCGGCGCCTTCTTGATCATGTAATAATTTCCCGATTTTTTCATGCACGGCATTTTGAGTATAATCTTTAAATTAATATTGTTTAATACAAATAAACGAGAATAAGTAATTTGTACGATTCTCTGCAACTACAAGATGTTTCCTGCCAAAGGACACTTGCCACTATCGGCTGCATCAAATGGACAGTCCTGAGTCGACCGACTAACGGGAGAAGAAAGAGTTCAGAATCGTAAAAATGTCAGTAGTAATTAATTAACCTCCCTCGGATGTAATTTGAGTGGTAATAGCCTCGTTTTCTCAGATGAAGGAACCGGACATATGGTCTGTATGGGAAGATTTCAGTGCCCTTGAACTGTTATTTAAACCCAAGATAGACCCACTCCCACAGACCGCAGCCTAGAAAAAAAAGAAAAAAAACGCGGAATCTAAAATCATTTTTTATCGGTGATCTTTTGACTTTTGAGCGCCCCTAAGTCGTTTCGCGACTTGGCGCCCCGTGCGGTCGCACACTTCGCACGCCCCTTGCGCCGGCTCTGGCTCATAGACAACACAGTCTCAAAGCAAAAGTCTCTCGTGTGAATTCAATCACAGCTGATCATCAACTAACTGAACTCAACTGGTGGAGGTCCTTATATAGGTTTCAGAGATCTTTCCAGATTTTTCGAGAGCTTTCGGATGTCCAGAATTTACCAGAAATTACTTCAACTTTCGATAGAGAACCCAAGCGAGAAAGGATCCCAATGTACAGGTATAGGGGGGGGGGTTGCACAAAAGTCGCCAAATCCGTCGCCAACGTGGCGAGATTTGGCGATATATTGCCAAATTTAGCGACAAAAATAAGTCGCCAAAACCATCGCCAACTTGGCGAACCCATTCCTTGGCGATATTCCCATAGAACTCCATTATAAAAAATATAGGAAATACATTAATAATACTGCAATTTTCACAATAATAAAATAAAATAAATTTAAACAAATGGAATATTTACAGATATATACAAAATTCATAACAGTATATTAAAAGCACCTGACAATCGGAAAAAAAAAGAAATAAACCTATATTGCAAGAATTATAATATTTTAAAATATACATTTACTCATATATGAAAAATATTACTATGTTTGTATATTGAAGTATGCCTGCTTTTTAAAAGGAATTAAATTTTAATCTTCAAAAAATTAACTTTTTCGAAAAAAAAAAAAGAACACGAATGAACAACATTGTTTGAGCATTTTAAGATAACCTGTATAAAAAAATCCCGATATTTACGCGAGTTATGGCTAAAAAATATATCTGTTGTTCTCACTGTACACAGTGATTAAAAAGACACTTTAAAGTGGTTTATCTCAAAAGGTTAAAAGTGTACTTTGTTTAAATTGTGCACGATCATTTTATTAAATTTGGTGATGTTTCTACTTGCAATCTTTGTGAATTTATTACATTAAGACTGAACCTAAATTTGTGTATATTTTAGCAAAATTTCTCTTTAAAAATAAATTTAAACAGGCTGCATATTTTTTTTTCGGAGTTTATCAACGCTTTTTTTTTCTGTGTTTGGAATTATAAACAAATTTTGGCCCAATCTTAAGAGATAGATATAATCTCTGAAACCGTAAAGTTTATCTGTAAAAAATATAAAGTACCTTAATAGAAATCTTGCTTAACCAATTCTTTTTAAAGATATTTTTGAGATAAACCATTTTAAATTTGTATAATATTAAACATTTTTACAATAAGAACAATTGACACAATTTTAGTTCCAGAATAAACACTGCAAACACAGTGATCAGGATGTTAAACTGAGAAAGGTACAACAGACAATATTTTCGTTTTGTTGAAATGCTGTTTTAGAGAAATTATTAATTTTCATAAACATATTAATTTTTATATACTGTTTGAAAATTTTATTTTTGATTATGTTGGAAATTGTGTCCTGAAATTTTACCAGTACTACCCCTGTATTGAAATTTTTGCTTTTCAAAATGTGATTTTTTCCTCGTTGACAAACAACAAAAAAGAAAAGTAATAATTAATTCTAAACTGGTAATGAATATTGGAAATAAATACTTAGCATTGCAAGTATTCTACTATGATCTGAAAACTTCTTGCTTAAGCTCATTTGAGTATAAAATAAATGGAAAAATCGCACCTCTTTCAAGAACAAATAACTTCTTAAAATCGAATAGTTTCTTATAATAATTTTACTTTTCTCAACCTAGCCTTCACCTAAATTAAATTAATGAAAATTTAAAATAATGGTCTTTGATTTTTAACATGAGATTACAAAGAAAATACTAAGCAAATTATTTGTAAATGTAGGTATATATTGAAAAGAAAACGGTTTCAAACAAATTTGCCTAAGATATTTTAAAATGACAAAGTCTGTTAATGCTTTGAGTGACTTTATCCTTGAATATTCTAGTTATAATAGTACAGTCAAAATAAACAAAAAAAAAAGTTGGAAATTGTACGTCAAACGTTACAAACGAGGTGCGTTCGTACTATAGCTAGTTATATAAATATTCAGATCTTGATGATTTTCAATTCTGTGAAATGAATTATATCGTCTGCGGATTAATTTCTGTCATAAAATAAGTATCTCGGTTGCTTGACGATTAAACTTCGAAAGCTCCTATAAAAGAAAAGCACCGATTTAAAAAAAAAAAAAAATCAAATTTCTTAATAAATATTTTTATTAATATTTTCTAAAGTTTTGATTCGAATTTTAAAAAAAATTGAAATGTCTCGACAAAATTCTGAAAAGATAATATATCTTAAATTCCAAACCATTCGGTTGGGTAGTTTTTGCGTTGTTATATGCGGACGGACGGACAGACAGACAGACGGACAGACAGACAGACGGATGGACAGACGGACGGACCAGACGACGACAATAGGTGCTACGTATTTATATAATTACGAACGCACCTAAAAAGAGTCTATTGATTTGCAGAAAAAAGCAAAAATTTTCAACACTTAATATCGGATGATCATTACATGGATAAAAACTAAATTATATTTCTTTATAATTCAAAATGTAACATTTTTTAGTAATTGACTGCTCGGTCAATTACTCATAAAAGTATTACATTTTTGAGATTTTTCAATTACTTATCAAAATACAATATTTTTAAGAGTAATTGACAACTCTTATGTCAGAATAGCCATCGATTAGCTTTAAAGTTTTGCCAACTAATTTTTAATGCATTTCACGAATTTTCAAAATATTTACCTTAAAAAAGAAAACATTATACAATTTCAAATGAAACAACATATATTTATCTTACAAACAAGCTTATTTTTAACATCAAACTATATTTTGTAAGAAAACGTTTAAATACAGTGACATTAAAAAAAAAAAAAGAAAAAAAATTACAGACAAATTTGATGTTATAATTAAACAAATATGTTTATAAGATAAATATTAAATTTTTAAAAATATATTTTATAAGATAAATATTAAATTTTTAAAAATATATTTTATAAGTTAAATAATTTTAAAATATTCCTAAAACATACAAAAGTTACTTTGCAAAATTTTTAAGCTAATTAAATGGTGAGCTTCATATCAATAAAAATCATATTGATGTATCAAAAACATTCCTGAAATATATAGGATGTTTCCTTATATTTTCAAGTGCTATTACTGGCTTTCTGTGGAACTTTTCTAAATTCTTAAAGAATGTTCCTGGTTTTTACTAGGAAAATGACAGGATGTGAACATATCTAAATTGTTTTGGAAGATTGCTGGTTTATTCCAGGAAGGTTACTGGCTTTTACTGGGAAGATTTTAGTATGTTCATGGTTTTTTCCAGGAAGGTTACCGACTTAAACCTGGAAACTTTCTGAAGAATTGAGAAACCTTACCATTATAATTCCTGGAAAGTTACTGACTTTTAATATTAACTTTTCTGAATTCGTAAAAAAGTTTTCTATTTTTTGCTAGAAATGTTACTAGTATAAATTAGGCACATTAGCTGCCCATTATTTTCCAGGAACGTTCCTTAATTTTTTTTTTACAGTGTAATAGAAAAGTCAGAAAAATTCAGAAAAGCATTATTTGTAATTAAAAAATATCTTATTTTGTGTACAAAGTATTGTGTTTTTCTTGAATATTTAAATTAGCTTTGAGAACTTTGAAAGAAAACATGCAATACCTTGGCAAAATTTGTATCTAGTATAATTTTTGATAACTTGCTCATATATTTACAATGTATTTTTTGTGAAAGAGTTTTTTCATTCTGTATTGACATATTGTCATTTTATGGTTGATTTAATAATAAAAAAAATTCTAAATGTGTTTTTACATAGTTTTATGTTTCAACAAAAGTTTTACATTCACATTTTCACAATGCATAACTACCACCTCCCTCGTAATTTTTTTGGGGAACTGCAGAATTTTGGAGCAGTTACCAGAATTCTTTAACTCTTCTGCTCACGAATTATTAAAATATAAAGTAAAAAATATGTACTGTATACACTAACAGTTGTGTAAAAGAAGAAGAAATTGTTGAGCAGGATCCTTGAGCAATGAGCGAGCTTGAAGCCGCCGCGGCCGTCCGATATTTAAAAAATTCATTTTCACCAATTTGGAATAAGAGGAATCTTTATGACCAACAAGTAACTCTGTCACTAAAATAAATAATCGTGACTTCAAAAAACTGTTTTTTAATAATGACTTGCTTGCAATTGTGCAAAACTCGTGTTATTAACATTACATATTTTTTTAATTTATTTATAGAGTGCCGCCGGCTGAATTTTAGCAAGAATGGTTTGGCCCAAGAGAGTATTTTTTGTGATAATTGCATTCAATTTAATCAACGTTGTTGCAACTACAGTGTCTTTATAAATAAATTAGTCAAGTTCAGATTAGAAATGCTTTACCAAAGTTTTGCAAACCCTGTTTGTTATAGAACTTGGAATACTCGACCAGACAAATTCTATTAAACCAGTAATACTAGTGAACAAACATTAGCTTGGCAATAATGACAGGCTCGCCAAAATTCCAACAAATTTTATTGCTTGTATGTCGTCAGTTTCTTATTTTAAAAAAAAACATACTAGTTGTTTATCTCTCAAGATTGTGAGAAAAATCCTTTCGACCAATGAAACTGTATTGTATGCCACCTCTGTCACATTTATAAAGGCAAACACCGCTCACGTTTGAAACGCAGTAGACAATGATATATTAAAATATTTGATGTGTCCCTGTAACAAAAATATACACGAAACGATGAATCCTTTTAAATTAAAATCTTCCATTGTGTACTACAATTTTACTGTAAAAAAACATTCAAATCCGTGCAGTGATTCTTGAGAAAAGTGAGAACACATACATAACATCCAACAACAAAAGTATTTTTTTAAGTCGTCTAATAAAGGATGACTTTATTAGGACACTAGCTGATCTGCCCGGCGTTGCCCGGTCCCGTGAAAAAATAATACAAAACGCAAATCCCTCTAAAAATTGCTGCACGAAACTGTTCTACTGGTAACGCTTTCATCTTTCAGAAATTAAATAAAGAGATGAGCAGAAGTAAATTCAATGCATCTCTCTCAAATGTCTGGACCATTTGATTCAAATCAGGTCCGTTTTTGGTCAAAATTAGAAAAAAGTTACCGTCCGACTTTCACAAAATTGCATTTTCGGAATTCGAAAAATAAACTATGTATATGTGAGTTTCGGATACATACCTTCAACAATTTTCTTAATACTCGAGGATGAGTGAAAATGAGAATATTTATTTGTCTGTGATTATCAAATCAGCACCTTTCTTTTGTGGTTTCGATTAAAATAGCTATTTTCGGTGCACACACACAGGAAAATCTTTTAGTACCATCGTCAGAAAGGGCATTTAGTTCTAAACAAATTTCCGAAACGTGTCCCCGTTGCCTACGGCACCTTGTAGAAGGCGTATTGCAAAATCTTTCAGTTCCTGTTTCTACCACTAGGGACCGCATTCTATTCTAAACAATTATCTTTCCAAACGAAACTCCGGCACTCAACCCCGCTCCCTTTGGGTGCTACGCACAAGGAGTGTCGTGAGATGACATAGGACGTGTCGCGATATTTTTAAGTCGAGCTTTATCAAGATTTTAACAATAACAAAAATATTGATACATTAACATATAACATTTCATGTTGTGTGATTTACTTCGAAATCAGATTTAGTGTGATAAAGTTGCATTATTTGGAAGTTTAGTTCTCTGTTTGTATACTTTTTATAAGAATGTGCAAGGAAGTCATGAAAAATGTTTTAACATCATCAGATAAATTTAATTCCTTCAGAGAAAATTATGCCTGCGAAAATTTGATCATGGATTTAGGTATACCGTGAGACAAAGAAACACTGATTTAAATTAAAATACTGCAAAACGGTAAGGTAATTTTAGGTATATTGAAGGTTATTAGGCCAGGACCAGGCTAGGCTGTACGGGTCAGCTAGGAGAACATAAAAATAAGACATGCATTACCTTTTTTTTTTGGAGGGAGGGGGGGGGATAACCCATTGAGGTGATTTACATGTTAACTAGATGTACCTTTCCCTATCCGATCACCATAAAAAAATTGTGTAATTTTATTGAATCTATATTTATGAAATGAATCAAGGATTTTTTAAAAAATAAATACTTATATTCTATTGAGATTTAAAAAAAAAAAACACTTGTGTACAGTTTTTGAGAAAAAAAATGTTTGAAATATCCTCAATTCAATCCATGCCAAACGAGACATACTAATAGAGTAGATGGGAAGGGAAGAGTTTCGTATCCTGTGCCGATTGGTGTGATTGGCGAGAAAACTCCAAAAGGGATGTGACATCACGTAGATAAAATACCACCGTCCCCCCTGCGCGCTGACATAAAAATGTTTCACACACACGTTTCATTTTGACACAACTGTGACACTGCATTAGCTACAATCAAACTACGAGACTGAGGGAGTGAGCGTCACGATGCGCTCTGAATATGAGCCTTTGAGCACTGCACAGAGCACAATGAGTCAGCGTCTGGCCAGAGACACGACAGACCGGCGCCACTACGTAGGCTTCCATAAACAAAAACCAACTGGCAACCAGTTGGTTTTTGTTTATGACAACTGCTTAAAATTGATTGCAAACGCCTAAATTTACTGGGAAATAATCAAATCACTCTGATGTAACTAATTATAAAGTAGTACATATCCATTTTATGGGAGCCCCTTGGGCCGGAGGCAGCCTGCAATCGCCGACTAACCGGACCAAGATTCCTAAAATACAATTTAACTCATGCCGCCATATAACTTCCCAAACGCTTGACGACACTCACAAGGAAAATCGCAAGCACATACTCAGAAAATTTAGAAAAAATACAGATTGTTCTTCACATGAAAATATATACGTTTATAAAAAAAATTGCTGCGGAACCTCGATATAACGTCCAAAAATTATGAAAAATTCGTGTTTTTAGCGATTTATAGCTGGTTGGCGACACAATGAAATAAACAAATACGCTTTTTAAGATAAATACTCTTTTCCATAAACCTTTTCTACTCTTCATACTGAACGAGTTTAAATAAGTTTACTTAAATAAATATACATTTATATATATGTATATATAAAGGAAATTAACGATCGTATTCTACAGCTTAGAACAAAATTTAAATTGATTAAAAATGCTTCAAACTCAAAATTAATGTCCGATTCTGAAAGCACTGTCAATTTCACTTCGATGTTGTTAGCGTCAGAAAGATCAAGAAAAAAGTATTGTTGCCATGGAAACAACGACTTACTCTATATGGAAATGTACAATGAGAACGTTCTTAATCGGTCAGTTACTTTAAAAATACACTTAAAACTTATCAAGTCGGTTCGAGTCCCAGCCCTGACACATTTTCGCTCAGATGGGAAAATTAATACTCATATCTATAAACACCGAAATGTGATAAATTTTTAGATGGAAAAATGCAAGGTGTGCCGCATATACGAAACACTGATTAATAGAATGTGTCTCTTTGTAAATTTAATAACTAAGAACAAAAATCAAAATGCAATTTTCTGTGTGTTGTAATCAGCCATTAACATAGTGAAATTTAGATTCGGAAATATTCACTTAAGTCGAACATACTGTAATAAGGAAGGGAATTTCATGAGGTTTTATTTTAGTAATTTTAATTACTGCAATTTTAACTGGTGATAATCCAGTCTACATTTAAAAGAATATATTAATAATAAAGGGTAAAACCCCCACTTTAAGGATTTTTTCTTGTTGAAATCACTATTAAAAAGTTTTAAATCTATTACTTACCCATTTTACGTATTATAGGGTAAATCTTGTAATCATTTTAAAAATCGAAAAAAAAATTAGCCGGATTTTCACGTTTCAGACACTGGAGGTTCCGAAAAACATATTTTTAGAAAAAAAAAACTGCCGTCCGTCTGTGTGTCTGTACACGCTCTATTTCCCGGACAAATTGAGATAGGGACTTGAAATTTGGTATATACTTAGTATGTAATAATGGGAAGAAGCTTATTGAATTTCAGTAACCTCGATTATCCGGAACTATTTTTTTCGGAGTCTCGAAATATTAGTCCTGATAAAAGGTATGTAAAAATTTCCGAAATTGTTTATTTTACGGAGTGAATATAAAAGACAGTAAAAAAGCATATATTTTGCTTATAAAATGAAGTCATTCGAATAATGAGTTGCCGAGATATTTGTAATTATATTTCCCACACTCTTCGATTTTTCATGACCCTGTATTTCATTCAAATTTCAATTCAAAGATATATTTTAATTGGAAATGAGACGCTTAATCCAACGCAATAAACCGTTAGTTAATAGGATTATCATTTTTGGAGTTATAAGGATGTTTCTTTTACGCAATTCAGTACCAGAGCACTTAAAGTTTATGACGTCATCAAGCCACGATTTTATTCGAATTGCAATGCATTTTATAAGTAGTTTACACATGTTTTATTTTCATAATTTATATTATGCATATCCATGATGGGTAAGTATTACGGTGGCCTCCAACGACTAGTTTTATACTTATCTTTGTTTTTGAAAGTATAGTAAAGATACATTAAAATATTATTGTTGACAAAATTTTGAAAAATTATATTTTTTATTACTAAAAATTAATTTTTGTCATAAATATGATCCATATCGCCAGTAACTGACACCATCCCTTTTTTGGAAAACCAATAGTTGAAATGTAAGTTATAACAGTTACGACAAATAAGTTACCACTAGTTGACATTACTTAGCTGAATTTTACAAGAAAATACGTATTTGAGTTAGATTTCTGCTGAAGTGTCAGTTACTGGTTAGGTGTCAATAACTGGGGGTTTCACCCTATATACATATAAGATGAATGCGATTTTTGTTGGCACATGTCTAACACATAATATTTTGTACCTGGTTCATATTTTGATCTTTTAATATATGTAGCAAAATTGGTTCCACCTATCATTTTGTTGCAAGATCTGTCTTATGTAATTCATTTCAAAGTGTAAAGCATTCTAAATTCATACAGAAATGCACAGTAGTAGTTATTTTTCCAAAAAGCTGCATAACATCACATCCTGTGTGAATTCATGCAAAAAAAATGTTTTATTTGTGTTAGTCTGTACATGTAAAACAAAATTTTATTTGTTATAACAAAAATAAATTAATTAAAGAAAAAGAATTTTATCTGAATAATTATCAAATTTTAATTTTTGTGTGCTGGAGAAACTGCCATATGTGCCATTAATTTGTCACACCTGATATAGAGTGTGATGAGAAATGTCAGGAATTAATAATAATAAATACATAGACACTTATTATTCAACTAAATGATTTATTTTAAAAGAGAAAATCTGGAATGAGCCAGACTTGCAAATACTTTGTGAAATACTTTGCATTGTGACACCAAATAATCCAAAAATAACTTGTTAAATAAAGGATTTCTCATTTTTTGTGTATTGTTCGAAGGTGAGTTTTAAGATTCCACTTTAAGGAAAATCCTTTTGAACATATTTCACAAGTAAATGGTTTCTCTTTTGTATGTTTTCGGATATGTCTCTTTAGGTCACTGATGTTACAAAATCCTTTGAAACATACTTCACAAATAAATGGTTTTTCATTTCTATGTATTCGAAGATGAGTTTTAAGTTGATGACTTTGAGAAAATCCTTTTGAGCATACATCACAAACAAATGTTTTCTCGTTAGTATGGATAAGAATATGTTGTTTGAGAAGACTATTTTCAGAAAATTCTTTTGAGCATATTTCACAAACAAAGCGTTTCTTATTTGTATGGGTAAGAATATGTTGTTTAAGTAGCCAATTTTCAGAAAATCCTTTTAAACATGTTTCACAAATAAAGGGTTTCTCATTTGCATGTATTTGTAAATGCACTTTAAGTCTAGCGTTTCGAGAAAATCCTTTGAAACATATTTTGCAAACAAACGGTTTCTCCTTTGTATGCGTTTGAAGATGTCGTGTAAGAATTGACTTTTGGGAAAATCCTTTCAAACATATTTCACAAATAAAGGGTTTCTCATTTGTGTGTGTTCGAAGGTGTTCTTTAAGGTGACTGTTCAGAGAAAATCTTTTCAAGCACACATCACAATTGTAAGGTTTTTCATTTGTGTGAATAAACTGATGTCGTTTAAGATGAGACTTTTGAGAAAATCCTTTGAAACATATTTCACAAATAAATGGTCTCTCATTTGTGTGAATAAACTGATGTGATATAAGATGAGACTTTTGAGAAAATTCTTTCAAGCATACGTCACAAACAAACGATTTCTCCTTTGTATGAATTCGAAGGTGGTGCTTAAGATCAGACTTTTGAGAAAATTCTTTCAAGCATGCGTCACAAACGAATGGTTTCTCATTTGTATGTGCTCGAAGATGATGACGATTAAGATTTTGTTTCCGAGAAAATCCTTTGAAACACATTTCGCAAATAAACGGCTTATTTGTTTCAGACTGAAGTTGATCCACTGACATTTTTAAAATGAAAATGAACAACTGCTTTCGTCTTCGAAGTAAATGATTTCAATAATGAGGATCCATGCGTTGAATCTGAAATAAATAATGTTTAATTAGTTTAGTGTTTTTATATATACTGCTTTAAACTTACATTAATTTTTTTAGTCCACATATATAAACCTCTTCTTTTCCTCATAAAAACGAAAATCCTATAAATTTTGAGATTTTCACTTTTATTTATTTTTATTTAGTTGAATGTGTTTTGCTTTAAAATTATACTAACAAACGCCAGCACACAGGGCCTGATTAACGCACAGGCCAACTAAACCACGGCCTTGGGCCCACTGATGATGGGGGCCCCAAAATGAGTAGAATTATTTAGAAAAAGTTTCTTAAAAGTTAAGTTTTATGCAATTATTTTCTCAAAAAAACTACAAAAAGATTTTCCTTAACTTGGCAACTGTATCATAATATCTAATAATAATCCTCGAAAAAACTTCCAGCTACTATTTTTATTTGAGGGGCCCCAAAAAGTTTCTGGGCCTTGGGCCCCATAGTACTTTAATCGGGCTCTGCCATCACAGATGGTGATTTTTTTATGGAATAAATGTTTTCTATCTTAACTTTACCAAAATGCTTCTAAGAATACATGACCAAAATATAAGTATTTTTAAAAACTATTTAACTTAAAACAGTTTAGAAAAAAACAAATTGGAAATTCGTAGAATAGGGGAAAGTAGGGTAAAACCGGGTAGGTGGGTTAAAATGGGTACCCTATTACTCACTAATGGTTGCTGCCCTGTAGACAGCACCAGTCTTAACTACATTCCTTAGCATTGTCTCATCGGCAATTGAAGTAAGTTGATCTCTGTTTCCGTTAAGTGCCATTGGAAAGAAATTCACCTCATTTTTTTCTATCTTTCGCCGTTTTTTGTGTTTTTCAAATAAATCGATTTAGGTAAGTATAGCACTGTTTTCTATAGCTTTCCCACAATATTTTAATGCCAAGTAGAGAAGTGTGTACGTCCAGCTATCCAGGAGAATGACCATGTAGATTTTTGGTCGTCTGTTGGGGGCAAAACCGGGTACCCATGGTTTTGTATTGGATTCTGCAATTAATTGTTTCTTCACTCAATAGGTGGTGAAGGATAGATACAATGTTGTTCAGTCTACAAAGAGTGAGCAGATGAGGAGTGCAGCAGATACGAGAAGAAAAAGCTGAGAAAGCCATTACATGCCAACATTTAAAATTGCTTGAAAACCTGAAAACAAAAAAGAGTTACTGACCATAAAAAATGTATTACGTTTTAAAGCTTGATTCAAAATTTATTACAATAAAGCTTTTTGTTACTGGAAGTTTCAAAACTTAATTTCTGATTGGTACCCGGTTTTGTTCTACCACCAAAATTCGGAGCTGTTTCAGGTGATCCTAGAAAACACCTTTTCCCAAGCAGAGAAGAATTTTTCTGTGGCAACAGGTGTGGTTTTTCAATAGCCCAGATGTCCTCAAATACTTTTGTGGGGTGTTCCAGTTTTAAAGCCCTTCTAGATTTTTGTCAGCAAAGGAAAACCGTTAGGTATCCGGTGTTACCCTACTTTCCCCTATTAACTTATTTTAAAGCCATTAAATTTCTTATTCTGAGAATCTAGGTCATTGATAATTAAATGACGTGAGAGGTAGTGACGGGTGATTGTCGATAATTTAACAATAGAGAACAATTGCTATCGTTTAAAAATGAGATAGCCATCAACTAATTCTCAGATTCTACTATAGACATACTCCACAATCGATTGTCTCATCAGGAAGCTAAAAACTACAACTGTAAAATTTAGCGATTATCTCAATAGGAAATGGTATCGTAGTAACAGGTGATTGCAGGATTATTCTAAAATTGGAACTTGTAATATATATATATATATATATATATATATATATATATATATATATATATATATATATATATAAGAAAGTCTTGAATGAGAGATCATCAATGTACAGACCAAACTGCTAAACCAAGAAACATGGAAATTGGTGAGAAATTGCTTCTTAGGACGTAGGCGAGCATTACGAAAGGATTTTCTGAAATTCCACTCCTAAGGGAATGTAGAAAGGAAAATAAACTTTAAAGAAATTCCTTAAAAATCGGATATTATAATTATGTGTCAAATTATAACATATTGTAAGGTATTTTTGAATGCTGAATCGAACAGTACCAAATAAATTCTTCTAAATCCAACAGTTCACGACATATTACATATTTTCTAAATTGGCGATGTCTTTGTTGCCAACACCTCAAAATTTCTCATTATACATCCGTTACAATAACAATGGAAGAAATTCAAATGAAATATTTTCGTTAATTGATTATTTTGGTTAAATAATTCAAGCGGCTATATCAAGTTAAAAAAAAATAAAAACACTTCGAAAAATAAAATAAAAATGTGTTACTATTTTTATTTCCCTCTATATTAAAAAAAGTAACGATCTGGAAATGTGCCAGGCGATTTGGAAATGAACCAATGAAAATCTGCGTAGATCTTCCTGGCTTTTTTTTCTTTTATATTCTTCTAGAAAATAGGGATTGCTGCGCGATACCGAACGGAATCGCGAAGCGATTACGCGGAGGGATGGAGAGCGCTGCCAGAAGCACCCTGTTCACTACGCTTATTCTTTGTATTATACTAGGGGGACGGAGCTCCCTGGTATAACACAAAGTATAAAAAGTTTTAATGAGAGATAATACACTAGTGTGCAAAACTTATGCAACAAACACAAAATGCTAATTTCTGCACACGCAAGTACTCAAAAGGAAATTCTATAAACAGCAAGTGTAGAAAATAGGTACTACCCTAACAGCACAGACAGTCGATATTGTCTTCTTGACATCACAAATGGTCACAATTGTCACAGTCACTACAATGAACAGAAATGTGATAGCTTTCATTCGTCTCATTTGGTTACTCCACTGAACAGCTGCTTTTTGACGAGTTACCAGGTGACTTTATAATGAAGTCATCTAGTGACTCTCATGTGACTGTCATTTTGACACTCCATTGTAAAGTCATCATGATAGCTGTTCTGTGACGAGTTACCAAGTGACAGAAAATGAAATCATCTGGTGACTTTTCACAAAGGAGTGCAATGATGACTTCAGAATAGAGTGTCGATCACCGGAAAGTCACCCTACAACTTCATTGTGACATTATTTGGCGACTCATCACAATGCAATGCTCACAATGACTTCAAAGTTCAGTCTTCAAGTGACAGTGACTTGAGAATCACAAGGTGACTTCATTGTAATGTCACCTGGTGACCCATCATAAAGCGACAAACACAGTGACTTTTCAGTGTTAACAATCATTTGAGAGTAATAATGAGACAGTGAAATATCCCATATATTGATTCACCGTAGCGATTGTGACACTTCTAACCATGTGTGACGTCAAGGGGACTTCACATCGACTGGCCGTGCTGTTAGGGTAGTACCTCTTTTCTACACTTGCTCTTTATAGAATTTCCTTTTGAGTACTCACGTGTTCAGAAATTAGCATTTGGTGTTTGTTGCTTAAGTTTTGCACACCAGTGTATTATAAAGAAAGATCTATATATTTAAAACACAAGCCTGTTTTCTCAGGCCTTGGGTTTTCAACTGAAACAATTTTGCTAATTATTTTTTTAAATGAAAGCTGGCATGGCTGTTAAGACTTTTAAGACATAAATGCTTGCACAGAACAGTTTTGAAAAAAAAAATAGAAATCAAAAAGGCTGCAGGGAAAAAGCAGTTCTAAAATTGCGACTTCTGAGACCCTGTTGGGACTAAAAACTTGAAATTTTGCACGGTTGTTACTTTTAAGACATAATGTTCCCAAAGAATGGTTTTTAAAAATTTGAGAATCTAAAAGGTGAAATGAGTGGAAAATGCTCAAAAATTTTTCTACAACAGACTCCCTTCAATCCGCACAGCTAGAGACCCAGAGGTTGTGCAGATTTTAGAATTTTGCAGATTTCTGCTCACTGTTTTGTTTATATTTTTTAAACAGTAATTTGAATGTAATAAGGCACTCAAAATTATAATGAATGCTCACAATAAAGTAAAATATTAAAATAATTAAGGAAAATAATAAAGTAAAATAACAAAAAATGATTAAAATATTAAAAGTAAAGGTCAAATATATAATAACAATGCATGACTAAATGTGCATAATAATAATGAGATAAATTTTACTTGAATTATTCAGTGAAATTTGCTTCATAAAGGTACACTAATGAATTACACCAAAACCATAAAATAATAATTTTTATTTCATGTTTAGCGAGATTTAATAACCAAAATACTTGATTAATACTTAAATGTATTTGAGAAAAGATCACGATCGCCACTGACATCAGTGCTATCTTGAATTTTTTCGGAAATAATTTTATACTTCTTTTATGAGAAAGCAAGAGTTCAGTATTAACCAGAATTACATAAAATGTGTACAGAATGAAATAAAATAAAAAAATCTTGTTTTCCAACTACATCGTAACTGTAAGTTTCATTGTTTACATTCTGAAACAAGGTGCGGATTTTAGGTATTTGCAAATTTTAGGTGTTTGCGGATTTTAAGTGTTTGCGGATTCTTGGGTTGCAGATTTGAGGGAGCCAACTGTATATTACGATTCATTTTGAACAATTAAGACTAGAAACTTGGAATATGACATGACTGTTACATTTAAGACGCAAATACTCGCAACAGAACAATATCTAAAAAAATTGAAATGTGCAGAGGGGCGAATTCGAAGCGTGCAGGAACAAAAAACATTATATGATTGCAATTTTTGTGATATTACAGGGCTAACAACTTGAAATTTCGCCTGGTGGTCATTATCAGTATGTAAATGCTAAGAACGGTTTCTAAAACAATGAAAATTTAAAAGGTGAAGTTAGCAAAACAAGTTCTAACTTGCGATTTATTTGGAATTGATATCGCTAAAAACAAAAAACATTATATAATTGCAATTTTTGTGATATTACAGTGCTAACAACTTGAAATTTCGCCTGGTGGTCGTTATCAGTATGTAAATGCTAAGAACGGTTTCTAAAACAATCTATATATTTAAAACGCTAAGCGTTTTGTTTCGACAATCCGTGAGAACAAACTACTACATCAAATTACATCATTCTTTTTTTAAATGAAAGATATTTGATCACAGATTTGTTATCGTACATTCGTTTGTTCGAAAAATTAATTAATTAGCCGTAATCTTAAATTAAAATTTTACTTCTGCTTATGACGTCATAAAGTCGGCAATCGGATTAACGCCCACTGTTGCGACGTACAGAGTTTATTTTCTGAACTCAATGATTGCAAGCATAAAAAATAAATATTAAATATTAAAAGCACGTGACAAATAGGCCGAATTTTTTAATTTGTAAGTTAAAATATAGTTAAAATGTTTAAGTATTTCGGTAAAAATATTTATCCGTGTGTTTTATAAGCAAATAAAAATTCATATTTACTGTGACGTCACGGAAATATTGTCCATTGGGTTCATTTTATCATTAAGCATTATAACTTTGTTGATGCCATTCTTTTTCATTACAATTAAATGCAAAATATATTTTTATTTGTATGCATGGTGCTTAAGCATAAATGTACGTGTGAAAAGTTTGTACCGGTGAAAATGACGTTATGCTTAGCTTGAAATGCATTTTAACATTGATAAAACTAAAAAGAAAAATTTATATGATTGTGTCAACATGGCGTAATATTAACTGATATTTCAATTTTTAATTTTAAAGATTAGATGGAGCCTTTATTGGTTGCTTCATCTTGATTGCATACCTTGATTACATGTTACCAATTACTTTTTTTAAATTATAGGATTAAGTTATAGGAATTATAGGATTTAAATTATTAAGATTTCCTTTTTTAATAAAAAAATTCACAAAAGTAAAGAATTTCAGGAGAAAAAAAAACTTGAAATAATGATTGTATTTTTAGCTAGAATAAACAATGTAAGGCTAATATTTTACAGGAATTATTTTGGTAGGTTTGTTATAAGTTCATTTAATAGTTCCTTATTAGCGGCAAAGTTTTATTTCTTTCACCGTGAATTTGTCTTCTGATGTCAAAAAATGGTAGTCTACTTTTGGACGCAAACCAAAACACAGTGGCAATATTTAGAAATGTATATTGGTTGTGACAACAAACGGCACGATCGCTTTAGCTTTCATCGCGCTTACATCACTTCTAAATACTAAAAATTTCATTTTTTTACTACATTTTACAATTTCAATTCTTACATCCTCAATTAGAAAAAAAATTTAGCTTTCGATTGGAATTTATTTGAAATCTGCCGCTTAATTTAACGACTTTTTAAATAATTTTCAAGCATGAAATATTTTTCAATTCTATCTCAACAATGACCATCCGTTTGTTTTGATAATGTAAAATAGCCCCTTGGAAGGTTGCAACAATTGAAAATAGGTATCCCTAACCATCATGAAAAGTGAAAAAAAAAATAATAATAAAAACCTGATAAATCATAAGATCAGATTATCCATAAGATAGAGTATTTTGGCGCTAATATAAAATCTGTCAAAAGAAAAAAAAACTATTTTTAGTTTATGATTAACATAAAATTGATATGTTGATTTCGTTGATGTATATGTTGAATCAGAATATGCTAGGAAGTGTTATTTATTATTTTTTTAAAGATCCATTGGATATTTAACTGTATAAGAGACCGACTGTGATGGAAAAGGGATAGAAGAAACCATACAAATAAATTACAATTGAAAACATTAAAATTCTCCCTCATCTGCATATTAATTTATTATTTTTAACAAAAATTTTTCATTTTTACATAAAAATTGATTAGCTTAAAACAATGGATGCGTTTTAGAAGATATGGATTTGAAACGAACAATGATTAAAGAGGACATTTTAAAACTTTTTTTAACGTCGAATTTCAACGGTGCCTTTGGGCAGATGCAATACATATGCGCATAGGAGCTCATTCGATTGCATTATCACAAGGGTGGGGGGGGGTGCTTATACTATGTTCTTTTATTTACTGAATATAAGATGAAAGTAGGAAATTTGTATGATACTTTATGATAGGACTATTTGTACGATACTTTATAGGTCCATGACCTTTTTTTTTTTTGGAGAATATGGTGGTAATGTCAAACTGATTTGCATTACACATTTGTTTACGGAGTATTCATTTGCAGTTTGCATCGGAAATAGCATTTCACTGGGGGGGGGGGGATGATTTTTTAAAATAAAATATTTGAAAGACTGTTTCATACGAAGCCCTACTTAAATAATAAAGAAGCTTATTTTACTGATATTGTTATAGTATTTTTTTCCGTCACGTTTTGACGGGTTCCATCTAGTGAAAATTTAAAAGGTGAAGTTAGGAAAACAAGTTCTAACTTGCGATTTATTTGGAATTGATATCGCTAAAAACAAAAAACATTATATAATTGCAATTATTGTGATATTACTGAGGCTAAAAGCTTGAAATTTCGCCTTATGGTTATTTTCAATATGTAAATGCTAAGAACGGTGTCTAAAAAATTAAAATTTAAAAAGGTGAAGTTAGCAAAACAAGTTCTAAATTACGATTTACTTTGAATTGATATCGCTAAAAACTGAAAACATTCTATAATTTCGATTTTTGTGATATCACTGGGGCCAACAACTTGAAATTTCGCCTGGTGGTTATTTTCAATACGTAAATGCTATGGACGGTTTCTAAAAAAATTGAAATTTTAAAAGGTGAAGTTAGCAAAACAAGTTCTAAATTACGATTTACTTTGAATTGATATCGCTAAAAACTGAAAACATTATATAATTTCGATTTTTGTGATATCACTGGGGCCAACAACTTGAAATTTCGCCTGGTGGTTATTTTCAATACGTAAATGCTATGGACGGTTTCTAAAAAAATTGAAATTTTAAAAGGTGAAGTTAGCAAAACAAGTTCTAAATTACGATTTACTTTGAATTGATATCGCTAAAAACTGAAAACATTATATAATTTCGATTTTTGTGATATCACTGGGGCCAACAACTTGAAATTTCGCCTGGTGGTTATTTTCAATACGTAAATGCTATGGAATGTTTCTAAAAAAATTGAAATTTTAAAAGGTGAAGTTAGCAAAACAAGTTCTAAATTACGATTTATTTGGAATTGATATCGATAAAAACAAAAAACATTATATAATTGCGATTTTTGCGATATTGCTGGGGCTAACAACTTGAAATTTCGCCTGGTGGTTATTTTCAATACGTAAATGCTAAGAACGGTTTCTAAAAAAATCGAAATTTTAAAAGGTGGAAGTTAGCAAAACAAGTTCTAAATGACGATTTATTCGGAATTGATATCGCTAAAAACTTGAAATGTGTAATAAAACCACCCCCCCCAACAATCGAAAGGCCTCATACAATTTAAATGCAACAAAACGGGTTGCTAGTTTCTTTTCTAAGAATTTTTAATGTAGAATAATGTTGGTAATGTAATGTTGGCATTCTCCGTAGAAAATGAGTCAGGCTGGGCTGTGTCATTTTAGTAAAATACGAATACTAGGCAAGCAATTTCAGAAAATTATTTAAAGATCTTTTTAATCTATTCCCCTGCCCAAAATTTTTACTTGGAGCTTGTGATGTTTACAAACCATCGCGACTACATCCATTGATTTTATTATTATATACACCTAGGTAGCTACCTACATTATGAAAAAATCTTTACTTGTTACCAAATATTATCTCTGTTTACACTTCCTCGGAACGCAGCCCAAACAGTTGCATTAAGCATACAATTTTGGTATTCAGTTTCCAGCATGGGACATTTAGAATTACTGTGATCGATGTGTGTCATATTTTTCCATAGGCTTTTGTTAGTTTCCATCTCCCCCTGGGACGCAGCTCATAAAGTTGTGCCGAGCATACAGATTTGGCATATAGGTTTTGTCAGAAGGACATTAGACTTGTTGTGATAATGGTTTAAGTCATTTTCTCGTAGACTTATATTAGTTCTTTCAGTCTTTGTTAGCGTCTAGTACTGGGTCAGTGGAATATGTTTTTCAGATCCGTAGATGTTTTTGCTTTTCAGTTTCAGAAGTGGGAACAGTTTTTAAGGATTTTCAGTTTTTTTTTTTACTTTTTGGCCACTTTCTTCAACTTCCTCTTACTTCTATCTTTTAATTTAACTCTCCTTCTCCCCCTTCTTCACTCTACTCTTTTTTGTTTAACTTAGTGTTGCGGTTTTTGTCTTTTCTCGCTCCTCCCATCCCCACCTCTTCCCAATATTTTCGTTTCACTAGCTCTCCCTTTTTACACAGCATGTATATACACTGTTAAAAATTTGCCGCAAACTGTCCACTCATTTGACCGTTTTTACAGAAAACGGTTACATAACCGTAATTTAACTCTATTCTGACCCTATTATTGCAAATATTATGGTCAGAATAGAGTTAAATTATGGTTATGCAACCATTTTCTATAAAAATGGTCAAATGACCGGACAGTTTGCTGCAAATTCTTAACAGTGTATTAATTTATCTCTTTTGGTTTCAACACATTTTTCCACCTTTATTTTATTTATTGGAACCATAGATTTTGAGGGCTTTCGGCTCTCATTTCACTTTTGATTGTCCTTACCTTTTTTTAATATGATTATTGATATGGGTTACTATAAAATATGTTGATATGATATGGATTATACGGGAAAGTAAGCTCCGGAATGTAATAATGTTTACGCAGCCAACAGATGGCGCTAATCTACCTATCATGTCATCAATGGCTGAGGAATGCATCATAACAAAAAAAATCGTATAGTGCAACGATGACACGGGTAAATCTTGTGATAAAGATGTTTAAGACTATAGAATGTTGCGCCAACTGTGAACTTCGTTCTGTAATAATTCTTTTAATGCATGGAAACACACTGCCTCGCCGACAGACATGGCAAAATTTAAACAGACTATTTTCCACACACAAAATCATGTGTGCCATTTTCTAGGTCAGAAAACATGTTATACTGATGGATTTCATAGACAGGAACAAAACCGTCAGTGCCGCTACTTACTATGAAACATTGAAAAAGATGCGATGACAAGAGAGTTTTCAAAACAAGAAACTCGGTGATGGTGTCATTTTATTGTCCGACAATGCCAGGCCACATGCCGCTCATGTGATTCAAAATCTCATTGAATCCTTCAGTTGGAGGGACATTCTATATTCTTAAACATGTTTAGCGGAAGATTTGCATGTGTCGCCAGTGTTTCGCCGTATGAACTTTATGTTATGATACATTTCCTCCATTAAAGTTAATTTTTTAAATGAACATAAGGATTTTTATTTGGAAAAGTTTAAGTCATGTTATAACTTTTTTCTTCGAAAATATCGATTTTTTTTTTTTTTTTTACATATTTTCATTCCTTAAACTCTCAAAAACTTTGTGGTAAAGCAGTTTTTTCGAAATTCTATTGGCTCAAAAGTTATCCACCTATCTCGTTTTTAGCGTTTTGTGTGCGGCATCCATGTAGAAACAAAAGAATTGAGAAAGAGGAAGTCCAGGAGGGTATAGATGATTTTATGCAAGTTGAAAATTGTCACTGTTATCTATGTTTGTTTAAAAACGTTGTAAAACTTTAAACCTGTTTTATTTTTTTTCGGAACTATCTTTTAAAATCGGTACCAGGTAGAACTCCAGATTGGATCGACCAATTTGGTTGACGTTTTCATGCTTAACTAATATATACTATTTTGTAGTCCCTCACAGAAGCGTTTTTCAATATTCGAATTTTAAATATTTTTTTCGCGATTTAAATCCGAAACTTTTTGTCTAAAATCGACAAATTGAAATTTGAACAGCTTCCATTTGCTTCAGGATCGAAATATTTATAAACACATACGAGAAGGACTACAAAATATCATAAATTTTAAGGGGTTTTGTTACAGATAATCAAACTCAAAAACAAAATCGCAAACAAATGGAGAAATTATAGGTAATTTTTTCTAAAAAGTTATAACATGCCTTAAAGAATTCAAGAAATCATTTCAAAATTTGGGAGTTTCTGCGAAAACTTTGAGAGTTGGCAGCACTGCATTTTGGAACTCTGAATGTATAATTTCTGTTGAAATAGAAAAATATGCAGACACACTTAGAATTTTTTTTATTATATCAATCATAAAAGAAAAATGAGAATACATAATGAAAAAACTTTTTCAGAAAAGTCGTATTTCAGCAAATAAACCAATTAGTAATAAAAATTATACCAAGTATAAATATTGATAAGATTTTGCATTTTTTTCTTTTGGTGTTTGTTCTCAGCAGTAATTTAACAAATATACAATGTTTCATTGCAGACATAAAAGTAGAAAGACAATTTTTAACTACAAATATCACCGTATGTCTTTTTATTTATTGAAAACTTTCACCAAATACAAGCATTAACACAATTATGTAGTTTTAGTTCAATTTTCTCAACTCTTAAAGTCATAACAAAAAAAAACTTATTTTCACATGAAGACAAAGGTCAATGCAGAAAAAAATAGTGTGATTTTTAGAACCTTCCACAAAATTTTATTCAATAAACTGGAATTACTTACAAAAAAAGACCCCTTATACAAATACAATTCCATAAAAGAATACTCTTCATATATATGTTTTTTACCACTTTAACATTTTAATTATGTGATTTAAAATAAGCAGGTTCACTGAAAAAAAAGCAGCAGCAAGGCTATTAAAGTGTAATTTCTCAGCTTTCTAGGTCAGTTTGAATTTTGTTTGTCTTGCTTAGAACTCAACTAATAGAAATTTAAATACAAAAACATAATTAAAGAAGAAAGAAAAATCATACGTCAAGCATAGATTATGAAACATTTTCCAACATTTCCGGAATACTTTAACAAAATTCAGCTGTTTAATAAGGTAAATAAAATACCTAAGTAAACATTTTAGAAACACACATTTGTAAACCAGATTTCATCAATTACCGTCCATAGGCAGAAAAATACTCAAAAATTTTCATACAATCCTGTATTTGATCTATAGTTTTCTATATATTCTACACAGGCTTTGTACACATTTCTTTAAATAAAAATCAAGGAATTTTTAGGAACTTTCAGGGACAAAAGGAAATTGGATTATTAATGAAAATTTTTACTGTCAGAAAAGAATAAAAATATTCTTATCTTTAAGCAATAAAAAAAATTGTAAACTTCGTGACCAATCAAAGAGATTCGTGGCTGATTGAATTTCGCTCAACTGTTTGACGAAATTTGCGACTTTTCCTTGTGAATTGTTGAAGAAATGCGCGATTTTCCCTCGCGAACGTTTGACGAAGATTTTTTTTTTCTCTGACCGATTATTGAAATTCCTTACTTATTTTTGCAATCTTTTGACAAAATTCGTTTATTTTTTTGCGTGTCGTTCGATAAAATTTGTGACTTTTTGTCTGATAATTTGATGAAAATCGCGATTTTTTGATGAAATTTGCGACTTTTTTTTCAGTGATCATTTACCCCATTTTTGGCCAGGTGATCGGATATGACATGATTCCGTCTTCAAAAAGCATGCTGAGAAAATAATCTTTACAATTTTTACTACAGTACTCAATGTATAGGAATGCAACAAATAAAAGTTTTTCTTGAGAAAGATTCGACAAGTTTGGCTACTTTTGTTTAACGTTTGACTTTTTGATAAACGAAATCCATGAAATGTATGTCAAAATAAGACATTAATACTTGTTTGAAAATGTCGAGAGGATCTGCATCCAGATAGTTTCAAGTAAGATTTAAAACAACTATTCAAGTAATTATTGTTACTATTCAAGGAAGTGGATTGGACCAGAGCGTCGTATATGACTTGTACTATATTTTGATTAATATAGACTATAATTGATAAAAATTTTTAATTTACTCATAACATTTCAAATAAAAAGTAACTAAAAAAAAATTAAGTTTTTAATTTTTTTCTGACCTTGACTAAACTGAGTTAACGAAATTTCAATTTTATCCTGCGATCGTTTAACGAAATACACGATTATTTTTTGCGACCGACTTATGAATTTGAGTTTTTTTCGCGGCCGATTGGCGGAATTTACAATTTGCTTCTGCGATCGTTTGACAAAATGTGTGATTTCCTCCCCGAGTGTTTGACGAAATTCTCAAATTTTTTTTCCACTACCGACTAACAAAATTTTCGATTTTTTTTCGTGACCAATTAACAAAATTAGTGTTTTTCCTACCAATTAAGAAAATTCGCGATTTTTTTGTTTTTGTGAATGACTGCTGAATAGGGCAGTTGCAATAGGCGTCATGTTACAGGTCACACACTACAAATAGGCTGTTATGATTGGTTTAACTACCCTGACCTCCAATTGAAATACAATGGTTGATCAGCTGATTGCAACTTTCCTATTGATTTTGCGGAATTCCACAAAAGACAAATAATTCGTGTAAAAAAACCCTCACTGAATTCCTCTAATTCACGTAAGAATCGCGTACCTATGAGATAATTTAAGGGGGAAATCCAACACAGTACTTTTCATTAAGCAGGATTTTCATATTTTGAATGAGATTCGTCCGCATGCTACTTTAAACCCTGATTATTAGAACAGTGCTATTTGAAGTGATGAGACAAAAAATACTGTTTCATAATGACAATATAACATATTTAAGAATAATTCAAGCTTTTCATTTCGATTGAATTAAAGATACCAGTTTATATCATACTAGCGGCCTGTCCCGGCTTTTCACGGGCAGACAATGTGTTGACTACAATGTAGGGTAGAGAAGTGTAGGTATTTTAAAAAAGTTGTTCTAAATTGGATAAAAGTAGGAGTGAGACAAAATTGTAGTACTTAGTAATTTTGAAAATTAAAAGCTTGTAAAAATGTGATAGATAAATTTTTCTGTTTATGTACATATTGAAACTAATAAATAATACACGGCCCATGGAAGGACATAGCAACTATATGTGTTCGTGTAGAATGTGCAGGGATGAAAGCGCTGCGCCACAAATGACCAATTGTCACCACTAAATTTTAATAGTATTCTTTGTGTTATTAAATTTCAGATATTCTGACATTAAATAAGGTAACAAATACTATTAAAATTTAATGGTGACAATCGGCCATTTGTGGCGCAGTGCTTTCATCCCTGAGAATGTGTTTTCCTGAATTTCACGCTCCTGCCTAAATCTGCTGCTGAGATATGGCGAAATGACCCAAAACTTTTGGCCACCCCTTTAACCCCTTCGGAGGGGGAGGGGTAATTTCCAAAATCACAGAAATACATGTTTAATCATGTTTTTAGTAGATCTGCTTTCCTGATTTTTGTGCTCTTAACTAAAATTGCTACTGAGATATGGCAAAATGACCTAAAACATTCGACCCCCCTTTAACCCCCTCCGGGAGGGGAATTTCTAAAATCGCTTAAATACATGTTTAATCATTTTTAGTAGATTTGTTTTTCTGATTTTTGCGCTACTAACTATAATTGCTGCTGAAATATGGGGAAATGACCTAAAACATTGGACCACCCCCCCCTTTAAACCCTTCGGGCGTGAATTTCTAACATCGCTGAAATACATGTTTAATCATTTTTTTAGTAGATTTGTTTTTCTGATTTTCACTCTCCTACCTCTAACTGCTGCTGAAATATGGCGAAATGACCTAAAACATTCGACCACCCCCTATAAACCCCTTCTGGGGGGAATTTCTAAAATCGCTGAAATAGGTGCTTAATCATTTTTTAGTAGATTTGTTTTCCTTATTTTGCGCTCCCACCTATAACTGCTGTTGAGATATGGCGAAAAGACCTAAAACATTCGAACCTCCCTTTAACCCTCTTCGGGGGGATTTTCAAAAATCCCTTCTTATTGCTTGCCTAGGCTATAACAGCAATCTAAGTCCAAATTGCGTGACCCTGACTTTAGTAGTTTTGGCTGGGCGTTGATGAGTCAGTCACCGTTTCCTCTTCATGTAATAGTATAGATGGGGTTGCTTTTCATTCCGATTGCATTAAAGATACCAGTCTATATCATGTGAGGTTGCTTTTCATCAAAAGATGTGAGTGAATAATAAGAACCAAAAATTCACAAATAAGATACTTTAAACACAATTCGATATTTAATATACATCACACTTATATAGGATGTGATGAAGCACCTGGTGTGATATTTTTCAGGATAATAAATCATTTCTATTGTAACAAAATTCAGCTTCATGTCTTGCTGCTTTATACAAAAAAAGAGCTTTCAAGAAGATCGTATTTCACTGCTTGAATGGTCTGAGAATAGTCCAAATCTTAATACAACTGTAAATCTATTGGGGGGATCAGAGAAAGTTATTCGTCGGAAAAAATCCAGAAATAAAACCAAGTTAATTTTAATAATACGATTTGTTTTTCTTGTATAACAGACCAAAACTAAAGAAATTTGATTCAATCCTAGGTTGAGATTAATGTTACCAAAGTAAGTGTTAACTTAAATAGGCAAGAATTTTTGTAAGGTACAGGGTTTGTCCGAGAAGTAATGTCAGTGAGTCAATTAGATGACATTTATTGATCCGATCGGTACAATAAGATCGGTACATTAGAGAGTTTCAAAATAGGCTCTTTCTGCATCGATACTTCGCTTCCAGCAAGATTTCCAAGCACTAAAAGTGTCAAGGTATATCTTTTTGTGGAATGTCCTTTAGAGTCTTAGAGCAAGCCTCTTTGACTTTGTCAACTGTCCCGAAATGGTGTCTTTTTATGGGAGTTTTCAAGAGCGGGAACAAGAAGTTAGGGGGAGCCACGTCAGGACTGTAAGGTGGCTGGAGAACTGTTGGCACATTTGAATTGGCTAGGAAGCGGGTCAGAAGTAAGGCAGTCTGGGTGGCTTGCACGGGAGACGAAAACAAGGTTGGTTCGAGAAAATACCTGTCCTTACTCTCCGGATGGTGGAGACGACATTGGGCGAACACGTGTGCGTAAGCTAACTCCTCACTTCACTGGCCCCACCAGTGGCAGAGAGGTTCTGCTCTCGAAGCTGGTAGACGGGAGGTGCTGGATTCAAGCCCCTGTCGCGCTCGTCGACCTAACTGTTCGGAGTTTTCCGTGGTTTTCTTCGAACCTTGCCGTAAATACGGGTTAGGATCCCTTAAAAAGACCCCCACGGAGGGCACTTTCCCTAGAGCCTACATCCCTCGTGTTGATAATTGGCTGTCATAAATCAACTCAACCCTCTCTTCCCTGATCCCCATCACTCCGAGTGCGCTGCGACATGTACTCGCTTCACAGTAAAATCACTGACATTACTTCTCGGACAAACCCAGCAATTTTATCAATAATTTTCAACTTCCTTCTATGGCAAGGCTGTACTCACGGGTCAATGGTGTAATAAATGTGGTGTAGCACAAAATCTAAGATTCCCTTAAAATGTAGTTTATTATGTTTGATGGTTCAATATTACATTTATTAGGAAAAGATCTACCATTGGCTATAGTGTATATGAATTTATATATCCTATTTTGTAATTCTACCATTTAATTTGCTCTTTTACATCATTTCGTAATTGTTAAATCTATGTTCCCAGCCATATCACTCAGACCAACCCCTTTGAGGAAAGTCCTAGTTAAGGACATGAAGTTGCAAATTGGAAAAGAATTGCAAAATTGCTATCCTGAAATAAATCAAAACAACATCAAAGTTCTTGCTAATATGCTGTATAATTTTAAAATCATTTCTAAAATAAAGTAAGTAAAATAATATTTTTCAAAGATATTTTTTCTTATTTTTATGGCATAGGATTTTTTGTTGTTGTTACCGTTACTGTTACTTAACCACAATTCAATTTTCTTCTTAAATGCAGATTGAAACATTTTTTTTCCTCAGACGCAGCCGAGGGAATTCAAAGGGTTCTTTGCTTTAGAAAAAACAAAACATCACAAACAACAGGTTTATATTGTAGGGACACACAAGGATGCTATTTAAGATTTTCTATTTCAGAAAACTGTTTTGAACATATTTCACAAATAAAGATTTCTTATTTAAATTAATAAGGAGATGCCTCTCTAGAGAATTATAAACAGAAACTCCTTTTGTACATATTTCACAAATAAAAGATTTCTTATATACATTAATGAGGAGAAGTCTCTCACAGAAAATCCTTTTGTACATATTTCACAAATAAAAGATTTCTTATTTACATTAATAAGGAGATGTCTCTCTAGAGAATTATGAACAGAAAATCCTTTTGCACATATTTCACAAATAAAAGATTTTTGTCTCATTTGTGTATGTTTTGAAGAGGTCTGTATTAAGAAAATCCTTTAGAGCGCACATCACAAGTGTAAGGTTTTTCACTTGTATGAACAAGAAAACATCTTTTTAGAACGCCACTTAGATAATCCAAAAGTAACTGGTTAAATTAACCCCTTAAGCACCCTATTCAATTTAATGGTAGTATGCTGAATACCAGATATATTAAATTTTGTCAAAAGTAGTTTATATCGTTATTTTTATCTATCAGAGATACAAAAAACACAAAACTGAATGCGAAACACAACAATTTACAAAACACACCTGAACAGAATGACCAACACATAAAAACAAATGAACAACGAAGAAAGAAGCAAAGCAGAGGGGGAAATAATGAGTTTTTCTATGCGTAACGCCATCTATTAGGTGTGAAAACAATCATTACTATAAAGCCCGTACAAAACCGATCATAATAGTAATTAGCGACGCAAGGAAATAGATACTTAGGACATTGTAGTCTGGACTTAAGACAAGGACGTATACGAATGTACGTCCTGGTAATACAAATGGACGAGTTCAGGACGTACGCATGCACGTCATGATGCTTAAGGGGTTAATGGTTTCTCATTTGTGTGTTTGAAGATGATTTTTAAGATTCCACTTTACGAAAAATTCTTTTGAACAAATGGCTTTTCATTTCCATGTTTTCGAAGATGAGTTTTAAGATGACGATTCTGGGAAAATCCTTTCGTGCATATATCACAAACAAATGGCTTCTTGTCTGCATGAATAAGAATATGATTTTTAAGATATTTCTTTGCAGAAAATCTTTTTGAACATACTTCACAAGTATACGGTTTTTCATTTGTGTGTATTCGTAGATGTATTTTAAGTTTAGAGTTTAAAGAAAATTTTTTCAAACATATTTCGCAACTAAATGGCTTTTCATTTGTATGAGTTAGGAGATGATTTTTAAGTTGCTGCCCTTGGGAATATCCTTTTGAACAAATGTTACAAATAAAAGGTTTCTCTTTTGTATGTACTCGAAGATGTCTTTTTAGAGAACTATCTGTAGTAAATCTTTTTAAACATATTTCACAAATAAATGGTCTTGTATGTGTGTGTATTTTAAGATGTTCTTTTAGATGACTGTTTCGATAAAATCTTTTAGAGCACACGTCACAAACAAACGGTCTCTCATTTGTATGAATTAGAATATGCGATTTAAGATGAGACATTTGAGAAAATCCTCTCGAGCATACATCACAAACGAATCTTTTCTCTTTTGTATGTGCTTGAGGATGATGTCTTTGAAGACTTTGTCTGTTAATAAATCCTTTGAAACATATTTCACAAGCAAATGGCTTATCATTTGTTTCAGACTGAAGCTGATCCACTGACATCTTTTAAATGAAAATGAATAGCTTTCTTTTTCTAAGAAAATTATTATTGTTCTCCAACAATGATGATTGATGTGATGGATCTGAAATAAATATTTCATTAGTTCAATATATTTATATAACTGTGTTATTCTATGTTCACTTTCCTCAGTCTGGCAGTCCAAGTATTACATGAACTCTGTTTTTCATAAAAACTAAACCGGCTTAATTTTCAGATTTTTACTCTTCCATTAAAAATACATTAATAAATGGGAGTGCCGATGCTTATTTCCTTATACAAGGGTGGGCTGATAAGTTCTCTGCCTGATACAAAGATGAAACTAGTATGACAAAATGACAATGATGTTTGTAAAGTATGATACTTTAGATGACATGCTGCCGAGTTTCAGACGCGTGAGTTTATTCGTTATTGCTTGGCAATAAAGTAAACAAGTTTTGACATTTTCTAAAAATGGAAAAACTTGAAGTTCGAGTTTGTTAAAAAAAGGTTTAACCTCCAGGGACATACAAAAAGAGTTACTACATTCCACCTTAAAGGATTCTTTTCCTTCATATTCCACGATAAAAAAGTGGGCTGCTGAATTTAAACAAGGTAGGAAATCAATTCACGATGATGAATGCTCAGGATGTCCAAAAACCGCCACGACTGAAAAAATCGTCTCAAAAATTCACAATGCCGTATTGAATTAATCCGATTGAGATACGCAAACTCTCCGACATTGCAAACATCTCTATAGACCGTGTCCACTACATTTTACATGATGTTTTGGATATTAAAAAAGCTTTCAGCTCGCGTTTGTTAAATGTCGATAAAAAACACCAAACAATGAACATTTCTGAAGAGTCTTCTGAAATGTATTGTGTTGAAAGTTGAAAAAAAATGAAATAATGTCAAAAATCTTGTATTTTCTTTGTCAAGCAAAGAACTTTTCGAACCACCCTCGTACAGGGCTGCACTAAAATATTCCCACTAGAGTGTGTCTTAAATGTATTAAATTGCAACATTGAAAAATAATATGAAATTTTGTCAAAAATCATGCGCTTTCACTGTCAGGCCTCGAACTCATTAGCCCACCCTCGTATATAAAAACAAAGAAAAGTCATGCATGAAGCTTAGATTATAAAACATTTTCCATCACATTCAGAATACTATAACAAAACTTCACAATATAATACGGTGAAAGACGGTGTCTAAGTAAACCAGGTATGACCACCTTTTTCGAAAACTCATAATTCATTTGAAAACCCAATGCCAGCAATTACTGTCTATAGTAGCAAAAGAATCCGAACACTTTTGTGCAGCCCTGTATAGGAACTATAGCTATGTGTATACACTACATAGTATTATAAGATTTACTAAATCTAGGAAATGTGTGCACAGTTGAAAATTGCTCTACAGCTCATTCTGCTTATAAACGGAAATGTACTCAAAATCTTTTGTGCATCCTTGTATACGATCTATAGAATTTATATACACCAATTAATATGCAAAAAATGAATTAAATTTAAAAATGCATTCCACAACTGAAAACACACTTCCAGCAATTGTTATTCAATCGTTATTGATAGACTGCACTGTAACCAAATTGTTTTGTGCATCCCTGTAAATGAATGCTATGCACACCTTATTCTATAGTAAGCCTTTTGTAGTGCACCTCAGTGATATATATCAAATTTAATATGTTTGATTTAGTGTAATATTATTAAAGTACACCACAAACGATTTTCTCGCATACACTACAATTTAACAGAATTCTTTTGAGTGTCCCTGTAAATGAACTATAAATGTTACACCTTTCATTTTCAATACCAAACAAGCCATAGTAAACTTCAATAACATAATAAAATGCTTGGCAATCTGAGCATATTTATGTGAGTGAGAGGACGGATAGAAGGCAGACAGATAGACATACGGCAGTCACACAAACCAAATTCATAAACACTTTTCAACTATGTTGGAAAGTGTTAAAAAGTTAATGAAGAGAGAATGTCCAGAAAATAAGAATTTTTTATAATTATTTAACTTAAAACGCTTTACAGAAAAACAATTGAAGCTTTGTACAATAATAACTTATTTTAAAGTCATTAAATTTCTTATTGTGTGAATCTAGATCATTGATAATTAAATTGTTAAGAAAAGAGGGAACATTTTGACAGAATAAAAATTTTTAGTATAAGGAATTGTTAGAGGAAATTACAATGTACATTTACAAATATAGTCACAATAAAAAAAGAACATTATATTGGCTAATCTATGTCTAAAACAAAATATTTTGAAGTCTAGACCAGTTTTAGCTGACATCACAGCCCTAGGAGCCAAACATAATGACAATATTTGTCGACAAATTAACAATTTCAGTTAGTTGGGCGACAATACTGGTTAATAAATGAACATTTTTGATTGGTATAATGCTAACTGGATGATTATTGGTCACGCAGTTGAAACTAGTCTATAGTCATGAAAGTACTATTTTTATACATTTTAACATTTTATATTACCTAAAAATTAAATGTTCATCTAATGTATCGAGTAATCCATAATTAAAACACACCTACTCTGACCTTCCTATATATTGTATTATTCAGTGTAAAAGCTTCAAATTTTCTAAACAAAAAAATCTGGTTATTATTATATTCAAAACATAAAGAATCGGATAACGTGAAAAAAAAATAGTTAAAGAAATACTGATAGATGGTGCCGTATACAACGAAAATATGAAAAAAGGGAAGTTGAACAGTTAAAGTGGATGCATCATGGCCATGGCAGATTCTGTGGAGTGATGAGGCCCATTTTCACCAATAGAACAGTGAACACCCATAACTGTAGCATTTGGGAAACTATAAACCCCAGTACCTTCCAAGAGATTCCACTCCACTCACTGAAAGTTACAGTCTGGTGTGGATTCACAGCCACATGCATTCTTCAACCTTTCTTTTTCGAATGGACTATTCGCAATGGCCCTGTCACATGCATTGTGAGGACCAACAGGTACAAAAGGAGGTTCGAAACCTTTATTGTACCTCATTTACAAGAGAGGCCATGTCTTGATTCAATTTCCTTTATGTGAGATGAGTGCCTTCATACATTGAACTTTGTGTACAGCAGTTTCTTCGGCTACGTTTCATTAATGGCAGAGTAATCAGTCGTGCGTTTCCGACAACCTGGCCATCTCGTTCACCAGATCTTAATCCATGCATTTTTTGGCTGTGGGGACACTTAAAAAATCTTGTTTATCGAAGGCATCAGGTAACCTTGGCAGACTTTAAAGGAGGTATCACTCTGAATGTGAGAAGTATCTCATTCGACCCGTTATGAACCGCAGTTAAACAAGCTGTCAACAGACTTCAGATTTTACATCTTCAAGAAAGGAACCATATTGAGCAGCATTCCCTCAATCGATACATCAGTTTCAACTGACGTCACACCCTAACAACCACCTTAGCAACTAGATTTGTTTTTTGTTTGCCTGCCAAAGATGGTGGATTGTGATTGGTTGTCTCGTAATACAAGCTACAAATCCACGATTATGACTGGTTGGATAACACTTGGTGGGCTCGTGATCACATGGTTGAAACTGATCTAATATGGTCCGTATCACTTGAATGTTCGGTTACATTTACATAAAATGTGTTTCTGTGTCTTTTCAACATATGCCCAGTTGTACAGCGCCATCTATCGGTGATTTCTAGAATTTTTTTTGCATAAACAGTTTCTCCATGTCTTGAATAGCATGTGTTCAAAATTTGAAGCTTATACATTGAGTAGTTCAATAAATAGAAAGGTCAGAGTAGGGGTGTTTTAATTTTGACCACCCTGTATATTTCATTTCAAAATAAAGAAATCAATTAAGGCTCTTATCATGCTAAAGATTCTTTTAATTTTTGCATTAAAATGTGAATTGGAATTTAAAAAAAAAAACAGATCTTAATTAAACTACAAAATTAGCCCAATTTTTTCGTATTAAGAAAAATATTTGAACAAATGTAAAGAACCTTCTTATATAGTAATAGATGAGACATTTAGATAACAGATAAAAAGTATAATGTACCATAAAATCACGTTAACCCACACACCCCCAGATGCGACAAAAAGTCGTAAAGTAATCAGAAGGTTTATACCCCTTACATGGGATTAAAAGGGCGTGTAGTATGTATGGGGGGGGGGATTGCCGACCATCACAAAATATACATTTTTGAGTAAATTGAGGAAACAAGAAAACATTATGTACTATAATGACTATATAAAATAGAAAAACAGTATATCTTCGTGATTAACGGTGATTTCGGATTATAGAAAATTCTGGATTACAGAAGTTTTCTAACTCGAATGCATTTAGATAAATAATAATAACAATATCTGTCATTAATTTGGTAATAGAAAAAGGAAAGGACTTGATAATTTAAAATAATTAAAACACATTGAGAAATTTCAATTGAAAATGTCCTTAAATATTTTCTAAACACAATAACATTTTACACAGTGTCACCATCTGTTGTAAATAATACAAATTACTAAGCTACAAATTCGACTTTGGCGCTATCTACGGATCAATCAATCTGTACTTTTTTGTGATTAGTTTTCATAACATTAAAAATAACTATAAATTCTTTATAAAAATAAATTAAATTTTTTTAATCAGCACATTTAACTTATTTAATGAAAAACTTCTATTATCCATATTTTTATTATCTTAATATCTCCAAGGAGGTAAATAAACAGTGAAACTAACGTTTGGTTATATTACTTTTTCAGATTGGAAACAGTTGCATTTTGTTTATGTTACTTACTTTTGTGTTTGTACACGTTATTTGTGAACAGTGCAAAAAAATGGCTGACAACACTGTTCAGAGTAGGGCTCCTATAATACAGGCTGAATCATCAAGCATTTTGATGCCCACTTACTGTTTGTTACCCATTGTTGCCTATGAGGCGAGAAACATTTAAATGATTTTCTAGTTATAAAATCGTTGTTCTAATCTGTCAAGGAATGGATTTAGAATATTTAGATTCCATATAAATGAAGAAAGGCGGAATAATTTGTCTATAAATGCTTAGAAAAATAGATCCAGATTTAAGAATTTTAGCCAAATGCCACACCAACCAGATCACTTATATACAATAAACCAGTTCTTTGAGTTCGATATATATTGTACCAGACATTTTTCATGGGTGAGAAAAGCCTAATTGTAAAGGAGAGGAGAAAAGTCTTATTCACCTCCCATGTCAAGAAAATCCACCTTATTTATTTTTTGAATGTGTGAAGAGGGTGGAGGGGGGGGGGGGTTTAGATGGATTTTTTTCCCTCAGCATACAATTTGAGTGTTCTGAGGTTTACCGAAGGAGCGAGACCCCTAGTATTTATTTCCTTCGGACAGACTTGTGCTTAAAAATATAAAATCATTCAACACTTTATTTTAGATATATTTAAGGTTATTTATCACGGCAACACTGGATGGGTGAGCTAGTGAAGAATAGAAACTCTTTGATGAGTGTGCATTCATTTAAAACTCCATTGCAGGGGCCAACTTATACTATGATTTTATTTTCACAAGAAACTTGTTATGCATGAAATTTTATCCGAGATTTTCATGCAACACCATCCTATAGATAGGAAGCTGTTGATTCATGCAATATATCTCATGTAAAATCTTGTTAATCATATGAAAACTGAATAAAGAGATTCTATGGCTGAAATTAGTTTGCATTTATTCAGGACCGAAAATTTTTAAATAAATAAAATACTTTTTTCAAAAGACTTTTTTGGAAACTGAGACATAAAAGAACATTTTAGATTTTTGGAATTGATAATGCATGATAAAAGAAAGTACCTAGTGGTGAAAAAGGGATTTTCTCGAAATATTTTTTTTAGTATTAATAACATTAATAAAAACAATTATTTAGAACTGCTGTTATTTAGTATTAATAACTTTATGTATAGTCACTAAAAGAATCTTTAATAAATCTGTGAGAGATATTTTGACCAATCCTTCTTCATGTGATTTCAATACTTGTTTATATATTTCATTCAGAACTGTTATTTTTAGTTTACTGTGTTGCAAGGCCTTATTATGGGTAAATGGAGGTTCCATGGCCGCTTTCTCATTCTAAATTACATTAAGGATTAAATCTAATTTAGGGACACTGTAATCTGAGAGGTTTATGTATCAGAACACAAATTTTTCCCTATTCATTCTCTATTCCTCTGAATAATTTGAAAAGTCAATCTCAAAAACCGCATCTTAAGTATTTTCCCCATTTATACCTTCCTTTTAGTTGCGTTTCCAAGATCTCATCTGAGAACTGAACAGGTGCCGATTTGCTTCATTAGGGTAATATGGTTGAAATATGGTGGAATAAAAAATGGATTAAAATTAATCAAATGCAAAAAAATAAAAACTGTACCATTATGTGCAAACTTTACCTTTAGTAGTATAGTAGGAAATGTAAAAAAAATGCTGAGGTTCGAGCTTAGTTATAGTACTAGAATTGGGCAGCCCATGAAAGAATACTGTTCCTAGAGCCTCAAATTGTAACCAGGCTTTGACAGAATGAGACAATATATATCGAAAATACTTATTTTTCTATAGCCATAGTTATAATCACTATATTGTAATGATGTATGTATAGGCACGTGTTTTTTCTTTCTTTTTTAATATTCATTCAAAAGCTTCAAGTAATAATCTGTCAAAATAAAAAATTTCTCCGCCATAATGTGTTTTCATATTAGAATTCTATATTTTCTTCGAAAGCCTAGGAACAGACATTAGAGTTTGATGATTAACAGATAGCATTGTGGTCATGCGTGCATATAAAAAGAAAATTTGCCCAGTATGTAGTAAATTTAAGTAGATACCCAGTATTTAAAGAATTATGCTATATTTTATTTTTCTATTTGTATTTATTGTGTTGGATATATTATTGTTAAAATCATTGAGTTTCGAATAAATTAAATGTGGTTTTAAATAAAAATAAATACATAGATCAGGATTCGTATGGATACTTATTTTGGCAAACCAGTATTTCCTAAATCCAAAATTTGCATTATCTAATTGCAAGATTCTGTGATTAAATAATGCATTTTTTGTGGAAATAGTTGGCATCCAAAAGAAAGCACCTGTGTGAACCCTGTATACAATTTTTAAACTTTAAATAAAACAACATTTTCCAGAACTTCCCAGAGACAAAGGGATGCACTCATTTTTCTTACTCCAGGCTGATGAATATGTAGCTACCCCATTGGGTCACACAGCGTCTCACAGTTGAAGAAAAAAGAAAAAGTTGGTACAGTATAATACAGTCTTTAGAGTAGTCATCAGATACTGGATCAGAAGGAGAAAAATTTATTTTTGATGACGAAATAGAGAAGACAAATATTTTAATTTTCTACTGACACAGACATCTGTGATTGAACAAACTGCTGATGATTTGCAGTCAGTGCCTGATTTACGGCAGGGCATTCGGGGCATGGGACCAGGACCTCCGATTTTCAGGGGCGCCCAAATGCTACTGAAGATTTTTCAGTTATTGGTCAAAATCTGATGAAGTTTTAACTATTAAAAAACAAAATTCATATGGAAAAATCTGTTTATTTTTTTTAATTTAAAAATAACAACTTCCCCCACTCGAAAACATCAACTCGCTAATATAAATTCCATGGGAGAATTTTCTTTAAAAATATCTTGTTTGCATTTCAATATTTTTAAAAGATTGTTTTCCATTGGTAGTTGAAGTCCATCTTTACAAAGGCCGTTTTTTTTGTTTTTACTTTTTCAATTTTGTTTACAGGTTTTTTTTTTAATTCGGATACTTTCACTTTCGGAACCGATTTCGAAAATTCATCAGCGAGATTGATTATGAGAATGTTATAAAAACTTTTACTGCTGAAAAATTGAGAAGAAAATTTATAAACAAAAAAAAAACATTAAATTATCACAAAATTATTAAAGACAGTAGTGGTTATCTTAATAACTACCACTTTCAATGATATATATATATATATATTACTCAAGACTGCTGTAAGCATCAGTGTAAGGGGGCCCACATAAGAATCTGTGCCCAGGGCCCCCAAATTTGTAAATTGGTCCCTGTTTGCAGTTGAAAGAAAAGATTTTAAAACGTAAAATGAATGCTTTTAATCAAGCTATTATTAATCAAATGCTTAACAATTTTAAGTTTTAAATTATAATAGTGAATTATTTATATTTTTATTATGCATGTATATGTATGTATATGTAGTAATTCTTATTTATAATTCTACTTTTCCTTAAGCATTTACTTAGCTTATAACTACTAATGAATACATCTCTCTAATTTTCAATTTTATACAATATTTATTACTTATTCGAACAAATAATATGATGAATAGATAACGACAATTCATACAAATCAATAACATATCACATTAGTAAACACAAATATTTGAATTCACACAGAATTCTGGCTCAAATCCTTTATTTGGCATATAACGTATTTCCAGCCTTTATGTTGAGATGAAAACTATGGAACAACAACTATTTCTTCTTGCTCTCTTTTTATTTATCACGAGTCTTGTATTAATCTTACGATTTCATGGGTTTAATAATTAGATCACTGAGTTTGCATTTTGTGGCTATTGATGCATAAATGCTTAATATTTACTTTTTTATCTCACATTTATATATTGATTTTTATTAGCATTTATTATTTATAGCATATAGTTATTTCACAAAGGTAACTACTCTGATTATTGGTTTAATATGAAAACAAAGTAATGATCTAAAAACTTTCGATTTCCATGAAGGCTTGGTGAAAAGCTGTGGAAAATTTTGAGATTACTGCATCACTACTTTCGAATAATCTGCTGTTTTATCTAACACTGCCAAACTGAAATACTTAATTCACTAAAAGCAGGCATTTAGATTACCACAGAAAAAATGGTTTGTTGTTTACGCATATATGCAATATGCTACTTTTAGATTACTATTTTCTAGAGAAAAGTTGAGATTTAAGTCACATATAGAAGAATTTTTATAGGAACCAGAAGAAAATCACACAAATATTACTTCACATATACTTTACAGTAGAAATTTCACCAAATCGGTCAGTTAAGGAAAAATCCACTTTGTTTCTGGTGTCCATTTTGGAGATACTTCAAGACATTTTTCATTTATGTGGGTACAGTGATGCTTTTTAAGACTTCACTTTTGGGAAAATTCCTTAAAACATACTTCACAAATAAATGGTTTCTCTTTTGTGTGTAAACAGAGATGTCTTTTTAGATCATTGCTAATATTAAATACTTTCAAACATATTTCACAAATAAATGGTTTCTTATGACTATGTATTCGAAGATGTGTTGTAAGGTTCACAAAATCCCTTTGAACATACATCACAAATGAAAGGTTTATCATTTATATGGCTGAGAATATGTCTTTTTAATAAAATTTTTTTAGAAAATCATTTAGAACATGTTTCACAAATGAAAGGTGCCTCATTTGTGTGCATTTGAAGGTGACTTTTAAGATTCTCATTTTGAGGAAATCTTTTCAAACATATTTCACAAATGAATGGTTTTTCATTTGTATGTGTTTGAAGATGCTTTTTAAGATCCTTCTTTTGGGGAAAGCTTTTTGAACATATTTCACAAATGAATGTTTTCTCATTTGTATGTGTTTGAAGATGTATTTTAAGACTCCAACTTTGGGAGAATCCTTTTGAACATATTCCACAAATAAATGGTTTCTCATTTGTGTGAATTCGGAAATGGTTTTTAAGATGTTCATTTTGAGAAAATCCTTTCAAACATACTTCACAGACAAATGGCTTCTCCTTTGTGTGGATACGGAGATGTCTTTTAAGTTTCCCATTTTCAGAAAATCCTTTGGAACATATTTCACAAATAAATGGTTTTTCATTTGTATGTTTTCGAAGATGTATATTAAGGTAATCTTTTTGAGAAAATCCTTTGGAACACACATTACAAATGAAAGGTTTTTCATCTTTGTGAATAAGAATATGTTTTTTTAATGCATATTTTCGAGAAAACCCTTTCAAACATGTTTCACAAACAAAGGGTTTTTCATTTGTATGTGTTTGAAGATGTTTTGTAAGATATTTTTTTAAAGAAAACCCTTTCAAGCATATTTCACAAACAAAAGGTTTATCATTTGTTTCAGACTGAAGTTCAGCCATTGAGATTTTTTAAAAATTCAAATCTCTCTCTTCATGTAAAACAGATTTTTTTAGGGTTTTTTACAGATAGAATCACTCTTTTCTTCTTTCAAGAAAATGATTATTATTCTTCAATAATTAGGACTGTTGTGTAGGAACTGAATTTGAATCTGAAATAAATAATATGATTTCATTAATTTAACATTTTCTTATAAACTGATTTAAACTTAACTTATTCTATGCAAATTTCTTCAGCCTTGCATGCCACAGAATGAACCTCTAATACTCTCATCTTAAAAACTAAAATGCTTGATTTTTCAAGATTTAAACTAACCTCTCTATCTCCATAGTTAAAGTTTTTTTTCCCTTTAAAGTGGCATAAAAATGGCAACACTGAATCTTACTGAATTTCCTTATAAAATAAATGTTATTTTCACCTGGCTATGCCAAAACGCTTTTAAAGAGCTGTAATTTTCATAAATCTTTCACATCAGAAAAATCTTTCACAATCGGGCTGCACATTTATTGATGTATTTTTGAGAATATAGTTTGGTGAAATAGAGAATATTTTGAAGCACTTTAATGTTAGTCTCACTCATTTTAAACCACATTTTCTCTCACTATCTCCCACTTTTGATTATTTCCCTCCCTTGGTGTGGAATTCACCAACTTTCTCATAGACACATGTCTCTATCCCATTGTTTTCTTTTTACTCTTCTTTCTTTATACTGTTCCAGAAGTTTTCACAACACCTAAAACTCTCTTTCTAAAACTCTTTGCAATTAAATGATGTTTCATTTTGAAATTTGATTCATTAAATATTATTACATGGGTTGAGTTTGTTTACATTTAACAGAGTTCTGACACAATTTTGGTAAAAAAATTCCCTGACTTTTCCAGGTTTTCTCTGGTTTTTTTACAAAAATTTCCCTGACCTCTCTTAATAAAAATTTGGCTTATATATTGTTGTAAAACGCCCCACAATGGACACCTCCTAGTTACAGGCAGTTGCTAATTTCCATAAAAATGCATTACTCTAATAGGAATATCCCCCTTTCTTTTGCAAAAACTCTTACATGGACACTTATTTTATAGTGCCTAATACTGGAAGAGGATCTCTAAAATAAGGAGATGATGTTGCCTACAGCTAAACAAAAAGTGCAAAACACTAAAATGATAAGATTTGTAATCACATATTTACGAGAACTAAGTCCAAGAAAGTTTTCATCCAAGTGGTATAATATTCTATTTCAAACTGTAACTTGCAACAGAAAGCTATTTTGTCTTCATCCAGTAATTAAGTTAGTGGAACTGCCATGCTGATAATTATTATAGCTATAATTTCAGACCTGGAGATTTATTTTTTGGGGCTCCTAAAATCTGAATTTTTGTAATCCCAGATTTTGCATTTAGATTATAGAAAATTAAAATGTAATAATAATGCTCAATGTTAACTAAAAGCTTCCTGTTAAGTCAAATTTTTCCGAAAGAACAGTGTCATTTTCGTGTATGCTATGTTCTCTTCTTTTATTCTAGATAAATGCTAAAAAAAAATATGTTCTGCATGTATTTCCAATTTTTAATTATTTTTCAAATGATGCTATTGTTGCATAGCCTGCATAAATTTTAAATAAAAATTATAGATTAGAGGAATAATTAATTCAAAATTTCCTCATTTACAATGATAACTGAGAACCTGTTGGAAAGTATTACATCAAAAATTCCCTGACCTCTTCAAATATTAAAAAAATTCTCTGACTTTTTGCCTCAATTTTCGAATTCCCTGACCTGTAGAAACCCTGTTTAACCTACGACAAGAAAAGATAATCATAAAGGAAGTTGGACTTCACCTAACAGAATTATGCTAAGTTTGGCTTACAGGAGCAAATTATTTTTAGACAACAGGTAGCACAGCAAAATTTATCACTGGACAACTTGCTTTCTGAATGATTTTTAAAAAATTTCACTCACAGGAGAACGAAACTCTTGTGTTTACTTCGATGGAATGAGATATTGGTCTTTCAGCTTAATTTCAACAGAAGTTATTTCAGAATATATGAATATTCGACTGTAAATCACCTATCTAACATTATTATTTTTTTTGAATGATCTTTTTAAAAAGTGACTTTTATGCAGATTTGTAAGTTTTCAAAGTAATTTTGAGTGAAAATGGCTGCTTGGTATATGGAGCAATAAGCCCTGTATCTGTTTAGGGTAGTCAGATGATTTGTGCTATCATAATATGATTTTAATTTTTTGTATACAATGAAATGAGATACTAAATAAGCAATTTAAAAAAGTATATAATTCAGTAAAAATGCATTTTCAGCAGTTGCTGTCCGTATCTGGTAATGTGGGTGAATTCTTTTATGCAGCTTTGTAAATGATGTATAGAATTTATACAAAGCATGTAATACATTAAAAATTAGATATGTTTAAAATGCATACCATAGCTAAAAATGCAATTTCAGCAATTATTGATCATAGTCAGCCCTGCAACTGAATTCTTTTGTGCATCTCTGTAAATGACCATAAGTGCTACTGGGCGATTCCACTGTTACGTGTGTGACTTTTAGAGAATGTTTTTTTGCAAATTGAGACAAATTTGGAAGTGAAATTATTTAGATAACGTTTTACTTCTTTTTTTATTGCTATTACAGGACATATGCAGAATCATTTTTGTAGTGACACCTTTAGTCTAAAGTAATAACAATTTTTTTTTAAATAGTAAAGTCGTTACGTGTGTGATTTTTCTGAGTCACACACGTAACGATGACTTTACTATTTTTTTTAATTGTTATTATTTTAGACTAAAGGTGTCACTACAAAAATGATTCTGTATGTGTCCTGTAATAGCAATAAAAAAAGTAAAACGTTATCTACATAATTTCACTTCCAAATTTGTCTCAATTTGCAAAAAAAAAACACTCTCTAAAAGTCACACACGTAACAGTGGAATCACCCTACTATGTATTCCATAATCTGCAGAAAACATGTTTGTTGTAATGCATCTCGATGATCCTTTCTAATTTTAATATACTTGAAGTATCCCAACATTTTTAAAATAGAAAAGTCATCGTCTAAAGCAGGGACGGCTGGTCAAATGGGGATGTTAGAATTCTCACTGATAAGTGCTGTCATCGTAAGATCTAACATATTATTATTATTCATGGTTGCCAATATATGTCCTTTTCAATTGAGCTATTGACAATTTTCATTGATATACTGTTTTCTGCAAAGTTTTCAAATTCTGGCTTTTTTTCTTCTCGATTTTCGTTGTCGACTATATTGGAACTGATCAAGTCATCTTTGAAGATTCGATTTTGTACAGCATCGATTTCGTACAGCAATGATTCTTCTAGATTTAAGTTACATTTCGGCATATTGCTTGATAAATTACCTTACAAAGTATACCTTGTATAGATACATACGTATCTATACAAGGTGACACCATGTTTTTTAACATACGTCATTGTCTGCTAAAACGGGGACATTAGTGGTACAAGGTACAAACAGCACGGAATATGTTATTGTATGCTTTAATTTATGGACAAATTAGTGGTGCTATGTTTTTTAATGATGTAAAAACGTTTATTTGTGGACAATGCTTGATTGTAAAAGTTAAAAAAGAATTCTGGAAAAAGGAAAAATGAGATGAAGAGAGGTAAAGCCTATAGGTGCAGATTCACGGCCGCCAGTCGCCACGTGGCGACTAAATTTTTTGCTGTGGCCACTAACTTTCGGTGTTTAAGTCGCCATGTGATTTAAAAGTAATCCATTTCTGGTATTCCCAGTCCCCATCGTGAAATGTTGATATTTTTTTTAAGATTAAGACCAAAACACACACATTATTGTTATCTTTTAATAACATTTCAGAATGATCTGTTTAACACAGCAAACTATTAAATATATTTGAATAGCAATGTTATTCGTAACATCTGATAATTTTATTTTACATAGACTGTAATTTAAATAAATATATATATATATATATATATAAACAAATGTTTGAAGTGCGTTTTTATTTTTATAGTGCAAAATATTCTCACAAATTCAGATTTTCTTTCATATGTACTTTTGTCTGGCAAAATCAAAATAAGAAATATTGTTTTTCTGATATTCCCCGCTATCATGATTGCTTAGCTTATCTACATATTGTTTTTTAAACCGTATCTTGCCCAACTTTATCTTCTGACTGTACATGATTTAAGATTTAATTAATATTCAAATTTTGTTGTACACGTGTTTATATTAAATAAATTACTTTACACTTTGAATTATTATTTTTTTTTTTTTTTTAGTTTTTTACCCTATATAAACACTATTGTTTTTATGCATTTGTTTTACAATTGTGGCCACTGGATTTTTTGGGTTTAGGAGCCAGTGACTCCTTCCAAATGTTGGGAATCTGCACCTATAGTAAAGCTGTGATATTTCATCTTCTTTTAAAACAGAACGGGAAACTATAGAGCAGGAATTTTTTTTTTTTAATGAATTAAGGAAAAGGGGTTTTATTCGAGAAACCCAATAATCCTAATACCACAATTCCTAACACTCAAAAAGTGGAGATAAGGAGAATTGACAAACCAGTGATATCATCAATTGAGAAAGAAAATCACAACGATGATACTTGCATCTTCTATATTGAAATATACATAAATTCAAAGGACAAAGAAGGGTGGATTCAATGTAGCAGTTGTAGAGATTGTGCATATGTAGCCTGCTCAAGTGCTAAAGAAGGAGATAATTTTAAACCTGACTTTCGTGACAATTTTTTTTCCTCTGTAACAAGCTACTATTTGTTGAAAACAATAATTTAAAAACAATGATACTTTGGTTTATATTCTTTTTCTGTATACATAACTTCATTTTTTGTTGTCCGAATAAACTTGTGTACTGAAATTTCACATTAGGCTTCAAATGTACGTTATTTCATATCAGTACTCCATTTTAAACAACTGGTTGTCCAAAATAGGGACTTGGAGCATTTTCCATAAAAATATTTTTCCTGTCTTATTTTTTCTAACAAACAGCCTTGGGATCTGATAGTGTAGGATGTACTCTAAAGGTAAAATAGCTTGTCCGATTTGTTTTCAGTTAAATATTTTTGCCAGTAGGCCAAAATGCATTGGCTTTCTCAATTTCGGAGAACTTTCCCCCCTACACTGTAAATAATTTTTCCTCATAGATCATAATGTAATGATGATATCCTTTTGTGCAACTGTGTAAAAGAATTAATTATAAATGCTCCTTATTATGCTACTACATAGAGAATTAACAAATATATGTGTTTGAATCTTTTTTTATAAAATTTGTTGCTGTTTTTCTTAAAAAAAAAAAAAATAAATAAGTCTGATGAATGAAATTAATAGCAAATAACATTGGGTGGCAAAAATAAATAAATAAAATTCCTTCCTGGAAAACAAATATATAAACTGTATAGATCTAATATTTCAAAATCTAAATATGACATCCAAATTGTACCAGCAAGTTCACATTTTCTGAGAAACAGTTTTATAATAACAAATATTGAAGGATTAGCATATTGATTTGTAATGGTAGATAAAATTGAAATCATGAAAAAAAAGTACTTTCACTGTCTTAGATAACAAATTGATAAAATATAGCATGAAAATCTATATTGTTTACACTTGTATCATGTATTCTTTCTTTTGGTGTCACCCCCCCCCCTTCCCCATTTCATGTCTAAATTTGCTATTTGCTATCCACTAATATATTTCCATTCCTTATGGCACTTAACTTAGGTAATGTTTTTTATACATTTATTTATAGGTAATATACATATCATTACATACATTTTATTATTTACGCAATTTTCATGTATGTTTTAGTAATATATAAAATACGTTAATTTTAAAAGAAAATCCTCCCATTTAAAAAATGTTACATGACGGAGCAATTTTGTTGCCATATTTTTATTTAATAACTTGAAATCTATGATAATCAGCCATTATTTTTACAGGGAGGAGTTTGATGCCAACAAGTGTAATCAGTGGCAACACATTTGGTCAGGTCATTTGTTGATGACCATAGAAAAGTAGACAACATAGAACATTTTAAATCTATGCAAGAATATTTTTAAATGTTTTTAGTTTTTATTCATAACACAATCAGAAATTGAAAAAAAAAAGGAAATTTCATAAACTGATGTTCACTATTTTATAAGAATTACTTACAAAAAACACTTTCTATCAACAGTACACATGGAAATGATTATGGGCGAATGGAGCAAGGTTGTAACAAGGAATTTTGTCGAGTGTGCAACCCAGGGTTCTAAAAAACACAGTTTAAAAAAAAATCCAGCTGAAGCAGGTACCCGGGCAGCTACCCACTACAACCCTGGTACAACCTTATAGATTTTAAGATGAAATGCCTTTCTTTTCAAGAGAAGGGGGAGAAGATGAGTTCCCCTCCTGAATGACACTGGTATAGGAGCACTGAAAAGTTGTGAACTAGCACTAACTATCACAAAACTCATGCTTCACCACTGGAAATAATTCCTTTTGTATAAGATAGTACTGCTAAGTAGTGCTTTAATCCTTCTAAATTATAACAACATATACATAATCAATTTTTTTTTTTTAATTTTCAAGCTACATTATATTAAAACTGCATTGGAAAAATATACTGGTCAAGTTGAATAATACTCTTAGTAAAAAATGTAGATAAAAACAAAACAGAACATGAAAAAAGAGAATTCTGTAAAAGATATGTGAGAAAAATCCCCTGTAAACCTAATAAAACTGATCACAGTGATTTAATTACAGTATCGAACTCTTATCTGGCATTCTGAAAACTGGCGTTTTTTATAATCTCATCGTGGATTTAAAAAAAAAAACTAATTAAAAAACATTTTTTGGCTTAGACTTTGGTCTTTTATGGCATTTTTTAACTCTATCTGATTATCAGGAAAAAATAATAATCCTTTAGCCCCATCTTATTGTTGAAGAAAAAAAAAATTCCATAAACAACGAAATGTAATCTGAAAGAAGTTTCTTTTTCTCTATGGCATTCAGAATTCGTTGAAAGAATGAACGAGATAAAAAGCATGATTCTACTCTCTTGCTTCATAGTCGAAGGGCAAATTGTTAGTAGTTCATTTATTCATTCCAGGAAGGAGAAAAGAAACTCTTGCTTTTAGAAAGTGCAATCAAACACAAATGTGTTTATCATTTTTCCGCCGAGTTATGCAGTTCTGCAGTTGTTTGTGCGATTTCATTTTTCCATTTACGAAGTCTAAGAGACTCAGTGAGAAAAATGATTCATGTGAGGGAAAAAAAGGAAACGAATAGCTTTATTAAGAAACATTATTATTAGAACATCCAAACTACTTGAAACAAAAAAAGTTTAGCAATATGTTTACAGTCATGGACAAAAAAATTAAAGATTTTTGAAAATTTAAAGTTATTTTTATTGCTGTTTTAGAAATTTCTGTCAAGAATAGTAAATATTTTTTTAACTTATTTTCTCTAATGTGTCTACTAAAAAATTGGATCATAGAAAAAAAAAATTTTTTTTGAGTACAGGAGGGGATTTTTGTGGTTGCAATATTTATGTTTTTGGCATGGATCCGAAACTTGGAAAATTCGGAAAACCAGAATCGGATCAATCTCTGTGATCAGTGGCGTAGCCAGGGTGGGTGTCTAGATGCTTTAGATACCACTAATTTTGTAAAGTTTTCTTTGTCTTATCTGATCAGAAAACTTTCTGCGATAATCAAGGCCAAGAAAACTTTACAATATTGCTGGTATCTAGAGCATTTGGACCCCCTTTCTGGCTACACCACTGTCCATGATGCTGGATAATGGGTCATGTACTGTAATTTATTAAAATAAAATATTCAAAGGATAACTCAAAGAAACAATTTTTGTGTTTCTTTCTGGAATTCAAATGTTAGTTAAGAAACTGTGTGATGCAAGAAAATATTTTTTTTTGGCAATTTTATTCTAATTATGCTTTAAAAAACTTAAGTAGAAGTATTTTCTCAATAGTTTTATTAGTTAAAAATATGAGTTGTAAGTTTCCAACTGGGCGAAAAATGTCCGGGCCAGGGTTCGAACCTGAGATCTCTTGGCTGAAGCTGCCATGCTCTACCACCTGAGCTATCCCGGTCGAATCTGGAGGGCATAATTTATCCAGTTAACCTTATTGATTATAGCATCTGGTCCGATATTTGAATCAGCTCAACAGAATAGATCGCAGGTATTGGAACTCCAGTAAACGCTGGATACGTGATTACACTCGATTAATTTTAACACAATTATTCAAATTGGTAAAGAAATCATTTCCGGACATTTTTCGTCCAGTTGGAAAATTACAACTCATATGATTTTTTTACCAATTTGAATAATTGTGTTAAAATTAATCTAGTTAGAAATAGTTTTTAAACTGCAACTTAAGATCATTTTTTCAGTACTTTCAGCAACTGTTATAAGAAAAATACCAAATTTTACCAGTTTTTCGGAAAAACGTCATTTTGAAATTTTTTGGAGGTGGGGAGCAAGTTTTCTTTTCTTCTTATTCATTGAGGAGATAACTGCCCCTCCCCCCCCATTAGAATGCAACCCTGGTTTTACTACAAAATAATGTTATTGATAACTTCTGTCACAGTTAAAAATATAAAATAAATGTATAAATTAAAAAATACATATCAGGGATCATATATTGAATAAGTCCTAACTTCAAAAATAATGATTTTTTTAAATATCATATAAATACTACTAAAAAACTAAAACCCCACCATTTTTATTTCATAATCAAATAGGGGATACCTTTACGTACAATTTGTAACAGAAATAAATTTCATAGCAACTGCACCTTTGATTGAAAATGCATTTTTTGTTAACTCATTATTTTTCATAAAATGTTTTGGATTTTAAAGATTATAAAAATGTTTAGACACACTAAAAATGTTTAAAATGTAACAATTTTTTCTCATAATCTACATACCCTATGTATCATGCATAAATTATTTGAATATGATTTGTTGATTAGATATGGAAATATGATTTCATTTATAATACACTACCTTTGAAAATCGAATAGTCAAGAATGACAATTCATGACAATTTTCTAAAACTTTGAAATTTTTTTCTCCAAAAATAATTTTCCTAGGAGCAAAAAAATTTACCGCTGATTATATATACATAGTAAGAATAAACCCACACAGTTTCATTGAAATTGGTGATGGTGGGTTAAATAATGAATTTTTACTGCCTGATTTGATGTGGAAATGACCCCACATATAAAAGCAGTATTAAAAATATCCCATTCGGCTCGACCTACAGGCACAGGTAGATTTCGAAGATGCAGACTGTGGGGTGCCCATGTATTAGGAATTGCAGAAGAAATGACCTTTTTGCCATGATGCAACAGTTGGGACTGCCCACTTTGAAATATATCTGTGTCTGTAGGCGGAGCTGGTATGGATTTTATTGTTTTTAATTTTTTAGACTGTAAGGGTTAGTCCTATAAAAAACTTGTCAATATAAAAGTTGTAGATAATATTAAGAGAATTTATAACAAATTTAAGCGGATTTGATATTTTGTGAATTGGCAAAGGTATGAATTTCTTTCTTCTGAAACCCCTATTCCCCCCCCCCCCTCCTTGGGGGCATTTTTAATGAAATCAAAAATCTGTCATACATAAATTTTTGGCTCTTTTCCAAGAAATAATAATAACTTTAAACGGATTCGATATGTATCATAATTAAGAAGTTATGGTTTTTATTTTGTTTTCACAAAAAGCCTTCCACCCCCCCCCCCCCGGTTCAATTTTGCCCGTTAACGAACTTGACCGAGATTTTATGCCCCTTGATTTTATGTATCAGTTTGGAAGAGATTTGTGCAGAATTTTTTAAGTTATCATGTCCATAAAAAGGTGATATAGATAGACAGAGTTTTGAACTGGGGGGGGGGTTTGTTCTAGGAGTCATGATCTGTGTAGATCTGCAAAAATTTTCCAGAAATTCCAACATAGTGGAGAATGTAATAGGTAGTATTTCTTATGAAATCTACCTTAAAACCCACACTGGATGTGAAGCAAGATTAAAGTAGTGAACACCATTACCCAGGGCACCATGAGACAAAAATGAGAAAACTTTCAGGGTTCCACCCATTTAAATTGCAGTCAATACTGCAATATTAAGTGAACTTCGAGAACTTTCTTTGAAATCTCAAAAGTTAGTACTTGTTTTTCTTTCTATTTTTAAAGACAGAATTTTGTAAGAAAAAAACAGAAATCTTTTTTTTTTTTTTTTTTTTTTTTTTAAAGCAGAAAAATTTCATCTTTGTATTCAACCCCCTACAAAAACTGAAGATAATTAAAAGTTGAATAACAGAATATCATTTGAATAGAACTAAAGAAAAATAATGATGACAGTGAAGAAAGATAAAAATTGAGAAATATTTTCTTAATCTTTATGTTAGCAAAATCAAAATCAAATAAGACTAATGTTGGTAATAATGTGGTAGTGGTTTCAAATATGACAAAAGTATAGCAGCAGTTATCTAGAACACAGTGAATAAACATGGAGGCAGTCAACTCACAGTGAAGTGAATATGATTCAATGTTCATGACATTAGAAATGGTTGAATAATTTAATACAATTTACAAAATAGTTATAAACTACTCAATTATAAAAGAAAAAATAAAATCATAATTACCTTTACTCGAAAGTCAAGTTGAATAAATATGGATGCAAGTTGTTATCATATCTGCAAGATAAATATACTGTTTGAAAAAAAATGATAATAAATCAAAATTTATACACATTTTTTAAAATTGTTATATTGAAAATGTTTACAGATTCACAAATTTTGGAAAAAAAAAGAAGTTTGGATATTTACAGAATATTTAGGAAAATTTTAAAATCCAGACAATTTGTAATTGCAATCAAAAAATTTTTTATATACACTTCTGACTATTCGGCCTAATGTGTCAAAAGGGCAGGATGGATATAAAAAAATCTGAATAAGCTGGAGCTCTAGAAATAAACATATTCTGTCCAGGATTTAATTTTTAAAGAAAAAAGTACTGGAGCTCTAATTTTCTGCATTACAAACTAGTACTTTATAGTCTAAGAGCTAGCAACGTCAGAAAACACGTGATTTTAGCAAGGCTCATTTTTCTATATATTCTCAGTCTTTATTGTGTAGCACGAATGCAGCCGGTCTGGCTGGTGGAAGTGGTTGCGTTTACCTGTGGGGGGAGGGGCAATGCAGGTAAAAAAGTGACAAAATTACGTCATTTTAGCATGAATTTTGATTATAAAACTTGTTTCTGCTCACTATTTGTGATATTAAGTTATTAGTCTGGCACCGTTTTAGTGTTGCCAACACCGTGCCAGACCCTCATTTATAGGCAAAATAAGGTGTCAAAATTCACGTCATTTTAGCAAAGCTGAAATTTTAGTATGTTATACTTTGGCTATCAGATAAGCTATAATTAATTTGCCAGACCGAAATTCCGTTGCTAAATTACTGCCAGACGCCGATTTAAATCTGGCAGAGAAAGCCCCAATTAGAAGAGATGGCAGCTTTTGTAGTGCTTTGGCTATTGTCTGTACACTGCCAAGCCGTGATTGTTGCCAAAGCAATGATTGTTACTTTCTATAGAAGTATATATATATATATATATATATATATATGATTTGTCAAAAAAAGGCTTAATTTATGCAATTAATGTATCAATTAATGATATCAATTAATTGTAATTCTTATTTGGCTTAGTTACATTTTGAGAATAAAATATTTATCCACAATTTTTTCTGTTTTTTTTTTTAAAGAAACATTTATTAACAAGCCGGTCTTTGCCCGTCTAGCCAGTCACTTCCGTGTGGGGCCAAGTTTCCTTCTGCAGCGTTTAGCCAGGACTTCGCTGTGGAACCAGAAAGTGCATTTTACATGCAAACAAAAAACTATAAATAAAATACTTTATTTTAAACTATACGAAAATAACTAATAAGTATATCAATAAAGTACATAAATAATACGTTTTTCTCCATTAGCCCCTGACAAAGACACACTCGGCACTGCCCATGGGAATGGAAGAGCTTTCAGATAAAATATACAAAAATGAGATAGCATAAGATACATGGCGATCGTTGTAAATGGGCACTGTGATACTACTCCCATAAATTGTTAATACGGTGTTCAAAATAACACGGTCTTGTGTGCTTCTCAGCCATATATCGTTAGCTAGCCGGTCGCTTCCGAGTGGGGCCCAGATACCTTTTGCAGCGTACAGCGCTGCCTTTATTTGGGGCCTAGAAAGTGCATTTCACATGCAAAAAGAAAAATGTAAATAAAATACTTTATTTTAAACTATATGAAAATAACTAATAAGAATATATAAAAAAAATCACGCAAGTAAAAATTTCGTGACAAAAGTATGTTTTTTCCATGAGCCCCCTGAGAAAGTACTGCTTTGCCCTGCCCGTGATTATCTAAGGGGAAGGGAGAGCTTTCAGATTAAAAAAAATGAGATTGGTTAAGATACATGGCAGTGTGGTTTCACGCCTATAAATTGTTAATGTCGTGGTAAAAAATATAATGACCTGTGTTTTTCTCACCCATATATCGTTAATACAGCGATCATTATAAAGAGGTTCAGTCATTATGCATGCATAAATCCTTAAAATTTAATTATTTTAACAAAGCCCTTAGGGTTGCACGCCTGTCAACTGATTATACGACAATCACTGTAACGCAGCCTTGTGCATACCCGAGCACATAAATATGGCGACTAGTACTTAAATCGCAAATCTTTAAATCCAAAAATGTATTTTGAACAGAGAAGGAAATGTATTCTGAACAGAGAATGAAATGTATTCTATTCTGTATAAAAATTTTAATCTTATTTTTAATTAAATTTTAATTTTACGAAAAAAAGCGTAAAAACATTTTATAAAATATGAAAATTTAAAAAAACTTTTCCTTGGAAAAATTCACGCAAAATATCTAATAAAAAATCAGCTATAGTTGTCTTATTCGTCTACTCTTCCATGATCGGGTTCATAGCTGATGTTGGCGACAAACTCGCTTCAGCTTAAATAGCTGAATTACGTGTTTAACTATTTTTTAGTAGATTTGTAATGCTAGAATTTCCCACTCGTACTTAAAACTGCAGTTGAGAATGCCGAAATGATCTAAAACGTTCGACCCCCGTTTAACCCCCTTGGTTGATGAATATTTAAAATCGCTGAAATATCTATTTAAATATTTTTAGTACATTTGTTATCCTTAATTTCACGCTCCTACTTATAACTTCTACTGAGTTATGGCAAAATGACTTAAAACATTCGACTCTCATTTAACTCCTTTTAGTGGCTGAATTTCTGAAATCGCTAAAATACGTGTTTAACTATTTTTTTAGTAAATTTTTTGTCCTGAATTTCAAGCTCCTACCTAAAACTGCTGCTGAGATATGGTGAAAAGACCAAAGGACCTAAAACGTTCGCCTCCCCCCCTCCATTTAACCCCCTTAGTGGTTGAACTTCTAAAATATAGCTGAAATACGTGTTTAACTATTTTTTTAGTAGATTGGATAACCTGAATTTCACGCCTCTACCTAAAACTCCTGCTGAGATATGGCATAATCACCTAAAACATTCGAGCACTCATTTAACCTCCTTAGTATTTGAATTATTAAAATTGCTGAAATACATGTTTAACTATTTTTTTAGTAGATTTGTTATCCTGAATTTCTTGCTTCTACTTAAAACTTCTGCTAAGATATGGCGAAAAGACAAAATGACCTAAAAATTTCAACCCCCTATTTAACTTTCTTAGGGGTGAATTTTCAAAAATCCTTTCTTAGTGAGTGCCTATATTGTGTAAGGGAACATATCTTCCAAATTTCATAATCCTAGGAGCAGCGGCTGAAGCACGGCATTGATTCTGAGTCATCAGGACATGTTCTTTTATAAGTATAGAGATTTATGAAATCGCCAAAGAAGCGAAGAAAGAGCAAAACAAGAACTTCATGGCGTAAATTGTCAACCGTTATGTTTATTTAATTTCTCCCTTAATTTTTAAGTAATATTATAATTAGGGTTTATTAATATTCGCTTTTAATTTTAAATAATACAATATATAATATTTTCCCTTAATTTTCTGAATAAACTTATAGTGGCTAGCAAGAAATAGGCAATGTCAACTGCTACTTTTCAAGGTCAATAGGTCATTTGTGGTTTGAAATAATACGTTCATAGCATGTTCTCTGTGTTATTGAAAGGAAATTTAATGCATAGGCTAGTAATGGAAAAACGTGTGTTTTTTGTAGCGATAATCAAGGAAATAACATTTTTCAGTGAAGACACGTTAAATAAGTGTAACAAATATTTTTATTTAAGCATTTATTTCGACAAATCATATATATATATATAGTATATATATACTTTTATAGAAAGCAAGGATCGTTGCTTTGGCAACAATCATGGCTTGGATGTGTATTGAAAGTAGCCAAAGCACTACAAAAGCTGCCAACCCTTCTAATAGGCGCTTTCTCTGCCAGATTTAAATCGGCGTCTGGCAGTAATTTAGCAACGGAATTTCGGTCTGGCAAATTAATTATAGCTTATCTGATAGCCAAAGTATAACATACTAAAATTTCAGCTTTGCTAAAATGACGTGAATTTGACACCTTATTTTGCCTATAAATAAGGGTCTGGCACGGTGTTGGCAACGTTAAAACGGTGCCAGACTAATAACTTAATATCACAAATAGTGAGCAGAAACAAGTTTTATAATCAAAATTCATGCTAAAATGACGTAATTTTGTCACTTTTTTACCTGCATTGCCCCTCCCCCACAGGTAAACGCAACCACTTCCATCAGCCAGACCGGCCGCATTCATACTACACAATAGAGAGGGAGACTATATAGAAAAATGAGCCTTGCTAAAATCAGGTGACGAAAACGTTGCTAGCTCTTAGACTATTAATCATGAAAAAACAGAGGTACTATTAGACAATTTGTAATTGCAATCAAATTTTTTTTTATATATACAGAAGACTTCTGACCAGAGCCCAATTAAGAATGTCCAGGGCCCAAGGCCCAGCAGCTTTTTAGGGCCCTCAAACCAAAATAGTAGCTACAAATGTTTTTGGATAAGTATTCGGAAATTTTCCTGCATATTATAAATTTGCTTATGAAACTCATGTTAATCATAATAATAATAATTAATTCATGTTATTTCTTTTGCTGTTTGATATTATAATATTTAAATATTTCTTCATCTTAAATATTTCTTTAAAAAAAATTCCCATAGAAAATATTTTGTCTACAGCATTCCTAATTTAATCTGTTTTTAGAGAAGAGAAAAGGAGAGGCAAGGCATTTATAGAGGTATCTGTTTCTTAGATATCGAAGATCGAAATAAAAAAATTTCTAGGAAAAAATTTTCTTAAAAATTTTACTTATTTTGGGGTCTTCGTCTCTGATGGGCCCGTGTGGTAATCAGGCCCTGCTTCTGACTATTCGACTTAATGTGTCAAAAGGGCAGGATGGATATCGAAAAATTTGAAAAAGCGGGAGTTCTAGAAATACCCATATCCTGTCCAGGATTTAATTTTTAAGGAAAATAGTACTGGAGCCCTAATTTTCTGCAATACTAACGAGTACTTTAGTCATTAAAAAAAAAAAAAATGAAGGGTATACACTACAGCTTTGCCTAGGAAATTGAGGGTACACAGAATACAATAGTATACTCTCTGCCAGAGTTCGATAAATATGGCGACCAAAATAGTTTATCTGTTAAGTACGTTTTTTGCATAGTATTGCATTGGAAGTCCCAGAGTATTATATTGGGACAATTAATAATTTCATTATTTTATATTTAATCTAAAAAAATGAGGGAGGAGGAGGTTTGAAATTTAGATAAATGATTATTTACTTATTGTCACTAGAGATCAACAAGTGGGACAGAAGAATTTTTTTAAATAGTTTTAGAGATTTCAATTTTTTTGCTGGAAGCAAACATTTTGAGGGTAGAGGGATAGTTTAATTGGTTGATTTTTTATTTAGTGTTATTAACCCCTTAACAGTGTAGCCCGAACTCAGTTCGGGCAAGAAGAGTTTGCTTGTTTTGTTACTAAAAGCTTTTGCACACCAGTAATTTTTAAACGCAACATTCGCTTTATTGATCGGCAGACCATTTTCGATTACACAAAGCAAATATTTTATTACGAAAAAAGTGGTGTATTGTGCCTATTTTTAGTTTATGGTGTCAAAAAACCTCCCACAGTTAAGGGGTTAAAGAACAACAAATAGAGCATATATATTTTTTTTAAATAAGGAGTTTTAAAGATTTTAAACATTATTTGCTGAGGAAGGAACTAAGGTGTAAGCATAAATTTTGGAAGAAAGGGGAGTTGTAATTTTGATGATTGATTAACTATTTTCATCAAAAGAGCAAAACAAATTGGGCAAAAATTTATTTTCAAGATTTTAAACTTTTTGTGCTATGTATGGGGGGAGGGGGGGCAGAGAAGGTGAATCAGAAATTTCACACAAATAGAGGGAATTTCGTTAAAAGTATTTTTTAAACAAATCAGCCAAAAGATAGAAGAATCTCTGCTTTTTAATGTTAAAATCAATTTTTTGCATTTTTTTTTGGGGGGGGGGGGTGGAGGGGGGCTTATATTTGAAAAAGAAAAAGCAAAAATCTAGAAAAAAAAATCTGCCAAAATAGCAGAAAAATGTCATCCCTATATTCCCCAACAACACACACTGAAGAGAATTAAAAGTTGGATAACAAATTATCAATATTCAAGAGAAATACCACTGATCAAGAAATTTTATTACAACTAAAGGAAAATAATAATGACAGTGATGAAAGTTCAAGACATATTTTTGTAATCTGTATGTCGCCAAGTTTGGCATCAAACAAGAAGTTTTAACAATGGGTAGCAGTTTCACATACAGTAGCCTCCCTTAAATCCACATAGCTGGGACCAGAGATTGTGACGATTTTAGAATTTTGGAGATTTCTGGTCACTGTTTTGTTTACATTTTTTAAACAATAATTTGAATATGAATGCTTACAATACAGTAAAGTAAAATAATAAACATTAAAGAAATTTAAACAATGTTTGATATACTAAAAGTAAAGGTCAAGTAAATAATTAATAATGCATAACTAAATATGCATAATAATGATGATGAGATAATTTATTATTATTATTAATTATTCAGTGAAACTCGCCTTACAAAGATATACTAATAATTCACATCAAAATCTTACAATAAAAAAGTTTTATTTTATGTTTAGCCATACTTAATAACCAAAAAAGCTTGATTAATACATTAAATTTATTTCGTAACAAGATCGCAATCACCACTGATATCAGTGCTACCTTGAAATTTTTCAGAAATAAATTTATACTTCCTTCATGAGAAAACATGAGTTGAATCACATTAACCAGAATTCCATATTAAAATCTGTACAGAATGATATGAAAATAAAAAAACTTGGAAATTTTCACCTACATCTTAACGGTAAGTTTCATTGTTTACATTTGAAATGATGTGCAGATTTTAGGGTCAAGGATTTGAAAGAGTCTGCTGTATAACAAAAGTTTGGGAGCAATTATCTAGGAGTCGCTGAATAAATATAGAGGCAGTCAGCATATAGTGAAGTGAATATGACTCAATGTTCATGGCACTAGAAATCGTTAAAGAACTTAATATAATTTAAAAAGTTATAAACTATTGATTTACCATAATTTCTGGCCTATAATCTGTGGATCAAACAATTTTGTTTCGACCCAGAAATTTGATTAAATAATTGAAGTAAAATATTTACAGTGATCTAACATTACATAAAATAAAAAAATTTCTGGGTTGAAACAAAATTGTTTGATATGCGGATTAATAGGCTGGAAAATGGAAATTACGATACAAAAGAAAAGTTAAATCACAATTACCCTTTTCTTGAAACTCAAGTGGAATAAATATCAATGCAAGTTGTTGTCAAATTCGCAAGGCAGATATGCTGTTATAAAAAATAAGTGGAAATTTACATAATTTTTAAAATATATAGTTAACTTCCTCAAATCCGCACAGCTTTGGACCAGAGGTTGTGCAGATTTCTGGTCACTGTTTTGTTTAAATTTTTTAAACAGTAATTTGAATATAATAATGTGCTGGAAATTATAATGAATGCTTACAATAAAGTATAATATTAAAATAATTAATGAAAATAAGAAAGTAAAATAACAAAAAATTAATAAAATAAAAAAAAATATTAAAAACAAAGGTTAAATAAATTTAAAAAATGCATGACTAAATATGCATAATAATGATGAGATACATTTTTCTTTAATTATTCACTGAAACTCACCTCATATACAAATATAAAGGTACTCTAATAATTTACATCAAAACTGTAAAATAACAATTTATTTCACTTTTACTGCTCTGGCTTAAAATAATAGAATAAGTCATTCCATTTGCAATTTGAATTGCATTTAGCTTCATTTTAGTGTAGCACATTTAAAAAAGAACAATGGTTGAAGTTTAAATAAATGTAAATAAATTTACATGTTGTTAAAGTACTAAATTAAAACTTTAAAAGATTTAATTTTCTGCAAATATATTTTTTTTAATTATTTTTAATATTCAAATTATTAGAGTATACTACAATAGATGGCTAAAAAAAGTAAAATACTTTTGAATTTTCTCATTGGTTCAAGAAGTTGCATAAATTAAGCAGAAAATTAATTCTTGTGAGACTTAAGTTAGAAAAAAAAAAACTTATTGTTTTTTATTTTGTGTGAAATGTGGATCGTCCGTCTGACATTAAATGCAGTTTACAAAGATTAATATTATTTTATTAATTTGTATAAACAAGATCGTAATCAGCAATATATTGTCAGTTACTTAACCCTCTGAGGGCTTTCCTGCATTTTCATAAAAATATTTGTAAAACTTAAAATAATTAAAATTTTCTTTCCCCGTTTGTTTTCTTACTCAATTTTTTTTCTTACTCATGCATTATTTATCAATGTCAACTATTAATATTAAATATTTATATTTATTTCTATACTATAAATTTCCTTAGCTTTTTTAAATAAAATATTTACTGTTTTGAAATAATTATTGAACTCAAACTGCAAAATTTTTTTTTTTTTATATGGCAATATCTATATATTTAAAACGCTAAGCGTTTTCTTTCGACAATTCGCGAGAACAAACTACTGCATCAAATTACATAATTTTTTTTTAAAATGAAAGATATTTAGATACAGATTTGTTATCGTGCATTCGTTTGTTTGAAAATTTAATTAATTAGCCGTAATTTTAAATTAAAATTTTACATTTGCTTATGACGTCATAAATTCGGCAATCTGATAACGCCCAATTTTTGCGAGGCACAGAGTAACAAGGAACTCTGTGGTTGTGACGATGATAAAAGATAAATAATAAATATTAAAGGCACGTGGCTTTTAGGCCAAATTTTTTAATTTGCAAGTTAAATTTCAGTAAAAATATTTATCGCGCGCACTTCATTTTTATAAGTGAATAAAAATTTATATTTATTATGACGTCACGGGAATATTGTCCTTTGGGTTTATTTTATCATTATGCATTATAACTTTGTTGATGCCATTTTTTCATTACAATTAAATACAAAATATTTTTTTTATTTGAATGCATGGTGTTTAAGCATAAAAGTAACTTATACAAAGTACGTGTGAAAAGTTTGCGCCGATGAAAATGACGTTATGCTTAGCTTGAAATGCATTTTAACATTGATAAAATTAAAAAGGAAATTGATTATGTTAACATGACGTAATTTTAACTGATTTTTGAATTTTTAATTTCAAAGGTCAGATTTGGAGCCTTTATTGGTTGCTTCATCTTGATTGCATACCTTGAGTACATGTTACCAATTACTTTTTTTTTTAATTATAGGTTAGAAGATTTCATTTTTTAATTTAAAAAAAATGCACAAAAGTAAAAGATTTCAGGAAAATTAAAAATTATTAAATATAGTCTTATAGTTAAAAAAAAAAAAATCAACAATGATTGTATTTTTAGTCAGAATAAACAATGTAAGGTTAATATGTTATAGGAATTATTTTGGTAGATTTGTTAATGGTAGTCTTTGGACGCCAGCCTAAACACAGTGGCAATTTTTAGAAATGTATAACGGTTGTGACAACAATCGGCGCTATCGCTTTAGCTTTCATCGCGCTTATATCACTTCTAAATATCACATGCTACAAATTTCAACTTTTTACTACACTTTACTACATTTTACAATTTCAGTTCTTACATCATCAATTAGAAAAAAAATTAGCTTTCAATTGAAATTTATTTGAAAACCGATTTTTTAAATAATTTTCAAGCATGAAATATTTTTTAATTCTATCTCAACAATGATCATCAGTTTGCTTTAATAATGTAACATAGTCCCTGGGAAAGTTGCCCCAATTGAAAATAGATTTTCCTAACCATCGTAAAAACTGAAAAAAAATAAAAATAAACACCCCTGATAAATCATAAGATCAAATTATCCATAAGATAGAGCATTTTGGCGCTAAACTAAAATCTGTCAAAAAAAACTATTTTTAGTTTATGATTAACATGAAATTGATATGTTGAATTCGTTCATGTAAATGTTGCATCAGAATATGCTAGGAACTGTATTTTATTATTTTCTTTAAGATCCATTGGATATTTAACTGTATTAGATGGAAAAGATCCCCGACTGTGATGGAAAAGGAATAATCATCCTGATAATGTAAAGGAACCGAAGTAACCATACAAAGAAATTACACTTGAAAACATTAAAAATCTCCCTTATCTGCAGATTGATTTTTTATTGTAAAAAAAATTCTTCATCTTTACATAAAAATTGATTAGCTTAAAATAATGGATGCGTTTCAGAAGATATGGATTTGAAACAAACAAAGATTAAAGACGACATTTTAAAACTTTTAATTTAAACATTTTTAATTTTTTTTTAACGTCGAATTTTGACGGGGCATTTGGGGAGATGCAATGCACATGCGCGTAGGAGCTCATTCAGTTGCATTATCACAGAGGGGGGGGGGGAGTATATGCTCATTGTGCTTTATTTACTACTAGCTAACCCGCCCGGCGTTGCCTGGGCCCGAGGTAATTACAATCTCAGAGAAAGGCGTTAACCCCCTCCCTCCCCATACCCGCAAATATAATGATTAATTTGTTCAAGAGAACCACCGTCACGTACATTAACGCAATCATTAAAAAAAGAATTAAATTTTTCTGATAATTAGAACATAACGAAGACGCTACGCTAAAATAGGCGGCAGATGACACCCCTTCCCGACATCAATTTCAAATCTATATCTTAATTAGTTACCTAAATATTTGTTCATTAGTAAAATTTGGCAATTATTTCCTTTCATTTTCGCAAAGTAAATGAGAGGGATCGGCCAGAGAAACAGATCTCTTTGTAGTTCAGTTTTTAATGAAAGCCGATCCCTGTCTGAAAATTTCTCGGATCGTTTTCAATGGCGCCGGCAGATTTTTGCGTAAATTAAAAAAAATTACCAACCGAATTTTTCAAAAATCACATAGTCAGATACAGAATATTTTTTTACATATGCTCAGAAATTTTTAATTTGATATCTCAATTAGTTTTCTTAAAATTCGCTAATTAGTTAAATAATTTCGAATTCGTTCATTTCCGGTTGTAAATCCAATGCGCCTGTCCGTTTCTTTCGCCATTTTGATTTAAAAGATGATATTTTAGAAGCGATGGTTAATGAGAATCTAATTAATATCTAGGCTAATAATCAAAATATTAAAATTCTGAGGCTCAGGTGCACATGGCCAGACCTTGGACTATCTACACCTAAATTTCCAGCCTTCTAGATGGGCTAGATTTTCCTAGCCATCGCCAACAGACAGACACACACACACACAGAGAGCGAAACTTTCTTTTATTAGTATAGATGTTCTTTTATTGACTGAATATGAGATGAACGTAGGGATACAATATTTGAATGATACTTCATAGGTCCAGTTTTTTTTTTTTTTTTTTTTTCGCCGCGGGGAATTTGGCGGTAATGTCAAACTGATTTGCATTACACAGTTGTTTACGGATTGTTTGTTTGGAGTTTGCATCGGAAATAGCACTGTAATTCACTAAGGGGGAAAAACTTTTAAAATAAAATATTTGAAAAACTGTTTCATACGCACCCTTTCTTATGTAATAAAGAAGCTTATTTTACTAATATTGTTATTGTAATTTTTTTCCGTCAAGTTTTGGCGGGTTCCATCTAGTACTATTTAAAATGCTATAAAGCTATGTAAATGTACAGTATGACTGTTCCATCATTGATGCAAATCTACATCCACCAAAAATAATTGGTGGCACTAGCATATTTTTCATTTGATTTGGATTTTACAAAGCATAATATAAGATAAAATAAATGTTGGGATTTACAATAAACCTTAAGAATGCAAATGTCACACTGTTTTTGTCATTTTTTCACCACATTTTTGAAAATTAAATATGAATTTTCATTTTAAAAACATGCCCCATCCCTCCCTCACACGAGGGAGGGATAGGACATTTTTCTTGTTAATTTAATTGGCTTATCAATCTAAAATTTTAATTATTATCATAAAATTTATGTTTTTTAAATATGTTAAAATGTTTCAAGATGTTATTCTGAAAATTTCCATTTTGTACTAGCGAAACATAATTTGTAAAATATATTTTTGTTAAAATTGTCCCATCGCTCCCTAATCTTCCCTAGGCATTTTTTAAAAAAAACTGAATTGTACAGTACATAACTTTGGGCAGTATTATACAATAAACTGGGGAAAAAAATACCACAAACATGAAAGCAACGTTTTTAATCAAAATGCATACCTGAGGTCAACATAGATGTGTATGAAACATTAGAATACTATTACATGTTTTACACACACAACAAAAAACAGGTTTCACTTAAAATATAACATCGAAAACAAATTAAACTTGCGCCAAGTCACTTGATAAAATACGCGAACTTCGGCATTATACCTGATTATGAAACTTTCCTCAAAAAATAATTATATTTTTCTATATCTAGAGCCAAGATTGGCTTATGTACTTCAATATCAGCTATGTTACATCCGGTTTTATTAAGATTTGTAAACAGCACGGTCGTATAATGTGCAAAAAAATGATAAAACGATCCCAATTCAGTCATTTTGAAAGATATCTAAATTTGCTTTTAGATGGAAATAAATTTCTCATTCACTCATTGATATCTCAGATATCATATCTTTCGATACGAATAAGAGTATAGTATGTAAAATTAACCATTCATTCATTATTTTATTCAACTTTAAACAAACACCCACGTACGCAATAAACATTAATCCTGGCACAAAAAATGAGTCAAATATAAAATTACCTGGTATGAATAAGTGGAAATCTCCAAAACAAATCTTTCAACAAGGTACGTTAATACTTATAATCAATAAATAGCAGATGAGTTGGTGACGTCTAATTTTTATTTATTTATATTTGGCCTTCGCTGGTTGATTGGTTGATTTAATTGTACAACAAACAAATGCATGAGAGTTAAAATCATTCTTTAATAAACATAAAAGTTATAAAAAGCTAAAAATTGAAAACACTCTCTGAATAATAGTTGCTAGATTTGTCAAGCTTTATGAATAAAAAACTTCACGAGTCCAAGAAAATTTTACGCTTATTTACAAACAAGACTGGCCAACCAGAAATGTATATTTTCGAAAAGATTTTCCTCATTTCAAAAAATCTTTAAAAGAAGCTCAGAGCCGTCCAGCAAATTCATTTTGCATAGTGCATTATAGCCAAAGATGGATACACAAGATGCTTTGGCGTATGGGCTTTGATTATAGCTAAACCAACCAACCAACTCACCAACCTTGAATTTAGTGCGCCCGTTCGTTATTATAATTGTATTCACTGATTAATTTAATTAAAAGCATTAGGAATTCGATTAATCCATTTGAAAATTGTGTATGATAATAAGTATCAACGTACCTTCTAGAAAGATTTGTTATGCAGATTCCTTCTTATTCATACAAAGTAATTTTGTATTATTTCTCTTAATTGGCTTGGAGCAATATTCATTACCTACTACATTGTAAAGCTGTACTGCTGTACTTCTCTTTAACGAATCTCATGGTTCCCTAAAAAAATTTGTATTGTAGAAATTTCATCATATAGAAATTTCGCATTTTTTGCAAAGTAGAATTGTTCTTAGCTTTTTTTTTTTTTTAATTGCTGTATTTTAAAGTAAGTGATTTAATATAATTTTTATGTGTATTCTTTTCCCCCAAATAAAATAAAAGTGAAAACTTACCTTTTAAAATTTGTAGCAGAAGTATTAAAGTAACTCACAATTCAGCTTTACTTACAATTTTGAAAAAATGAATATCATTCCTAAAATAGTTTGCATTGTGGAAGTGCTTAAATATATTTTTGGGAATATACCTTCTAAGAATTTCAACCCACGTCAGATTGTTTTCAAAGTTTTAATAATTTCTCTTTAAAGTGAACAATTCTTTCACTTTCAGTTTTCTTTGAATAATATAAAAGATCAAGTAAATCCATGAATGCTCCTAAGTAAAAAGTGCTAATAGTGTATTATAATACGTAATTGAAAAGAATATGAATTAATTTTTTGAAAATGACTTTTTTTCTTAGATTAAAGCAAGTAGAACTTTGAAATTTTAATCTAATAGCGTTCGATAAATCAAAAATTGTTATTTTTTAATTTATAGATTTTTTCCTGTGTTTTTCTTCAAAACCAAAGTTCCAGGAGTAATTTTGTTAAATAGAGCATTTCACAAAATAAGTGTTTGTTAAATAGATTTTCAACTTTATATTTATAAATGAGAATTGTAATAGGCAAGTCTTTCAAATATTCCAAACAGTTAAAATAATGAATGAATGAATAGGTATTTTTACCTATTAGAGTGAAATATCAAATCTAATTCATGAAATATCAAACCAAAAAAATTGTGATGCATGAGATACCAACAAGTGAACAACAAACTCATTTTCAGGGTTGTTAAAAAACATGTCAGTAGCTTTTATTGATTTTAACTGGCTTGTTTGACAAAGTGAAGCTTTTTAATTATAAATTACACATTTTTAAGTGTTTTGTAATTAATTGAATTGAGTTAAAATTTAATAATTTTTTATCTATTTTTTATACACTTACATGTACTAAAATCTCAAAAATTATATCCTTCCCAATTTCTTTTTCAACATCGATTATTCTATGATATAATCACTTCATATGGACTTATACGGAATGTTATGTAATCACTTAGTAGTAGAAAAGACAGAAATCTCTTTTATAAGTCATCAGAATACTGATTACTAACTAAATGTGGATGTTCTCAAGTATTATATCGGATAATATTAAATATACATATAAATTATGTAGTTTTAAAAGTAAATAGCAGTATGTAAGAATAATGTTTCCTATTTGATTGTGTGGCATTTTGTTATTGTTGAACTCTTTCATTACCAAAGCTGAAATTCAATAGGTCCTTCAGAAAACCAGAGTTCCTGAATTCTAGTTGAAGATTTTCATACCTCTTTCTTGCGAGTAACATCAACATAGAAGTCATTAACCTTAAGTAAAGAACAGAGAAAAGGATTAGCATTTTACCCTACTCACAAAAAAGGAAAAATTTTGGACTTAATAGTACCATTTTGTCCACAACAGTTTGAGACAGTTTGAGAATAAATCGAAGGAATTCTAGAATAGATAAACCATTCTAGTTATGCCAGATAAATAGAAATACCTTGCAATATAAATGTAAAACATAATAGTATGGTTTTGTATTGAAAGTAGGGTGTGAAAAAAAAAAAAAAAAAAAAAAAAAAATCTGATTCTTTTTTTAATTAAAAGTCAATTTTTTTTAATTAAAATCTGATTTTTATAATTTTTTCCCTACATTAAAATACAGAACAGCTACCAAGAATTTTATTAGTTTTCCAAAACAATTAACTCTCAACAGTTTTTAAAACCCAATCAGCCCATATAATTATTACAAAACAATCTATGTTTTTATGCTTTAATTAATAAAATATTAATTATTAGTTAGTAATTAAAGAAATTATATAAAAACTGCAAATTAATAATTTCATTAGTTAGTATCTACCATATAATAACTTTATGTACATTGATACATGTAATAATTGCATAAAACTATATTAAATACTACTGATATTGACATTTATTAAAATCATTAATAACTGCATTTAATATTAAAATATTAGCACTGTTTAAAATTAATAATTATTAAACAATTAAATCTCTAATTAGGAAAATAATATACATGTTTATGCTTTAATTACTAAAATAATTAATAATTTAGTATTCATTGTAGAAAGTAAAAGAGGCAGGGTGCTAGTTCCCAAAAAAGTGCATTATTTCATAAGGAAATATATTAGTAATGCTATAAGGAAAAAAAGTATATCTGTTTTTAATATGATAAAGTTACAGTAATTTGTAATGATTTTATGAATTACGAATTGAAAAATACAATTAAATTTCAACACAATTTAATAATCTTCTGTTTTTTCTTAAGAAATAAAGTTAAATTTTCTTCCTAGGTCTTGCACACACTGATTTTGAAATAGCTGTGGTATGGGGAGGTTTTTTTACAAGAAATTTGTGGGTACAACTAAAGGAGAATTTCACTACTTTTGAAAAACAGCAGAATGCATTTTTCCAAATAAAAAAAGGACAGGGCCCTTAAAAAATAACCTACAGAAAACAATAATTACAAAATTAATAAAAACTACAAATAAGTAATTTCATTAGTTAGTAGCACAAATAACAAAATAAGCAAATATAATTTACAACTTGTTTTGCATTTGGATTTAGAAAAAATACTGGTAATCACCTAAGTCTAAACTTACATGTATGTGTATGCTAATCAAACAAATTATGAAAATGAGTTACACCCATCCATTCAAAATATTAAGTAGCAGCATTACTACCATTCAGTGGAGACTGTCTCCATTAAATGTTTCAAATTTAATTTTAAAAAAAAGCTTTTTTAATCCATAAATGATTTCTCTATTTCATGTATATTTAAACATATACATATATTTTTAACCTCTACTGTAGAAACTTTTGCTGCGCTTATCATTTTTATATCAATTAGTTCTTTTTTTCTTATACATTCTTTTACAATAGCTGTTGAACAGATGTCATTATTTCATTCTTCTTTAGCTCCAATTTGGGATAAAATTTATAATTGCAAAAGTCGAATGACAAAATAAGGTACTGACTATTTATTCTTTTACTACCACAAATTTATTATATACTTGCTATGTTTTTATTTATTTTTTAATTTTTAAAAAAAGAGTGAATAATTTGATTACACTTAAAAGAAATTATGACATTGCAAATTAAATTGGATTTAAATATTTTTAAATTTGAAATGTTTTTTATACTGAATAAAAAAATTGCTTTTTACAAACTTATAGTACTTAATTTTTTACAAGTCTAAGGAATTAAGCTTAGATTTAAAGCCTTTTTTTTTTTTTTTTTTTAATCATAAGGCATTAATAATTTCATAATCATTTGTTTTTAATCCTATAGAATTTCCCATATTATGATCATTGTAGATTTTAATACTTTTTATGTCATTTAAAACATGTAGAAAATTTCTGATTTTATCTGATGATTTTTTTTTTAATCAGTTCATTATAATCCTGATTTAATCACTGATTTAAAACATCTCATTAAAATTTCTGATTTTATCTGATGATTTTTTTTAATCAGTTCATTATCATCCTGATTTAATCACTGATTTAAAACATCTCATTAAAATTTCTGATTTTATCTGATGATTTTTTTTTAATCAGTTCATTATAATCCTGATTTAAAACATCTCATTAAAATTTCTGATTTTATCTGATGATTTTTTTTTAATCAGTTCATTATAATCCTGATTTAATCACTGATTTAAAACATCTCATTAAAATCGTTGACACCCCAATTGAAAGACATTTAAATTTCTAGGTTTTCTAAATATTCTGATAAATAAACTTTCTAATAAAAGAAATTCTAATACAGTAGACTCCCCCAAATCTGCCACCCTAAAATCTGCACATAGTTTTCGATGTAAACAAAGCAAACTTACAGTTAAGATGTAGGTGTAAATTCAAGTTTTTTTTTTAATTTTATATCATTCTGTACACATTTTAATATGTAATTCTGGTTAATATGATTCAACTTATGTTTTCTCATAAAGGAAGTATAAATTTATTTCTGAATGAAAAAATTCAAGAAAGTGTTGTTATCAGTGACGATTACAATATTTTTACCAAATAATTTATGTATGAATCAAGGTTTTTTCTGTTATTTATTAAGTATGGCTAAACAGGAAATAAAACGTTGTTATATTAAGATTTTGATGGGAATTATTAGAGTACATTTGTAAGGTGAGTTTCACTGAATAATTCAAGAAAAAATTATCTCATCATTATGCATATTTAATTTGTATAATTAATTAGTTAGTTGATTAGTTACTTTTAATATTTTAAATTTTCTCAATTTTTATTATTTTACTTTATTGTAAGCATTCATTATAATTTTGAGTGCATTATTAAATCCAAATTACTGTTTAAAAATGTAAACAAAACAGTGATCCACAAAATTCTAAAATCTGCACAACCTATGATTTTAAGTTTTGCAAATTTAAGGAAGTCTACTGTATCCTGATTTATTTTTTATTGCTATTCAATTACAGCGATTTTGATTTTCAGAATAGTGATTCAAAATACCAAATTTGACTACATTTTCTGGGAGATTCGTATCTATTATAGGAAAATGAAAAACGTTGTTTGATTTCAGGCTATTTCAATAAGAATAATTAAATTCCTTAATTTTATTGGTACTTTTCGGTTAGCTGGGCGCCAGTGATATATGTACATACATATACAGTCGAACCTCGTTAACGCGAACACTCAGGGGGACACTTTTTTTGTTCATGTTAAAAGTAGTTCGTGTTATCTGAACTTAAATACATTGCATACAACTGGATGGGGCAATCGGAACCAGTTCGTTCTAAAAGTAATTCGCGTTAAGCGTGTTCGTGTTAACGAGGTTTGACTGTATAAATATATATATACAGGGTGACAATTATTGAACTATATGAAATAAAATGTAAATTATTTAAAAACGACTGATTGCACAAACTTTATTCAACATGTAAACGTCACTACAGATATTCGGATTTAGGTTATAACATGTTCAATATGGCTGCCATCATTGGCTATGATGTGGCGCAGACGAATACCAAAGTTCTGCATGACCCGTTGAAGTGTCAGAACATCGATGCTATCGATGACCTCCTGAATGGCAGTTTTCAGCTCATCAATGATTTTGGGGTTATTTCTGTACACATTGTCTTTAAAGTAGCCCCACAAAAATTAGTCCCATGTGTTCAGATCTGGAGAATATGGCGGCCAAGTGAGTCCCATTCCAGTGTCCTCTGGGTACTCCAGAACCAGAATGCAGTCCCCAAAGTGCTCTTCCAGGACATCAAACACTTTCTTGGTCTGATGGGGTCGAGCTCCGTCTTGCATGAACCACATCTTGTCGAAAACAGGGTCACTTTATATAATGGGGATGAAATCATTTTCCAAAACCTTCACGTTCTGTTCAGTAGTCACCATGCCTTCAACGAATATTGGACTGATTATTCTGATCACTAGACATTGCACCCCACACAGTCACCTGCTGAGAGTGGAGAGACTTCGTGATCGCGAAATGCAGATTCTCAGTCCTCCAAATGTGTCAATTTTGCTTATTGACGAACCCATCCAAATGAAAGTGGGCTTCGTCGCTAAACCAAACCATTTTCACATCAAATTCCTGTTTGTCAATTCTCTCGACAATAGTGTTGGCGAAACACGACAGCAGTTCCATGGCCATGGGGCTTAATGGCTGATGGGTTTGAATTTTTTATGGAAAGAGATGCAGGTCTGCAAGAACAATTTGTTGCAGGGTCTCCTGGTTGTTTCCTACTTGTTGTACAGCTCGTCTGATCGATGTCCTTGCCTAGTTTAAAATACAGCGCATGTCTTTTGGATGTTTTCAGGCGTCTTCACACTTGTTTGTCAACCAGCATTGCCAACACTGTCATCACAAACACTACCAGTTCTCTCAAGCTTGTGAATCATTGCCTCTGCAACAATAAAAATTATATGATATAAATCAGAACATTTTATGGGAAATATATTTCAATATTATGTATGATACTGTATCTGATATATTTTTTTATGTTTAAGTAATAATGTCATGATTCTAAGATTTAAAATATATGAAGCTGAAAATTAAAAAACATTTTTTAAAGCTTTTGTTGATCATTATGACAAGGATTTCAAATACTTTTCAGGATTGGTGTTTCTTTAATTCCTTCCATTTTTTATATAAAATATACTTCCTTCAGGATTCATGGGTAACCTGTAAAGCTTCGCATAAAGAATTAATACTTAGGACCATTATGTAAAATAAGAGACTGAAAAAGAACCCAGGAAAAAAGCTGGAAATTTCCTTCAGTGAAATATCAAAATTAGGTTTTCATGTACCAAATCTCAGAATTTCATCTTATATTTTTCTGATACCACCTTCCCTTTGCTCCTCCTTATACTCTAAAAAAGTCAGAAAATCAAAAGTTTTTATTATATTTTTTAAATTTTACCCTTTGTTTGTTTTTATTTCTTCCCTTTTAAAATCTCTGTATGTAAAGTTAATTTATTTTAATTTCTTGCCGACAATTCCCCCTACAAAAGACACTGTTAGTGAATGCAGGGTGGTCACAAATCTTGAAATATCAGTGAATTTTGTTTACCTGGAAATTCGTTTAAACAAATTTTAATTGCCATTACAATTATGGTAATTAGGAAGAGAAAAAATAATCTGAATTGTCAGGTTCAGTTTAGGAAAAGCAGGGTATGGGCTCAATTTTTATACAAGTCTTTGAACTCTAGCACATAGTAAAAATTTTAATTATTGACAAAAAGAAAAAATGAAAAAAAAAAGCTTGCTATTTGAGAAACAAGAATCTAGTTTTAAAGTTTCTTAAGGTGTTGACAATCCTTTAACAATTTAAAGGAAATTGAATTATCCTTAAGATGATATAAGGAGAAATATTCTATCTGATTTGGACGCTTTTTGCATGGTCTGTGTTAGTAACATAAAGAAGACGTAGGATATTTCTTGTGTATCCCCTCTTTCTGTTTGAAATCCTTTTCCAGAATTGTTGGAAAATCAGTAGTCCTCATCTGTTTCTGCCATAGTTATACAATGATATTTTTAAAGAATAAGAATTGTGACTTTTGCCAATGGTGGGGTATAAAAAACAAATTTGTTATTTTAAGCAGATTTTCGTGGACATGAAAATCACAAAAGGTTATCACCAAGGCGTATTTAGGATTAATACTTATTTCTATTTAAGAAGAAATTTTTAAATAAGAAAAATGATTTTGAAACAATTTTAAAATGTTGTTAGCAAGTTTTTGTTTCCGTATCAGGCTCAGGCTCCAAAGAAAGCGCCCAAACTCATCTCTAGTCTCTCTCTATATATATATATGTACAGTGTAACATCTTTAATCCGGTCATTTTAGAATGTTTTCTTTTTTTTTCTCATTTTTATTTTCCATTAAATGTTATAGATGGTGCCACCACACATGAATAAGAAAAAAAAGGACTAATTATTTAATTTACTGCATTTTTCTTTTTCATTTTAAAATTGTAAGAATTTTCTGAGTTATACATGTAATTAATATAGATGTCTTTCTTTAAAAAAAATATTTAATTGTATAAATTCAGAATTAATACTAAATTTTTAATATTATCTTAAAATCACAACAGATGGCACCAAAACAACGCCAACCTTTTCAACTTTAAAGTCATTTTTCTTGAAATGTGATTTTAAGGCATTGTGCACACAAGGTACTTAAAACACTTTTCGATATTTTTTTTCTTGAACTTTCAGGATATAGCATATGGTAGGCTCCATAAAATTAACCTAAATGTTCATCTTTTTTTTTTGTTATTGTTGGAAAAAAAATTTCTGGGTGTTATATTACAAAATTTTTGAGAATTTTATATAAGCAATGTAAAGTTTTGTTTTTAAAGCATAAAAATGCTATAAATAAACACTTTTTAAGTTCGGTGTTATAATAACGGAAATATACATGTTTAAAAGTACATTGCGTGAAGAATAATCCAGATTCGATATGCATCCACTGAAAGTAACATAAAAAGGCAGTAGGCTGTAGAATTAAATGCTCTGAAAAGATTCTTTATGATATTAGTTTATTAAACTTTAAATTATAAGCGTACAATTACAAAGTACGTACATAAAGGGATGGGATGGTGTCCGAGAGCATTTTTAAGCAACGTGAGCTTATATTATTAACTTCTTATCAGAAGAGCGTGCGAGAGAGAGAATGTCCCCTCCGACACATGTCGATTTTCATGCCATACACATATTGGCAACATGAAATTGGCGAAAGGGCATATGAAAAGAATGATGTCATATAAACTAAAAATTATCAGTTACGCATTACGCAATTAGGAGAATTTTTGAATTACAGGACAGGGGTACCAGAATAGCAGTCCTAAAAAGTGAGCCAACAAGAATGTGAATGCCAAATGTACGTTGAGAGCAAAGTTTTGGGAATCTAGCTGAAGTAGACAAAACAACTCTCATGTACTGGAAATGTTTAGGATTTTACCGAAAAGGCTAAACTCAAAAATTAAGCAGACACAGACATTTCTAACGAACGTTGGATGGAATGAGAATAATGCAGACCGAATACAAAGTCAATCTTTATCTCTTTTCTTTTTTTTTCTTGGAAATCTAGTGAGGGTGATTAATCGTTTAAATGAATTCTATCTATGTGAGAAAGTTTTATTGATAAAGGGCATCTGTTAAATATATTTTCTTTTAATGGAGGAAAATTATGGCGGGAGCTGCAGTAAAAGTTAGGATAAAATAACTAAGTAATTAATATTTAGTTTAAACTGAAAATTAAAGAAAGGATTAAAATAAGAAAAATATATGTGATTCCACATCACAAGTGTAAATACAAAACTCTATAGTATAATTATATACCAAAAATTTTGTTTTACATGCAGAAATTCTTTTGTAGCAATGTGTGATTCCAATTTTTTGCTTGGGAAATATAAAAATTCTTATAACAATTGATTTGCCCCATTATGATCTGAAACAATATATAAAATGAAAGAAGAAACGTGTATCTATTACCATCTTTAAAAATTAATGCACACTTTTTTAAGATATAAAATGACAAAAATGATAATTTTTTGTTTCAATTTTCGATATTTTAAAAGTCCTATAGCCCTTTGTTGTAGCAATTTTAAAAATTGAAAAACATCAAAAGTGATATTAGAATAATAAAAATTCAAGGCAGTTTACATGAAAAGTCTAAATTAATTCCATATGATTTATTTCAGATGCAAAGGCAGATCAAGCACATTAGTCTTCATTATTGAAGAATATTAAGCCAATTTCTTTAGGGAAAAGCAGTAATTTTCTTCTATACATATTCCTAAAGGATAATTTCATTACATGAAATGCCACTTTTTTTATGAAGAATGTCAATGACTCAGCTTCAGTCTGCAGCAGATGATAAATTGTTTGTTTGTGAAATATGTTTGAAAAGATTTTCTCAAAAAAGTGCTCTGAAAACCCATTCTCGTATCCATGCAAATGAAAAACCTTTCATTTGTGATGTGTGCTCTAAAGGATTTTCGCAAAATGGTCACCTTAAAAACCATCTTCGAACACATACAAATGAGAAACCATTTATTTGTGAAATATGTTCAAAAGGATTTTCTGTGAGAAGTAATCTAAAAACACATAATCGAAGTCATACAAATGAGAAACCATTTGTTTGTGAAATATGTTGGATAGGGTTTTCTCGACAACAACATCTTAAAAGACATAGTCAAATACATACAAATGAGAAACCATTTGTTTGTGATATAAGTTCAAAAGCATTTTCTCAAAGCAGTCACCTTAAAGAACATCAACAAACACACTCAGATGAAAAACCCTTTGTTTGTGAAATATGTTTAATAGGATTTTCTCAAAAGGGTAACCTTAGAGAACATTATCAAATTCATATAAATGAGAAACTCTTTATTTGTGAAATGTGTTTCAAAGGATTTTCTACTAGTAGTGATCTAGAGAAACATATTCGAACACACACAATAGAGAAACCCTTCATTTGTGACATATGTTCAAAAGGATTTACTCGAAGTTGTCACCTTGAAGTACATCAACGAATACATTCAAATGAGAAACTCTTTTTTTGTGAAATATGTTCGATAAGATTTTCTCAAAGTAGCCATCTTAGAGAACATTATCGAATACATACAAATGAGAAACCCTTTTCTTGTGAAATATGTTCAAAAAGATTTAAAAGAATGAGGGATCTTAAAGGGCATTTTCGTATCCATACAAATGAAAAACCATTTGTATGTGAAATATGTTTGAAAGGATTTTCTTGGAGATGTAATCTAAAAAAACATCTTCAAATGCATAAATTTGAGTAAGCATTGGTTTATGAAAAGCGTTCGAAAGAATTTTTTGAAAGTTTTTAAGAAAACATGTTTGAACAACTTCAAATGAGAATCCATTTGTTTGCATTAACATTAAGATGTTACTACAGAAAAAACTATACAAATGTAACAATGCATTCTAATGTATAATTATGTTCAATAATACTTGTGTGTGCAAAAATTTCTGAATTAAACTCTGCTGAAAATATTTGAGAAAAATTGTTTCATTTTTTAAATAATGCTTACTTATTTTTCATTTAATGTTTTAAAATTATGACTATAAGGTTTGATGTAAGCCAAACCTTGATTGAGGGGAAAGAAGAATGATTATAAGAACGTCTTTTTCTTAAAAGGTTATCTTGTAGATGATATCATTGGGCTTACAGGTTTATCTGTCAAACAAATAAAGCAACTAACAAGGAGAAGTCCAAGCTTGGTAATCACAGATTTTGATTATTTTTTATATATGTTGTAGGCAGAGTCAGATAATATAGACGAACATGTGAATGCCGTTCGCAGAAAATTTTCAAAGTTTGCAGACAGTTTTGATGTTTTTTACAAATTTCTTTATTAAAAAAAAATATTTTTTATACCCCGGGCAGAGAATCAGTGCGACGCACGTCGCAGACTCTTGAGAAGGTCTGCAGACTTGGAGACCACTGACCAGGCCCCTACCTACCGGGATTCGACCCAGTTTGACGGGTTTGAGTGCCTGGTCATTGGGGCGAAATTCGCCTGATCGCCCTATTGGGGCGGTCCACAAAGACAAGTACCCAGTTCGGCCAATCAACTGAGTCCGGATTTTTCTGTGTTGTTCACTCCTAAATTTAAATGTTCTGAGATCTGACGCCGCACACCACGTACTCGTCATGACAGTTGAAATGGGGCTGGACAATTTAGTGCCGAAACGTTGGTACTGAACTTAATAAAATGAACTGAATATACTGAACTGAAACTAAATAAAGAAATTAACTAGATAATGAAACCACTGAAATGAAAATATAATCAGCCAATAGCTAAGTCGTACCATCGGGGAAAATTTTTGGGCCGAGTTGCAAGGCAGACGAAAACGCTGCGGGGGCTGACGGGACTGCGCCTTTCTACCGTACCCCACCTGGTAAAAACTGGCTCCGTGGGCTGTCCCATTAGAGCGGGTCCGGTAGCTTTTGCGGACAATGTCCAATTGCACCTAATAAAGAGGCGAACAGTCAAAAATAAAATGAATAAAAAAACTGCTGCTAAAAAAAAAAACCCTTGTGCTACCAGTTGGGGCCGGCCATTGGCTCGTCCCAACCGGCAGCACGAGGAACTGAAAGGGGAACCTGGAAGAGAAGAATGTTACATTTTAAACTGAACTTATTCTGAATTACACTTTAACTACATTATTGAAATTAATTTACTTTTATTGTGCTAATTGACTTGGCTACCCGTCCATTGGGCCCATGAAAGGTTGTTAAATAATTAACAATTTGTAATTTAAAATATGTACTATTGCCGTTAACTGACTAAACCATAATGGGTTGTTGTTGTTGTTGTTGGTTTGGCCCAAGAGCCCGGTTTTGCAGCTTTTTATTTCTATATAGCTGACATGATCCATATAACTGTGAAACTAGTCTCCTAATTTTGAACCAATTCCAGATGAGAGACCTGCATCTGGATTGGCACCCCCAGAGGTAGCGCTTATATAGAACTTGGAGGACATTAGAGCCACGAACAGATTTAACGTGCACCAGCTCCCATTAACGTACACGGTCTACTTTCCATACTTATCCTTTATACTTATCACCTCTTTCCTTCCAGTTCTTCTTCTTCTTCTTTCTCATCTGTCTTCTTCCCCTTCTTTTTATAATATTTTTTAACACAAGGACGGACAAACAGTGCCGGGGGCTATTATAAGCTTCTTACTGTGTCATGGTGCACAACTTGCTGGACCGTTGATGACATGCGTCGTGCTGGTAATACTGTGATTACGGGGCTCTTGTTTCGGGCCGTGGTGCCAGCTGATATTGTGCGACTACCGCACACTGCTACTAGGACAAAACACATAGACATTTTATATTTTTTTTGGTGGCTTTGGATTGCTCCTGGGCCTTTTTTTTTTTTTTAACATATAACACATAAGCACATAAATAGACACTTTTTTTTTTCTTTTACACTAGGACGGACAGACAGTGCCGGGGGCTATTATAAGCTTCTTACTGTGTCATAATGCACAACTTGCTGATCCGTTGGTGACGAACGTCGTGCTGGTAATTCTGTGATTACGGGGCTCCTTTTTCGGGCCTTGGAAGCAGCTGATGTTGTGCGACTACCGGACACTGCCATTGGACAATACCCATGGACAATTTTATAATTTTTTTGGTGGCTTTGGATTGCTCCTAGGCCTTTTTTTTTTTTTAACATATAACACATAAACACATATACATATTCATTTTATCGTTGTGTTACCTTCCACCTTCGACTGCTGCTGGGGTGCTAAATATTATTGTGTGTTGTTTTGTATTAGTGTCGTGATGCTGTCGCAGTTTTCTTGGAGCCACCTGATTACTGTCTTTGCCTTGTTTTGTACGTGTTTGTTTTTCGCTAATTGTTCATACCATAATTTCTCGTTGTCTGTTGTTATTTGTGCCAGGTGGTGTGCTTGGGTGAGTGGACATTGAATTAGGTAATGTTTTGGTGAACCCACCGTTCCGCATTCGCAGTCCGGTGTGTCCGCTTTCTTAAACCTGTGTAGGTATGCTGGAAAAGCTCCGTGAGCTGTGTATAGCTGTGCTAGCAGGTAATCGCTTATTAGTCTATTTTTATCTACTTTTGGGAAGTACCTGTGTGTTTCCCTACCTGTGTCCCCATAGTCCCACTCGAACTGCCATTGTTTTAGTGTTATATCTTTTAGTGTTCTTTTAAGTTTTGAGATTGGTTTAGTCAGGTTGTATTTACTTTTGTTGTTTACATTTAGAGCTGCGGTTTTGGCTAACATGTCTGCCTCTTCGTTTCCTTGGATGCCTACATGCGCCTTAACCCAGCTGATTTTAAATTTGTTGTTAGCTTCTTTTATTAGTTTTTGGATTGTGTCTACTGTTTTGTTTACGTTGAATGGTTTACTAAGTGATTCGATGGCCGATTTGCAGTCCGAGCGGATGCTATATGACTCACCCGTGGTGTTGCCCCATTTTGCTGCTTCTTGTATTGCCAGTAGTTCGGCCTGGAAGACGCTGTTGCTGTTCCTTAACGGCACTGACCATGTTTTTATCTTTTGATTATTTTTATATGCTACAAAGGCCGAACCTGTAGCACCTGATTCCAATTTAGAGCCGTCCGTGTATATCGTTGTGTCTTGTGTCTTGTACCCTATCCTAGGTTCTATCGTGTCTGCTGGATGATTCTCCCATATGTTTATTTTTTTGTCGTATTCGATGTGGTGTAAAGTTTCATTGTGTATTGTTGCATTTTTCCTTAATCTTGAGACTGTGCCGTACGCTGCTTCGTAGTAGACTTTAAGATGGATTGGAATCAGGCCTGAGAGTACCAGAAGTGCCGAGGTTGGGGCCGTTCTATAGGCCCTGACTATGGCCAGTGCAAAATGTCGCTGGCAGCTTGACAATATCTGTATGCACCTTTTGCTGAGGCAGTGTCCCCAAACCGGTGCTGCGTAGGTTAGCGTCTTTTCCACTACTGTTGTGTACCAGATTTTTAGTATATTTGCTTTTAGTCCCCAACCCTTTGCTACCATATGTGCTAAGTTTGTGAAGTTTGCTCGTACCTTATTTGTTTGTGTTTGACAGTGTGGTATCCAGTTTAGATTTTTGTGCAGTATGACTCCCAAATATCTTATCTGTTCTTTTACTTTTAGTCTCTGGCCGTTGAGTTCTATTCCCTCTATGTCATTGGTGTTTTCTGTTGGAAGGTTTCCCGTGTGTCCTCTGTTAAGATATAATAGTTCTGTTTTTTCCCTGTTCAGCGTTAGGTTATTCCCCTCTATCCAGTCATTAAATTCCTTTAGTATTTTGTTTGCTAATCTCTTAAGTTTATCCTTTGTTCTGCCTCTTAGAATTATAATAAAATCGTCTGCGAAGGCTTGTAATCTAACATGTTTTCCCCAATTTCTTTTAAGTGCTGTGTCTGCGATTAATAGCCAGAGGAGCGGGCCGAGACAACTTCCTTGGGGGCATCCGCCAAATGTCTGCTTTGTGACTTTAATGCCGTTTTCCTCTAGTGAAACGTACCTGTGTTGGAGGAAGCTCACTATCCAGTTTACCAGGTACCCTGGACAGGGAGATTGCTTAATATTATTAATTAATATTGGCCAGCGTATGTTGTCGAAGGCCCCTTTGATATCCATGGCTATTAGGAGTGTTTGGTATTTGTTTGTTTTATCTTCTTTTATTGTGTTGATTAAGTTATCTAATGCGTGTTCTGTTGAGATCCCCTGTTTGAAACCATACTGTTTGTTGCTCCAATAGTTATTATTGTTTAGGTGGAAGTTTATCCGACCGTGTATTATGCGTTCTAACATTTTGCCAAGCGCTGGTAAGAGGCAAATTGGCCTGTAATTTTTTGGATTTGTTGGGTCTTTACCTGGTTTTTGGAACAGTACCACTATGCCTACTTTAAACGATTTTGGGAAGTATTCTAACCTTAGGCATGTATTGAAGAGTGTCAGTAGTAGTTGCGGTGTTGCATTATTAATTCTTTTAATTAGGTTGTAATCTATGAAGTCGAATCCGGGTGCTTTATTTTGTTTAATGTTTCTGATTATTCTGTTTAATTCCGCCTTTGTTACTACCGGTGGTGCTGGTTCATTGTTTTCTTTATTTGCCTTTGTTAGTGTGTGGGGTATATTTTGGTCTGTTATGTATAAGTTGTCCAGGAAATGTGTTAGTGTGTCTTTAATGGTTACTTTTGTATTTGGGGGTAGAATGTTGACTAGTTTTACCCGACCTGTTCTTTTGTTGCTAGCGTTTTTATATTGGGAGCCATATGTGTCTGTGACCTTGTTGCAGTAATCTTTCCATGTTTTGGATTTTGTTCTGTTTATTAGTTTTTTTAATTTGGCTTGTTCTTTTTTGAAGATTATGTGTTGTTTTACTTTTAATTCTTCGTTCTGTTGTTTTTGAAATTTCCTCCTGAGTGCCCTAACCTTGTTCCTCGCTGTTTTAATTTCATCCGTCCACCATGGTGGGGCAGTGACCGCAGGTGTAGATTTTTTCTTATAGCTTGCAAACGCTATCGATGTGATTTCATTTTGCAATCTGAGTGTTATGTTGTCCAGCTGGTCTGTTGTGCTTGCTTTTTGGAGTTCTTTAATGTATTTGTTTCTGATTTTTCTAATGTTTTTATCAAATTTTGCATGTTTGCCTATCTTTGTTTGTAGACCATGTCTTTGGTAGTCTATGTTCTCGTAGTTTTTAATTTTAAATTTTATGTATCTGTGGTCACTGAGTGAGACATCGTCACTGACATGCCAATCACTTATGTCGTTACCTAGTGTTGCCGTTGTTATTGTCAAGTCCGGCCATCCCTGTATTTCCTTTATTGTACCATCCCTGTTTTTCCCTCGTACAGTTTTGAATGAGGGTGGTGCGTCCGGAGGGTTGTGGACAAACAACGCGTGTAGCAGGAGGAAATCTGTTAGCTCGCGCCCTCTGTGGTCTGTGTCATCGTAGCCCCATGCTGTTGAGTGTGCATTAAAGTCCCCCACTAGCAGTACTTCTCCGACCGCTTTACTCAGGGCCTCACCTATCTCGTCTAGTACTTCTGAGAAGTCCGCCAGTGGGGGGGCGTATGTATTTATTATTGTGAAAGTTTTGTCTTTGCTTTCTAGTTTTATAGCTGTTGTGAACTCTCTTGTTAGTATTGTTATTGGTTTGGTGCCTAATCGGGTTATAATCGCAGATCTGTTTTGTGGTGTTTTTGTGACATTCCAATTTTCTGGTTTGAACCCTGTTATGTTACCCGTTTTTTTATTTTGGTGGAAATCCTGTAAGAGTGCTACTTGTATTCCTTTGGCTGCGACATAGCCTGCGAGTGTGTCTGTTGCTTTATTGCTACCGTGTAGGTTAATTTGTATCACGTTTAGGGTGTCGTGTGTTTGTTGCATATTTGTTTGGTTTTGGTCGTGTGGCATTTGTTGGTTTTGCGCTGCGAAACTTGAGCGTGAGGTTCTAGTATTATTTGTGTCTATTACCATAATTGCGGCGCTGAGCGTCATGTTGTATTCTAGCTTCAATGTCATGCCTGGTCATTTTGACCAACTGTGGTTTGCCGTCTGTGAAATTTAGTGACACCCTCCCCTCAATGACTTCTTCTGCTGAGGCTAGTGCTGTGCCCCTGTCCGACTGTAGTTGGCGGACCGTTAGTAGCTGACGACGCACCCAGCATGCACCCGAGTTGGCTTGATGATCCGTCTTCTTCTGTGTTCTTAGCCATAGTCTATTTACTTCGTTGTACTTTGTGCACGCATAACAGCGGGGGGTTTGCCGATTACAGTCAGTGTACAGGTGTTCACCCGCGCAGTTAGAGCATCGCTGTGTCCCCCTGCAATGCGCTGCCACATGATCATATTCAAGACATTTGTGACAGCGCGTCACGCTGATGAAAGGCTTTATTGGGCAATCCCTCAGCCCCAGGCAGATCGTCCTCGCCCTTAGCAAGTGATCTGCCAGAGGCTCAGGGAGTAGGACAGGTTGATGCTTGCTTCCCTCCCGGGCGGCCACCTGCCTGTGCAAACTGATGACGCCCTCCCTCGTATGCGGCCCCAGTCCCAATATCTTCTTTATCTTCTCAGTTATTTGGTCTTCTTCCACGAAGTCTGGGACATGGAATATCATTATTTTCTTCTTTCTGATATTTCCTGATCTTACCTTTATTGTCTCTTTGGCTTCTTCGCTGTTCGTGATGCTGTTTTTGATCTTTATGGCTTCTTTCTCGTCCTCGCAGATTAGCTTCACCCCATTCCTTATTCGTCTTATCTTCTTAACTCCTCCATGGTGTCCCGTCGTTGTTCTTGCTATCTGTTTTTCTAGGTCTTCCGCGTCTCTTTCTGTTGTCCCTTGGATGATGAGGGTGGATGTGGCCACTTTGACTGCTTCCGCATATCCTCTTGGAGGCTTGGTTTGAGTCTCGGCGACCACCTCCTCCCTGTGTACGTTACCTGTGCTTTTTTCTGTGTCTTTGTTTTCCATTGATCTCCAATGTTGTTCTAGGATTTCGACTTTTGCACTTGCTGCTTGCATTTTCACCTCTAAGTCCATTATGTTCTTCGTGATGATTTCTACTATCTTGTCTATTTCGTTGCCTGTCCCGACTGGTATCCTAGTGCATCTGTGTTGTAGTACCTGTAAGTAATTGAGGGCTTTCATTACTTTTTCCGCCTCCACGCTTCTTCTTATACCTGTGTCTGTTTCTGCACAATATTCTATGATTTCTTGCTTGAGCCTTTTCTCGTATTCCGTTGCTTTTCCTGCTTTGTTTTCTTCTGTTATTTCGCCATCCTCCGCTTCATCTGGGTCGCTGTCGCTGCTATTCAATGTGATTGTGAGATGTGCGTCTATTTTTTCTTCTACTTCTTCCCTTGTTGCTGTCTTCTTCTGTTGTTTTTTCTTCTGTGTTTCTTCTTTTTCTGATGCGCTGGTCGTCATCGAGCTTACCGAGCCCGCCCGAATTGGTCTGATTGTATTCCCTTGTTTGTTATTTTGTAAACCCTGTTTCGTCACCTTGGGCTTGACAGGGAGCACAGGTGGGGAACTACTGAATTTGGACATTCTTTAGTTCCGCGTATAGGTGTGTGAGATAATTGCTTTACAAATTGATAAGTTTCAATCTAACAGTCGCAGTAGACTTTGGGTCCGGGGACCCCGGATGTTCTTTGTGGGCGTGTCAGAGTGTGTCAAGTTGAACCCTATATATTTAAGATGAGCAAATAAAAATATGATACATAAGAAGGTCTGCAGACTATTTTTCAACTGGAGAAAAAAAAAGTTTGCTAGAAATTATTTGCCATGTACCATGGTACAGTATTTTTTGGAAAAAGCGCCGCAGCACATACGAGTTTAAAACTTAAAAATATTGTAAGTGCGACGATTATGCCGGAATGGCCAATTCTTTGTTAAGCAGAGTGACTGGCATTTTATAAGAAAGAGTCACAATATTAAGGAATGGTTTGTCTCAAAAACAGTAGATGAGTAAGAGTTCATCACTTCCATTTATTGACTAATAACTTTTTTATTTTAACATTCATTTATTCATATTTCAGTTATTTTATAGATTAATAAAATAACAGTTTTATTGAGCAATCATAAATTGATATATTTATATAAGTTAATGATTAAAATATTTCACATTTTAATAAAGAAATTTTTTTTTAATTGTCATTAGTTTTTCTTTCCTTTATTAGTTGTCTGTATGAATGTCTGTATGTAGTATTCCATTCAATACTACATTTCTTGAATGAGTTTTAATAATGCTTGTAAACTAATATTTTTCTTTTAGTGGTGTTGCTTAGTGGCACTCCACTCGCATATAACTTTTAATTTTTGCTGTTAGCAGTGATATAGGACTCAGGAGGGGTGCAGTGTTTTTTTGCAGAAAATTTTTAAGAAATTATCTGAGTTCGCAGACAGTTTTACACTTTATCTAAGTCTGGTTGTAGGGTAGAAGCCCCTTAGGCGTGGATACAAATGAAATGGTAACAGTAATAAACTTTTGCAGTCACAAATCTGAAATTTGTTATCAGCATGAAAAGAGTGATACAACAGAAACACTTGTGACCATCACCAATGAAGACAGTGACGTCACAAAGTTATTACCGCTTATCAGTTATTTTCAATGATTGGTTCAGAAGTATTATAATGGCGGATTCGCGGATTTTGAAAAGCTCGTCAAATATGGAGATATTTCCATTTTTTTTAGATTTGAACCGATACAATTTATTTTTAATAATATTGAATTAACATATGCGAGTTTTAACGCTAAATTTTTGGTAGAATTCTAATCTAATATCAAGTAAAAGTTGTTTAGCGTAATATTTATTTATAATTTATGTTATATCAGTTTGTTGTCAATTCCTTATCTACAATATATTTTTCTCCAATCCTCTCCCTCCCCAAAAATTTATTTAAAAATTTAATTTGCCGATTACTGTGACCTTGTTGTCACTTATTATTTCTAATCTGTATTTCTTAAAATTAATGTTTAAATAAATTTGTGCTTTGTAACAAAATTGTAACTATAACATAGCTGATTGTTTAGAAAAAAAAAAAAAAACTTTTTATCTTTCCAAACTTTCATATATATAATTTCCTTTAACTTTATATTAATCTCATTTATGTGGCCCCTTTTATTATTTATAATTGCAATATGGCTGTGTCATCTACATAAGATGTGTTGCATATTTAAAATACTCCCCCCACTCCTAGTTCTTTTATATATTAAATCTTCTACTATTATGTGACTACTGGAATCTATTTTACTGTTGCTGCTATTTGTGTTGGCCCATTGGAATGTGTTTAGGAGGCTAGAAAGATTTATAAACAATCTTCGGTCTCTTAAATACATACTTGCAGGCTAAATCACATTCTGAATTTTAAAAAAGCTGCTCATGACTTGTGCACACTGAAATTTATCAAAAGTAGGTAGTTTTCTTTCTTTTTTTTTTAAATAATTAATGTGTTCCTATAAAATTTAATTTCTAGCTCTAAAATAGAAATTGTATTTTCTTTCTTTTTTACACAATATTATGCTGTAAAAACTGTTTCTTTATATTTTTATACTCTGAATTACAAATATCAAATTTAAAAATAAGATAAGCAAAGCATAAGCATGCATCTTAAAGATTTTTTTTTTAATTTAATTTATAGTTATATTTATTATATTACAGATTTTTTTTTATATATTAATCTGGCTACATTTTTTAACTTTTTCAACATTAATATAACACATTTCAGTCATATTTTCCATTGTAAATCAAAACACCCAAAAATTCATTAATGTTCATGACAATGTTAGTAGTGAACAGAAAAACCCTACATTAATAAACTGAAACACTCTACATATTGTAATATATACATTTTTTTTCTGTATGTGTGTTTGTTAGAACCAAAACTTCATGAAAGCTAACGAATAAAACAAAATATTGAGATTACAGATAAAAAGTTTTTGCATCATAAGATTTATGATCAGTGTTGGGAAATCACACCAATTTATTCATTAGTGGCAAGTAGATTTTTTAATGAGGATAGCGAATTTCTAGGTAGTCTTTTGAAAACTAAAGATATAGAAAATATATCAACTTATATTTCATGTTTCTCCCAACTGCAGTAATGTGAACATGGCATTGTGTTTTGTTATACCTTAAACCTTCCCATTTTATATATTTTTTCTTAATTTTGTACAAAAAATATATATAAATGTATTGTAGAAATGAATTATTTTTGGAGTCGTATAAATTTTGCCACACCAATTTCATTGCGTATTGCATCTTGCTAGATATTAAAACATCCTTGGTGGTAAGATTTTCTGAAAACACATCCTTGCTTATCATGAAAAATTTTACAATAAGCAGGGGTCGATATTGATACAGACAAAATTTGGGCCTATTTAGGACTCCTTCACAAAAATCCTTTTAAAAAAATAGGGCCCTTCTCAAAATTCCTCTTAATAAAATAGGTCCTTCACAAAATTCCATTCCATGAAAGCACACTCTTCATTAACTATTTTTATTTTCTTCAGTTTTAAAAGTATAATTTGCAAATAAAACAAGTTCACCAGAAAGAAAAAACTTTAACAGAATGACTTTAAAAAGTTATGCTTGGTTTGAATTTGAGTAACAGGATTTAATCTCTCACTACAAAATGTTATTTTTCACAAAAAGTGCAGTTATAAAGTTCTACTGAATTCTGTAAAGTGAAGATAAAAATAATTAAAACACCTAATAAATTTGCTTTGGGTACTTAAAAAAAATCTGCTGTTAATAAGAAAGCTAAAATTCATTTTTATGGTGAATTTTTATTTTTAAAAAATCAAGATAATTTCGAATTAAAAAAAATTGAGGGGAGGGAGGGGGTTGCATACAAAAAGTATGCTGCTCTGTGCTATTTTTATTGATAGAGGAAGGAGGGGAGGGGGAGACTAACCTTCCTTTTCTTGGATCCATACCTTTAAGTGGTTGTTTTTGATACAGGATAGTTCATTATGAATGTTTTTCTGAGTATTTAATTAAAAAATGGACTTTTATCTGCTCAAAAACATTTAATTATTGAAAAACAGTATCTATATATATGTCTTACGTGGTGCGGAAATAGGGCTGAATTTCACCTTATCATTGGCAACAACTGTAGTTTCCAGAGCTCAGACCAATGAACAGACAAGATTTTGTTAGCTCGGCCTCCAATATGGCGGTCAGTGTCAGAGCAGTGAAACTCAAGCTAGCAATTATTAAAAATAAAATAATATGAACGTAATCCAAAGCATCTGAGATGATTCCTCATTTTAATTATGAGTAATATTGTTAATTTCAAATTAATTCTCAACTCTTATTTAGAATTTATTTACGAATTTCACTCGCACAAAAAATCGGAGATAATAAAATATAAACTTTCTAGAATGCCCCTGTTGCCATCTGCTGTTGTTTTATTAAAGTAAAAAAAAATTCTTTTTCCGAAATCTATAATCAATTAGAATAATAAAATGTCGAACGAAATTTAAACAATCATTGATGATAAACTATCTTCCTACCACGTATTGTTTTTTTTTAAATGAATTTAAGCTGTGCTGTACAATATTATAGGTGCAATAAGTTTTAAACTAATTATGTTTCCAAGATCCTTTTTTCATAGTATTTAAATGATTTATATGCCCTTTAGTAGCATCAACTAAATGCATTTTTAGTTGTGTTTTCAACGGAGTTTTCAATTACTTTTTAACATTAAAAAAACTGTCAATTTCATATGTTCAAATGATTTATTGTAGTCCCTCGGGGGAGCCTGTAACCCCTAGAGGGCGCGTCCCCGGGTGGCGGATTGGGGAATGCCTTCCAATGGTTACCATTGGGTGGTAGGAGGGAAATAAAATACCTCCCGCGGACCAACAAATAGAAGTCCAAACTCTCTGAGGCAATGGCAAACCCCTTTCTATGGATAGTGCAATATTTAGCAGCGTTAATGTTACCGCGTCCGGGGTAGCCGAAGCGCCAAGAGCTGCAGTCCGGGCCACTGACGAGAAATATGATACGAGGACCTTGAACATTTTGCAATTGAACATAAATGGTACTCAGAAAAAGACTCCTGAACTTGCCGGAATTCTTAGAGAAAACAATGTGCATATCGCATGTCTACAGGAAACTAAACTCAACCCAAATTTCCAAATTTAAACCTTACAATAAAAGGTTATACTACTTTGCGAAGAGACAGGGAGGATCGCTCTGGAGGAGGTCTTGCTTTCCTCGTTAAATCAAAGGAAATTAAATTCTATGAAATACCTCTGCCAATTACGGCAGACATTGCCAGTGAGAGTAGAACGGAAGTGCAAGCAATCTGTGTAATATTACCACAACAAGAGGTTACGATTGTAAATGCTTACCACCCAGACAATTCAAGAATCAATACAGACCTCCTAGGTATGTTAGTACATACGAACTCAAATACCAAAATCATCCTGGGAGATTTCAATGCTAAGAGCCCACATGGGGATCACGGACTCTAGACTCGAAAGGTTCTCAAATTGAAGACCTTCTCACTGATATAGATTTCTCCATCATTAACAACAAAGAAGTCACATATCTCTCAAAAACAAGCGGCACGACATCAGCCCTTGACATCACGGCTATTAATCACCAATCGGCGGATAAAACAACATGGAAGATCTTAAAAAAGGCTTTTAGTGACCATTTCCCAATTCTGATCAAGATCAAACAAAAAGCTGAAGTTACCACCCAGAACAAAAGATCATGGAATTTCCGGAGAGCTGATTGGAGCAGTTTCACTTCAGAGCTTGATAGGCTTTGCGCTCTGGATTCACCACACACACTTGATGAAAAACTGCAGGCTTTTGCCTCGCATATTAATTCAGCAGCAAAAATCTCTATCCCTAGAGTAAAAAGAAGAGATGAGTGGATCCCCTACTGGAGGGACAGTAATATCAAAAATCTGATCAACGAACCTGACCAACTGAGTGCGGAACTTCAAAAAAACAATACTGAAACAAATAGAGTAAAATTTAATGAGCTTTGCAATAGAGTTGAAGAGGAGATCTCCTCTTGCAGAAGAAAGAAATGGGCAGAATTCTGTGAAAAACTAGACCCAAGAAAAGAATCACAACACTGGAAAGTTATAAAAACATTAAATAATCAAAATGTCCCTCAAAATATTATTACTCAGACAAACATCATTTCTTCTGATTGTGGAAGGGCCTGCACAAATAAAGAAACAGCATCGGTTCTTGCAAAACACTACGAAAGCAAAAGCAAACTATCCTTCAATGTAAATGACAAAAATATGATTCGGATCTATAGAAAATCCATTGAAGACTCAAAGAGATATTGTCACCGTGACATTTTTACAGAATCAATCTCAATGGACGAACTTGAATTTGCCATCGGCAAAATGGACCCTAACAAAGCGCCTGGCCCTGACCTTATTTTTGGCCGCATGGTACAGCACTTTGGCTCAGGAGCGAAGAATTTTTTGCTGGAGATCTTTAACCTCTCTTGGGCCTCAGGCAAATTGCCCAAATCGTGGAAAACGTCTTTTGTTATTCCAATACTGAAACCAAATAAAAATGCCTCAGAGTGCAACAGCTACAGGCCAATCTCACTTACTAGCACTCTTTGTAAGATTATGGAGCGCATCATTCACCGAAGACTTATGGGTTGGCTCGTGGAACACAATAAACTTCATTTCTATCAAACTGCCTATAGAGCCAATCATAGCACTGTTGATCAGCTTTTTTACTTGTGCCAATCTATTATCGACGGTCTACAGGTGAAACCTCACAGAAAAACTGCGTCAGTGTTCTTGGATCTTACAACCGCCTTTGACCGGGTATGGCGTCAAAAATTGATTCATATTATCCACAGCACTGGGATCAAGGGCAACGCGCTGATTTGGATTAACGACTTTCTAAGAGAAAGAAAATTCTCTGTAAGATTCAATTGTGTGCTTTCAAGAGCACATAGGATGTGGGCAGGAGTACCTCAGGGCTCAGTCTTGAGTCCTCTCCTCTTCCTAATGTATATGAACACTATACATCCCTATATCCATCCTGATATGAAAGTAGCATGCTATGCTGATGATATCGCAGTCTGGCACACTCACAGAGATATTACAGTGTCAGAGAATGCCCTGAACAAGACTCTGGAGGGTATTGCTACATGGGCAAACGACTTAAAATTATCCATCAATGCAAGTAAGACTAATTATTGTATCTTTTCTACTGATAGACGTCATAGAGGCACTTTTGAGCTAAACATCAAGATCAAAGATCAACAAATTGAAAAGATTGTTTCCCCTACTTACCTAGGTATTATTTTGGACCCAGAACTTCGCTTTACGAAGCACGTTGAACATGTCTCAAATAAAGCTCATAAGAAATTAAATATTCTCAGAAAACTATGTGGCACTACGTGGGGTTCAAGATCTCAAACATTAAAAAGCACATACTGTACTATTATTAGATCAGTGCTCGAGTATGCTGCCCCAGTCTGGGCCCCAGCTTCAACTTCTATTAAAAAACAACTAGATTCCGTGCAGCATAGAGCCTCTAAAATTATTATAGGTGCCGTCTCATCAACTAACATTGAAAAAGCGGAACAGGAATGTGGCCTACCCCTTTAGAGAGTACACGCAACCTAGCCACCATTAAGTTCACCAATAGACTTCGCTGCAATAGCAATGATCATATCTCTACCAGACTTTTTAATCATTGGAAATGCTCAACCAGACTGAAAAGATCTTCAACTCTCCAGCTGGACAGAGATATTAGAAGACTGACCCAACTGGAACATTCATCCCTGGATTTCCTTCTGGAACCTCTCTTTCCAAGAACACCACCGGCGAACACTAAGATTAATCTGAACTTGCTTAAACCCTGCTCTAAAAAAGAGGACCCCATAATACTCAGACAAAAGGGTCTTGAAACTATAGAAAAGCTCTCCCAGGAGAACCTGGCAGTTGTTTTCACCGACGGTTCCTCAGATAAATCCTTCAACAGAGGTGGAGCAGGCATCCTCTTCATTCTTCCAAGTGGTGAAAAAGTCAATCTTAAAATTAACACAGGTTTGATTGCCTCCAACTTCACCAGCGAACTTTTGGCAATCAAAGAAGCCCTAACTTATTACCTGACTAATTCTCATGCTATAGATCTTGCTGAAGGACTGGTTGTTTTCTCAGACTCTAAATCAGCCTTAGAGGCCATTGGAAACGGAGACACAAACATCACCTCCTCTATAAATGACTTATTTGATCAGCTGTGTTGCAGGAGGAAATCTTGTGTGCTGCAATGGATACCTGCACATGTAAACATCGAGGGAAATGAGTGTGCGGATGCTTTAGCCAAAGAGGCACGAAATCTTGACCAACCTAGTTCCACCATCACACTTGCTGATGCAAATGCAGTGGCCAGATGTAGACTTTTTAATCAGCCCTCTAGGAAGCCTTTAATCACTGACTTTGATTGCCCTAGAAATATAGCTGCACTGGCTAGGTTAAGAACAAATCACTATAAAGGAATGAAGATCCTTCCTGATGGGACAAGAACCTATATTATGTGCAGGAACTGCCCAGAAACTCAGCTCACACCGAGACACATCTTCGAGTGCCCATCCATTACCGCAGATATCTTAAAACTCGGCTGGTTACCGCTAATGGATCCACTTCGAGAGATCCTTTACAGTCCTGAAGCACCAGGGCTGGTGGCAGTGGTCCTCCGGACCTTTGACCATATCTGATCCTTTATTTATTGACTTTTTGCATATCCATGGACACGACAACAACAACAACAACATTTATTGTAGTACTTATTCCGGCTAGAATTACTAGAAAAATAAAAAGGGGCGAGCGAGCTGGGATCGCGTAGCGGTCTCAATGTGAATTGCTTTGCAATTCACGGGGGGTTGACTAGCGTTAGCGAGTAGGGGGCTGAGCCCCCTAGTTTTATAAAAATGAAAATGAACGAATATCTTACAGTTAAGAAAAAGTTTGTATGAATTTTTGATATAAACTGAATTACAAATTCATTCAATACTTTTTCATTCTAGATTTATAACAAAATCATTGGTCATATTTATTCAAGTACAGTGAGACGCCATTTATACATTTTTCATTTTATACATCATTTCATTATGATTTTAATCATGGGTGCCCACAAGGAAGGAGGACAATTGTCCCTCCTCAGATTTTAAAATTTAATTTAAAAAAATTCCTTTTTCTTGTATGATATTAAAAAAAAATTAAAATTTATTATTCTCAAATTGTTTAAAATAATTAAACACTAACAAAAATAGAACTGAGGACTTTTCATCAGGGGAGCATTGCCTTTCCTGAACACCCCATGGAAGACAATTTTTAGTTCTGTTTTACTTTTAAATTCATGTGAATTTATCTTAAGCAGGGATTCATGTGGACAGAGATCCCTGGCGAAAAGAATAATAAGCTTAGGTTCAACAGATTTTATACAACATCCTTTAGTTCTCGAGAAATAAGGAGTCTAATATTATAATGCAACTTAAAAGAGTTACTTTGTAAAGGAATTACTGCGTTGGTCGTACCTCAGTTGTTATGACATCTGCTCGTTGATCCGCAGGCACGGGTTCGAGACCCGGGCGAGCTATGTTTGTTTTTCACATTTTTTGTTTTATAAATGTACTTGTAATTATAATTTAATAATCTCAATTAAAAATTCAATTTTTAAGCCATTATTAAACATTTCTCATCATTTAAAGAGATTTTTTTTAAATGGATCCATTATTAACTAGTAAAAATTCCAAAATCATTCCTTATTTTATTAATTATAAATTAATTCAAAGCGCAAGCATACATATTACAAATTTAAAAATCTTTAACATGCAAAAAAATTTGTTGTAATTTAATTCTTATGCTAAATTTTAATATAATTATGCTTCCTACTTTAAAAAAAGAGTAGTATTATTATCGCATTGACTTACCTTGTTAAGGAAATATATAAATGATGTTTCTTTAAAATCACGAATTGACAAAATTGTTCAATATCATTGCATCGATAAAGCATATATGAAATACATTTTAAAAGTGAATAAAAAAATTAACTGTTTAATGATGTTCTATACAACGATTTAGTTACAAATAAAAAATAAATAGGTTAACATTATAATTAATGCACAATATTATAATTTTTAATTAGGATTATTAAATGATAATTACAAGCATATTTATAAAACAAAAAATGAGAAAAACAAATGTAGCTCGTCCCGGTCTCGAACTCTCGGATCAACGAGCAGGCGTCATAACAACTTAGCTATGACCAATGTAGTAATTTTGGTACAAAGTAAGTATTTAAGTTGTGTTAAAATATTAGATCCCTATTTTTCGAGAACTAAGGAGCCTTGTATAAAATCCATTGAACCTGAGACTAAGGGTCTTCTACCCTACAACATACATAAAAATAAACAAAATCTGTGATTACCAAGCTTGGTCCTCTCCTTGTACGATAGACCGATTGAATTAAATAAGAACTATGCGTCTTGCAGCGTGTATCACGCCTATATGTCTATATATGCAAATTTTATCTTAAAAACGGCTCTAACGATTTTGACGAAATTTCGTATCCTACCGTTTTGGGGCACCGGAAAACCATTGGGCTAGGTCACATGTTCGAGAAAATTCGATTAGTGGGTCATTTTGGGTCATGGTCTAGCTAATTGTAGCTAAAAAACGGCTCAAACGATTTTGACGAAATTTTGTAACTGACCATTTTCGGGCACGAGAAGACTATTGGGCTGGGTCACATGTTTGAGAACTTTCGATTAGTGGGTCATTTTTGGGTCAACGTGGGTCAAATTAATTTTATCTAAAAAACGGCTCTAACGATTTTGATTAAATTTTGTGTCCTATAAGTTTCGAACCCGATAAAATCATTGGCAATCATTAGGTCACATGTCCGAGAAAATTCGATTAGTGGGTCATTGTGGGTCAAGATCTAAAAAGCGGCTCAATTTACACTAAATTTTGCATCCAATGGTTTTTGGGCACGAGAAGACTGTTGGGCTAGGTCACATGTTCGAGAAAATTCAATTAGTGGGTCATTTTGGGTCATGGTCAAGCTAATTGTATCTAAAAAACGGTTCAAACGATTTTGACGAAATTTTGTATCCGACTATTTTCGGGCACGAAAAGACTATTGGGCTGGGTCCCATGTTCGAGAACTTTCGATTAGTGGGTCATTTTTGGGTCAAAGCGGGTCAAATTAATTTTATCTAAAAAACGGCTCTAACGATTTTGATTAAATTTTGTATCCTAAGAGTTTCGGGCACGCGAAAATCATTGGGCTGGGTCACATGTTCGAGAAAATTCGATTAGTGGGTCATTTCTGGGTCATTGTGGGTCAAGATCTAAAAAGCGGCTCAATTTACACTAAATTTTGCATCCTATGGTTTTCGAGCACGAGAAGACTGTTGGGCTAAGTCACATGTTCGAGAAAAATCAATTAGTGGGTCATTTTGGTCATGGGTCATGATATTTGAACTCAAATTTAATTTTGACCGAGCATAGCTCGGTCTTCCCTGCTCGTTATTGACATACACACATTTTTATTGACATATTCTCACACATACAAGGATTTAATATATATATATGTGTGTGTGTGTGAAAGCTATGAATGACCACTATGAATGAATATGATAAACTGAAAATGAACCTCGCAGATTTTTGTAAGGGTGATTTACATTACAATTATACTCAAAGGGAAATTGAAATTTGATGTTTGATATGTAGACATAGTTATAGATTGGAAAGAATATAACACTAGTAAATCTACAGATCAGAGGCCTCAACGTCAGCTCTACGAATCATTGTTCATTAATCTCACTAATTTTTAATATAATCTGCATAATATTTGATATCCTAAAATTCAATTTTTTAAAGTTATTTATACATTTATGGTTAGAGGAGCAAAAAGCGTTCTAAAAACATTCTAAATTACAATTTATATGGAATCTCTGGAACTACAGAACCATTTTCAAAAGTGATGGTGGCAAATTGATGGTGACAGTCCCTGCTCCAACATAGGCTATATTTTATGTCGGTGCCCTTACTCAAAAGGGGTTCCAGGAGCGAAAAACGTTCTAAAATTTAATTTTTTTTATATTGAAGGTGTTAGAAACATGAAATTTGGCATGGTAGTTACTTATGAGATGTAAATGCTCTCTAAGAACAAATTCTAAAAAAAATTCGAAATTTTAAACTGTGAGATGAGCGAAAAGCGTTCTAAAAACATCCTAAATTACAATTTCTATGGAATCTCTGGAACTACCGAACCCTTTTCAAAAGTGATGGTACCAAATTGATGGTGGCAGTGCCTGCTGTAACATAAGCTATATTTTATGTCGGTGCCACTACCACAGGTAGGTGCAAGAGCAAAAAACGTTCTAAAATTTCGATTATCTTTTATACTGAAGGAACTAGAAACTTGAAATTTGGCATGGCAGTTATTTATAAAATTTAAATGCTCTCTAAGAACAAATTCTAAAAAAAATCGAAATTTAAAGAGGTGAGATGAGCGCAAAGCATTCTAAATTACAATTTCTATGTAATCTCTGGAACTACAGGACCATTTTTAAATGTGATGGTAACAGTCCATGCTGTAACATAGGCTATATTTTACATCGGTGACACTATCACAGGGGGGGGGGGAGGGTAAAAAAACGAAAAACGTTCTACATTTTTGATTTTTTTTTCGACATTAGTGTGGCCTTATTAGTAATTTCTGAATTATCTGTGGCAGTAAAATTTCCTTTAATGAAAATAGGGTAACGAATACCACTTGGCATTTTTCAAGAATTACGCGAGCAAAGCCGCGGGTTTTGCTAGTACATTTATAAAAAAATAAGATTTATCGAAACTTCCGGAAATTTTAGAAGTAACACATTAAACAAAATTGTATGCAATGATAAGATAAACTATTTATTACTGTATTTTTTCAGATTAAGAATACATTCCTTCAGAAGAGATCTACTCCCCTGTTGTCACTTTAATTTTATGTTCTCAATTTCCAATAATTGTGCTATTTCATTATTTGAGTATAGGTCTGAATGCATACTATTGTTAGATTAATCATCTCTTTGTACAGAAGATTTTATTCTATCCTTAAAAGAATACTTATATTTCAACCACCAAACATCATATGTTGCTGAAATTGAATAAAATTTCGTTTATTAAATATACTTATACAAGTGTAAATTCCTCTTATTATACTTATATAAAATTTACTGCTTCAACGTTTTTATATTTTTTGTTTGGAAAGCGGATTTGGTCATCTTTCTTTAGTAGTTAAAATAAATTCTCATATATTTCATTAGAAAAAGTATATTAAACACTTAAATCACAGGAAAAATAGCTATTTTGTTAATTGGGAATTCAAGCGCTCGAATACGCCATCTGACGGGGAAAAGATATAACTTCTCGCTTCAGGAAAATCCCTTGCAAGCCCTTTGCATTACATACATTTTTAATTTGTTCATAATGATTATTTTTTTACACAATTTCAGGTTTCATGTGATATTTGTGTTCTGTGTGTTTATATGACAAGGTAAAAATTATCCAAATTTGAATATCTAACACTTTCAAACTCTTTTACAATAAATAATGTTTTCAATGGCACTTTAGCATTAGTTAAAGGGACAATTTTTCTGTACCGACGGCTGCGATCAGCGCCTCTATAGGCCATTTTAAGTCCCTATAAAATTTCGCGTCCAAATAATGCGATTCACTTGAATTTTCTTTTGTTGATATTTTTTGAAATATAGTATCTTGGCAACCATTTAATCAAACAGAAAAAAAAATGCATTGGAAGTTTTTGTAAAAAAATGAGTAATTAAAATGTTTCATATCTTTCAAATTAATGCATAAAATTTCACAATAATTTGTATAGTCTGATAAACATATTGAGAAAGTTTCTAAAGCGATCGAATTAAATTAAGATCTCTATTTCGTAAATTTAGTATCCATAGTTTAGCATTTACAATTATCCTAATGCGGGATTTTCTTTTTTGGTAAATGTTAAAATTAAAAAATCGTCTGACTTGCAATTGAAAAGCATTATGACTTAAAACAAAATGTTGTATATTTTTCGATCGAATGAACCAAATGTAAGTAAAAACTATACAGCTAACTCCGGGTACCTCACCAAAAATCCACCTAATTGGATCATTTTTGCGGCAGTCATCGCGGAACAGACAGACAGAAAGCAAAAATTTTTCGGGTCTCCAGAGTGAGCCTCAATTGACGATTCGGTAATACAGTACACAATATAAAGAAAAGTCACAAAAATCTGGCTAACATCGGACAGAATTGAAATTGATACTTCTTAAAAGAGAATAGCGAAGCCTATTGAAGGGAATGTATTTATTTTTAAAAACTAATTATTGTCTTCATAACATTAAATGTACCGCGAGTCGAAATCATCCACTATGAAATTGAAGTCTAGAGCAGCTAAAGAAATTTGAAAATACTGTAAGCATAAGTACCATTGCTAGAAAGATTAGTGTATAGCGGATAAACTTGCAAAAGCCGGATATGTGCTTAAAAACTTATAATGTTCATAAACTTATATTCGTACGTGCATATGCTTAATCTCCGTCAATCTAGAAACTAGCTGGGAAATATATCAAGTGAAGATAAACAGATCTACCTTCTTATACAGATATTTCACGACTTACCATCATAAAGTTTTAACTTCGAATGTTAAACAATGTTACAATTTTCATTTTAAATTGACAAATTATGAATGTGGAGGAGTGGAGGCTCCATCACGACAATGCTCCCTCCCACACATCGATTGTTGTGCAGACATGGCTCACAGAAAAGGAAATTCTACTCTTTCACTAGCCTCTCCACTCACCAGATTTAGCAGCATTGGATTTCTGACTCTTCCCCAATATCAAAATGGGCCTCAAAGGTAACCATTTTGGCACTGTATAAGACATCAAAACCAACACAATTGTAGCACTTGTGAAGATACAAAAACAGGACTTTCATCTTTGTTTCCAGGAATAGAAGCAGTGGAACACAGAAAAGGAAATTCTACTCTTTCACTAGCCTCTCCACTCACCAGATTTAGCAGCATTGGATTTCTGACTCTTCCCCAATATCAAAATGGGCCTCAAAGGTAACCATTTTGGCACTGTATAAGACATCAAAACCAACACAATTGTAGCACTTGTGAAGATACAAAAACAGGACTTTCATCTTTGTTTCCAGGAATAGAAGCAGTGGAACACAGAAAAGGAAATTCTACTCTTTCACTAGCCTCTCCACTCACCAGATTTAGCAGCATTGGATTTCTGACTCTTCCCCAATATCAAAATGGGCCTCAAAGGTAACCTTTTGGCACTGTATAAGACATCAAAACCAACACAATTGTAGCACTTGTGAAGATACAAAAACAGGACTTTCATCTTTGTTTCCAGGAATAGAAGCAGTGGAACACAGAAAAGGAAATTCTACTCTTTCACTAGCCTCTCCACTCACCAGATTTAGCAGCATTGGATTTCTGACTCTTCCCCAATATCAAAATGGGCCTCAAAGGTAACCATTTTGGCACTGTATAAGACATCAAAACCAACACAATTGTAGCACTTGTGAAGATACAAAAACAGGACTTTCATCTTTGTTTCCAGGAATAGAAGCAGTGGAACACAGAAAAGGAAATTCTACTCTTTCACTAGCCTCTCCACTCACCAGATTTAGCAGCATTGGATTTCTGACTCTTCCCCAATATCAAAATGGGCCTCAAAGGTAACCATTTTGGCACTGTATAAGACATCAAAACCAACACAATTGTAGCACTTGTGAAGATACAAAAACAGGACTTTCATCTTTGTTTCCAGGAATAGCAGCAGTGGAACAAGTGTGTGTGTTCTGATGGAGCCTGATCAGGGCCATACAGAAAGACCGCGGGCCCCGGTAATAATTTCAATGCGGGCCCCTACCATAAACCTGATAAAATAAAACCTGCTTAGGTGAAAACGTACAGGAAATTCCGTTTTAAATAGGTTTTTTTGGCTTAAAAGGTATAAATACATGTAATTTTTTTGGCTAGACCATGATTTTTTTCTCCGTTTCGATTTTGGTTCCAGTTTTTTTTATATAAGTGTAATTTCACTTTCAGAACCGGTTCCAAAATTGAAAATGTCCGCTTATAAAAAAAAACTGGAACCAAAATCGAAAAAGTAAAAACTAACAACGTTAGAGATCGACCTCAGCTTTCCTATGCAAAAAAAATCATTTGAAAATATTAAAATGCAAGCGAGATATCCCGCGATAACCTTCCCATAGACTTAACATTAGCTGGAGCGTTTCTTCGCGTGACTAGCGTAGGCTCTTAAGGCGCCGATTGCCTGACGCTATCGCAACTTTTGTTATTGTGTTTTACAATTCCGAAAATATATGTTCTATAAAACATAAATAAATAAAGGCCTGTATCTTTGCTATGTGCGTTCTACTGATTTTTAATAAAAGCTGGATTTTGTTTCGAACGTAAAATGCCTCCTGAGCATTCCTCTCCCCCTCCCAGCCAGTCCGTAAAGACGTTCAAGCAACTTCTGATTTTTGAATTTTATTATTTGTTAGTTAAATTTTTTTATATAAAAAATACCAGTCTACTTTTTCTGGTATTTATTTACAAACCAGTACCGAAGCTGGGCCCCCTAGAAGACCCGGGCCCTCTGTACGGTCCTGAGCCTGATGTACCTATATTGTGGTAATAAAGAGTTACAACGAAATTTCGGAAACTTTTTGATTGCCACTCGTATAATGAAGACTCTTATTTAAGCCCAATTTATCATTCGATGCTACGCATTTAGCACTATAATTTCCACGCTCCGATCTGCAAGCCAGTAGACATTTCATAAATATAAGGCACCACTAATGAAATTCTTTACTAGCAAGATGTTAAGTAATTTGCAGTCACCGATGTTTAAAATAAAAAAGGGTCGAAGCAACTAATGGTGTTTCCCAATAAAAACTTGTAGACAGTTATCCTTAAAGGAAAAATGTTTATTATTCGAATTGACAGTTCACAAAAGCAGAACATTCTCCACAAGCTAAGAGTCCCTCATGTTGCAATGTTAGCTATGGCATTGCGCCGATTTATAGCTCCATGTAAATAATCAACCAGAATCTACATCATTAAACAATGGTAACAAAGATATTCCATATTATTAACCAAGACTTTACATAAAAACAGGCGTGTACATAAATTTTCAAAAGGAAGCAATTTCCATCTTTCAAAATGATACAGCAACTTTTATTAAACTTACAAGGAAAGAAAACCGTAAAGTAGTAACCTAACATGTAACTTGTTGTACGTTTAACAGCAGGCATTAATCAAATCCAAAGTTAAAACTTAATTACTGATTCTTGAGGGGAGGGTTAACCATCATGATACTTCAAGCATAAAGTTAAAAATCATCATCACTTGCATAATCTACAAACACAAGTCAAGAACTGCATGAACCTCATATTTCAGTAATAATCCACCAACTCAAACTCACAACTAACCTTAAAGACACAAGCATTGCTGACAAGAACCAACAGCTGGATGAGAAATGCTGAACTAATCACATAGTTTCAGTACTCCTCGTAAGCATAAAAAAGTAAATTTTACTTTCATTTAATAAATTGTAACTTTACTTAAAAAATAAATTTTTACTTTACTTTTAATATAATACTGCACAACTTTTCAATTAATTAGCTTTTATCAATCACTTTGTCTATAATTTACTACTTGAAATGGTTTGCTGAACCACCAAACCATTCTAGCACATAAACAAAAGATGGGTGTCTGCAGTAGGAAAAGGTCCTTCCAGACTGTACCGGGAGGAAAAAATAGCTTCCCTATTCCTTGTTTTTAAAGAATTGAACTAATTTTACTCAAACAGGCAAAACTAAAATGCGGAACCCGATTATAGAAGATTCGCAGTTTTTGTCAATATTGAATTTGTATGGGAATTTAAAAAAAAAAATTAGTCAGGTATTGCCAAGTTGGCTTCATTTCTGGCAACCTATTTTTGTCGCCAAACTCGGAAAATTTTGTTATATTTTCACCAATCATGACCCCCTTCCCAAATCACTGTCCTTTCAAATGTTGATATATATATAAGTTTATATTTGATTTTTGTCTTGCAATAGCACTCGTATTTATATACCGATTCCAATGTAACTAAGCAAATATACAGGACTTACTAAAGTTTCAATCAAGTTCGTTGACCAGTTTCATACCCCCATCTTTTTTCAAAATGGCAGCCATCTAAAGATTTCAACCCCAAAAATATATATAAATACAAAAAGTTTATTTTCTTAAATGTTCGGCCTAGACACAAATATTCCAGAACATTTTTCTTCCCACTTCTATTTTAAAAAACTGGCTGAGATACATAGCAGTTTCAAATTCAGACATTTTGAAAAAGATTCCTCCATAAACGGGTTTAAATTGTAAGTTTTATAGAACGTGGTATCTCGAAAATCTTCTTTCATTATTCTAGCCATTGTTCTAACTCTCATATGCTTAAAACTACATAGTCATATCCGGAAGATTCACACTAGGCTTGGTGATACTTTGCGAAATACCACCATATTTGGCAGAAAAAATAGATTAGTATTAATGAAAACAACGTGGCGAAAGCTCACTAATTTTTTGAAATTCCCATTTAAATTCAATATTGCCAAAAACTGGGAATCTTCTTTAATCGGGTTCCATGCATTTTAGCTTTCATGTTTTCAAGTAAAATTAGCTGAATTCTTAAAAATAAGGAATATTTCCTTCTGGCACAAGCCGGAAGGACTCTTATCTGTTGTCTTGTTTCAGAATGTCTTGTTTTTAACAAGATACAAAATGATTCACAATTTATTGTAACTACAACTGCAAGATCACATTTTTATTAAATCTACTAGAATTTCTTTTATCTTAAATAGAACAGGCATATTTTTCATTATGCTCTACATTGAACTCCTGCCACAAACTGGCATTTATATATTTAAAGTGCAAAGAACATTCTGTCAGTTTCCACATTATTTTTTCCACACAAAAATGGTCTCATTGCGCATGCTTCAACGCTGTTTTGAAGGCTTCTCTCCTCAGAAATGGGAAACCTGTTTAGCCTAGGGAAATTGAAAAGGGTTGATCGAAAACGGATGGGGGTGCAATATGGCCACTGCGTTGAAAGCTAATTTTTTAAAGAACTCATATTTTTATTACTAAATATGCATATTTTTTTGCGAAATTTGAAAGAAAGCTTGGATACAGTTATAGTTATAACCAATTGAGAGTTCAGAAGATGAGAACTATTTTTTTTTAAATTGCTATGTTAAAGGAGCCAACGCGAAAACAAACAAAAAAGCGAGAAGAAAAAATTTCTTTTATGACTAGATAACAATATTTTTTCACGAAATTTTTACACAGGCTATAAAACTGTCTTATTTATAACCAATAAAGATTTCAAAGAGTTCAGATAAAAATAAATTTTTATTATAAAACTATGAAACGATCCTAAATAAAAAAAGTCCTTCCGGCCTGTACCGGGAGGAAAAGGTAGCTTTCCTATATCTTCGTTTTAAAATTTTAGCTAATGTTACACGAAAACAGCAAGCTAAAATGCAAAGAAACGTTTACAAAAGATTCGTTAATACTGAATTTGAATAAGAAATTCGCCAAATTATTGAGCAATAGCCAAATTGGCTTCATTTATGAAGACTTATTTTGATCGCCAAATTTGGCGATATTTCGCCAAATGTCGCCCAATTTTTCCGCCAATGTCGCCAATTTTGGCGTTAACGGATATGAATATATAGTTTTATGCGTATGATTGGGAAAATTATTACAACAATGAAAGAAAATAATTTGCGAGTAATCGCGTTAATGTGCTGTTTTGTTTCAAAATGTCAGCCACCCTAGAATTTCAAACTGCTCTATCTCAGCCATTTTTTAAGATAGAGGTAAACCAAAAAAAGCTCTGGAATCCTTGTATCAAGGCCTAACACGTAATTAAAAAATAAATTTGAATTTTTAAATTTTTTGTATATTTATTTTAGATTTTAAGTTATTTTACATCTTTAAATGGCCGCCATCTTGAAACAAGATGGCGGACCAAGCTGGCCAACGAACTCGGTCGAGACATTAGTGACCTTAATACACACAATTAGTTTCATCAAAATCGATTCATAATTACGGGCGTTATCGTATGACATAGGTCAGATATATATATATATATATATATATATATATATATATATATATATATATATATATATGGATATATCTATATATATAAATCAACATTTGGACGGAGGGTGGTTTTGGGGTCTGGGGGTCATGATCGGTGAAAATATATCGAAATTTTCCGGAACTGCTTTCCTCCGAACGGCTGCAATAGGTAGCTTTATACTTTTTTGTATTGAAAGCTACCTAAAACAAGAAAATGAGTAATTTTATCCCTAAATATTAATATTTTTTCGCGAATTTTTCCTTTAAAAATATAATTTCATACAAAATTGGGTTAAAAATATAAAATAATAAAAACTTTATTTAAATTTTTTTTTTTTATCAAGGTCCGGGCGGGTTAGCTAGTAATGGTTAAAAGGCCTTTCTATGCTAATTGCTAAATGGGGAGTTGCACAGAGAATTTAGAGTCTGAAAAAGTGCGTTTAAAAATAGAGGAAGAAAATTTGAAGTATTTAAAGTTCATTTTACATTTCCAAAAATAATTATTAGCTCTTTTTAACACTTTCCAATATAGATGAAAAGTGTTTATGAATTTGGTCTGTCTGTCTGTCTGTCTGTGCTCTAACTCGCGTAAATATTACTCAGATTGTCATGCAATTGATATATGTTAATGAGGTTTACTATGCATCTTCGGTATTGAAAATGAAGTATGTAGCACTTATAGATAATTTACAGGGATCAAGATTAATATTACATTTGATTACTATCATAAGATAACATTTGTATACTATCAAGATTACATTTCACAGTTTGTGAAGATGCATGTGAATTGCGATGCTACATGAAATGAAGTGAACAGATGAAATGTTTTTAAAACAAAACATGGTTGCCTGTGCACTAGAGTTGAAATTTGAAAGAAAAAAAAGGAAGACAAAAAATTCCTGAGATCAAATGAATAAATAAATACATAAATTTATGAAAGTAAGAGATGGGCAGGAAACAATAAAAAAAATCCCTGACGGCTCAGCCTACAGGCACAGGTAGATTTCGAAGACGCAGACCGTGGGGCGCCTGTTTGTTGGGAATTGCAGAAGAAATGACCTTTCTGCCATGATGCGGCAGTTGAAACCGTCCACTTTGAAACCTAACTTGTTTGCAAACGGAGCTGGCAGGGATTTTTTTTGTTTTTAATGTTTTTTTTTTTTTTGCTGTAAGGGTTGGTCCTATAAAAAACTTGTCAGTATAAAAGTTTTAGATAACATTAAGAGGAGTTATAATAAATTTAAGCGGATTTGATATCTTTTGAATTGACGAAGTCTTGAATATTTTTTTTCTAAAACCCCCTTCCCCCCCCCCCCTTGGGACCATTTTTAATGATATCAAAAATCTGTCATACATACATTTTCGGCCCTTTTCTTAGAAGTAATAATAACTTTAAACAGATTCGATACGTATCATAATTAAGAAATTATGGGGTTTTTAATGTTTTCACAAAAAGCCCCCCCATTTCCACCCCCTTGGTCCAATTTTGCCCGTTAACGAACTTGACCGAGATTTTATGCTCCTTGATTTTATGTATCAATTTGGAAGAGATTTGTGCAGAATTATTGTGTCCATAAAAAAGTGACCTAGATAGATAGATAGATAGATAGATAGATTTATAAAGTTTTGAACTGAGGGTGGTTTTAGGTTCTGGGAATCAGAATCGGTGTAGATCTGCAAAAATTTTTCAAAAATTCCAACTTAGGGGAGAATGTAATAGGTAGTATTTCTTACGAAATCTACCTAAAAATACACTATATGGTCTATGGGGAAAAATTGTCTACGGTGAATTTTAATTTTTACACTAAAAAGAATTCTGTTACATTATAGTCTGTGGTGTCAGCAATTGGCTTAAAAATGCAAGTTTTCTTTCTTTATTGCCAACAACCACCTCACTTTTGAAGTAGCAGATTATAAACAAAACGTATCACTTAAAATAATTCATCCTGATAAGTATAAATGTAAAATAAAGGGGAAAATAAATACTCACAAATTGTAATTCTTGACATTTCTTTATTAAACTTGAAGAAAAACAAAATAACTAGTTTTCAGTCATCTTTTGACACATTTTAACACTTAATATTTCACATTCTTGATCCCAGGAATTAGCAGCATCATTAGAAATTTTTTTTTAAACACAGCCACGTAAAGTGAACTTTTATAATGTTGTAGAGAAAAATTATCATCCAACATAAATAATATCTTCATAAGCGCAAGTGCTTACAAACACAGCAAGTCAGAACATAACCTCACTGCTGTGTAAACAGCATTTAAACAGATGGCTATTTAACATCAGCCAATCAAAGCAAAGAATCATGAGTCATTCACCAAAAACTCATAAACATATGCAAATCATTTTGATTTGCATAAAATAAATTTGCCTACAAAAATAATTAAATAATTTACCTACAAAAATTATCTGAATAGCTCAAACTTTTAAACCTACCACAACCAAAAAAGAATTAAGAAAACATGACTTCAAAAGATTACATTTCACAGTTTGTGAATATGCATATGAATCACGATGCTACATGAAGTGAAGTGAAGAGATGAAATGTTTTGAAAATAAAACATGGCTGCCTGTGCATCAGAGTTGAAATTTGAAAAAAAAAAGGTAAGACAAAAAATTCCTGAGATCAAATGAATAAATAACTACATAAATTTATTTATGAAAATGAGAGATGGGCAGGAAACAATAAAAAAATACAATACATGGTCTATGGGGAAAAATCGTCTGCAGTGAATTTTAATGATATTACACTATTTCAAACATATTTAAACTGATATTGTATATCAGTGAGGTAAACTACAAGAGGCTTACTATATAACAGGTTGTGCATAGTATTCACCGTTCATTTACAGGGTCATACAAAATATATTGGTTAGAGTGCTGTCTAAGAACAATAATTGCTGGAAGTGTGTTTTAAACTGTGATGCGTTCTAAAATTAAACTAATTTTTTGCATATTACTTCGTGTGTATAAATTCTATAAATGATATGAAGAGCAGCACAAAAGATCTCGAATGAATTCCCATTTATTGACAGAAATTGCTAAAGGGGAATTTTACATTTGTGCTACAAGTTTTCTAATCCAACTAAATTTTATCATACTATGTAGTATATATACAAATTTATACATCGTATACAGGGATGCACAAAATGATTGTGATATTTTTCTGACTATTGATGGTATTTCATGAACTTGGTTATTGAAATATATTATGCGTTTTCCCAATTATTTACTTAGACACTTGGGCGGGGCTAGTTGAGCTTAAGCCGAAAGGTAGGCCTCCCCACCCAGTTTGACCTTGACCTTGTTTACTTAGACATCATCACTCATCTTATTAAATGGTGAAATTTTGTTACAGTATTCTGGAAGTGTTGGAAAGTGTTTTGTAATCTATGCTTAAAGCATGATTTTTCGTTCTTGTTAAAGTTTATATAGGATTACTGAATTTCATGTTTTATAATGTTCTTAACTGGTTAGCTTTTGGTAAAGAGTTTAAAGTGTTGCAGCAACTTGAGATGCACCGGATGTGAATTTTTGGTGTATACCAGATACCGAATATCCGGCACAAAGTTTTATTGAATATTCTGTATCTGGCCGAATACTTTCTTGTTTTTAATTTCAATAGTAATATTTCTATTTTATGCTTGCTTGAAGAAGAAAACTTTAAATTATTATAATTTTATGTCATTCAAATGTTAATAATAAATTTAAATTCATTTATTAAGTTAAAGCTACTTAAAAAAAAGGCTTTATAGTAATTAAGTATTGAAATTTAATCATGTTTTCTTTTGCCTATTCTAATATACGTAGTAATTTTTTTCTTTTATTCAGAGTCATTGAACATAAAAAGATAAACAATTAAGTAATTTCTCTGTTTTTCATACTTATAAATCTTTGTTATTTATAAATACTAAACATCCTATTGAAGCGGCTTTTTCTTTTCCTACATATTACATATTAGTATATATTATTACTTACTTTTCCTAATATGACAAACATTTTCTGGCAGAATTTAAACAGAGAAGCTCCTGATTGCAAATATCTTGTTTTGTAGTATAACCCTTTGAGGGGCGGTATACCACCTAATTTTAATTGCATTCGAACCAGAAACTTTTAATTAAATTTTACTTTTTAAAACTTTGACGGGAAAAGTTGAAAAATTGCTTTTCCTTATTTTTAACTAAATTCTTTCGTAAATACCGGTGTGAGTTCGACGTTACAGGAACAAAATTGCTTGCCCCTGAAAGGGTTAAAGGGGACAGTTAACTATTCAAAAAAGTGGCACACTTCTTTTTATGTTCAGTATTATTTTACCACAGCTGGTTTTCTTTCCATCCATAGACAAAATATTGACAAAAGATTCAATAAAATCATTTTTACTCTAGGATTGTTGAAAACACAAGAAAAAAGAAACCACCAGAGGGGTGAATACTTTTTCTCAAAAGCAAGTATTATTTGTGCTCAAAAACGTAACAGATTACAGCCTGAAAATGCTGAGCACCTAATACTCCTACATCATAACTCGCCCTTCATAAAATTTATTTATAAATAAATTTTTGTCATATTTCAAACATTATATTTTCATTTATATATAAACCATATAATTTCACTTTTTGTGAAAATATATGAGTGTTTCTTTCTATTAACATTGTTTTAATGGGATAATGTGGGTAAGAAACAAATTAATTCCATACTAACATTTTCTGATTCCCCGTGTGGTGACCGGGTTAGAATAGTCCCAATGTAGCCCATGCATGTCATAAAAGGCGACTAAAATAGGCTCCCAATCCCAAGGTGTGTGGTACCGTGCTGAAGGGATGAATGGCATCTGGGGTATAAGGAAAGGGCAACTGACGTCACTGTTGGTTCCATTACTGTTGGTTTGGGAGAAAAACCTGTTCTTTCTTTACGACTCCTACAGTACACATGATATGGAGCGATTTGATTGGTCTACGTTAAACTGGTTTGTGATATGATTGGCCTACGTCGCCATGACGATTCCTGCAATGATAGTTGCGACAAAAATGCAGTGGTAGATTGGTTGATGGAACTGTTTGTTTGTAAACATGCCCTTTCCTTATATGATGTCACTAACGGTCCCCTCGAGAAACCAGGCGGAACCTCGTTGACCATACGCCTTTACACCTGTATAGGGAGGTTAACAGGTGTGGACCTTTTTGTTCCTCCCAGTTCTCCGGTCCAAATATGGATGAAACAAGAAGAAGGAAAACAGAAAGGGTTGGGTTCTCCCCTGGGAGGTACCCAATCAGCTTGTGAAACCGCTTTGTTGAAGCCGGGTCCTAGCACCAAGGAGGAAACCAGCAACCCTGCTACTGGTGGAAGTGACGATGCGAGCACTAGCTTGCAACACACTAACAGCTGGGGGGCAGGTAGTACTCACAAAATCTGAAAAGCACAATAAGCGCAGAGTACAAAAGAAAAAGCTAAAAGCCTCAGCAGTTGAACCAACTGGAGAAGAGAAGGTAGGGGGAACCAAAATACTTAGGTCTGAGGTTTCAACTCCTTCTCCTGCACAAACAGCATTGTCAAAGAAACCACAGACGGAAAACCGGTCACGGTCATTTGCACATGCGGTGAAGGCAGTCAAGATGGCTATCGTGAGGGAATTCTTTCCTTCCGAAAAACTTTCTGTTGAAGACTTCAACTGCATTCAGATGGAGATCCTGAAACAAGTTGACCTGATCCCTTCTGGGGATCTTATGCCTAAAATTCAGAGATCTGCATTGCAGGCTGGATCCCTGATCATCTACTGTGATGATGTTGAAACTGGGGACTGGCTCAAAAAGATATTTGATAACAACAAGGAGGTTATTGGTGGCACGACACTCAAAGTTATGAATGCCAGTGAGCTACCAAAGCCTGTGAAGGTGGCATTTAAGACCAGAGATGTGTACACAAAGGAGCCCAATCTGTTGCTAAAGCGGATCAACCGGTTAAACCCGGAGTTGAAGTCGGAAGAATGGCGTGTTCTCCACAAGTTGGTAGAACCACATTCTATACGATGGATCTTTGAGGTTAACCGGGAGGCTGCCGAAGCGATCAAGCGGGCAAACTTCGGTGCATACACAGGCCTGGACAGAGGAAGATTTAAAATTATAAATGATCCCAACACCAAGGTGAAGGAGAAGTAGTGTTTGACTGAAACACAGACAACCTCCTCTCAGGTGAGTGATTCAGATATTCTTTCTGATAAAGATAGTGAATTGCTTAAAATTAATGATTTGGTGATTGAAACCAGTTCTGAAGGAGCCCTTCAACCAGACTCACCCTTATCTATGGCTGAGATTGAAATGGAATTGCAGGTTTTGAATGAGCAAGATCAGCAGGTTAAACCCTTACCTGATGTTGATGGGAAGGGTAGTACCTCTTCCTAATTTTCTTGCTGCCTCTATACCTTGTTTATGGATAGCAGCTGTAAAGTAGCACAGATCAATCTTCACCATAGTCGCTCTGCATCAGCCATTCTTGGCAGAGGGTTGACTAGAGGTGATTATGACATTGCATTAGTTCAGGAACCTTGGACCCTTAATGGTAGAATCCTGGGTTTGAATATTAAAGGGTATAAAATCTTTTATGATGCTACCTGTGTGAGGCGTAGGGCTTGCATTCTTATTAGCTCTAGGCTTAATGTGCTAAATCTTATTAATTATCTGGATGATGACAATGTTGCTATCAGGGTTATTTATGAGTTTCAAGGACATAAAGATGAAATCATTTTAATGTCTGCCTATCTTCCTTATGAAGAAAAGGATCCTCTTTCAGAGAAAATGAAGGCTCTTATTGAGCACTGTATTGAGGATAAATGGAAATTAATTATTGGTTGTGATGCTAATGCTCACCATGTTACATGGGGCAGTACTGAAAACAACAAGCGTGGTGAAGATATTCTTGGAGACATATTAGGCTTTAACCTTTGTCTTATTAATAGGGACAATGAACCTACCTTTGTAACAAAGAACAGAAGGGAGGTCATTCATCTTACTGTATGCAATAGCTCTTGCCATAATTATATTAAGGATTGGAAGGTGTCTGATGAGGTAACTATGTCTGATCACCGGCTAATCATTTTTTCTGTTACAGGACTACAAGATTTGTAACAGAAGGTAGGAACCCCAGAAAGACTAACTGGGGTTCCTATTATGAATATCTGGAGGGCTTCTTGAACAACCTAGTTGGTAAGTTGTCCTCGATAGCCGATTTGGAGCTGGCCGTTGACCAGTTGCAACATGTCATCCTCCAGTCATATTATCAAAATTGTAATGCTACTGTTACTGACTCACCAAGGTTAGTTCCTTGTTGGTCTAAAGAGCTCAGTATTTTACGTAGCAAGTGCAGAAAGCTCTTTAATAGAGCTAAAAAAGTGGTGATTGGGAAACCTATAAAGCTTCTCTCACCACATATAATAAAGCCATTAGGGATGCCAAGAGAAATTCTTGGAGGAATTTTTGTAATGGCATCAATGATGTTTGTACGACGGCAAAAATTGTAAAGATTACGGCCAAGAACAGGAACTGTAGCTTAAATATAAGCTTTCAAATGGCAACTTTACTAATACTGGAAAGGAAACATTAGCTGAAATGCTGAGTGTTCATTTTCCAGGTTCCCGTGTTGTCACTAGTGCTACTCCCCTCTCTCCTATCTCAACAAACAGTTGTGGGAAGAGAAAGTGGGATACTGCAAAGAAGGTTGTTACCTATGATAGGGTTGTTTGGGCTATTAAGTCCTTCAAGCCTTTCAAAACGCCTGGTATGGATGGCATTTTTCCTGCCCTTCTTCAGGAAGGTGTTCAGCTCCTTGCTCCGGTACTTTGTAGAATTTTCAAGGCATGTATTGCCTATGGACATATTCCAAGTGCCTGGAGGCATACTAAGGTTACCTTTATTCCAAAAGCAGGGAAAGATAACTATTATGAGGCTAAATTTTTAGACCTATTAGTCTCACTTTTTATCTGTTAAAAACAATGGAGAAGCTTATTGATAGGTTTATTAGGGAAACAGTGCTGAATGCTTTTCCGCTTTCAGACTCTCAGCATGCCTATCAGCCTGGCAGATCTACCGATACTGCTCTGTATAGTCTTTCATTCATTTTGGAAAAGACTTTGAAATCCAAAGAAGTTGCGTTGGCAATTTTCTTAGATATTGAGGGTGCTTTTGACAAGGTCCCTATTTACACTGTCCTTCGGGCCCTAAATAGGAGGGGAGTTGATGCAACTATCGTCAACTGGATCAAGGTTCTGTTATCTTTTAGGTACATTAATGCTTCTCTTGGTGGGGACAGTTACACTGTCCATGCAAATGCTGGGTGTCCACAGGGGGGTGTTCTCTCGCCTGTTCTTTGGTGCCTAGTTGTTGATTCTCTTTTGAATGACATAACTTCTTCAGGCCTGCCTTGTATTAGCTATGCTGATGATGTTGTTGTCATTGTTAGAGGCAAATTTATAAAAACTATTTGTTCCATTATGTCTGATGCACTTAGACGTATTGAAAAGTGGTGCTATACTGAAGGGCTTTCAGTTAATCCACATAAAACCACAATGGTTGCCTTTACGAGTATGAGAGATCTTTATGTGCAAAATATTGTCTTCTTTGGTCAGGCACTCACATTCTCTCATGATGTCAAATTTCTTGGCATCTACTTTGACTCTAAACTTAGTTGGAAGAAGCACTTTGAATTTTGTCTGAATAGGGCAAAAAAAGTCTTTTGGACCTGTAGAAGTGCTATTGGCAGAATCTGGGGTTTATGTCCAAAGACTATCCTCTGGATTTATAGGATGATCATTTGTCCTATAATTACTTATGGTTCCATTGTGTGGTGGTCTAGGACAAAGCTGGATTCAGCTAAAAAAGAATTAAACAAGCTCCAGCGGATGGTCTGTATTGCTATGACTGGCTGTATCAGAACCACTCCTACAGCTTCTCTTGAGCTTCTGCTTAGGCTGCATCCCCTCTTTATGTGTATAGAAGCTGAGGCTATCATATGCATGAGGAGGCTTAAGTATTTAGGTCATTGGAAGTCTTATTCAGACTATTTGTCTTGGAAAAATTTTGATGGTGATGTTCTTGGGTATCCTCTTTTTGGTATGCCTAGTGATGGCATGCCTGTAAAGTATGCCTTTGATAAACCTTATCAAACTCTTTTGCCCTCACGTGGTGATTGGGATTCAGTTCCTACCCATATTGGTAGGAAGTGCTCTATTTGGTATACGGATTGCTCAAAGATGAACAAGAACACTGGTGCTGGTGTCTGTTGCCCTGGTTATGACATTAAGTACTCGTGTTCTTTGGGCAATTTTTCTACTGTCTTTCAGGCTGAAGTCTTTGCCATTCTGATGTACTGCAGAATTTATTTAGACATTGGCTGTAGGAATAGATGTGTTCACATTTGTTCTGATAGTCAAGCAGCATTACTTGCTTTAAGTAAAACTGTTATTTCCTCCCATACAGTTTGGGAATGTTATATTTTACTCTGTCAACTGGCAATTAACAACAGGGTCACTCTCTACTGAGTACCTGGGCATTCAGGTGTTTCTGGTAATGAGTTGGCTGATGAATTGGCAAGGAAGGGATCTGTTACCCCTTTTGCTGGTCCAGAACCAGCTATTAGGATTTCAAGTAATCTTATTAGGACTACTGTCTTTAAGATCTTTAGAAAGAAGCAGTATTATGACTGGCGTAACATTAAAGGACAGCGGCAAGCAAGGGAGCTTAACCGTGGTTGTCCTAGTGTTAGGCATAAGGAACTTTTAATGCTGAGTAGGAATGGCATTAGGAAAGCCATTGGTCTTTTAACGGGGCAGTGCCCTTTAGGAAAAGGCACCTTACAGTTATGGGTGTAAAAAATGACCCAACGTGTAGGGGTTGCCATGATATGGAGGAAACGACCATGCATGTTTTATGTGAGTGTGAGGGGTTTTCTTCCTATAGGTTTGAGCACCTTGGTCGCCATATAATTGAGCCTTGGGAGCTTTATGACATTCCTTTGAGATGTCTGCTGAATTTTGCTTCAGGTACTGGCCTTTTTTAGGACTATTTTCTGGGGTTAGTACAATAGACCTCTGGTTGCAGTGCTAGGTTCTTTGAACCCCTCATCTTTAAGTCTAAGTCTAAACATTTTCTGATAATGTTAAAAATATTATTTAAAAAATGAGTCACTATTCGGCTGGACCAAATATCCGGTTTGGGTGCCGAATAAGCAAGATATCCGATGCATCCCTAGCAGCTACTACAGTAGTATGTTCCTAGAACTAATAGTGTTGGATTGGTTGACATTGTTAATTACTGTAGAAAACATGTGGTATAATTTAATAGTTTTCTGCTGTGTCATATAAGGGTTGTTTATTCACATAAATATTATATGATGAAAGAGAATTTTGTTATATTTGTATATCTTGATTGTTAAATTTTGAACTGTGTTCTATATTCCATTGCCTAATATATCTATATAAGATAGGGAAATAAAAATTATACATACACATATACAGGTCATTTTATGGTCAAAACCTCACCTCCTAAGTATTTTAAGATATTAAGCTCAGATTCATAGAAAAATGAATAAATATCCAATGACAAGTGTCTATCTCTCTTGGTTTCAGAGATAAGTAATTTCAAAGATATACATAAATTTTTGCATTTCATGCACTACAAATTTAGTCTTTTTTTGTTCTATCGTTAGAATGTGTCTGATTTGGGTTATCATATATCAAATGTACATTTTTTTTTCAAGATCAAGCATTTTGACTTTTCATATGTTGAAAAAGGAATTTTTTTTTAATATATGTTACTCTTATTACATTATTTATACTCTTATCATACTACTCTTTATCACAAACTTTAGCAAGCTTTGTTGCTTCAAGAAAAAGGGAACACATCCAAATTGTCACTGATCTTAACCCTTCCCTTACATGAGAGTAATCAAGACATTTTACATGGATTAAAACAATATAAGGTCTATTCTTATCATCCATTTGAGAAGATTCTGAGCTCAGAAAGATATTTTATATGTGACTTATAGATAATTTATATATATAATTTAAGAGTTCTGTTTTATGATTATTATTATTACCTCGTATTATTGGTCCAGATTGCACTCAATAGTGTACAAATGACTCAGCCAATTGAAATTTGCATGTCAGAATAGAACTGATAAGACATAATGTATGTAAAAAGGATTTTTTTTTTTAGGGTTTATGTATATAAACCATAAAGTTATCATTGGGTATTTATTCATTTTTATAAAAGTTGAAAAACTTTCAAATGGTACTATCACCCATAGGCTAATTAATTGTTATTGAAACTTAATTAACTAAAATTATAATTTTACATACACAAATCATATTTCATGTTTTATCACTGAAAAGAAACTGAGAAAGTTATCAGGAAATCTAGTAACAGACTGAGTCACAAGCTCAGTAGCAAAAGGCAAGCAAGAGCTCTGTTTTACGATTATATTATTACCTCATATTATTGGTCCAGATTGCACTCAATAGTGTACAGATGACTCAGCAACACTTGAAACTTTGCATGTCAGAATAGAACTGATAAGAAATAATGTATGTAACAAGAATATTTTTATTTTAGTTTATGTATATAAACCAGAAAGCTATCATCGGGTATTTATTCATTTCTGTATGAACCTAGCTTATTATCATAAGACTGTGAAAAGGTCAGGTAGAAAATGTCATTTTTTGGGTTGACTTGACATGGAATGACTCATACATATAAAATCGATACCTATTACACATCTATACCTTTTATAAATATAAAATCTATACCTATTACACATCTATACCTTTTATACATATAAAATCTATACCTATTACACATCTATACATTTTGTACATCTATATCTAGTAGACACAATTTTTTTTGTTGGAAGAAAAATTGAATTAATCAAGTACAAAGTTGTTACAAGATTGTGCATTTAAGGAAAAAAAAGAGATAAAGGGAAAAATTTATTCTCTAAACCTAATTTCAATCCAGTTGTCCCAGAGAGATATACCAGTTTAACCCCATCACAACAAATAAGCATTATGCCATAATGGGTAGATACAGACCTCAATTTTGACTACAACTATTTTCAAATAGAAATTTTTGCCTTATTTAATGACAGTTATCCTACGATTAAATAAGGCAAAAGTTATAAGAAATAGTGGTGCTTAAAAATTATATACATGATGCTTGTAGTGAAGGCGTTAAGAATTGAAGAGAATAATACTTATCAAATAACAATGAGGAGATTTAACATCCTATTGGGAATTCAAGCGCTCGAATACGCCATCTGGTGGAAAAAAGATATAACTTCTCCCTTCAGGAAAATCCCTTGCAATCCCATTGCGTTACATGCATTTTAAATTTGTTCATAATGATTATTTTTATGCACAATTTCAGATTTCATGTGCTATTTGTGTTCTGTGTTTATATGTCAAAGTAAAAATTATCCGAATTTGAATATCTAACACTTTTAAAGGCGTTTACAATAAATAATGGTTTCAATGGCACTTTAGCATTAGTTAAAGGGCCAATTTTCCTGTACCGACGGCTGCAATCAGCGCCTCTATAGGCCGTTTTAAGTCCCAATTACATTTAAACTAATGGCTTGTCGTGTGCATGCATAGAGATATGTTTTTTATGATGAGAACTTTTTGATACATTTTTTAAATGCATTTTGAAAAAAAAAAAAGAGTTTTACTTATTATGAACTGTAATAAGATGTTGTTTCACATAGCCTCTTTGAGAAAATGTTTTGCCGCATATTTCACAACTGAAAGGTTTTTCCTTTGTATGTTTGCGGAGATGTACTTTTAGATTGCCATACTGACAAAATCCTTTCAAACATATTTCACAAACAAATGGTTTCTCATTTGTATGAAGACGAATATGTGCTTTTAAAGAAGCACTTTGAGAAAATCTTTTTGAACATGTTTCACAAACAAATGGTTTCTCATTTGTATGAATGCGGATATGTGTTCTTAATGAACTTTTTTGAGAAAATGTTTTCAAACATGTTTCACAAACAAATGGTTTTTCATTTGTATGAGTTCGAAAATGTTTTACTAGAGAACCACGTTCAGAAAATCTTGCCGAACATGTTTCACAAACAAATAATTTTTCATTTGTATGTCTTCGAAGATGTTTTGTTAAATCAGAACTTTCAGAAAATCCTTTGGAGCATACACCACAAATGAAAGGTTTTTCATTTGTATGGCTGCGGATATGCTTTTTTAGAACATTGCTTCGGGTAAATCCTTTTGAACATATATCACAAACAAAGGGTTTCTCATTTGTATGTGTTAGAAGATGTCGTCTAAAACTTCTGTTTTGGGTAAATCCTTTAGAGCACACATCACAAAAAAATTTCTTTTTATATGTATGCATTTTTAGATGAAGACAGTTCTCAAATCTTTCATTTGTATGTCTTTACAGATGATGTCATTTAAGATTTCTTTTTAGAGTATACACTTTGATGCATATTTCACAAACAAATGGCTTGTTATTTGTTTCAGACTGAAGTTGAGCCACTGACATTTTCTTAAATGAAATGTAACACTTCACATGTAATGCAAATTACTTTTAAGTATGCATACAAAGTTCCTTTTTCTCTTTTAAAAAACTGTCCAGTTTTTCTTCAATAAAAAGGATTAACATGTTTCATCTGCTTTTGCATCTGAAATAGAGAATAGGTAATTAATTTAGGGGTACACTTCTTCAATTTTATGTTATTTTAATTTCGCCTTTTGACAAATTTTTCTATCTTTAATGAGGGTTTTACGATTTAATATGTATATTTTTCAAATACTATTTGCATAATTTGCTCTTTGAGAGATACATTTATATGCAGTTATTTTTTGCACCAGTTACATACTTCAATAAAAAGTTTATCAGTTGGAACAAAAAAAAATTCATATAAATCAGTTGAATACAAAATTAATCAACATTTTTCTAATGGTAAAAAAAAAAGGTAAATATATAAATAGAACTTTCTTAGATAATGGATTAAAAATACGTAACAGATTAGGGTGTAGCAAAAGTTGAATGCCTGAATCAAAACTAATGCAAATATCTGTATTTATCACAAAAAAAACCCTTCAAACACATGAATCAAAATAGGTGCAACCAAGATTCAATATATTTTAGCCTGCCAATATATTCGCTGAATATCTTCAACAATTTTATTGCATTTATCCTTTTCAGTCCTGAGTCCATATAGGTGGACATGAAGGCCCCTCATGAGCTACTTGCTACCGTCCCAAAGACCGCCTTTTTCTGAATGCTTGATCAGACTCTTTAAAAACTGATTTCAATACTGGAAAAATTTAAAAGGTAAATTCCACAAATTTAATGCACCAAAAAGGGGAAGGGTTGGACTCGGGGATCTGAGATCTTCAGACGACTGCTGTGGCTTTGAACACTATGTTCATCTCAGGCAGCAGTCAGGTGTGAGTGGGCTGGCAGACAGCCAAATTCGCAGAGGAGGTGGCGGCGTCGGACCGTCCCAATGTCCCCATGCCCTTTCCTTGATGCTTGACTGGACTCTTTAAAAGCTGAATTCAATACTGAAAAATTTAAACGGTAAATTCTACAAATTTAATGCACTGAAAAGGGGGAAGGATTGGGTTTGAGGCTCCAAGATCTTCAGACGACCACTGCAGATTCGAGCTCTATCATTGTTGAATTCAGGGGGTGGCCTGGGGGGGACATCCCCCCCCCCGGAGCATTGCAATGTCCCTCCCAGAATATTTGAGATTTTATGCTTTTAATGGTTAAAAGTACACTTTCCTTCTTAGAACTCTACAATGTCCCTCCTAGAGCCACAGAAATCCCTTCCGGAGAAAAGTGTCTGAATTCAACACTGAGCTCTATGTTCGTCTCGGGAGGCACCCAGAGGTGGGTGGGCTGGGAGATTGCTGAATTCACAGAAGAGTAGGCACTGCCGGACTATCCCAACATCCCCTGCTCTTTTCTTCATGCTTGAACGTACTTTTTAAAAGCTGATTTCAATACCAGAAAAAATTTAAGCAGTAAATTCCATTGAATTACACCAAATGTGAATAAATCATGAAATGTGCAAAAATATAATATATTTTTTTTGTAAAAACACCTAGCTAATCTTATTTTCGTCATAAGAAAATTAAATTTTTTATGTTCAATATATATTAACAACATGACAGAAAAATAGCTTATCGAATTTATTCTTCTGTTTAGTGTAACGACATAGACCAGTGGCCACAAAATGTGAAGCTTGGGCAGTGGTCAGAAGTAGCTGCTACTAGTAGCGAAACTACTGTAGTTGCTACTTTTTGCAGTAGTTTGTAGTGTAGCACGCTACATTTTCAATAATGCAGTGTAGAGAGTAGCGCAATACAAAACATCCGTAGTTTGTAGCGAGAACCAACGCTACTTTTAATGCTAATTCAAGGGTGAGAAATGTACCATTCTGCAATTCATGTTGCCGAAATTTGCTTCTTTTGTGCAAAATTTGGTCTGCTCAATAATTTGCGAATCTCAGCTGCAGCATATAACAACGTATCGCATGAAGTGATAGACTTTCCCCATTGACACTTGCTGCTAAAATCAAGTACTAATCTACCAAATGAATTAATTTTCTTTTCTGGCAACACTTTTCTTTTTACTCATTATTAAGTCTTCATGTTTTAACGCTGGTTTCTTATTATTCGGAATTTCTTGATTTACATATTTATTTATTATTTGTATCTAGAGTTGATTTTCTGTAATTTTCTAGATTATAATTTCTTTCTTAATTTTTCTACGAAATTTAATGTGTGTATAAATTAACGTTTTGGAGACAAACACGAAACATTTTCTTGTATATTATCTTTTTAATGCCCTCGATTATGTTGCATTCATTTAATTATATCCCGGTAGACGCGATATAATGAGGGGTCACTTTATTATTTAATTTGTGTCTTCAATTTCTAGTGCAAATGGAACCCGTTGACAAAATCTGAAAGTAGCGAAGTAGTGACTACTTTTGAAAAGTAGTTTGTAGTCGCTACTTTTTAAAACAAGTAGTTGTAGTTAACTACATTTTTGATAAAGTAGTTGTAGTTCGTTACAATAAAAAAGTAGTTTTTCCGACCCCTGAGTTTGGGCTAATATTCATGGATTTGAACACAGCGCAGTCTGGATGCAGTAAATGTGCAAGATTTTCAGGCTTCTCTTTGTTTGAGAATGACAATTTGGGTCCCTTTCCGGTACTTTTCTGTTATACCAACACCATTCTTGCCAAACGTAATAGTAGGTGCCAAATGAAACATTAAAAAAAAATAACATTGTTGGTCTGAAAGTGATTATTAAAAAAATATAATACTTGAAAAATACAGACTTTAATGAATTCTTTTATTAAATCAATACAAATACAGTAGACTCCCTTAAATCTGCATAGCTTAAAACCAGAGGTTGTGCAGATTTTAGAATTTTGTCGATTTCTGGTCACTAGTTTGTTTACATTTTTTAAACAATAATTTGAATTTAATAATGCACTCGAAATTATAATGAATGCTTATACAATAAAGTCCAATAATTAAGTAAAATAATAAAAACTAAGAAAATTAAAAAAAAAAAACATTTAAAATATTAAAAGTAAAGGTCAAGTAAATAATTAATAATGCATAACTAAATATGCATAATGATGATGATGTAATTTTTCCTGGAATTATTCAGTGAAACTCGTCTCATAAATGCACACTAATAATTTACATCAAAATCTTAAAATAACAAAGTTTTAATTTCTTTTTAGCCATACTGAATAACCAAAAAAGCTTGATTAAAACATAAATTATTTGGTAAAAATATTGTGATCACCACTTAATATCAGCACTATCTTGAATTTCTTCAAAAATAAATTTATACTTCCTTCATGAGAAAACAGGAGTTGAATCATACTAACCAGAATTACATATTAAACTGTGTACAGAATGATATAAAAATTAAAAAAAAAACTTTATTTCACACCTACATCTCAACTGTAAATTTCATTGTTTTCATTGGAAACAATGTGCGGATTTTAGGGTTGCAGATTTGAGGGAGTCTACTGTATAATGCTTAAAATAAAATAACAAATAAATATTATACAGTAAAAATTTAAACTTAAATTAAACTGCAGGCATGAAATTGTAAATGTTTCTTAACAATGCAGTAAACATTTCATTTTTTGAATAGATGTTGCCACATGAATTCGATAAGATGGGATATTAAATAGAATAGGATAGAATTTAATTTTGGTTAATGGTCAATAAACGTTTACTTTGTTCTTTGGTTCTATGTTCAATTTTTAGTGCTAAATTAATACATAATTCATAAGTTTCAATTAATTAGAAAATAATTATGCAAATTCAGGCCTTTAAAATTCAACCAATGAATAAAATTTAGGAATATCAGCGTAGATGACCATGCCATTGTGATAATTCACAAAATTGCTAAGAAATGCTTAATATTTCATTAATTGACTTTTATATGTCCTAAAAACCTCTATTATATTATTAATCAGAAATTAAAATGATTTTTTAAGCAATAAAACTGAAATGAAATTCTGCATACTTTTATCTATTGTTTATTACATTCTTACGAAAAAACATCTGTTGCAAAAATTTGCTTTTGCTTGCGATTACATGTAATTTGTTTTTCTGTGTGAAGTTTTAACTATGTCAGTAATTTAAATCCTACCATACAAAAAAAAAAAAAATAAATAAATAAATAATTGTAATTGCTCAGTGTATTTTGCCGCTTCTTGTAAATTCTCAATATTGCAGGAAACATCTCCAGTATCAGTATCTGTTTCATCCTCACTAATAGAGTCGAATTTTGTCGTGAAGGAATATAATCGCATTCATCAACTGATTTTTCTTCAGTGGGTATCTAACTCATCATCAATATTAATGAAAATTCTTTTGAAGTTTCTTATGATGAAGTTTCTTAACTTCAGATACGTTTCATTAATTCTCTTATTTCGCTTAATTCTTCATATGGTGTCGGAAATATGTGTTTCATTTCCTTTTAATATAATGCCTGCTTTTCTGAAACATTGTCGTGCGCTTTCCGTTTTTATGTTTTATTTTTACAACTGAGGAAATCCAAATTATAGCATTAAGAGCATTAACTAATTTTAGCCAGTTCTCAAAGTGTATCCATAGAATCTAACTTTGAAAGAATGTGGCGTAATAAAAGCTTTCTGTTCCAGGCTTTAAAATTGTGTACTACGCCTTGATTAAGTGTCTGGGATATCGGAGTTGTGTTTGAGAGAAAAACATAATTTTAATATTGTCAAATTTCAAATGTTATGGATGAGAAGTTGCATTGTCCAAAAACAAGAGAACTTTTCTTTGTTGTTTTTTCCTCCTATAATCAAAGGAAGTTAACCATTCGATCATTAAAGGACTGGTCATCCATGGTTTTTCCTTCGTTCTCCACATAATACCAAATTTATTAAATTGGATTTTCTTTGGGAAACACCTGGGTTTCAGAGATTTTCCAATTATAAGAGGGATTTTGAATTCTCCTAAAACATTGCAACATGATAAAACAGTGAGTCGCTCTTTCGACATTTTTAGGCCGATACCGTCATCCTTAGAACACAAAATCTTATTCGGAAAAATTCTGAATTCATCGGCTTTAAAAATCTTTCTCTCCTCATAACCTTTACAAATTGATTATAGTCGTTAATGCCATTCCTCCACTTATTTAAGATCTACAGATTTTGCTTCTCCACATTTCGTTTTTAAAGAGATGCTGTGCTAAGACCGGCACTGTTCCAGCCATCCACTGGATGCCTTAAAATCGTGTTATCAGAGTTCTTTAGCAACCTCTAAACCCTTTTCCTGAATGAAAGGCCCACTGATAGGAAAGTTTTTTGAACGAAGTGAAGTAAACTAATTCAGAATTATAGAATCATTTTCAATGGAATCAGTCTTCCTCAATTTCAGATTTTTGGTGTTCTCGTTAGAGTTAGTAATCCACAAATTTCTTTTTTCTTCTTTATTTCGTAAAATCTCTCCCACCTGTGTTTTACCTATTTTAAAACATTAAGGAAGTATCCGTAAACTCTTTCTCTGATACACTTACAATTTCATATTTTCCTTTTAAAGTTAATCGTTTTCGTTTTAAGGCCATTCTCAAAACATTAATCACAAACAAGACTAAATTCACAGTACGTGGAATTCAATATTTTCAAAAAATGATAAAAATGGTGTTAACATATTTTGATGCTTTGAATAATGTTTTTGAGTGACAATTAAGTCTCAAAAATCAAATAGTAATCGACATTGTGAAATAGCCTTTTTTTCCTGCACTCCCATTTTCTTTGCACTTTTAATTCTCACTCCCAAAAAATCCCCCAAAATTTCCCAATAAAAAAAAAATAAAAATAAATAGAATAGAGTCATTATTTTCTTTGTTTTATAAAAAAGTAAAAATAAATAAATAAAATTGTATGTTAGTTTTCATTAATTATTTTTCTTTTGCTCAGAATATGTGACGCCATGTGACGTCTGTTTTCTCTCTTCTATGTTATGCAATGATGTAATTCAGTTAATTACTTCTTGGATTTTACGAACGTTCCTATTAAAATAAAAATATATTCCTTTTTTTTTTTTTTTTGTCAATTTATAAGATCGTCTGAAAAAATTTTTGAGCTTGGGTACAATGAAACAAAAATAGTCAGAATATAATCTATCCTGAAATTTCAAGACAATTGTAAAGCTGGTATTCATCTATATACACGAAGTTTCAACTCTGTAAGTTATATAGCTTTTGAGAATGGCTCTGTGACAGACAGACAACGGAGCGGGAGTAATAGGGTTTCGTGAGATGAAAGAAACCCTAAAAATGTAAATTAGGCACAATATTTCATGGTGTCATTTCAGTATAACCTAGGACACAACATTTTTGTAAAGTAAACTGGCCAGTAATGATAACATAAAACACAAAATTCAGTCTGATAATGCTTTATGCCTTAAATTAGCATATAATTGTACAAAAATTCCAAAACTTGCATAAGTAAAAATATACAAATATCTCAAAAACTGGACATGATTGAGAAAATCTAGAACTAGATTCAGAATCAGCGCAAAAAAACTGAATAAGAAACAACTATTTATTTTTTTTTGGGGGGGGGGGGGGGGGGGGAGGGACAGAGAAAAAGTTCAAATTTGCTGTACAGTGTTGTTTTTCAGATAAGGCAAAAAAGGTTTTCAAACATGAAAGCAATTTGATTTTTATATTTAAAAAAAAAAAAAAATGTATTTGAAATGAAATGAAGCTTATTTACCTGAATATGATTACATTTATAGGCATTACATTCGATTACATGAGGATCTGTAGACAATAGGACTAGTATATAATGTCATAAACAAAAATAATAAAACTGCTCTAACTTGGTTATTTAAAAATATATATTTAAGAATGCTTTTGACAGATGGGAAAATATGCTTGTGATTTTTTTCATAGTAATATAAAAAAATATTGTTATTTTTTAGTTGTGTCACATTATAAATAAGAGTGCATAAATGCTGCACATAAAAATGTGAAATTGCAAATAAGAGCACTCGGAATTGCCAGATGCAATTCTGAGGTCAAAGAAAATGCTAAACTATAACAATCAGCTTTCAGATTTTAAAAGAATAAAAAGAGAAATTTCATTTTTAAAACAAAGAATAAAGGCAATGGATGACAAAAAAAAACTATAACAATCAGCTTTCAGATTTTAAAAGAATAAAAAGAGAAATTTCATTTTTAAAACAAAGAATAAAGGCAATGGATGACAAAAAAAAAAAAAAAACCTAGCAAATTTTTCTTTATAAAGTTATTTTGGAAAAGGGAGGATGCACAGAAATTCATGCTTGTTGCGAGAAAAAAAAAAATTATCATTTTGCCGCTGATAATTACAGTAGAGTACCGCTAATCTGCAAACCTGTAATTCGCAAATGCCTGTAATCCACACTGTATAAATGAATCTAAACAAAAAATTTTAATTCTTAAAAAATAAATTTCTCAATGTCAAAAATTTTTAACCCCCCCCCCCCCCCCCCCCACACACACACACAAAGCTTTAATCATCTTAAATATGATAGATATGCACCATTCATCAATTAAACTTACTTTTTACAATTTAAAATGTAATATACATAAAAATATTTTATTTAACTATTTGTAAAGTAAATAAAAAAAAAAATTAATTTACTTAAAAAAAATATTTGTATTAATGAAAGATAGTTATTTAGACATTATATTTAATCTCTCATCTAGAAATAATTACAATTTATAAAATGGAAGTAAAGCAGTTTATAGAAAAACCAAGCAATCAATTCCTTAAATCAATGTTAATAAACATCAGTAAATGCATATTTAATACTTATACAATATTTACAATATTTGATAAAGGATGGTTAAATTTCTACAAACAAATTTTATAGTTTAGCAGCCAGTCATGGCTATTTATAGAAGACTAGAAGAAACAACACATCAGAAACATAAACCACATGTTTTGTTTTAATATAAACAACTATTGATCATATATTTAAAAAAGGTATAAAAATCAACAAATTATTTTTGAAATAATTCTTACTTAATTCATATGTATGTTTAAGTGGTAATTTATTTATTTGTAAGCATTAAGAATCTAAATTTGTCCAAAATACGAATAAAAAAAGTGTAAACAAAGATTAAATATGCATGACCTGTAATCTGCAAAAAGTCTCCAGTCCGCAAAATGCTTGGAACCAAGCTGTGCAGATTAGTGGCCTTCTACTGTATTAATGGTACAGTAAACACTATGAATAACGGACATCTCAGGAACACAGAATTTATTTGCTGTTCAGAGGTAACAAGTGTACAAATATATAGATGTTGGGGATCAAAATATTGTGAATTAAATAGAGGTGAACATTATGGAAGTTTTACTGAACTCTTATGTTAGCCAGGTGAAAATCTCACAAATAGTAGCTTTTCTTTTTCTCGCCAATAGCAGCTTTTCTTTTTCGTACGTGTAAATCTGAAACATTACTTTGATGTTGAATTAAAATGTTTTGGATTATTGTGCTGTCAAAAAACCCATTTTTTGAAGTTTTCTCTATATAAAGTCTAATAAAGAATTTTTTTAAATTAAATATGGCTAAATTTTTACAGCTTGTTCTGACTAAGATTTTAATGTTGAGCATTTTTGGTACTTTTTGGTTAGCCGGGTGCCAGGTATATACAGTAGAAGATCTTTATAACGCAATTCTATATAACGCAATTCTCCATATAACGCACAACTTCTCAGATGTAAACAATGAATTTTCAGTTAAGAAACACCTGAATTCTCACATTATAAATAGTTGCTATTCTCTAGAGGACTAAATTTGATACATTCGTTCAAATTTATCTCCTTAATTCAGAGCTAAATACTGAAAAAATTGCTATGATTTGATACAGGTATGTTTGGACAATGTTTATAAAGTAAATTTAACAATGTGTGGCATGATCCATATTATGCAAAAAATTATAATCTGCACAACTCCTGGTAATAAAGAATGCAATATAAAGATACTCTAATGTTTTTAGTATGTTTCACACATATTTGACCATGTTTTGCAACATAAATTTAATGATGTGTGAAATGGGATCTATATAACGCACAACCTCGTGTTTTTAGGTTTGCGTTATAAAGATCTTCTACTTTACATATATATATACGTACATATGAGTATATGTATATGTAAATATGTGTATATATATGTGTGTAGTGTATATATATATCCATGTATATATATCACTGGTGTCCAGCTAACCGAAAAGTACGGCATTTTTCATTTTATCACTTTATTACAAAATGGAAGCCAGCCAATCATGCCAGAATTTTTTTTTAAAATGGCACTCTGGGAGTGCCGACAGAAGTGAAAACTTGAACAATTACGTGTGTATTTTTTGAATCGTCAGGAAACGTTTTATTGTGCAGGAAATACTTTTAAATGAAGTTTTTTTTATTCATTATTATAAACTACTACCACAAAAATTATATTACAATTTTCATTTAATACGCTATTGTACATTATAATATTATATTATAAATTGAAATATTTCATTATTTTCATTTTTTCTTTTTATATTACTTCTGTCTATTTTTTTTTTCTTGTGCTCGTTAAATTATAATATTTTCTGTGTTTTGTTATTTCATTTTCATCTTTTGATTTGGTCTCGCGAGTTGAGTCACTTTTATCTGTTTTCACCGCGCGTGCTAAATTTATCTTAAAATAATTTTCTGAATTATTTTTATTCATAATACCAATCATTTCATTTTCTGCACGTGAACTATTTCCTTTTGATACTTTTGCTTCATTGTATGAATTGGCAACATAATTTAATTTTTTATCGGAATTATCTACAACTTTAATGCAACCTACTTGAAAAGCATTGCACTCACCAACAATTTTAATTCCCTCTTCATCTATCGCCAACTTTAGTTTGCTGATCACGTCTTGCCCTATTACAATATCGTATGCGAGAGATTTTGAAACATAAAATTTCGTTGATATAAGAAATCCATCGACACGTATTTCATACACAAAATATCCAATTAGATTTACGGTTTCTCCACCAATGTCAGTTAATAAGATATCAACAGAAGACAAATTTGGCGACCCAATATGACATAACATTCGTAACTGAATAAAGAAATATAGCTGTCTGTATCAAACAATAGATTTGCTTCTTTGCCTTTGATATTAATTATTTTACCCGTTCCATTAGGCTTAGACTTATTTCTGATTCGAATTGTAGCAATGTTAGCTTTTTCCTGTACATCGGCATTAGGATTGTGATTTTGGTGATTATAATTTTGATAGTTTTCGGTAGAGTCTTGACCGAACTCATTAGTTTGACAGTTATTGCTATTATTACACTGAGACACTATGTGGCCTTGAGAGTTACATCTATCTAAAACACCTAATTTGAGATTTATTTCTTTTGTTTTGGTATTGGGTATGAAAGAAAGATTGTGAATTTTCATTTTTACTTACTTCGGGTTTTCTATCTTCAAAGTGGTGTGAAATTCTATGCATGGTTTTAACATTACGTCTCGCCGCATCATAATCGTCTAGTTTACTTACTAATACGTCTACATTTTTAATTTTTGGAAGATCATCAATAAAATGTTCTTTCATTTCTATAGGTAATCTTTTCTTAATTTGATCTACTACTATTAATTCTTTTAAGGATTCAAAATCAGATACTTTAAGACCGCTAATCCATTCTTCCAAATGATTTCTTAATTCAAATGCTAAATCGCACCAAGTGGCTGAAGATTCTTTTTTATGTGACATTAATTTCTGCCTAAATTCTTCTGGCGTCATTTTGAAGCATTTAAGAAGTAAATCTTTTACATAATCGTAATTGTTCGCCAATGTTTCTGGCTCTCTAGCTATAATATTGGCGATTTCTAACGGAATTAAACTTAACAAATGTGTGATCCAATTTTCTTTTATTATATTCATTCGAGAAATTTGTTTTTCAAATAATGCTAAATAGAGACTAATATCACTTTTGCTGTGAAAGTGAGATATTAATTTAAGCAAATCTATGGTTGCTTACCTGAACCAGCTATTGCAGAATCGTCGCCAAATATACAGTTGTGTCGGGGTACTTTTCGGTTAGCCGGGCACCACTGATATATGTACATATATAAATACATATGTATATACATAAATTTGTATATATATATATATATATACATCCATATATATGTGTATGTATATATATGTATCTGTAGATATGTGTAGATATATGTGTATGTGTATATATACATGTATATATATTACTGGCACCTGGCTAACCGAAAAGTACCGGTGTCGGTAACAGTAACGGTAACAGTGTCGCGAATTCAATGGTTTTTTCCCATTACAAAAAATGCCCAACGTGCCTAAAGAAGTTTTCACTTCAAAAAAAAACTTTTCTAAAAAATAACCTATGTTACCTGAAAAAAAAAACACACCTGACATAATCAGCTGAAAATGAAGCATTTTATTACATATTAATGGTTTAACATAAAAAATACATATAAATTTATGTAAATCATTCTAATTATAACAGGAAAATCTGTACAAATGAAGCTTATGTTTTGTCAGAATTCTGCAATAGTTAGTTTAAATTATTTTTTAACTGAATAAGCTCCTTAGCTATCTTTAACTATTTTTATTATTCTAAATAATGTTTATAAAAACAGAACAAAACAAAAAATTGACTTTAATGAAATATTTGATGTAGTACCAGGATGGTTTTTTTTAGGAAACATTTCACTGTGGGTTTTTTTTTTAGATATGGTATTATTTCTTCTTATAAATGTAATGAGCAAAAAGCATGTACTTTAAAAGTTGTATGTATATTAAATTAAATGAATGATGTCAATAGAACAACATTTGGCAGTTTATCACCTATGCCAAGCTAACATAAAAGTACAATTTTAATTTCTGTGCTTAAAATATTTATTTAATGATTAGACAATGTTTCTATTTTAGTCAAAACAAACAAGTTAATTCAACTTTTATGCAATTTGATTTTTTTTCTTTAGTCTTACCTGTGAGTTTGATATTTCCAGAAAATCAAATTTCTTTTAAGGTGGCAACTGCTATAAGAAGTGAATTTTCACTCATCAGATGTTGCCAAATGCAAACATTATCCCTGTTCTCAGATTCAGCCACCTTTTTCTTTAAACTCAAGTTGTAAAACATGGATGGAAGTTATAATATCTGCAAGATAAGTACATTTTTTTTTTTTTTTAATTTTACAAAACAGAAAATTCTATACAATTTTTAAAAATAATTATATTCAAACTACTTACTTATTCACAAATTTAGAAAAAAAAAATGTTTACATATTTACAGAATCTAAAGAAAAATATTAAAATTCACATGAGTTGTATTTACACTAAGAATGTTTATATATATATATATACAAAATTTGACATCAATTTAAAAGTAATAAGTTCTGAAATTTACCAGCAACAGTTGCATACCTACAAAAACTACCAAAAAATCCTTATCAAATAAAAAATATATTTTTTTAATTATTATTTAATATGTTTAAAAAGACGTTGGAATTGTTTTCATATCTCAAAATAAATTGTCAAATAAGAAATTATAACATATACAAATGTATCAGTTTCTCCAGCAGTTTAAGAAGGGTACTGTACTCTGCCAGTTCTTTGTTTAAAATATAGGACCCTTATTGCTCCTCATCCAAAAAAATGGTGTCCTTTCTGTCTTTTGTTCTAAAAATTTTACTTGTATAAAATAAAAACTGATTTGTTTTGTCTTGCAAAGACTGTCGTAACTTTTAAATATTATAAGTGTCTTTAAAAATAAAATAATAAAGTAATCAAGAAAGAAAAGTCATTGTGTCACGCATAGATTATGAAACACTTTCCTAAAGACTTTTCGGTACTTACGTATTAATGCCACCGCAGCAGAAGTTGCAGTAATGCGGCAATGAAGAGCAATCTTGTTGTTCGCACGCGCACACAGTTATCTTTTGGATTCCTTGTTGCCTTGTTGTTTGCTGATTTTTGACGCCATTTTTTAGTGCTACAAAAGATTGGCGGCACTTAAAAACCTCCAAATCTGTAGCTGTGGTGGCGTTAATACGTAAGTACCGACTTTTACTACTAAACATCTAAACATTTTTTAAACCTGGTAAAAATTCTGATATATTTCAGATTAATCCATTAAAATGAGAGCTTATTGGAACTTATAAGAATAGATACTTTATTTTGCAATTTTACTATTTACTCAACTGAACTTTCGTCAAAAAAAAATTCACATTTTTCTATTTATCAAAATTAGCTTATGTAGGTATCTCAATAAATATGATCTATGTTAACACATCGGCTGATAAGTTCCCGGTCTGACACACAGATGGCATTGCAATCGCCGAACCGATGTTTTTTTTTAGTAAATACTAACCTTTAAAAGGTAGTAGAAAAAATGTCATGACGATTCACCGTGTGGATAAAACATTACAGTGGTTTTAGTTGAACGACTTTGTTGATAAACAAAAAAATGGATAAACAAAAATATCAAGGATTGTTAGTTGATGGGAAAAAACACTGTTCAAACAAAAGCTTGGCTTGATAAGCGTTATCTGGACACTGCACCAGGTAAATCAACCATTATTGACTGGTTTGCTGAATTTAAACATGGTCGTACGGACACCAGTGATGCACCACGCAAAAGACGTGGTTACTCCGGAAAACATCAAAAAAGTCCACAAAATTGTTTTGGGGAACCGTAAAGTGGAGTTCCAGGAGATAGCGCAGACTCTGAAGATATCTAAAGAATGTGTAGGTTTTATTTTGAATGAACATTTGTCTACGAAAAGCTGTTGTCAAAGTGGGTGCCGCGTGTGCTGACTTTTGACCAAAACCAACAACGAATCAATGATTCTGAGCACTGTTTGGAGCTTTTTCGTTATAAAATTATGTTATTTATTATAGAATTATTATTATTATTTATTTATTAAATTATTATTATTATTATTATTATTATTATTAAATTATTATTATTAAATTATTATTATTATTAAATTATTATTAAATTATTATTATTATTATTAAATTATTATTATTTATTATTAAATTATTATTATTTATTATTAAAGTTATGTTATTTATTAAAGTTATAAAGTTATGTTAAAAAGTTGTGTTTTCTTTATTAAACCGGGAACTTATCAGCATCCAATTATCTGAAAATTTTTAAACCATACAGTTGTATAACATAAGATATAAATGAAAAGGGTAGCTCTAATTCAGACATTTAGAATGATATTCGAACATGACATATGTGATTCACTTATTTGCTATCTTAAACATCACATTTTTCATTTCACAAATTAGAGCCCAATATGTAAAAATACCTACATTCAATTTCTAAATTCATTATTTTAACTATTTGGGATATTTGAAAGGCTTGCCCATTATAATTTAAATATATACACAAACATAGACACAATTAACTTCTAGAGCGAACATTTGTTTCATGAAATTTTCTCCGAAATCTTGGCAAAAATAACACAGAAAAAAAATTGATATTTTCAAGTTACTCCCCAAGAATGAATTGCCAAGCAAACAAGATTTTTTGCCAAATTATAAAGCATCTATGACATTATAATAATATATGATGTATAAAACATTTCATGATTTATGTGGCCAACAGTTATAGTCATGTATGATATAGATATATGACATGTATATAATGACATATATGAGTGTTTGGATTAGGGCTTAATTTGCACCAGAGCCCATTCTGGTACTTCTCTGTTTTTAGTAAATATTTAAATATTAGCCAGAATTCACCGGAGCTCTTAAATATTGAGCTGTGGAGCCCAGTGCAATAACGCTTCTGAAAAAAGAATCTTAAATTACTCTTTCCTTTCCCTCCCATCTCCAATCTTTTGTATCAAGACACTTATAAGTGACGTAATGTGTCGCTCATGGAAGAGATGGAGATGAAACAGGCTCAATTTTTATATCAGGCTCAAGCTCAATCTGTCTTCATTTGCCAACTATTCATTTTTTGTGTGAACACTATTTCCGAATCATAATCCTGAGCTTATTTAATTGCTGAGTTCTGCGATTAATTAACATTAAGATTAGGCAAAGGTTTCTATTTGGAAGTAGTAATAACTAAAAAGTGGAATAGTTGATAGTTAAGTAACACATAGGCTGATAGTTCTCGGTCTAATAAAGAAAACACAACTTTTTAACAAAACTTTATAACTTTAATAAATAACATAACTTTAATAATAAATAATAATAATAATAGTAATAATAATTTAATGATAATTTTATAATAATAATTTTATAATAATAATTTAATAAATGAGTAAAAAAAATAATTTATAATAAATAACAATTTTATAACGAAAAAGCTCCAAACAGTGCTCAGAATTATCAACTCGTTGTTGGTTTTGGTCAAAAGTCAACACGCGTGGCAGCCACTTTGATAACAGCTTTTTCATAAACAAATGTTCATCCAAAATAAAATGTACACGTTCCTTGGATATCTTCAGAGTCTGAGCTATCTCCTGCAACTTCACTTTACGGTTCCCCAAAACGATTTTGTAGACTTTTTTTATGTTTTCTGGAGTAACCACCTCTTTTGCGTAGTGCATCACTGGTATCCGTACGACCACGTTTAAATTTAGCAAACCAGTCAATAATGGTTGATTTACCTGGTGCAGTGTCCAGATAACACTTATCAAGCCAAGCTTTTGTTTGAACAGTGTTTTTTCCCATCAAATAACAATTCTTGTTAATCCATTTTTTTGTTTATCAACAAAGTCGTTCAACTGAAACCACTCTAACGTTTTATCCACACAGCGAATAGTCATGACATTTTTTCTGCTACCTTTTAAAGGTTAGTATTTACTAAAAAACATCGGTTCGGTGATTGCAACGCCATCTGTGTGCCAGACCGGGAACTTGTCAGCCCATGTGTTATATGCAGATAGATGTATTTAAAACTTTAATCTTGCTAAATAAAAAAACAATGCTTTAAATTTTGAAAATAATGTATGAAATATAAATATGCAGATTGGAGTGATGGCGGAGGGGGGGGGGGGGTATACACTACGCGTGTTAGTTCTGCAAAATATTAGGGCTCTGATACTTTTTTCTTAGAAATTAAGACCTGGTTTGGATTATATATATGTGTATATATGATGCATATATAAGCTTTGCAATGATCTTGGCGAAATCATAGCTGCAACATGGGCATAATCATAATTGTGGGGTACTATAAGATGAAAGTACCAAAAAATCTCTAAGTAACAAGAACAATTTGCTATTCAATGGATGTTTTTAGTTTAAAATTACAAAGTGCTAATCGCTTTTAGAGTAGACAGAAAATCATTTAATTTTTTTTTTTTTTTTATCATTATAAGTAGACTGTTAGCACTTTCTACTTAGGAGAATTCATTCATGGATTGATGGATCTACTTTGCCTTTTAAATTATTCAAAGAAATCTCAAACGATAGAACTATTCATCATCTCCCAAAATATATTCCAAGCACTTCCAAAGTGCAAAGAATTTTTTTTTTATTATTATTGTGTTTAAAGCCAAATTTTGAATTACTTTAATACTTCTTCTATAAACATGAAAAATTTAAATTTTAAAAGGTGAGCTTCTTTTTTTATTTTATGCAGGGGTCGATGCAGATTTTTATTCTTAGGGCCCATTTTGTGAAAAGTAAATGTTATTTTTGTGAAAAATAACATTTTGTAATGAAAATTGAAATCTAGTTACTCAAATTCAAACCAAGCATTTACTAACAAAAACCTTTTTAAATCCATTTGCTGAAGTTTTCCTCCCTCTTGAACTTGTTTGTTTGCAAATTACACATTTTAAAACATCACAAAGTAATAAATAATTAAATAGTCAATTTTTATGGAAAAGAATTTTGTAAAAGGGCCTTTTTTATTAAAAGGAATTTTGGAAAGGGCTCTGTTTTATTATAAAGAATTTTGTGAAGGGATCCCATTTTATCAAATTGATTTTTGTGAAGGGCTCCATTTTATTAAATTGATGTTTGTGAAGGGTCCATTTTATTAAATAGATTTTTGTGAAGGGGCCTTAAATAGGCCCCAAATTTTGCTTGGATAGACCCTTGTTATGAAATAAAGAATTTGTGAATGTAAAGATTATACAAACAACTTGAAAGAACCACTTTAAAATACAGAAATTAAAACAAAGCTATGAACGATGTGTATATACCTATATTTTCTACTTTAAAAAAGATATAAACAATTTTGTAAGAAAATTTCTGCAATACTAATTTTTTTGAGGGAACCACCAAGTTTATTAAATAGAAATTCAACTGTGCATTGCATACATTAAAGGCAATTCAGTAGATAATGAACATTGTTCCTGATGAGAAACGAAAAACACTATAAAATTACTTTGTGTGAATAAATAAAAATCTCCAGAAATATACCTAGATAAAAGGTATGTTCATACTTATTATCATTTATTATTTCCAAATATTTGTTTCGAATTCCTACTGCTTCTAATTATATTAGTCGATGAGTTTTGTCAATATAATGCTAACGATAGCATAATTTTATTTTTACTTTACATTCGATTGGTTGGTTGATGTTTTTTTCAACTTGGTTAGTTGGTTGGTTGTACAATAAGCCAGTGTTGTTACTTTTTAACGAAATTTCGCCAAAACCCACTAAAAAATTACGCCAGATTCAGCACCTTTTATCTGAAAATCAGCCAGCATTCTCGCCAGTACAAATCGTACGCCAGTTCAAAATCGAACATATCATTTTATTTTGAAGAAATAATGCATAAAAACCTGTGAAAGTGGAACTCTGATTTAATTCCAAGTGCACTAAATACAAAGTACAAATTATACATAACATGCAAATTGTATTTGTTTGTTGTACAACGAAGCCAACGTCAACCAACCAAGCTGTTTTCGGCGTAGCATAGGTCACAAAAGCTGCGCCAACCAACCACCCATATCTAAAAGAAACCAAAACGAAAGAAGCGACGTCGCATCAATAGGTAATTTAATTAAAAGCACCTAGAATCTGAATAAATCATTTGAAATTAATATATTATAAACATCTGTGTATGTTCTTGGCAGATTTGTTTTTCGCATGTCCTTCCATTTCAATGTTTTTGTGCCAAAAGCAATGTTCATTGCTTGCTGGATTGGTATTAATATAATTTATAATTGTGTGTGTTTGTATAAATTGGAATAATGAATGAATAGTATATATTGTTACTTATTGGTCTCTTATTCATGTCTAAAAATTTGATGTTTGAGATATTAATAAATGAATCATGTGATTCATTTATAGAATTTTGTGCAAAATTATTTCCCGTCACTAAAAGCAAGTTTAAAATTCTGAATTAGATCCGCTTTATTATTTTTCGGACGTATACAAATACCACTTCCAGATAATTGGATGTAACATAGCTCATATTTATTAAAGTACATAAGCCACCTTTGAGTCCAGTTATAACATATTGATTTTTTTTTAGGAAAGTTCCAGTTTCAGATACATTGTCAAGATGGCGTGTTTTATCAAGCATGACTTAGCGCAAATTTAATTTTATTTACAGATTACATTTCAAGCGAAATTTGGTTTCTTTTTTCTTTGTATATGAAACATTTAATGTTTCATATACACGCCTAAGTGAACTTTTGGTTATCAGCATTTCATTTACAGTTTCTATGTTTGTTATTTTAAAAAGTATTATGTACTAAATAAGTTTATGGTAAAATTTTAATTTCTGTGGCATCTTTTTCAGATGATAATATAAATAATAAAGTTGCAAGTGAAAATAATGGTTCTTACATAATCCATGCTAGGAAGATATGTACACCTTTCCAACAGTGGCACTGATAATACTAATTAAATACAGTAACCCTTACTTTTTTTTCATTTTATATTGATATATTAACAGCATTTTTTCTTTTTTACTCTGAGTGTACTTAAATATTGGTGTTTTTTTTATGGTTTAAACCGGTTAAAACACTGCTTAAACCTATGTCACATTGAAAATTAGTTTTTGACAGCTAAAACCCAACCTTGCCTGATCTTGATATTTCTTCTCTGCCGTCATTATTTTTCTTAATCTGTAAGAAGTGTCGTCAGTTTTTTGTCCATTGTGAACTGTATGTATAGGAATCCTTGGATCCTTCGACCCAAAGATTCCTAGGCATTTCAATCAATGGGGATTAAGGGTTATATTCTGATAAAAATTTTGGTGCTTATGTTTTATCCTTGCCAGGTAACTGCACTGTGTTTATAATACTAATTACAGTAAAGGACAATTCCACTGTTATGTGTGTGACTTTTAGAGAGAGTTTTTTTTTTACAAATTGAGACAAATTTGGAAGTGAAATTATTTAGATAACGTTTTTTTTATTATTATTATTGCTATTACAGGACACATACAGAATCATTTTTGTAGTGACACCTTTAGTCTAAAGTAACAACAATTTTTAAAAAAAAATAGTAAAGTCGTTACGTGTGTGATTTTTCTGAGTCACAAAAATGTCGTTTTTTTTTTTTTTTTTACTTCTTAAAACAAAGAAAATCTTCTCTATTAATTTTTGTTCAGATAGTTATTTTAGAAAAACATAAATTTAATAATGTGTTTTTATAGAGTTTAAAAATCTTCATACATTTTCATTTTTAAATATTTTTTTAATTGAGTATATAATATATATTATATGTAAATTAGAATTATTTTTTTTTAAGATTATAATACCAGAAAATAACGCTCAATTTAATATATTTATTGATTTAATTAATAACATTTCTTCATTATAGCTGCTTCCTTTTGTGCTGTCATAAATCCTTGCAAGATGAATCGAGCTTGAAATTATTTATTTCTTTCCAGTATAGGTGAAAATTAGCAGTCGCCACCTGGCGATTAAAAAATCAGCCATCGATCGTCACCCTAGTCACCATTCGCCAAGTGGCGATTAAAAAATCTGTTATCGATCGCCAAGTGAAATAAACCATTTTTGATGGAAACATGCATCTCTATATTGATTACATCTAATTAGAGAACTGGTTAATTCTTTTTCCTACCAGATGCAAACAGATTTCAACGACTTAGCTGTATTTTCAATATTTCGTCTTTTTCTCATGTGCTCATACTTGCATGTTATGATTACTCTGTAGTTGGATTATTTTTTCAAGAAATACAGTTTTATTCTGCAAAATATATTCATCAGCTTTGATTCCGCATGCATTTCAAGTAATTTATTCCTTTTTTCCCACTGGATACAAGTGGATTTTAAGGATATTTCAGTATCTTCAATATTTCGACTCCTGCCACCTGCTCACCAATTGGATTATTTTTCTTCAAGAGATACTGTTTAATCATGCGAAATACACTCATACTCATACAATAGGTATAAAACTCTTATAGAAAAATATGTTTTTATACAACGATTATAATTTATCTAGATGTCAAGAAAGATTGAAACATAATAGTGGCCACTAACTTTAAAAAGTGGCCAGTAATGAAACTGAGTCTACCGGCCACTGGCTACTAACTAAATTTCCCAGTTTTCACCTATACTTTCCAGTATTATTGTCTAGCTATGTTGTATTAATTTAAAACTGTTTGAATTTGTTTCATTTAAAATTAATTTATCTTAAATTGGCAGTTCTAAAAAATGTATTCCTTTGCAATGAATTTTATTTTTTAGCATGAAAATCTCTAAATCAAAACAAGTTGTCAGAATTATTAATCAAAAATATCTTCATATAATAATTTTAAATGGATATAAGTGTAATTTTTTTTAAACAATTTATCTTGATCGTTTATAATGAGAATGATTAAAATTCATAAAGATACAAATAAATGTAAATACATGGCTTAAAGGTGCATAAAACATAAATCAAAATCATTTAAAAACATATTAAAGTCCTTTTAAAATCAAAACGTTTTCAACTGAAACTCACTTGGCCTTCATCAGTGAAAAACGTTTTGATTTTAAAAAAACTTTAATGTGTTTTTAAATGATTTACGTTTTACGCAGCTTTAAGCAATGTATTTACATTTATTTGTATCTTTATGAATTTTAATTATTAAACAAAGTGAATTTGCACTGAAATTTTAACTTTTTATTGAATGAGAATGATATTAAGTGTAAATTAATGTCTTGTTTAACAAAATAATAATGTAATTTATTTTGTTATTAGGTACTATGTGTAAAGAAAGCTTTATGTAAATGGAATCTGTTGCAGCAGTTATATATGAAAATTAATTGTAAGTATAGTTTTTGGAATTAAAAAATAATGGATTACGGTATACAGGATGTCATAAATTTCAACAGAAGGTATAGCTCACTAGCACAAACAATTTTTATATAGAAAATTAGGATCACAATTCATTTATGCAGTCAAAAATACCGGGTGTTTCAGTTTAATCTGAACCCAGATTTTTTTTCATAACTCTAAAAGCAATTAATGTATTTTAACAAAATTTGCTACATAATACCTTCTTTTGCATAAAATGTATGTAACGATATCACATGAAGTAGTAGAAGGGACCACTATCATCATCCAAAGAGCTCTAAACTAGATGCACCATGTTTCATATTGTAGATCGCATTACATACCAGGGTGGTGCAAAATTTTAATTAGATTAATGATTGAAAACTAACGATTAAATGTTTAATCATAATTAAAGATTGACGATTGAACTTCGTTTTAATTCTACTCATAGACTAATGATTAATAATTAATTTAATTTCAATCCTCTGATTAACAATTAAATCAATTCTCAATCTAATTAGTTAATATAATTAATGATTAATAACGTCATGTTTTTTCTGGCTTTGGCCCTTTTATTTTCTTTATTTTTACTCAAGCTAAAGTCGGGTCTAGTAATGTCTATCTAGTCGGGTACCTCAATTTTACCTAACCCAACATGTGGATTGGCCTGGGAAGGGTTCACTTTAAATATTTCAGGTTAGCTTTAAACTCTTTGAGGTCGAGCTTGAGTTGACTGATTTTTCAAAAGATAGTTTTGAATATTTATCAAATGAAACAAACTATATACAGTGACCTCTCACTTGTACGATTCTCAGTTATACGACTCTCTTGGTTATACGCCGAATTCTGTTGGTCCCATCCATGCTTTATGGGAAATAATGCTAAACTTCTCTCAGGTATACGACTGCTTCTCTCTCTTATGCGATGCTTTAAACAGTTCAGGCGATTTTACACCTCTCACTCAAGAATTCATTTTTATAGTCATTAACGTTTCTTACCTTTATCCTTTTGACTATTGTTAAAGTGTTTATCCATAATGAATAACATTTCTTATCTACCTTGATGTGTTATTAATGATGAAATCTGTGGTGGGAAAGTGGTTGTATGGAATTTTCTTGTACTTGTCATTTAACAAAAGCCAAATGACCACCTGCAGATCACATCTCTGTACAGCACTGAGTGAGAAATCAGGGTTATTGCAAAATGCACTTTCCTGGATCAATGTCCATCACATCTAGATATAAAAGATCTACCATTTCTGCAACAAATCAAAGTTCCATTTTTGCCAGCAAATTCTACAAACATATTAAAGCTATTAGATGTAGGGATTATAAAGAATTTCCAGTAAACTACAGAAGAAGTTTGATTTGTCGTTTTATTTTTGATCAGAAAAACAAAAAGGAAGCTAAAGCAATTTCCATTTTAGATGCTTACAGCATCTGCATGGGAAAATGTGACATTGCAGACAGTTAAGAATTGTTTTAGAAAATGTGGTTTTTCACAAGACCAAACTGCTAGGTCAACAAATGAACCCGATTTTGAGAGCGTATGAGAATCCTTTAATGAGGAATCTTTGAGAGGATATCAATAATGAAGACGTGAGCGAGGAACATGATGAAGATGAAAACAATGTTCCTGCTGTTGTAAATTTTTCAGAAGCAATTGCCACTTTAAATACATTAAAGAATTATGTCCATCAAAATGATTATTCCCAAAATAGCTTAAAAGCTTTATTAGACATAAAAGAAGACATTTTCTCTTTTTGTCGACGATAGAGACAAACTAATATCACTTCATTTTTTGAGAAAATCTAATCTGTTAATCTTCAAAATAAACATAGTGGTGAGTGAACTATTTTGTGAACTTTTTAAAATATATTTTATGTTTTATTTTTTAATATTATTTTATAAATTTTGTTAAAATCTGTTTGTAATACTCAAAATTTATCGTTTTAATATAGGTAAAATAATTAATGCATATAAAGTTTGAAACTTGTATAATAAAACGATCTCTCACTTATACGACTCTCTCAGTTCTATAACTTTTTTCTATGGTCCCCTGAAAGTCGTATAAGGAAGAGGTCACTGTATTTGAATATAATGCGTGTATGTAGGCTCATTTTTAAACAAAAATGATAGAATTGATATTAGAAGTTTAATTGTAAACTACTTTTTAATAATATTTTTCAAATATAGATTAATATTCTTTCTCTTCGAGTTTGGGTTCTGTTCAGGTGTGATATTTTGGGTTCAGGTCATGTTTCAGGCTGACTTTAAGCAGAAGTGTCGGGTTCAGGTATGATACACTCTTGCCAGTGGGCTACTTTTTTAAAAATTCACATTGTTTGATTGACACTACTTTTTTGAAATGGTATAACTTGCATTGTTTTTGTCTTATTTAATCTGTCATTAAGTAAGATGAATTTTACTTTCTTAAAGAACAGGTGGCTATCAAGAAAACTGAATTTTAAAATAAGTAGCCCACTGGCAATAGTGGCACGATACGGAACAAGTGTGTGAGTAATAAATGAGTTCAAAACCATTGGGGTCGTCTGATAAATTAAAAGCCCTAGTCCTGATTGAGTCCACTGATTGGTGTGCTGAACTTACTGAAAATTAGTTTGAAATTTTCCAGTAAAATCTTTTGTGCTACTCATTTTCCAACAATTTTGAAGAAAAAAAAGGGGAAGGGAGGCTGGGGTTTTTCTTACATTCAAATTGGAATGATTAAAAAAAATCATTGATTAAGCTTTAATTTGGCAACAATTTCATCTCCCTGCTCACAGTCACAGTTTTACCACCATTTCTTATTTTTTACTGTAAAGATTTTATTGTGATTTAAAAAATTGTGCCCTGCCATTTGAAATTTTTTTTTAATTTTGTCGCTGTAATTGCTGAATTAATGTTGTTCTTATTTGCAAGCCCATACCTTAAGAGGCTACTTCACTCAGGCGAAAACACCCGCTTGCTAATGTTAATCCTATGGGAGAAATAATTTATGATATCTCGTTCGCATTTCAATATTTTTAAATGATTTTTTTGCATTGGAAAGCTGAGGTCAATCTCTGTGCACATTTCTTTGTACTTTTTCGATTTTGATTACAAGTTTTTTTTATTGAGGGTACTTTCACTTTCGAAACCGGTTCCGAAAGTAAAAATATCTTAGTACATATCTCGTGCATAGAGATTGACCCCAGCTATCCAATGCAAAAAAAAATCATTTAAAAATATTGAAATGCAAACGAGATATAAATTATTTCCTACATAGGATTAACATTAGCGAGCGGGTGTTTTCGCCTGAGTGAAGTAGCCTCTTAAATTTCTGGAATTCAAAATTTACTCCATTTCCTTGAATGGTATGGTGGCTAAGAGCAGATAAATGAAGTGTTTTTATGACCACTCAGTATAGTATACTACCATAGATCAGTGGTTCCCAAAAAGTGAGAGTATCTTGAAGGAAGGCGCAAGCTTATAGTTCTACTAAAGGCAATAAGAGCATCCACAAGGTCACACATTAGGTATCCCACTAAAAGTAAAAAGGGAAATACAGAGCCTAATTCAGCTTTAATGAGCAACAGTATTTGTAAATAAATGCTTGGGAAAACTGCAAGTGATAATTTAGTGTTCATTTAGCAGTAGTACATGTAGTTTGTTATGATTTACCAGAAAAATAAAATATTGATAACCAGAAGTATTGATGTGTAGCAAGAAAATGAGGAATTGAAAAGAAATAATGAGACCTTCTTAACCCCTTGAGCACCCCGATGTACCTGCATACGTCATGAACTCTTCCATTTGAAACACCAGGTCATATGTGCGTACATCATCATTTTAAGTCCAGACTGCAATGTTTTAATGATCATTCTGTTCAATTGTCTTTTGTAAATTGTAGTGTTTTGCTTTCAATTTCGTTTGTAATTCATATAGACACCGATTTTATAGAATAATTATGTCAAACACAACACGCACAGTTATTATGTTCCTAATTTTGATGATCAAATAGACTATAGTGATGACAGCTTCAAACCTTATTTCTGTTTGTGTAATATAAATAAACCTTTATTTCATCTCTTTACATTATATATGTAATTAAATTATTCACATGTAATTAAAAATAATGACGAACTACTTTAGACGAAACTTAATATATCTGGTATTCAGCATACTATCATTAAATTGAATATGGGGCTTAAGGGGTTAATTTGGGGAATGACTTGCTTATGGGAATGGCACAGTTAAAACTAAACATTAATCGTTTGTAGCAATACAAAACATACCCAGGTTTCAGGCTGATGTACATATTCTAACTTTATTAAAGAAAAATAAATTTCTGGTAAATTTTTCTGTGCAAATCTGCTTTATTTGTAAATATGCTGTAGAAGTAAAATTTTACTTAGGACAGTTATACTTTTGCTTAATATGCTCAACTCTACTGCTATCATTACAGTAGTACAGGGCTTGATCATCACAGGGGCGCATGGGGCATGTGCTTTAAGGGGACCTCAAAATGCAATTTGTCCACTCTCTGGAGATACAAATTAATGCAAATTTACATTTATATTTTATAGAAAAAATGAATTTTTCCCATTCATCGTAAACTAAACTATCTCGGTGTCCTTCATTAACGACAATGAAATGTGATATAAACTTCAAAATGTTGACAAGAACGGATATTGCATCAAACATGTTTCATTTTAATCCTTTAGGTTTAGTTTAGAGTTTTACTTCATCTAAAAGCATATACTGCAAAAACGTTTACCTACCCATAATTTTTTAATGCATCTTTACATGTGTCTACCATATATCATCCTTATATATTATTTCTCCTGTCAACAACCCTTTTTCTCAGAAAATATGAAACGCAGAACAACAAATGAGATACCATATGAAAGGTTTTAGAACCGGCTTCTGACATAGCCCACTTAACAATTCGTTAAAACATGTTTTTGATTAAAATTTGCTGAAAAATAAAAATTAAATCGGCATTGTTTTAATAAAAGAAATGAAAGGTTTTCCTGAAATTATTGTTGCCAAAAAAATAAAATACCACATTATAGGATGCTCAGCAATTATTATAAAAAAACACCGCATGGGTTTATTTTATACTTATGATTAAAAAGCGAAATTGAAATTGAAATGTTTAGATTTATATTTCTAAGTCCCATGTTTTTCCCGAAGCGGATGACGTCATCCTCTAATGCAGTCAAAATACGATTGTTAATTTTTTTTCTCGCGCGTGCCTTTAGCAATATTGGATCAGTTTTTACTCACCAGGAACTTTTCTACTTGGATCAGTTTTTACCTACCAATCGTAGGTAACTTTGATGGAATAAATTAGATGATATTCTGGCTTGACTAACAACTAAATGTTGTTTGCAAATATTTTTATCCTTGCTTTTTCTTTAGAAGTTTCAACCTGCATCTAATAAATATTACATATTGATAAAAAATGATACTTCTCTATTATCCCGTCGACCACTTTTCATAACAAAAAACTATCGCCAAATAAACGGGAGAACGTTGCCATTGGAATATCAAAAAATAAATAAATAAAATATAAGAATTTTAGGACACAATTGTTATTTTAATAAAATAACTACTAAATCAGTAAAACATAATGAAAAATACACGCAAATGTCGAATGTAAAACCACTAGATGACGTAACAAACACGCATAATTATTCTGACATCAAGTAAATGGGACTGCATTTTTGGCGTTTAATCTTACAGTTTGGCGGTAGTTTTTTGTTATGAAAAGTAGTCGACGGGATAATAGAGAAGTACCTAAAAAATATTAGATTTCTGTGTGAAATCTTCGCATGGGCCCTCTGGTATATATTATTTCTCCTGTCAACATCCCTTTTTTTCAGAAAATACGAAACGCAGAACGACGAATGAGATACCATATGAAAGGATTTTGAACAGGCTTCTGACATAGCACACTTAACATTTCGTTAAAACATGTTTTTGATTAAAAATTGCTGTTAATTAAAAATTAAATTGGCATTGTTTTCTTCAATGAAATGAAAGGTTTTCCTGAAATTTGTGTTGCTAACAAAAATAAAATACCGCATTATAATATGTTCAACAATAATTATAAAAAGAAATAAACATTACAAAAAAGATAAAGTATGATTTCTCCACCCGGTTAATTTTTAATATTCATTTTTAAAAAGTAAAATTGAAATAAAATAAAAGATATGCTTTATTATATTAGAAATTGATTCAATTTATTTCATGTTTTTCAAGAATAAGCGGATGACGTCATCTTCTAATGCAGTTAAAATATGATTGTTTATTTTTTTTCTTGCGCATGCTTTTTGAAAAAAATATCGAGCCTTTAATTGGGTTTTTATAATTTTTATACCTGCGTCATCTATTGCTATCATATATATTATTTCTCCTGTCAACATCCCTTTTTCTAAGAAAATACGAAACGCAGAACGACGAATGAGATACCATATGAAATGTTTTTAAACCGGCTTCTGACATAGTACAACATTTTTTAAAACATGTTTTTTGAATAAAAATTGCTGTTAATTAAAAATTAAATCGACATTGTTTTCATAAATGAAAATAAAAGGTTTTCTGAAATCAGTGTTGCCACAAAAATAAAATACTGCATTATCGGATGACGTCATCCTCTAATGCAATTAAAATATGATTGTTCATTTTTTTCTTGTGTGTGTTTTTTGAAAAAGTATAGAACTTTTAATCTGTTTTTTATTCAGTTTTTACGCGTGCGTCACCAATTGTTTGTTTGTTTTATCATGGCTGTTTATATACGTACTGTATCGGAATAGGAGCACCAGTAGATTACGTAATTTAAGGATTAACTTCCAACTATACATTTCATTAGGATTTAAAAAAATTGTAACTATTTATTTTTTAATATTTCATTAAGCTGTTAATATGCCGGCGAAGTCTGATGTCACTTAAATGGCTACTGGACCACAAAGTTTGAACGCCCCATGTTTAAGTTCCCATAGGCTTTCAAAAAAGTGGTGTACCAAATATTGATTTATGTATTTAAGACATTTCTTTAACAGTTTTGCGAAATCTGAGGAAATGCTTTCGGCACAGATGTCATATACGCACCACATTGGCACGATTCCCCCCCCCCCCCCCGCTAATTTGTCGAAAACTTTGTTTATTTACTTTTTAAACGTTGTTTATTTACTTTTATTTTGTATTTTAATTCTATAAATTATTGTTATTATGTATATCCACATTTATTTATATCAAACTATCATTTATTTATTTTTATTTCCTTTTTTAAAATAAAAGAAGCTATTTCATTTATTACGTTATTTTACTTTTATATTGAAATAAAAAATCACGTGCTATTATTGCATGCTATTATTCAAAAACAAAATTTCGCCAAATTGGCGGGGGAATAAATTGTGCCAATGTGGTGCGTATATGACATCTGTGCCATGCTGTCATATAAATTACCCAAACGTCTGATTTAGTGTTTCAATTTTTTTATAATTCGGTTTTTTTTTTGGTATAGGGGTTTTGGTAAAATGACCTTGGCGAGAGAAGAAAATTTGGCAAAATATTTTCTGGCAATCTATTCGCACAAGCAATCATTATATATATTATTTAATTTGTCAACATCCTTTTTTCTATGCACATATAAAACATACAACGATGAATGAGGTATTTGAAAAGTTTTTGAACAAGTTTCTGAGAAAGTACAACTACATTTCGTTAAAATGCAGTGATTGATTAAAAAAAACAAACAGTTAATTAAAAATTAGCGCTAAAACGTACCAGGAAATAATCTCAAAGATTGCAGTGCGAAAGCTTCGCACGGGTCCTTCTGGTTATTTTTTCTTAAAACTGTGGTTTAAATTCTAAACTGAACATAATTTGTAATATGATATTATGTATATTACATTATGATAATGTATAACTGACATTGTAGTTAATGAAGGATGTTTGTCATGTTCATGATGTAATTTTCTTGAGAGAAGGGGGAAGGCCCTACATGTCCAATATGTAGTTGATCAGAGCCTCCAGTAGTAAAAAAAAGAGGAAGCAGCTACTGATTGTTAAGGCTGTTCTCAAATCTGAAGGAGATGCTTTCTGACATATTTCCAAATTCATTTTTGTCCAGAAACGTGTGAAATTGGCAGGTGTTCTTATTCAGAAGCTATGTAATCGAAAGACGTTTTCCATTTTTTGGTAAAGGCAGGAGATGTTTCAGAAAATAATGTCAAAGTGGGCATTTTGAACTGAATTCCGGACTAGGCAGTGCAATAAAGCAGAAAAACTTGTTATCACATGACAAGAATTGCTTATAACTCAATAAGTAATTTATTTATCAAAAAATGAAAAACACAATTTGATTCCAAATCACTTCCATAGTCAGGCCTGCCAATTTTATACCTTTATGTTCAAAAAGGAGTTTTGAAAGTTTGTTGTTGAACGGGGAATTTGAGAACCACCTTAAACAAAAAGTATATTTGTGTTAGATGGATGGAGGGAGGGATGTACCATTGCAAGTAATCTGTTGTTTGGGAGAAATAATTTAGAAAGCTTGGAACCACTGCTGTAAATCGCAGAAAAAAAAACATTTTTCTGAAATTGATGTTTTGGAAGAAAAGTCATTTTACTACTTCTAAGTTATAGGGACTTTGGGTCGATAAAGAAAATGGATTGGGTCTATGTTGAATTTGGCAAGAAAAACAAAAATTTCAAAATCATTTTATAAAAACCTTTATTTACTTTTTAAAACATTATCAGATTGTTATATCTTTATAAAATAACTCTTAATGTATCCAATGCACAAACATTTTTTTAAAATTATTAACACCATTTAATACAAACATTGAGAAATAATTTGTTTAATTTATACATACATAAGCCATACAATAAATATAATATATATATATTGTTATGAATTTTGTATATATCTGTAAATATTCCATTTGTTTAAATTTATTTTATTTTATTATTGTGAAAATTGCAGTATTATTAATGTATTTCCTATTGAGCATCATGTAACTCAATGCTAAAGGCCTCAGGTGGTTTGCAAGGAAAACAACCTTACAGCATCGGTTTTTATAATGGAGTCTATGGAAAAATCGCCAAGGAATGGGTTTTTCGCCAAGTTGGCGATGGTTTTGGCGACTTATTTTTGTCGCCAAATTTGGCGATATATCGCCAAATGTCGCCAAGTTGGCGACGGATTTGGCAACTTTTTGTGCAACCACACCCCCCTTATACCTATACATTGGGATCCTTTCTTGCTTGGGTTCTCTATCGAAAGTTAAAGCACTTTCTGGTAATTTCTAGCGTCTGAAGGCTCTGGAATAATCTGGAAAGATCTCTGAAACCTATATAGGGACCTCCACCAGTCCAGTTAGTTAGTTGTCTGTCAACTGCGATTGAATTCATACGAGAGGCTTTGCATTGAGAACTGTGTTTCTCGGATTGATTTTGTCGTTGATACGTCGTATTGAACGCATTGTTTCTGTGTGAAATTTTGCTGTGCTTTTATTGGATTTGAAGATTACTGAATATCTTGTAATTTTCAGAAGATATTGGTGTTCGTATTGCACTGTTTATAGTGAATAAAGCCTTTTTATTGTTCTTATATATTGGCATCAGTCCTTTCGAACCCCGATCTCACAACATTTGGTGTCAGAAGTGGGATTGAATGCCGATCACCAGAGCAATGGAGGGTCAACTGAAAGAATTATTGGAGAAATTAGCTACGAACCTTGGCGAGTTGAAAGAAGAAATGAAGAAAGATATGTCAGCGATGGATGGGAAAATGACTGCTAACCTTGGCGAGTTGAAAGAAGAAATGAAGAAAGATATGTCAGCGATGGATGGGAAAATGACTGCTAACCTTGGCGAGTTAAAAGAAGAAATGAAGGAGAAAATGACTGCGAATCAGGCCGAAATGAAAAAAAGATATGTCAGCGATGGAGGAGAAAATGACTGCCAACCTTGGCGACTTAAAAGATGAAATGAAGAAGGATATGTCAACCAACCTTGGAGAGTTGAAAGATTTAATAGAGGATAAAATAACATCTTTAAATGACAGAATTGACGGCGTGGAAAACAAAGTTGAAGGAAGATTTCAAGAAATAGAAGGAAAGGTAGAAGAAATTCAAAGGACAGCCAGTACCGTAGAAGAAAGAGTAGAAGAAAAAGTTCAAAAGATCGCCGAGACCGTTGAAGAAAGAGTAGAAGAAAAAGTTCAAAAGATCGCCAAGACTGTCGAAGAAAGGATAGAGAGTCTAGAAAAAGAGTTGGAAAATGTGAAGAAACAAAAGATAATTGCCGGAAACTATACCGAAGATGTCAAGTATCAATCTATGCTTCCACGTTCCTGTATTAAACTCTCGACCTATGACGGAAAATCCTCATGGCCAGTTTTTAAGACACAATTTGGGATCGTAGCGGACGCTAATGAATGGGATTCCCAGACAAAGGCTTGCCAGCTAGCTGCGTCTCTACGAGCTGATGCTGCCGACGTCCTACAGACTTTGCCTGCAAATGAACCGCTGGATTTTGAAACGCTCGTCAGTGCCTTAGAATTGCGTTTTGGCGAGAAATGCATGAAGGAATATAGCAGACTCCAGCTCAAATCTCGACAGCAGAAATCCACTGAATCCCTGCAAGAGCTTGCTACGGATGTCGAGAGACTTTCACACCTTGCTTATCCTGGCTGTCCGACTGAAATTAGAGAAAGTTTAGCTCTGGAATATTTTATTGATGGTGTGCGTGACCCTGAGATCCAGACAGCACTCCGGATTGCAGATCTCAATGATTTAAAAGGGGCTTTGGTTTACGCTCTGAAATTCGAGGCAGCCCAGCAAGCTACTAGGAAAGATCGACACTTTGTGCGAGCAGCCAACCTGCCTGAGACGTCGGATAGAGCTGTGGAGTGCTTACAGCAGCAGATGAATGACATAATGAGAAAGATGAACTCCTTAATGGCCAACAAACCTTACAGGAAGATCAAGTGCTGGAGATGCGGTGGAGAAGGCCATATCCAAATCGACTGCCCAAGACGACCCAGCACCGATGGTAATAGCTCACCCGCTAACGGAGGAGCAAGAAAACTGATTATTGACCATCTTGCGGGGCGGAGGTTTCCAGATCTTAAGAAGCCCCATTTTCAAGTATGTGAAATTTCTGCAAGAAGTTGCGGCGAGAACGGAGTTTTTCTAGTCGGAAGTGTGAATGATTTGCCCTGTAATATGATCATCGATACAGGAGCCAATGTGACCATCATTCGGAAAGATCTAGCTCAGCGGCTGAAAGAAAAACTCTCCTGGACCCCGCCACGTGTAATCCTTCAAACTGTGACAGGAGATAAGATCGACATATTTGGAAGAATGACACTGGAAATAAAGTTTGGGAACGCCGCTTACCACCATACAGTCTAAGTGGCCGATATTTCAGACCCTTTCATACTCGGACTGGACTTTTTAAAAGAGCATGGATTTACACTGGATTTTAAGAATAATGAGTTACGCTCTGCTGAAGAAGATGTCACTATTTTCAAACTTGGAAATGAGTCCGGGTCTATTCAACGGATCACAGCCAAGGCAGATGTTATCATCCCTCCTCGGACCGAAATGATGATACCTGGATTAACTGGAAACGAAAGAATTTTCCAGTATGGCTTGACTGGATATCCTGAGAAGAGCCCAAAGGGAGTGCTAATAGCATCAGCGCTGGTAGATCTGTCGAGAGATGTGATACCTGTGAGGATTGCGAACTTAAGTGAAAAGTCTAGAATTATCCAGAAAGGTGAAGTGCTTGCAACCTGTGCTCCAGTTACCTGTGTTTGCAAAGACCCGAGCTTGACGTTATCGGAGCCGCCTACAAGTTTAACACCTGTAATTGGACGAAATGAAAATTTATCTCCTGAACAGAGACATGCCGCAGAAAGACTGTTCCAGGAATTTAAGGATGTGTTTTCACAAAACGAGAATGATATAGGTCGCACTTCTCTGACACGTCATAGAATTGATACTGCCGACCATCCACCGATTAAACAGCATCCAAGACGCTTGCCGTTCGCAAAACAAGAAGAGGTTTCTAAGCTCTTACAAGAGATGCAGAATAGTGACATCATCGAACCGTCATCAAGTCCGTGGGCCTCTCCCATCATGTTGGTCCGAAAGAAAGATGGCTCCACAAGATTTTGTGTGGATTATCGTAAACTTAACGATATCACGAAGAAGGACAGCTATCCTCTACCAAGAATAGACGACACACTAGATACTCTTTCAGGACATAAATGGTTTTCCACACTTGATTTGAAGAGTGGATATTGGCAGGTAGAGATCCATCCTGATGACAAAGAGAAGACTGCATTTACTACTGGACAAGGACTTTGGCAATTTAAAGTTATGCCGTTCGGGCTCTGCAATGCTCCAGCAACGTTCGAGCGCCTCATGGAGACAGCGTTAAAAGGCCTGACTTTTGAAGCTTGTCTCATCTACCTAGATGACATCATCATTGGTGGCCGCACGTTTGAAGAACATCTTGGAAATATTCGAAAAGTGTTAACGAAGCTAAGAGCGGCGAATTTAAAGCTGAACCCTCTGAAATGCAAGTTCTTCCAACGCGAAGTAAATTATTTAGGACACATCATCTCAGCTGAAGGTGTTCGAACAGATCCTGAAAAAGTGTCTGCAGTAAAGAACTGGAAGCGTCCGGAAAATGTCCATCAGTTGCGAAGCTTTCTGGGACTATGCACTTATTACAGAAAGTTTGTCCAGGGGTTCTCCAACATCGCAAGACCATTGCATAGGCTCACTGAAAGCAAGCAGAAGTTTCTATGGACACAAGAATGCGAGAATTCCTTCCAGCGGCTGAAAGAAGCTCTCACATCCTCTCCAGTCCTTACCTATCCGCACCCCGAGAAACAGTTCATTGTGGACACGGATGCCAGTCATGAAAGTGTCGGCGCTGTACTTTCCCAAGAAATAGATGGCCAAGAACGAGTCGTAGCATACTGGAGCAAATGTTTATCGAAACCAGAGCGGAATTATTGCGTCACTCGTAAGGAGTTATTAGCTATAGTGAAAGCCATAGAACACTTCCATCACTATCTCTATGGCAGGAAATTTCTCCTTCGTACTGATCACGCATCCCTAACATGGCTGATGAATTTTAAGAACCCAGAGGGCCAAGTAGCCAGATGGATACAACGGCTCCAGGAATACGACTTTGACATCAGGCATCGCAAAGGCTCATCGCATGGAAACGCCGATGCCCTATCAAGAAGACCGTGTCCCGAGAGCTGTCGCTATTGTTCCAGAGCGGAGAGCAAGTATAATCCCGAATATGTCATACGCCAGACGAAGACTTCACTATTGACGCCACCAGATCCCTGGAGTGATGAGAAGATTCGAGAAGATCAAATGGCAGACTCTGAGATCAAACCAATCTTGGAGTTATTAGAATATTCTAGCACGAAGCCCAGTTGGAAAGACATCTCTACTTACAGTCCTACGACGAAGCAATATTGGGCTCTTTGGAACTCCCTCCACGTCATGAATGGTGTCCTGTTCCGAAAATTCGAATCGGAAGATGGGAAGACATCTCGGTGGCAGTTGGTACTTCCTCGATCCCGAATACCAGAGGTCCTCAAGGAATTACATGGCAGTCCCACTGGTGGCCATTTTGGAGTCATGAAAACATTACATAGAGTCCGAGAGCGCTTCTTCTGGGGAAAAGCGAGAGCTGACGTCGAACGATGGTGCAAATCTTGCGATGCATGTGCAGCTCGAAAAGGACCAAAGAAACGTAGCCCAGGAAGACTACATCTCTACAATGTAGGAGCACCTTTCGAACGCATCGCCCTTGACATCCTAGGCCCTCTGCCAAGAAGTGCTGATGGCAACAAATACCTCCTTGTTGTCATGGACTACTTCACGAAATGGCCTGAAGTTTATGCCATCCCTGATCAAGAAGCTTCTACGGTTACGGATGCCTTGGTACACCAGTGGATATCAAGGTATGGAGTCCCCCTTCAAATGCATTCTGACCAGGGGAGAAATTTCATCTCTGCTGTGATTGAGGGTCTCTGTCAACTTCTCGGAATGGACAAAACTAGGACGACGCCTTTACATCCACAATCGGATGGCATGGTTGAGAGATTTAATCGTACCATCCTCAACAATCTCTCACTTCTAGTCTCAAGAAACCAGCAAGACTGGGATCAAAAACTTCCCTTGTTTCTTCTCGCCTATCGCAGCGCCGTCCATGAAACAACCGGCTATACCCCGTCTCAGATGCTTTTCGGTCGTGATCTTCGTTTACCTTGTGATCTGCTGTTTGGTCGCCCTCCAGATGCGCCTTCATTGCCAGAGGGATACGTGCAGAATCTCCAGGCACGATTTGAAGACGTCCACAACTTGGCTCGAGAGCGGATCAATATACAGACGGAGAAGATGAAGACCAGGTACGACACGAAAGCCACGGGACATCAATTCAAAGAAGGTGACAAGGTTTGGTTTTATAATCCGACTCGACGTAAAGGATTTTCTCCCAAACTGCAATCGCACTGGGACGGTCCTTATACAGTCCTAAACAGACTGAACGATGTCGTAATTCGGATCCGAAAGTCACCAAGTTCGAAGCCTAGAGTCGTTCATTACGACAGGCTGGCTCCATACTATGGCCATAGTACTTAGTTCATTGATTGTAAATAGTGTAATGTAAGTAATGTAAATTAGTATGACCATGGTCTTGTATATAAATTAATGTAATTAATTATTTTGCTTAGCATTATCATTATTATTGTTATTATTATTTAAATACTTGTATGTAATGGTGTCTATGCTTTATAATTCAGCATTATGAATGTGTTTAATTGTTATTTTCCATATTTGCTTTAAGTGTTTTGAATAGTATAGCATTTGTTGGTAACGGGTTTGCTTTCCGATCAAAGGTTGAACTGCCCGGGACGTGCAGTCCTTGATAGGGGGGGCATTGTTATGAATTTTGTATATATCTGTAAATATTCCATTTGTTTAAATTTATTTTATTTTATTATTGTGAAAATTGCAGTATTATTAATGTATTTCCTATTGAGCATCATGTAACTCAATGCTAAAGGCCTCAGGTGGTTTGCAAGGAAAACAACCTTACAGCATCGGTTTTTATAACGGAGTCTATGGAAAAATCGCCAAGGAATGGGTTTTTCGCCAAGTTGGCGATGGTTTTGGCGACTTATTTTTGTCGCCAAATTTGGCGATATATCGCCAAGTTGGCGACGGATTTTGCGACTTTTTGTGCAACCACACCCCCCTTATACCTATACATTGGGATCCTTTCTTGCTTGGGTTCTCTATCGAAAGTTAAAGCACTTTCTGGTAATGTCTAGCGTCTGAAGGCTCTGGAATAATCTGGAAAGATCTCTGAAACCTATATAGGGACCTCCACCAGTCCAGTTAGTTAGTTGTCTGTCAACTGCGATTGAATTCATACGAGAGGCTTTGCATTGAGAACTGTGTTTCTCGGATTGATTTTGTCGTTGATACGTCGTATTGAACGCATTGTTTCTGTGTGAAATTTTGCTGTGCTTTTATTGGATTTGAAGATTACTGAATATCTTGTAATTTTCAGAAGATATTGGTGTTCGTATTGCACTGTTTATAGTGAATAAAGCCTTTTTATTGTTCTTATATATTGGCATCAGTCCTTTCGAACCCCGAGCTCACAACAATATATAAGCCATATAAGATATTTTTTTCATTTGTGATTGTTTGGTTATAATATTTAGCACAAAACTGCAGTCTCTCAAGGACTGAGTAATGCAAAAGTCCCTATAACAAAGAAGTATCATAATTTTGGTTCACATTCGTGGGCTTCAATTTATTGGCATTTTGAATTCCAATTTAATTGTTAATAGCTTAGATTAATACAATAAGAATATTAATAGCTTTAAGTAAGTAAATAATCAACAAAGCTTCATATTTTTGGTATAAAGTATTAAGTTAGATAATTATATAAATTATGTAACTTTTGTCCATAATATTGTGGAAACATTTTAGCAAAATCAGATAAAAACAATATTTATTTTATAATCAAATGAGTGTTGGTGTTAAAATTTATTGGTGTCATTTTAAAGCAAAAATATTCTGCTATATAGAAATGATGTCAAATCTAAAAAAATCCAGCAGTTTATTTAATTTTTAATTCATTTTCAGCAGTGAATTTTTATCCTCCTTTTCTAAGCATAAATGGACAGAGTGAAAAATGTCTCAAGCCGGGTATCAAACCCGGGACCTTAGAATAGCACTCTGAGGCTCTACCACTGAGCTACAAGGAATGATATCCCAACTTGGCATCTCTCTCTCTTATATATGTCGGACAGGCTACAACTGCAGCACAAGGTGGAAATGTCATTATGAGCATGTAGATTTCTGCGGCAAACATGAGATGACATACAAAGCCCAGCATACGACAACACACAGTTAATTTTTAATGCTGGGTTTTGTATGTCGTCTCACGTTTGCTGCAGAAATCTGCATGCTCATAATGACATTTCTACCTTGTGCTGCAGTTTAAGCCTGTCCGACATATATAAGAGAGAGAGATGCCAAGTTGGGATATCATTCCTTGTAGCTCAGTGATGTAGAGCCTTAGAGCGCTATTCTGAGGTCCTGAGTTTGATTCCCGGCTTGGGACATTTTTCACTCTGTCCATTTACGCTTAGAAAAGGAGGATAAAAATTCACTGGTTATTATTCATTGTTTAGTTTATTTGTTGAAAAAAATAGAGGTTTACATATGATCTGTTGATTTAAGTTTGGGCAAGTCCATTTTTGTTATTGCTAGATATTGAATGATTTGCATTTGAATGCATTTAAAAGTTTTTGTAAAAATATTTTACAAATACTTCTAATCCCACCAGACTTATTTTATATTGTTTGTGGTCTTACTTTATGTACATTAGTTTTCTGTATTAATAGAAGAAAAATCAGGATTTTGGTATATACCAGTGGAACTTGTATACCTCAATTTCAAAAGCAGTGTTTTGTTGAAAACATTGATTTTCTTTGAATGGAATGTAATTATAATAAAAAAGTAAATATTTTTATTTTTCTTACTTATTTTATTTCAATAGTTCATTCTTCTTTGGAAAAGTTGCAATAAAACAAAAAAAAATTAATTTTATAGGAATAAGTTGTGTACATATAATTATAAATTTTGATAAAACAATGTTTTATCAATGTAGCCAGTTCACCACAGTTGTAGTAGAACTGTTAAATTGTGATTGTGCTTCTTAAATATGCAACATAAAAAATAATTCTATTCAAAGTAGAATTGCTTCACTTCAAAATCGACACATTTGAAATATCGTTGACCCAATAAATTACTAGTAATAAATTTATACTGGTATTAACCCCTTACATGTGACAACCGAACTTAGTGTGAGCAACGCAAATGCACCAATTTTAGAATGCCCGAGCTGAGTTCGGGAAAGAGAGAAATTGGTGTTTCAATTTCATGAAGCCCGAACTCAGTTAGTCCAATGCTTAAAAACAATGCAAAGAAATTTTTAACTTGCGAAAAATTTATATATCTGCCTGTCAGACATAATGTGGTTTCAATAAAATTTGGGAAGAACTGCAAAATTACAAAAATCTGACAAATGGCGTGAAACTGCTGAACTTTTTGCGGGAAAGTATCGCCATCTATTGGGAAAATGATAAATTACATATTATGCATTGGAGAAATTGAGTTCAGGCTTCACGGAATTGAAACACCGATTTTTCTCTTTTCCGAACTCAGGTTGTGCTTTCCAATATTGGTGCATTTGCGTTGCCGGACTAAGTTCGGGCGTCACAAGCAAAGGGTTAAAAAGAAAAAAAATTCCATTTTTTGGCACGTTTTTCTCAAATATATTCCACATGCAAGAGGTTAAAAATTATTTGTTGTAAATTGATAAAAAAATATAAAATTTGTGTTAATTTGTAATAACATTCAGCTTTAACTAATTTTTTACAAAGATGGACTTTTCCCAATTTCAAAATCAACAGCTCATGTTTGGACCTGAGTACTTAAAAATCCTGTAAATTAAAGCATTTTATTTTGTATTTCAGACCCATTACCTCATTATTGAAGGATAATGATCATTTTCTTGGGAGAAGAAAGCCGTGAATCTACTCATACACATACTTAAAAGAAATTTGCATTAAAGTTAAATGTTTTGATTTAAAGAAATGTCAGTGGTTCAGCTTAAGTCTGAAGCAAGTGAAAAGCCATTTGTCTGTGAAATTTGTTTCAAAGGATTTTCTCAAAGACCTGATCTTATACGACATCTCAGAACACATACAAATGATAAACCATTTGTTTGTGAATTATGTTCGAAGGAATTTTCTCAAAGTGGCGACCTAAAAAGACATCTGAATATTCATGAAAAGAAAAAACCTTTCGTTTGTGATGTGTGCTCCAAAGCATTTGCTCGAAAAAGTCATCTTAAAGTTCATCTTGTAACACATACAAAAGAGAAACTCTTCTTTTGTGGAATATGTTCAAAGGGATTTTCCCGGAAAAACAGTCTTGAGGAACATCTTCAAACACATACAGCAAATGACAAGCAATATGTTTGTGAGGTATGTTCGAAAGAATTTTTTAGAAGTGCTACTCTAAAAAGACATCTTCGAATTCATACAAATGAGAAGCCATTCATTTGTGAAATATGTTCTAAAGGGTTTTCTCAAAAAGATCATCTTAAGAGCCATCGTCTAATACATACAAACGAAAAACCTTTCAGTTGTGAAATATGCGGCAAACAATTTTCTCATAGCAGCTATGCTAAACGGCATACTCTTAGAGTTCATGCAGTGGAAGAGTCATTTACTTGAGAAATATGTTTCAAAAGTTTTTTCTCAAAACTTTAAACTGTAGACAAGCACATGATAAAAGCAATGTCACACAGGGCACTGGTAAATAAATTAGCTGGGACCAACGTCCTTGACTGCGATATTTGAATAATAAAAATCATTTTTTTAAATTATATTTTTTTTTCTTTCAAAGCAATAGCACTTAGACAAACTTCTATACACTATTATATGCCACCAAATCAATTGAAAAATAAACAGAACAACAAACGAAACAAGAGTGACATATAGAGACTTTAGAGAAAACAAAAAGTCAACTGTAAACAGGGAATACAATCAATTAGGCTGATGTTCTGAGGTCCTCATTAGTTCCCTGGCTTCCCAATATCTGCCAGATATACTGTTACTTGATAGTGTGGGGCACAGTGGTAAATGCTGTGCATTCAAGATTACATAAAAACAGGAGAAAACTAAGTGAAATCGAAAATAAAGAATGGAAAAATGCAATATCTCATGTCCCTACAGCACCAAGAAGAACAAGTGTTGCCTTATTTAGACTTGCCACGGGACACGGTTGTCTACCTAATTACCTTTTCAGATTTGGTATTCTTGAAAGTCCAAATTGCCCTAATTGTAGAAAAATTATATATATCATAGAATAATTTATAATATAAAGTATAGGAAAAATAATATGCAAATTCTTTCACATGTAATGTGTATAATTATCTTTACTTTCTAAAAATCTCCTATCCTTTACAATATTTTAAATATTATTTTTTGTGTTTATGGTTACTTTCAGGATCCTCACATCTATAGACATTTCCGACAATTATATCAACTTAGACTGTAAAAAATAAAATTAATATTAACTTTTTTTCATGAAAAAACATTTAAAGACAAATAGAGAAAAACTCCAACTGGCGTGTGGCCATGGACAGTGGACCCATTTGCCCAATGGTTGTACTGTCCCTGGATAAAATATACCTTAACAAAAAGATCTGTGTATCTGCCTGCATGCATGAGTGTGAAAAAAAACGAAAAACTAGAGACAGAGCTACGAAATTTGGGATAAGATTTTGAACTTTTGAAATTTTTAAGACTTTTTGTTCTTTAGTAGAATTTTTTTTTAAATTTAAAATTAACTATCTTATCAAAAGTTCATTATATCCTTATTTATACATCTCTTTCGAACAGTACTTGTTTACATAATCTATTTTCAAGTAAAGCATGTGTAGTGTCCACCAAATAAAGACTTAATAAAATGCAAATAATAAGACAGAAGGAGTTGTGTTAGTTGCCTAAAAAGATACAGAATTTGGTTAATAAAGGAAAAAAAATAATTAAAAAATAGATACAATAGAATGGAAAAACTATACTTCCAATTGTAAAAACGTTTTGAGATCTGATCTTAGAAACCATTTAAATCAAAATAGTTTATTTTTACACTAATTAATTTTTCAGCAGAGCTGAAATTACGCTGTAAATTAATAAAATACAAAGGATGTGAATTATCAGTTTACTAAACAGCGTACAACCATTAGAGTGAAAAAATGTCCAGGCCGGGTTCGATCCCAGATCCCTTGGTATAGCACACCAAGTGCTTTATCAATTAAGCTATCCAGTCTAGCATTCTCTCACTCTTATATCGCAAGACTACAACCACACAATACAAGATGGAAAGTCAATCATGAGCACAACACCGTTGGCATGCATGAGCCAAATTAAACCCAGTATCGGTGAATATTTATGCACTACAGTATGATACACACTAGTGTATAAATACTGGGTTTAATTTGTCTCATGCATGCCAACGGTGTTGTGCTCATGATTGACTTTCCATCTTGTGCTGTGTGGTTGTAGCCTTGCCATAAAAGAGTGAGAGAATGCTCTACTAGCAGTGTTGAATCCAGGGGGTGGCCCGGGGGGAATGACCCCCCCCCCCCCGGAGCATTGAAATTCCCCCCCCCCCCCGGAAGATTTGAAATTTTATGCTTTCAATGGTTAAAATGGGTAATTTCCCCCCCGGAGAAAAGTGTCTGAATTCAACACTGTCTACTAGATGTCATCTGGATAGCTTAATTGGTGCACTATACCAAGGGATCCGGGATCAAACCAAGGTCTGGACATTTTATTACTCTAATGGTTGTACGCTGTTTAGTAAAGTGGTAATTCACATCCTTTGTAGTTTATTATGAAATTTTAATTTTATATGGTTCATGAAGCCTACAAGTTGTATTTAGGAAACATACATTGAGTAAAAAGTATCCGTAATATATCATTTAAAAACATGCATGTAAAATTTCATGATATTTTTTATCTGCAAGTCATTACCACTTTACCAAGTTATATTGTGCAATTTGAACACCATCTGGGACGTCTAGTGAATTCAGAGCCTGATTATCACAGGGGCACATGGGGCATGTACCTCAAGCCCCCATTTTCAGATGGCCCCAAAATGCATTTTGTGCACTCTCTAAAAATACAAATTATCACAAAATTCCATTTATAGTTCATAGAAAAAAAATTCCCAGTCATGCAAACTGAACTATCTCACTCTGAAACCATCTCTAATGACAATTAATTGTAATATGAACTTAGAAATTTGTAAAAGAACTGATATTACATCAAACATGTTCATTCAATCCCTTAGGTTTAAAGGTTTATTCACTCTAAATAGCATGTACTGCATAAGATTTTACCTTCATATAATTTTAACGAATTTTATATGTGTCTACAATATATTCTTTTTATAAAGCTGTAGTTTAAAATTAAAAATGCACATAAAGCTGTGTGTCATGTTTATAATACATGTATTTTCCGCTGAAAAGGGGGCCCAACATGGTATGTGTCCCGGTCTCCACATAAAAATGATCATGCTCTGATTATATCGACAGCAGCTTTTTTTCTGTCTTTCTTTTGAGTGCTCTGCACACAGAGAGACAAAAACATTGGGAAAATGGGTGTGCAAAGTTTGGAAAGAACGTGAAGAAGATGTGTGCCGTCAACTGATTTTAGACAGAGCTCCCATCCATGTTACAAATGAAACCAGAATAAGACTTTCAGAATTTGATACCGATTCAGTTTCTCCCGGCTGTACACGATTGCTCCAGCCTGCCGATGTTTGTTAGATAAAACCTTTCATAGATTGATTACGAGAATACTGAAATGTTCTCATGAGCAGGGCTTGACAAATACGGTCGCCACTGGCGACTATATATTTTTATCTGGCGACCAAGTTATTTAATCTAATGGGGTTTTGTTGTTGTTTCTTTTTTGTACAAAAATTGACCTAAGGTTTCTTGAAATGGCCACAAATGCCCCCCCCCCCCCTTTCCCAATATTAAAAAATAAACTTTGAAACTATATTCACACAAAAAATATTTAAAACTTTTGTTTTTAATTTGGTAAAAATAAGTTCATCCAATGTAAATTTTAAAATAATCAAATCAGAATTATTTGAGACACAAAAATAGGCGAAAACTTGTTGTCCTGCTTCACTATTTCGTCGATATTTCGTCTCAGCAGATATAGATTTTGTAGCATTCAACTATCTGGACATTTGAAGCATATATATATTATTATTATTATTATTATTTTCTTTTGAAAGATATATTATTTTTATAAGTTTTATTAGAAAACTTAGTTTGTATTATCTCTAAAATATGTAACTAATAATTCTAAACAATGCCTGTTATTATTTTTCCTCAATTAATTCGTAAAATCTTTTGTGCTTTTTGAAAATGAATGACGAGGAAGGAGAGGGTGGTAAATATTTTTTACTGCCTACTAGAATTTTTTTCTGGCTACCAGATTTTATCAAATTTGTAAAGCCCTGCTCATGAGTAAAGGTGAAACGGCAAAAGAGGGTAAGCCCATTTAAACAAGATGTGTTGAGGTGGATGTCTGGAGCATTGCAATCTCAATCTCTATCCAGTTATTTGATAAAACCATCATTCAGAATGTGTGGAATATCTAGTGCTTTAGACATGACTGAAAATGGAGAATTCCATTCTTCGCTCGGCCAGGCTTCCAATTCAATTGAAGTGACCAATGAAGAAATTCGCGATTTAATTTTCGATGATAATGTTTCGAATGAAGATTTTGAAGGATTTTCTTCTGAAAATGAAAATTAGATATTGTATTTTTTTTTCTTTTGGTATAATAATTGGATTTATATGTAAAAGGGTTGCAAAAAAGCCTTTTATTGGTTTAACCGGCTGTTTTTCTTTTTCTGAAATTAGCTTTTATACTATGAAGTGTTTTAATTTAAACTTACACATTTTTACTTGTTTTTTAACTGTTTTTAAATTTATTTTATTGTGTTAGAATTTAATAACTTCATTTCTCAATAGTGAAAACATTAATATTTAACACATACTTGTTAGTGATTTGTAGTCAAGGGTGCAAAAAGCCAGCTAAATTATAAAAAAGCATACCAATTGCTTTACCTGGTTTTTACTGATCTTTAACATGTATTTTTAATGAAATATTTTAATTTACTTTAAAAATGAAATGTGTTATTTTTGGACAATAGTTGCTTAGTGATGTATTTTATTAGTTAATTAATTTTAAGGATTTGATTGATATGTAAAAGTACTATTTTTTCTAAAAAATATTTAAAAACATGGATAAAGTAATTTAATAAAACTATTTATCACTATTGAAAACAGTATTGCAAATAACATATGCATAAGCAATTTTTTTGAATAGCAATAAGCTTTTCAAATTTTTATTTCAATTAGTTTTAATTTGAGAACAACTTTTAACCTATTTTTTTCATTGCTTATTCTTTTGTTCTGAAATTAGATGTATCAAAATTTCCTCCAATATTATTTCCTTTTTAATTCGTTTATCAACATTGAACATTCTGTGATTTAATCCTACTCTTTCTTTACAGCCAATTAAAACTAAGCCAAAACATCGCATTGGGATGAAATGAAAAAGAAGCACTCTTATGAGCTGAAGTGAAATAAAACTAAGCACATATATTTAGTTTTTGTTTAGATTAAAACGATGCAATGCTTGAACTAGGTAGTTAGATGGTTAATTAAGATTAAAATGTTGAAAAGAACGGCACTTAGATCAGGAAAAAAACTTTGTTTTGATTATAATAAAATAATTGATTGTAGTGATAAAGTAAAATATAAACACTTTAATAAAATCATCAGTAAAAGAGCACAGAGGATTAAGCAACATTTGCAAAGAAAAAATGTTGCATGTATGAAATCTACTGCAGTGTTGTCAGTGATTCAAAAGAACAATTTGAACCTTCTTCAAAGATAGTTAAATTGGATTAAAATTTAAATACTACTATTTTATCTTCTGATCCTTCTCAACCAAATCCATCATCTTCAGTAGTCCAATCATCCATGTTTTCTTATGGTAGGGTTACCAGATTTATCCAGGGCCCAATTAAGCTTTGAATCTAGGGGAAGCACAGTATGGTTTTTAGGCCCCTTTTAAAGTAGGAAAAGTTTCTAAGTTCTACATGAATGGAAACGATGCAACATGAATTGCAAGATGATCATCAATGCAATTAATATTATTCCCTGGAGGGGATGAAAATTTTAGCTGAGTTCATATATTTAAATCAAACAGCTTTTCTTTATGTTTCCTGTATACTAGGTAGATATAGTATACTTTGGTATATATAATTGTATGTTGTGTCACTCAGGGTTAGAAGACCAATAGGATGCCATATGATTGCTTAACAGCCTACTGATCACATTCAAATTACCAGTTTGATATGTTACTTGAAGTGTTGTGGATATTTTCTTGCATTAGGTCAACTTTCCCCTCCAAGAAAATTTAAAACCCAATGTAAAAAATATATAAAGGTAATTAGTGTCCCATTCTGAAATCATCTTAGAGGGTGGCGGAGCTCCTTAAATTTTGCAGGTGAAGCTCTTGCGTCATGTGTTTTTTGGATAATCAGGCCTTGGATTTATCCATGCAAAGCGACAGAAGATTCTTATTGACACTAGTTTGTGTTGGTTTTATCATACTACCGTCATCCTAATAATATTATAAATGTGATTGTGTGTGTGAATATTTGGCTAAAGTAAACGTCAAAACATAGGATTTAATGGCCCTGTATCTTTGCATATAGAGGGATTATAACCCAGAAATTAACATAGACTCTATTTTTGTGTATTTGATTCAAATATTTTTCCCTAATCGAAAATTTCATTATTTTCATACAGAATAAGTGGACATTTTTTTGTGTAAAATTTTAAATCGTTAAATTTACTTTATCGTTGCCATTACTATATCTAAACCCGGAATAATAATTTTCACTCAACAATTTATTTTACATTGAAAAATTGCCACGTGAAAAATGAATCTCTATCTCTATAAAAGAGTAAGTGTCTGTCTGCCTGCCCGCGGATTTCTCCGTAATTATAACACCTAGGACTCAGAAATTTTTGTCATGTGTAGATGTTGTCACCGGATAGTATACCTCGCGGCCGGATTTTTAAATTTTAATTTAGTTTTTTTTTTTTAAATTAAAACGTGTATATGGAATTTTGGGTTCGAGGCTATTTCAAGCTCCTCCCATGAAATAGCCTCGGCAACGAAGCAGCCAGCCAATGAGAGCAGTGTAACGACCGAATAAATCTATGGCCTAGCCTGACTCGTGAGTTGCTGGCCTAGAGTTGTCCAGTTTTTGTCCATGGTTTTGTCGCCTAGCTTCGGAGGTTTGACTGCCGTGTAATCGAATCGAAAGGACAGTTTTCGATATGCAAAGAGACTGCAAGAGATGTTAGTTGGCAGGTCAAAAAGAAGTGAACCGAGTTAAGCTAAGAGAGATGCAGAGAGAGTTGAACAGACGATGGTGAGCGGAAAATGATGTGTGCGCGTGAACAGTATATGATGGTTGTGTACGCTGGGGTTTTGATGGCAGAGTGTAATGTTTTTTAATTGTTCATCTTATTTTAACTTGTGTATCAACGATGCCTAATAAAAAGTGCTGGATGTTAATCATCACCTTGGATCACTGGAGTTCGTTAAGTCATTACAGTATGGCTCTTTCCACCCGACATCAATAGAGCTTACTGATTTTAGTTCGGATTTTCACCACAGGGGGCGCTTTCGTATCTTTGGTTCTATGGGCTGGATCATGACGGGGTATGCCTCATTCGACTCGACATCGATAACCTTAATGAATTCAGTTATGTTCGTATAGAACATATTGTGCCCCCTGGCGGTGGAAGGTGTAACTAAAGGATTTTGCAGCTAACTCGGGTTCTATGGGTCACATCACGACACGGTTTGGCTCATTCGACACAACATCAATAGAGCTTACCTATTTTAGTTCTGAATTTCACCACCAAGGGGTGCTTTCCTATCTCTGTTTCTATGGGCTGGATCACAATGGGGTATGGCTCTTTCCACTTGACATCGATAGAGCTGACTGATTTTAGTTCGGATTTTCACCACAAGGGGTGCTTTCCTATATCTGGTTCTATAGGCTGGGTCACGACGGGGTATGGCTCATTCGACTCTACATAGATAGTGCTTTTCGATTTTCACCACCAGGGGTGCTTTTCTATCTCTGGTTCTATGGGCTGGATTATGAAGGGGTAGGGATCTTTCGACTCGACTTACGGTAATATATGGGAGTGTGTATGGCACGCCCAGTGTTTGCTGTCTAAGGTAGTGGGGCCCCCGACATTAGATTTGTTTAAAAATAAAAAAATGTTCAACACTGATTTCAGGTACATTTAAGGTTGTTGGCACGGGCAACGCCGGGCGGGTAAGCTAGTATGAAATAAAATATTTAAGAATTCAACAGAATATGAAATGATGACATATTAGAAATAAAACATGCATTTTCAAGTATTTGGTATAATACAAGGTGCTTGAATATGAGTAAATGTGGAGAGTAAACGAATATGACGTCATATATAAAAAATAAAAGATATGCTTTGATGTTGAAATAAAATTATCTTGTGCTATCAAATTATGTCTTATTAATTTCTTTATTTTTTTGTTTTTCTATTTTACATGAAATGAATATATTTTAAATGTATGTAATATATGTATTTTAAATGTATGTGTTGTAAATTAAAATTCTGTATTTTAAATGAGTGAAAGATTTATATTTTAAATGAAATGAATCCAATACAAATTGATGGTGATAGGAATAATACTTGGCAGTTTATCATCTGCGTGTGGCTTATATAAAGATACCATATTGTTAATTTAAATTTAAAAAAGAAAAAACATTTAAAAAGAATAATATGTCAATAGGTATACACTGCAAAATTATCCATGTCGAAAATCAGAAAATCTTAATAAAAATGACTTTATTTTTTAAAAGAAGTTGTTTTTTGTCATTAAACAAAAAGATTTAATGTGATTGCGTCGAAGTAACATAATTTTCCCCTCTACCAGTATTGAAAACACAAGGGCTTGAAGTAAATTGGCATAATCGAGACACGTTTGTAAATCGTCATTTTGCAACTTGAATTTAATTTTACATTTGTTTTAGCCATAAAATAGTAAAAAGTTTGTTGTAATTGTTAAATATAGTTTTTTTTTAATATTCTGTTTTTAAATTCCTACTATTAGCTCACACTCTATATATATCTTGTTGGAATTTTCAATCGTTAATAAAATATTTTCAATTCATCCATTCAAGTTCAAATAATTTTTTTTTAACGTGTACTGGATGACAATTGACGTTAATACAGTTTTTTCAAATATTAATTCATTAATTAAATTTAATTAATTAATTTTAATTTTTATATTTCTCCCATTGCTTTTATAAATGAAATGAAAGATTTTCCTCAAATTAGTGATGCCAACAAAAAATAAAACACCGCAACGATGATTATAAAAAACTGTTCAATAAAGATAACGTGGGACATTAATGCTGCACGGGTTTATTTTATATATTTATGATTAAAAAGCAAAATTCAAATTCAAATGCTTAAATTATTTTTCTTTCAAATAAATATACCAAATTTGTTAAGGCCGTGATCACTGGGAAATAGAGTATTTCCGAGATCTGAAGAAACATTAGCCACCGTCCGGTCTAAGTCGTCATCAGGTAAACAATAATTAGTAAGAAAACAAGCCATACGCGAGAAAATTAACTATCGCAAAAAATAACCTAACTACGAGCATTCAAAACTCGAAGATAAATGTACATAATAAACACTCCATTAGGTTCCACCAGGGCTACACTTCATACCGGGCTTGCTCATTCATTATGATGACGTCACAAAAGGTGGCTGACTAGGAGGAAAGACATACAGCGATTGGCACAAAACGATGGGCGCGTTGCTTTGGACCAATCGTTGGTCGCGGTCAGCCACCATTTGTGACGTTTTGAGAGTGAATGAGCAAGCCCGGTATCTAGTGTAGCCTTGGTTCCACTCTTCGAAAGAACCGCTATTACATGAAACTGTTGGCATGGTAACTGTTGATTCGTGATTATGTTTTAATGTTATTTTTATACTGTTTCATATTATTTTTAGTACTTACGTATTATCCGGGCCATTCTTATATTATTTATTATTCTTTCTGATTTATTATGTTATTTACCATTTATTAATTTGGCTAAGATGCTTTACACTCACGCAGAAAAAATAAATAAAAAAATAATCGGTTAAAAAAAGGAAAAAAGTCGCCAAATTTAGGGGATTTTTTCCTTTAATGGCAACATAGCCATTGTATTAAGTTATTCGTTTGGCGCGGTCTTGAAAATCGCCCCAACCAAAAAGTCGCCAAACTTATGTTTATATGTTTGCGTGAGTGTAAAGCATCAGTTCCATTAATTTTACTAAAATATTGTTATTTACTATTTTTAACAATGTTATGAATTTAATAAACATATATTACATTTTATTTATTTTATATTAATTACCATTTTTAAGAATGTTATTTGATAATGTTAAATTACTGTGTTTGAAAATATAATTGGCAACGATAAACAAGATTAGTACTTACCAACCATTTTTGACAATCCATCTCCTCGCCCGGATAATACGTGAGTACCAATAAAACTCTCATTAAACTGTTGGCATGAAATTATAAATGTATTTTAGCATCGCAGTAAACATTTCATTATTTGAATAAAGATGCCGCCATATGAACTCTATGAGATACGACAGTATATTTACTCCTGTTACGTGGGATTGAAAATGAATAAAAACAATAAACGAAAAGAAACTACAACACAACGCAAGCGACGATTAGAGAAAAAAGAACAAAAGCGAAAAGAAAAGCTTGCAAATGAAACAGAAGCAGAAAAGTGCTTACGTTTAGATAAACGAAATGAAAGATTACAGGATGCATCTAAAGAGCAGCGCGAAACTCGATTATTAGCTGATCGTCAAAAACATGCACTATTAATAATAAAAGAAACTCAAGAACAACGTGAATTACGATTACAAGATCTATGTCGTAGACAAGCACTAACAATAGCAAATGAGACGCAAGAGCAGCGCGAAACACGATTACAAGATCTTCGTCGTAGACAAGCACTGTCACTAGAAAATGAAACTCAAGAACAACACGAAGTTTGCCAAGAAAGAGAACGTATTCTGCATTCACAAGCACTGAGAAGAGTTAATGCACAAATCGCTACATTCAAAAGAGCCATCAACACATTCTGTGACAGAACTTGCGAAATCTGTACGAAGCGATGCTATCCCAATCAAGTCGCAAAATGCTATTTGACAGAAACGAAGGCGTATTTACCGGATGAATTACGAAACAAGCCAATGCTTCTACTATGTCATCGCTGTAAAAATCACATCAACAGCTTCGCCGCCAAAGGCATATTGGAACAATTTGGATCCTGGCCCTATACCAAGAGAGCTGCAAGAATTGACTCAGGTTGAAATACGCCTACTAGCGAGAATCAAACCATTCATTAAAATCAAGTTCGATGGAGTACTTGGTCAATATGGATTCCGTGCACAAGCAGTACTCTTTGCACAAGACCTACATGAAGTCACAGAAAAGCTTCCCAACATGCTGCCTATACCAACTAACAATTTAGATGTTGTTGTCGTCACAGAGACCCTGGAGAATCTCAGCATTTCTAGAGAATTCTCGATTGATCGATCACGTGCGAACAAGGCTCTTAAATGGTTGGTTGCAGAAAATGAACTCTACAAGGATGTGGTGATAGATCAAGAGTCGCGCATGGAAGAATCAGATTATATTCGAGTACAACCTGCAGTAGCGGTTCAAGAACAAGAGGAACGTGAAATCGAAATTCATCAACGAGACAATGTTTACATGCATGTCAATGATGTATCAAGAATTATACGGGCGCCATGGCATCAAGCAGATGAGACAATTTTCACATCAGGCAGCGCAGGCATGCAATGTTTAGGAATGGTCTTGGCAAACATTGTGAGAGCTTCGATTCTTGAACTGAATAGATGGACACCAACTACACTCAGTGAAAATAGGATTGAAGGCGATGATATATATCAGCAAATCGTAATAGAAATTGAGCGTAGAGGTGGTCTTGCTGTAGAAGAAGACGGTTATCTTGAAATACTCCATATGAATATGATCAAGCATGATTTCATCATGTATAACAATGGAATATGATGATAATACATCGTATGTTGGCAGTCTTAGTGATTCTGTAAATGATGAAGAACTCGCACACACACTGGAAAGTAGTCTCAATACAATGTTCAATATTGATCATTATAAAGCTGGTGTATTAATAGCAGAAGGATATTCATATGGAGTTATACGTAATGCTGATAAATACTACTTCACCGACTCTCATTCATGTGGTGCTGTAGGTGGTAAAGCAAGAGGACCAAACGGAAAAGCATGCGTAATAGAATGTGATACATTTGATGAACTTCTGCGAGTATGCAAAAGAGCAACAGGATTGAAAAATGTCCAATACACGGTGAACTATACAGATGTCCATGTGAAAGATAACATCGATCGTAATTATGGAATAGATCAAGAAGCAGCGATTCAAGAAATTGCAAGATTGGAACCATCACAAGCGGAAACAGTACCACTATAATTCAAACATCAGTGATGGCTGCAATCGATTGCGCAGAGCCAAATGCTGAAGATGAGATTGAAATATCTGATAATGGCAATGAGATAAGACGCAAAACAAAGGACAATATAGTAAATGAGGCGCACGAATTGAAGGCAGAAGAATATGCATGGTATTTCCACTTCCCATATGGCAAAAATGGATTAAGAGAGCAACGTGATGTCCCAATAACACCACTGGATTACTTCCAATACAGAATTCTGGGAAGTGACACACGATTTCAATGAAATGACTACTTCTTTTATGCTCTCTCCATGTTCGAGTACCTATGTGTTAAATCAACTATAACAGCGTGTGGACGAAAAATTGTAGGCGAACATGATATGGTGGACGATATACATCTCTACCTAAAGAACTTAAGAGGATCAACCGCCTACTGGAAGACAGCACATAATGAACTGATTGGACAAATAAGATGCCTGGGACCACCTCATTACTTCTTAACATTCAGTTGTAATGATCTCAATTGGTTAGACAAGCGCAAAGCACTACTGATAGCAGATGGACGACCGAACAAAGATCCTAACGAGTTGGATATTTATGCGACACAGCGTTTGGTGGAAATGTATCCAGTAGTAGTGAGCCGACATTTCATGATTAGAGTCAATGCGCTGGTGACATTTATGTTGAATAACGATGAAGTGTTCGGTGGTCAAGTAGAGGACTATTGGTGGCGAATAGAATTCCAGAATCGCGGAAGTTCTCATTTGCATATGGTAGTGTGGATTAAAGATCATCCGTTATTAGACACACCTGAAGGACTACAACGTATCGATCATGTCTGTTCATGTGAATTGACAGTACAACATACTGAATTACATGATCTAGTAAGAAAAGTGCAAATACATCGCCATTCCCATACTTGCGGGAAGAAAGGTCCAAATTCAAGATGTCGATTTGGATATCCACGAAATCCATGTGCACAAACACATATGGTTGATCTTGATTCAAGAGATTTCATCACAAATGGCGGAAGAGTATACAATCTAAAGCGCACCAGCGAAGAGCGTTATGTCAATAATTACAATCCAATATTGTTAAAGTTATCACAAGCCAACATGGATATTCAACCGTGCGGTTCAAATGAAACAATTGCTCACTACATTGCAAAGTATATATCAAAGTCAGAACCAGAAGGTGTCACCAATAGCATAGCGCAAGCCATTAGAAAAATTAGACGCGAAGAGTCAAACATATCTCGACAACTCTTCCGAATTTGCATGCGCATATTGAAGGAACGGCAAGTCTCCGCATGCGAATGCGTCTTCCGATTGGGACATCTCAACTTAAGAGAAAGTTCACGTAAAGGTGTATTCCTGAATACAAGAAAGCCAGAAACGCGGTATAGAATGATCAAGTTCAATAAAGTTGGCCAAGCAGAAGGATTCGCTGCGAACATATTTGAGCGCTATGAAATTCGTCCATTGGGTGAAGTGCATGGATACAATTTCAATACAATGAACTTGATGACATTTGCAATGCTCTTTGAACCATACTATCCAAGAAGAGGTGAAAATAGTGAAGACAATATAGATCAAGACGCTTTCGAAGAAGAGCCAAGAAGAGCGCGAAGAAAATTGATTGCACTTCAAAATAATACGAAAATGGCAGTCAGAAGTAGACCAGCATGTGTAACTGTTCCATATATCATAGCTGCCAATGATCCAGAGAATTACTATTACAGCCTTCTCCTTCAATATGTGCCTTACCGTTCCGAAGATGAACTATTAGATGGCTTCAATAGTGCGCGGGAAGCCTTTCAGGCATGAGAAGAGCTGTTAAGAGAGCAGTGCAAAATTATGGAAATATATAGAGAACGAGATCGACAATTTGAAATGTCGCTTAATAGAGCACATGCATTTGAACTTCTGAACCGAAAGCCTGAGCTATTAGATCATGATGATATTGTGGAGATTCTCGAAGAAGAACGAATGAATGAAGAGCAATTTGAAAGAGCAAAGCAAGCAATGAATATAGGACAACGAGAGATATTCGTTAATATAACACGCTGTGTGCAAGAACAACTGAATGGTAGTCAAGATCGCTTGAGGCTCTTCATCACAGGGGGCGCAGGAACTGGCAAAACATTCCTATTCAAGCTTCTAAGGAATCAAATAGATCAATTATATGCTAAAGGCAAGCCAGTTGTAAAGGTGTGTGCTTTAACGGGTGTCGCAGCTCGCCTGGTAGGAGGACAAACATTACACATCACATTGAGATTACCAGTTCAGAAAGATGGAAGAATAGCGGCAATGCAGAAGCTAACTGGAAATTATCTGAAAGTTATGCGTGAACAATGGAAAGATATCGAGTTCCTCTTCATTGATGAAATATCAATGGTGCCATATGAGATGTTATGCATGATAGAAAATCGACTGCAGCAATTGAAGACAGACAACGTGTTATTCGGTGGTATCAATTTGATAGTATTTGGTGATTTGATGCAATTACCACCAATCAGAGGATCTCAAGTCTTCAATCAACCACAGTACATGGCTCCAGCAATACATCTATGGCAACTGTACACATTAGTAGAGCTTCGAGACAATATGCGACAGCAAGGCGATAATACATTTGTTGAAGTATTAAATGCATTAAGAGTCGGAGAGATAGAACAGAGACATATGCGAGTGCTATTGAATAAAGTGTGCAACAATGATGATATGAATGGTGAGTTCTCAATTGAAAAGGCACTACGTATCTACCCGACCAACGACCAAGTAACAAAACATAATGATGCAGTATTACAACACTTCAGAAGAAAGGGAATTGCAATATCGAGAATCAAAGCGCAAGACCAGTTGGTAGATGCTACACGCACACGTAACATCGAAGCATTAGATATGAGTAAAATAATACCAACTGACATTAATAAAACTGATGGTCTTCCTGCAGAATTAGAGATATTCGTCGGAGCTAAAGTGATGTTAAGATCAAATATTGATGTGAAGAAAGGTTTAGTTAATGGTGCGATTGGATTCATCACCGATATTCATTGGCCTAATTTCCGCCGCTCGCAAGTGTATGAACAAGACATTCCATCAGTCACTGTGAACTTTGGCAATAATGGTGTTCACAGATTCAAGCCAATATCAGTGCAATTCCCCGCCAAACGGAGATACGGTACTGCTGAACGAAGGATGCTACCATTTATACTATCATGGGCATCAACAGTACATAAGATGCAAGGTAGCACTGTAGATTATGCAGTAATCTATCTAGGACGAAAACTCTTCACAGCAGGTCAAGCATATGTCGCCTTGAGTCGTGTAAAATCATTAGATGGACTATTGATTGAAGAACTGGACTGCTCGAAACTCACTGGAAAGGTTCCTTGCAATAATGAAGCATTACAAGAGATGGATAGAATGAGAAATTATAGACCACCATCATCTTCATAAATTAGAAACGAGAAAAATAGAAAGTGATTAAATAGTAACAAACAAAAATAATAGTCCAACACCATATATAGAAAGGAAAATGGAAAACTGCAAGGAAATTTGCTTTCTATTTTGAAACTTAATATTGTGATTCTGTCATATGTATATACATATTTATATTAATTGTAACTATTTAATCTCATCAAAAACGTCACCTGTAAAAAATGCAGCCAAGTCTCGTGACTCTTTTTCCGTAAAAAGTTCTGAGATCGTGTAAAGCCAAGTTTAGCTATCTTATTAACTCTGAAATTTTCATTCACAAATCACTCCTAGTCTCTACATCTTTAGTTAAATATTATTTTGTGACTTGGCAATTACGCAGCACAGGGAAGTTATTACACCTTACTATGTTATGTGGGAAGGGATGAGATAATATGATTAAGGCTAATTATATACGCACAGGGAAGTTATTACACCTTAATATGTTATGGGATGGTATGGTATTATTTGATTAAGACTAATTATATACATCACATTCTCGTGCTACGTAATTGCCAAGTCACAAAATAATATTTAACTAAAGATGTAGAGACTAGGAGTGATTTGTGAATGAAAATTTCAGAGTTAATAAGATAGCTAAACTTGGCTTTACACGATCTCAGAACTTTTTACGGAAAAAGAGTCACGAGACTTGGCTGCATTTTTTACAGGTGACGTTTTGATGAGATTTCACTTATTTTTGTAAGTAATCCTCCTTTTCTTGATTTTGGGTTCTTTTTGGAGATCATCCACTGATTTTCGCTAAGCCCACACTCTGTCCCTATTATTTACAGGTATAAAAAATTTGAAGCTTTAGTTTCGTTTGCAAAGTACTGTAGATAAAAAGATTTCAGGTTCCTAGGCCAGCACTAAGTTATGGGAGGGGGAGTGTCAAAAGTACTCTCAATTGCTTCCAGGATAGGTGCTATCCATCTGAGATATTACTCGCAGTCCTAGATACTTGATATTTAACATAAAAGAACTTTTTAGTATAAAAAGAAAGCCAAAATTAAAATTTCCGGAAATTTTTAATAAATCAAACTATATTCATTTTTTCGATGTTTTTTTTTTTTCGGTTTTTTTTTTTTTTTTTTTACTTTGTATACTAAACCCTACCAAATGTCAAGCTTCTAGGACTACAAAATCAGATTATTTTCAAATTTTTGACTTTTTATAAATTTATTGATTTTTCGATTTTACTTCTAAGTTACCTGATTGTCATGCCAATATAGTAATTTTTTGATCCGTCTTCTTAGGATCATTTACGTTCAAGTTAGAGGTAAATCAAGTGAATGTTAGAGTCACCATGATTTTATTTAGAAAGAACTATCAAACCATAACCAGCCAGTAATGTCGGGAGGGTAGGGGCTGTGTTTTTAGCTGTGAAAATTTTTGTGGGGCTAACATCATTTAACAATCCATATTTCATATGCGAAGTAAATAGAGAACCTGTGAAAGAAAACAAACCTGTCTATAAAGAAATCGCCTATAACGTAGCCTGTCTATATTGGAACTTTCCTATAACGAAATTCGTAAACGAAAGAAAAGAAAACCATAATCCGGGGGAAATAACATAAAACAATTAGGGGCGTTGTACTAGCTAATAAGACAATTATCTTAAAACTAAAGCAGTACAAAATCAAATTGTTTTCGAATTTTCGATTTTTTAAAGATATTTCGATTTTATTTTCGAATTTAACGAATTTTTTAATTGTTCCTTTTATTGAATAGTAAATACTACCTTTACACCAAGTTTTAAGTTTCTAAGAATACAAGATAAAATTATTTTCAATTTTTTATTTTTTCGATTTTATTTTATAATTTTCTGGATTTTTTAATTTTTTCTTATTTTGTATCTTTTATTACAAATTTCAAGTTTCTAGCGCTACAAAATCGAATTATTTTGAAATTTCCGATCTTTTTCGAGTTTTTTTGTTCTATTTTCGAATTTATTGTGTTTTAATTTTTTCTTTTTCTGTATCCTAAACAATAAGTTTTTTCGAATTTTACAGATTTTTTTTTCTTTTTTTGTATCCTAAATACTGCCTTTATTCCAAATTTTAAGTTTCTAGCTCCACAAAATCGAATTATTTTCAAATTTTCGTTTTATTTCGATTTTTTGATTTTATTTTCGATGTTTGTTGTGTTTTTATTTTTTTTATTTTTCTGAATCCTAAACACTACCTTAACACCAAATTTTCAGTTTCTAAGACTACGACATCATATCATTTTCAATTTCTCACTTTTTTTTTCTTTTTGTTTCTTTCTTTCTTTTTTTTTTTTTTTAATTTTTGAAAATTTCGATTTTTTTGTTCGAATTATCCATATTTTTTAATGTTCCCTTATTTAGTATCTTAAATATTACTTTTATTCCAAATTACAAGTTTCTAGCGCTATGAAATCGAATTATTTTCAAATTTTCTTTATTTTTCGATTTCTTTATTTTATTTTCGAATTTTATTGCGTTTTTATTTTAACTTATTCTTAATCCTAAACACTACTTTACCGCGAATTTTAGGTTTCTAAGGCTAAAAGATCAAGTTATTTTAATTTTTTATTTTTTTTCGAATTTTTGAATTATTTCTTCGAATTTTCCGTTTTTTTTTTTAATTTTTCCTTATTTTGCATCCTAAATACTACCTTTATTCCGAATTCCAAGTTTCTAGCGCAACAAAATCGGATTATTTGAAAATTTTCGTTTTTTCCGATTTTCGGATTTTATTTTCGATTTTTTTGTGTGTGTTTTTGATGTTTTCTTTTTCTGAATTCTAAACACTACCTTCACGCCAAATTTTAAGTTTTTAAGACTTAATTGATCGTGTTATTTTCCATTTTCAATTTTATTCGAATTTGTTCAATTTTTGATTGTTTTTTTTTTTTTTTTTTTTTTGAATTTTCCGGATTCTATAATTTTTCCTTTCTTTGCATCTGAAACGCTAGCTTTACTCCAAATTTTAAGTTTCTATGGCTACGAGATCTAGCCAATATTTTTTATGAGGCAAGAGTGAATGTGTGAGGGACAAAAAATTGAAACTTTGAGTTCATATACCGTCTGCACTAATTTATGGGTATTTTTTGAATTATCCCTATTTTTTAAATTTTCCTTATTTAGTATCTTAAATATTACCTTTATTCCAAATTTCAAGTTTCTAGCGCTGTAAAATCGAATTATTTTCAAATTTTCCTTATTTTTCGATTTTATTTTCGAATTTTATTGCGTTTTTTATTTTAACATTTTCGGATTCCTAAACGCTATCTTTACCGCGAATTTTAAGTTTCTAAGGCTAAAAGATCAAATTATTTTAATTTTTTCAATTTTTTTCGAATTTTTGATTTTTTTTCGAATTTTCCGGATTTTTTAATTTTTCCTTATTTTGCATCCTAATTACTACCTTTATTCCGAATTCCAAGTTTCTAGCGCAACAAAATCGGATTATTTGAAAATTTTCGATTTTTGTCGATTTTTTTGATTTTTTCAATTTTGCTTTCGATTTTTTCGGTGTTTTTGATGTTTTCTTTTTCTGGATGCCAAACACTACCTTCACACCAAATCTTAAGTTTCTAAGACTACAAGATCGTCTTATTTCCAATTCTCAATTTTGATGTAATTTGTTGAATTTTCGAATGTGTTTTTTTTTAATTTTCCGGATTTTATAATTTTTCCTCTCTTTGTATCCTAAACACTACCTTTTTTTTTTCCAAATGTCAAGTTTCTAGGGATACGGGATCTACCTAATTTTTTTGATGACGCGGAACGAGTGAGTGAGTGACAAAAAATCGAATGTTTGAGTTCATATATCGTCTAAACTAGAAAAGACAGAAAGTTGTAATTTTAAATTTTGGTCCTGTGTGCCAAATACTCTAGAAAAACGAAGTTTTGAATTTTTGGGAGACTCCAGCGCGGAGATATGGGGGGGGGGTCAAAAGTGCCCTGAGTTGCTTCCAGAAAAGTATGCTTACGGCCGTGCTTTCTCGACTTGGCGGAGGCACTGCCGTGCCTCCAGATAAAAAGTATTTAAAATACAATTTTTCCTTGTTGACATAAGTAGGAATTGACTTAATTTTTTTTTTATATTACTTGTATAATAGATTTTTGTAAAATCTTATAGGATGAGAAAAAATGGCCCATAATTGTTAAAGCAATATTTTTAAAAACTTATAAAACAACAATGTTATTGAAATAAAAATCAAATGTATTGAGAAATTCACGTAATGCAGAAACAAAGAAAAAATCAAAAAGTAATAAACTTTTCCTCAAGCCAAATTGCATAAACTTGGAATAAGCCGATCATGCTAATTCAAAATATCATAAATGTGAAAGCGTGTTGTATATAGTAGACATTTTTTCACATATAGGTAGAAAATTGACGATAATAAGAAGGTTAGGCTCTGTAATCGTGTCCAAAGCCAATTTGCTTTTTTCATCGAGCGAAATTTGGCTCAAAAGTACATACATTGTTATAACCAGATTTGCTTTTAGCATGGTAAACACTTAAGATGATCATTTCCGCACTCACCTTTGATGCCAACTGTGACTGTAAAACATATTAAAAACATCATCTGATAATTTTGTTATTACTTCATGATGTAAGCAGACATCCTGATTCAGCCTTTAAACCTGAGTCGGCCGTACCACCATTGTCCAATTTTTATTCCTAATCGTATCCTAACCTAATCCTAATAATCAATTTAAACAATATTATTTAAGAATATATAAATTAAATCAATATCCATAAATGGAATGAATGGAAAATAGAATAAATAGAAATAACAAAATAAAAAAACAAGAAAGCACATTTATTCGACACTTAATCCTACGGAAAGTGTATGATGTTTCAAGCTCACAAAATAAATTTAAACAATCCTATATATAATAACATAAATATGCAAATTGAGATAATCAGATTGGTATTGTCAGCATTTCTTTCTTTATAGTGTCCTTGACGCAATAGAGAAAGTATCGAAGTTAAATTGGACAGAAGTTAAAGTACGTTTTCTGGCAACCTTTATTTACATTTTAGAATCTCATCAGATAGTTAAATTTTTATGAAATACCTATCAATTTATAAAATTCATAAGAAGTTTGTTGACTATTTACACCACAGAGTAAGAAACACTTTATTTAATTTAAACATAAAATAATATTGTAGTAAGAAATATATAACATATGTCTATACAAATAAACGATATAATAATGCACATTTAGTAATTAATTTCACACCAAATACTACCTAAAATGCACTGTTTTAGCAGATTTCTTCTAGCGTTTTTTCGTTTTACAAGGAAAGATTCGTCGATTTCTACGATTTTATTTGGCCCTCCTTTATGCATTGGTTGCAATTTCAATTTCAAGATTGTTTATGTTATTTTGCATGAAATTTTACTTTCTTAAGACTGAATTATGTCAAGGCGCCTAAAACAAAGAAATACCGTATTGTCTCCTATAAAATGTGATAAAGATTTGGTTAATTGTATGTTTTTAATTATCAGGTGTGAAATTTTTTGCTTAATTAATGCATTTATTCTTTGTTTTTAATGTTACGTGAACGAAGTCACGTGTAAAAGCTAGTTTTTCATATTCAGCTAAACTATGTTGAATGTGCCAGTAATGTCTTTAAAAATTGTTCCTTAAGATAATTCTTCAAAAATATTTGTATTGCAACACGTTTAAACTAATTTTGGAGTCTTGCTTCCCATTATAAATATAAAAATTCATTGTAGCAACAAAAACAAAACAAAATATGCTAAAAATGCATATTTTGATAAATCAGTATTAGTTTCGATATTCATGGTTATTTTAGTAATGGAATCCCCACAGAGAAATTCGCATTTTGATTCAAAGCAAGATAATAAAAATAAATAAAACATCAAAACTTAAGAATAAGATAAAATAAATTAAAAATTTTAAAATGGATACTTTTAGCTTAAAATAGTATAATTTTTAAGTAACAACAAGAAAATAAAATTAAATTCATTTCAGATCCCTTTCTGATGCTCATATTCACCATGTACCTCAACCTAGAAAATCTTGCTCAAATGAAATTCACAATAAACCTGATTGGACCAGATCAATTCGAAGTCCAATCAGATTAATGATAATTACCATTTGAGATTTTGACCTAGGTTGAGGCAGATGGTGAATACGAGTTCACCAAGTGTTACAATAATGGCACAAAAAATCTTCAGAATGAGATTTTTGAATTGTTTAAGATAAGTAGGGAAGGTATTTGAACACTTTTTTAGAAAATCAACATATTTTTTACTTGAATTATATTTATTGCATTTTAAATATTACATATGAAAAACAATGTATTTCTTCATCATATAAGCCAAAATTTGAAAATTTTCCAAATAACTTAAATACGTTGTGATGCTTTAAAAAGCTGAAAGATTTCTGTTTAAACCTGCCCCATCTAGGGGTACCTTTGAACAAGCTAGGGGCACCTTTGAACAAATAATCAAAATAAACAAAATATTAAGAGTTAATTTGAAAAACTGCATAGCTTTAAGAAATATAAAATATTCAGAATAAAATTAACTACGTTTTATTGAAGTTACTATTTTTTATTATTTAACCAATTTTATATTCATCAAAGTTGATGTCAAAGCTAGGGATTAAAACAGCATGCAGGGTCCCTCCAGTTATGTCTGGTTGTGACAACTTTTTTACAATATCCTTGTAATCAACCACACTGATATCTTATGCCATTAGAAAATAAAATTTATCATCCTTTTTTTATGAAGAAATCTGAGATTAAACTCTGTTTTATCCTCCAACTGCAATTTAATCTGACCAACATAATGAACAATGTTAACAATGCACAATATAATATACATTTTAAATCATAATAAAGTTTATATATGTTTAGAAATGCAAAAGAATCCAAATACATGACAAGACAAGAAGCTCTCATGTTAAAAAAAACCACTTGACAAAAAAAGTATTGTTTCTACACCTAATGTGTAGTAGTTGGTAGCCCTGTATCAGTACAACTTTCATATTAAGTATAATAACTCTTAATTAATCTGTTAATTTTCACATTTTCTAAAACAAAATCCAAAAATAATGATATTTAGATTCATACATAACTCTTTACTTCATAGTTTTAATTGTTCAATGGTTCCCCATCATATGGTGTTTAGCATTATATCTATTTACTCAATTAGGCTTAAGAATTTGAATAAAACAAAGCTTACAAGCTAAAGCTAACATCTTTATTTAAATATTGAACAACAATTAAAATTTTAGGGATACAAGATTGTCAACAAAAAGCTTACATTTTGTTAAGTTTAGATTGAAGAAAGAGAAAAATACATACCTTGCATAGACAGCAGTGAGCATGCAAAATGGTAAAGCTTTGTATCCTTGTTGCATTGAAGCAATCTATATTTCAAAAAATATAATTTATTTCAAGGAAAATATTTATAGTGCCCCCCTCTCCCCTATATAGAATTACTTAAGATACATAAATGTAATGAAAAAACGGAAGAAATCGTCGTACGGGAAAGGTTTAAACATACAACAATAAGACTAAAAAAACGTACAATCTGATAATCCTATCCTATGGTATTGTAACATCTGTCTCATAAAACGACGATATTGATAGATCTATAGTAAGATTTTTTTTATGCAAATAACATAGCATTTAATATTTAAAAAAAAAAACAGAGTTTTATCAAATGATTCAAAGTCTCAGACCAACATATAACCGAGGATAGAACAACTATCGGAAATATTGTTGAGAGATATTCATGATGAAATAGAGGGAAAGAGTGAATTATTGAGTGAAATCAGTCTCATGCTTATGATAGTAGGATAGTCCAACATTAACAAGTAATATAAGAACTTTTTTTTAAGTCAATTCCTACTTAGGTCAAATAGAAATTTTTTTCCAGCGATCTACATGCTTCGGCACTGACGGTATTTATTCCTAAATTTATATCCTGTTAAATATCTTACATAAGAGAAATTTTTGAAATGTATAAAAAATTAAATAAAAAATAAATAGCTAAAATACCAAAAAATCCCTGACGGCTCGGCCTACAGGCACAGGTAGATTTCGAAGACACAGAACGTGGGTTGCCTGTTTGTCGGGAATTGCGGAAGAAATGACCTTTTTGCGATAATGATGCAGTTGGAACCGCCTACTTCGAAACCAAACTTGTTCGCAGGCGGTGCCAGCAAGAATTTTTTTTTTTTTTTTTTTTTGCTATAAGAGTTGGTCCTTTAAAAAACATGTCAATATAAAAGTTTTAGATAATATTAAGAGGATTTATAATAAATTTAAGCGGATTTGAAATCTTGGGAATTGACGAAGTTATGAATTTTTTTCTTCTAAAACCCCCCTTCCCCCCCCCCCTCTTAAGGCAATTTTTAATTATATCAAAAATGTCATACATAAATTTTCGGCCCTTCTCCTAGAAGTAATAATAACTTCAAACGGATTCGATACGTATCATAGTTAAGAAATTATGGGTTTTTTTCTGTTTTCACAAAAAGTCGCCCCCATTCCCCTCCCCCCACCCTGGTTCGATTTTGCCCATTAACGAACTTTACCGAGATTTTACACCCATTGATTTTATGTATCAGTTTCGAAAAGATGCGGGAGTTGGAATCGCCTACTTCGAAAAATAACTTGTTTGCAGGCGGAGCCGGCAGGGATTTTTTTGTTTTTAATTTGTTTTTGCTATAACGGTTAGTCCTATAAAAAACTTGTCAATATAAAAGTTTTAGATAATATTAAGAAGATTTATAATAAATTTAAGCGGATTTGAAATCTTGGGAATTGACGAAGTTATGATTTTTTTCTGCTAAACCCCCCCCTTCCCTCCCCCCCTTAAGGCAATTTTTAATTATATCAAAAATCCGTCATACATAAGTTTTTGGCCCTGTTCCTAGAAGTAATAATAGCTTTAAACGGATTCGATATGTATCATAATTAAGAAATTATGGTTTTTTTCTGTTTTCACAAAAAGCCCCCCCCCCCCCCCTGGTTCGATTTTGCCCATTAACAAACTTGACCGAGATTTTATGTATCAGTTTGGAAGAGATTTATGCAGAATTTTACTAGTTATCGTGGTCAGAAAAAAGTGACATAGATAGATAGATAGATAGATAAACTTTTGAACTGGGGGTGGTTTTGGGTTCTGGGAGTCATGATCGGCGTAGATCTGCAAAAATTTTTCAAAATTTCCAACTTAGGTGAGAATGTAATAGGTAGTATTTCTTACGAAATCTACCTAAAATTAATAGCTCGAAAAGTATTTCTCACAAAATTGTTAGACAAACTGCGTTAGAAAGTTAAAAAAAATTATATTTTTCTTGATATAAATTTAAAATCTAATAATTATGCCATTTTTCAAATATTGAATTTCAAAAATTACCAAACTTCACAATAAAGTGCCATAGCGATGTTACAGTTAACGATAATACAGTTTTTTTTTTCAAATATTAATTAATTAATTAAATTTTATTATTTAATTTTAGTTTTATACTTCATTTCTGCTAAAAGTATAGACTCACTCCACATTTATAGTCTCCTTCGCCCGCAAGCCGCCTGATCTTCGTCCGTGAACAGCCCCATTATCTTTTTACGTGTGAAGGTGAGACTATAAATATGGAGTGAGTCTATACTTTTGAACAGAAATGAAATATAAAACTAAAATTAATTAATTTAATTTAATTAATTAATTAATATTTGAAAAAACTGTATTAACATCAATTGCCATCCAGTACAAGTTTTAAAAAAATTATTTGAACTTGATAGGATGAATAGAAAATATTTTATTAACGATTGAAAATTTGAACAAGATAAATATATAGAGAGTGTGAGCTAATAGTAGGAATTGAAAAAAAAATGATACAATTATTGTTTGCAGCATTCATACATGAACAAAATTATATCTTTTAAAAGCTACAGATTGTGGTGCTGAAAAAAAAGTTGCAGAATATGGTGGTATTTTTATCATAACAGCGATTAAAAAAAAAATTGAGAAGAAATATAATAAGAGCATATTTACAGTCTGTAGCTATAATGAAAATAAAATTATTGCAATGAGAGAAAAGTTTAAAATGGCACATCCAAATCTTATTACATGTTGGGTCATTCCATGTCAAATCAACACAGCTAAAAACTTGATCACTTCAGAATTTTACGATATTAAGCTCAGTTGTTAGGATCATAGAGAAATGAATAAATACTCTGTGATAAGTGTATATCTCTCTTAGTTTTGGAGATTATTAACTTCAAAAATTGTAATTTTTTGTATTTCTTGCATTACAAATTTAGTCATATTTGGTTCCCTAATTGTCACAGGGACTTCTTTTTTGGTACCGTTAGAAAGTGTTTGAATTGGGCTTTCATATAATATATCACATGTACACCTTTTTTAATTTCAAGGTCAAACATTTTGACCTTTGACTTTTCATATCTCAAAATCGGACATTTTAATTTTTTTTTCATAAAAATATGTTACTATTATACTTATTTTCTGTAATATCTGAAAGTATAATTTTGGGACAATGATGGGATGCTGAGTTATAAAATAAAATGCAAACTGCCGTTTTATTTATTTATTTATTGCAAAAGAAGATAAATAATTAAAAATCACTTAGAAATTTGTTGTTAATTTACTGGTTTATTATTTGAAGACCATCATTTAAGACATTTATAATTTATTTTAATTAATTTATTTTAATATTATTCATTTATTATTTATATAAATCTACTGATAGACAAAATCTAAAGGATTTAGAAGTGTAAATTTTGTTTTGATGTGAATTAAAATTAATAAAAAAATATTTTTGAGAGGGGGCAGTGGTGTAGCCAGGATTTCTTTTCAGGAGGGGTCCAGAATTTTTCTTCAGGTTATTCATATAGTAAAACCCACAAAGATAAAATCGCAAATATTGGTAAAAATTTCCGTTTTAGACAGGTTTTCGTCTTAGCAGGTGTATGGCATTCTTTTCTATGGGACAAAGGAATATTTCCGTTTAATTCAGCATTCCGTTATAGGCAGATTTCGTTTCCACAAGTTTTATTGTATTTATACACATATACTTTTTATATTATATGTATAGTAAAACTTGTTAAAACGGAACATGTATATAAAAGAATCCTGTCTTAAACAGAAACATTACATGGTCCTGATATGATAATTTTTTGTATTTCTTGCATTACAAATTTAGTCATATTTGGTTCCCTAATTGTCACAGGGACTTCTTTTTTGGTACCGTTAGAAAGTGTTTCAATTGGGCTTTCATATAATATATCACATGTACATCTTTTTTAATTTCAAGGTCAAACATTTTGACCTTTGACTTACCCTTTGACTGACCATACAGTTAAATCTTCTGAAAAACTGTCTGAAACGGGATTTTTCACCGCTCTTTTGTGATTACGATTCCGTCTTAAGAGGTTTTACTGAACTTAGAAATACACAAAAGCCTGTGAAAGCGGCACCTTTCTACAATGGTATTTTATCTCAAACGGAAGAGTTTCGGGATCCCGACGAAACGAACAATACATATTATTGAGGTAATGTATCTTAGAGGTATCATTAATTACACTTATGTAAACGGAAACCTGTCTAAAATGGAACTTTTTTCCAGTCTTTTGCGATCCCAACAGGATTGACTGTGTGTGTGTGTGTACGTGCAATAGAAATATTTCGATTAACATTAAGAATTTAGGAATATTATCAATTTCTTAATTTAAAAAATAGCATGTGTAAACTAAAGTAATTTCTCTATAATTGCAGCTAGTAATTCAATAAGTTAGACTAATATTTACCAGTGAAAAAAAAATTTACAAACACTGTGATATAAAAAATTAGCACATACGGAAAAGTAAGATGCATTTAAATCAAGTTTCATATAACATAAATATTTGCTTACATTAAAGTTACGATTAAATTGTTATGTTTATAACAGCTATTTTCCTGTTTAATTTCTTGTCATTGAATTAAGAACTTGTCCCTTGTTAAGAAAATCCCTATGAGTTGACATAATTGTTATTAACAACATTAACTGTTGATTCCCCATGGAGTTTCTGATATCAGATTTTGATGTTTAAGATAAGGAACCTGCAATTTCGGCTACAGAAACTAAATAATGTAACAATCAGATGCAACAAATGGTTGATGTCGGGAAAAATAGTTTCGTTACAACTGTCTAAAACAGTCATGATTCTTCTGGGTTTCTCTATTTCAAGTTTCATCGTTTTTTATATCAAAGTAGATATTCGGCCTCAATAGTTGTTTCAGATGTATGGTTGACTTAAAAGATGTAAAACTTTTGTAAAAAAAATATTTATTTTGGATTGGGACTTTTTGAAATTATTAGATTGTGCAAAAAGTAATGGTGGTTTCTGTTGTTATATTTTTTAACCAATTTATTTTAAGTGGTTAAAAACAGTTTTAGAACACACTCCAAGTTCAGCAACAAGCTCTCGGACTTTGGTAAATGGATTAGCGTCAACTTGTGCTTTTAGTGTCTCATTGTTAATGACAGAATGTCACTCACAAACAACTCTCATTGCCACCATGGAATTTCTGGAAGCAATGTTAAAACTGTGCGTTCACAAGTCGTATTTGCACCAAATGTAATGTTGATTTCAATACATTTTTTCTTCGGGGATAGGGGATTTCTGCGAATGGTACAAATTTTCTCCGGACGGTACACTGTGGAGTTTCGAGGGGGGGAGGGGGATTGCACTTCTAGACCATAAAATCCCAAATCTTCCAGGGCGACATTTCGATGTTCTGATGTGAATACCCCTTCATTTCAACAATGTAGTGTAGTTGATGTAAAAACAGTTTCTGCTGTTTTTTGTACCATTTTGAATTAGTACAAAAAATCGTACCAACTTCCCCATAGTTCTGTAACTGCCTTAACACTAAAACGACCGGAAATTTTACTCAAGTTTTATAAAACTATTTCACACCAGAATTTATATATAAAAATATTTAACTTATTCATTTATCATAATTCTATGAGTTTTATATTTAATTTATTTTTAAAAGAAATTTCTGGTTCGAATCGGAATATATTCATTTGGTAACTGTTAAAATGACCGTTCATGGTCGTTCTAGTGTTAAATATCCCTGTACAATGGCGAAAAACAAAATTATAAGTAGAAAACATGTCCTTCAAAATAATATGCAACAGCGTAATATTCCATTAAAAATAGCTCGGGTTCAAAAGTTCAATAACAAAAATCTCCTCTATTTTGTAAAACCTGGAAGAATATCAAAACCTTTCAATATCCCTCTGCTCTTCCTTTAATAATCAATGAGACCTGAAATAAAAGTATCCGAGCAAGGAAGGGTTGATTATTGACGGCCAATTACCTACACTTGGGATATAGACCCGGGGAAAGTGCCCTTCGTAGGGGTCTTTCTAAGGGAACCTAACCCGTATTTACGCATGGATAAATCCACGGCTCGAAGAAAACTCCGAACGATTAGGCTGACGGGCGTGATTGCCGAGCAAGGAAGAAACATTGATCTGTTGAAATATTCTTTAGGTTTATTATCCCTCTTCATCTGATGGCTAACTTGACAAGGAATGTGTGTGGCTGAAGAAAATTGTGTCTAAGTATTTTTAGTGAAGAATTCTGCTCTCTTGAACAGGCCAGGAAACTTTTGAACACCAGTCGCCTCTTACTTGCTTACTGATTAATGTAAAGTGCATAAAGCTGAAAAATGACATCATCAGCATGATTTACAGCAGAAGACAAATCACATTCTCATTTTTGCAGGTATTTTGAAAGTCGCAATGCAATGTTGAATAAAAATTCACAAATAACCGGTCCAAGAATAAAGTTCCATTTTTTAATTCCAGCCAGCAGATATAAAGTTAACGATAATATTGCTCGATATAAAATTTTAAAATGAACAAAAACAATGGTCGCCAAACTCTCATGAATGTGCCGTTATTGAATTCGTGTAAACTCGTCTTTTCCCGTAAGTGTAGGCAACAGTTGGTCCCATCGAAGTCTCTGTTGAAGAAGTTTTATGTTTAATCTAGTTACAGTAAAATCTGTGAAAACGGAATCGCTAGGGATCGTTAACAAATTCTGTAGTAGACTGATTTCCGTCTTATAAAGTATAATTGTATAGTTATCATTCCGTCATCGGGAGCATGAAATGTTTCCGTTTACGAGTTTTCTGTGTTCAAAGAAAACCTCCCAAGGAATCACAACTGGGAAAAGTTCCTGTGAAAATGGGCTGTATCAATAACAAAAACCTGTCTTAAACATAAACATGCCATAGGCCTGTCTAAAAACACACCTTTAAATTATGCTAGATAAGACAAACACATGTTTAAAGCGGAATTCTTCAAATGTGCTTTGCGGTTCCGCCTTAGCAGTTTTTACTGTTGTTGTATTTATGTCTGTGGTCTAGCCATACTTAACCAAAAATGCTTTATTAACCCCTTCGCGACGAGCGTCCTTTATAGAATTTTTAATCTTTTACCACCGGTTTTTGAAAACAGAAATTATTGCCTAATTGAACCGCAGAAATGCTATCATTAAATAAGGCAAAGCTCACAATAAAAAGTAACTGGTGGGACTAATAGAGGATTCTGAGCATCTCTTGCGTCACGTACACGTGTCGCTCGTCCCCAAGGGGTTAATAAATAAACGTATTTGGTAAAACGATCGCGATTGCAACTGATATCAGCACTATCTTGAAATTTTTCAGAAATAAATTTATACTTTTATCATGTAAAAACATGAGTTCAATCCTATTAACCGGAATTCCATATTAAAATGTGTACAGAATGATATAAAAATTCAAAAAACTTGAATTTTTCATCTACATCTTAAGTACAAGTTTCATTGTTTACATCTGAAACGATGTGCGGATTTGAGGGAGTCTGCTGTATATCAAATTTAGTCAGAGGGTAGCAATTTTTTTACAATGTGGGAATGCAGGTGCTTCTTAACTTCAAAATTACTGTTTATGTCTGAGAAGTTGTGCGTTACATAGAGAATTGCATTATATAGAGTTACGTTGTAAACATCTGCTATTGTGTATATATATATATGTAAAAAATAAGATTAGAAATATTTTAACCTTAAACTTTCTAAAACTATTCTCTGCACTTTTCATGTGGCTATGCATGAAAACTCAGAGGGACTTTGTTAAGCATCGGCCAGATTTGGCCACATTGCTATTAAAGGAATGCCTACAGGAAGAACTTTTTAAAGGGAAAGTCACCCTGAATTATTATTATCATACAAAGAAAACCTTACACAGTCACCCCGCTCAGACCAGACTGGTTTCGAACTTACGAACATCGATCCAAGCTCCTCATTTTGTAGCCAATATGCTAACCACTGGGCTGAGTGAGTGAGCCTCTGGCTATAAGGAAAGGGCAGCTGACGTCACTGTTGGTTAAATTATCTGTTGGATAGCAAGAGAAACCTGTCCGTCCTTTATGACTCCTACTGTACACATTAGATGGGGTGATTTGATTGATCTACGTTAAATAAGTCTATGATATGATTGCCATACGTCGCCATGAAAATTCCTGCGATGATGGCAACGACAAAAATTGAGTGGTCGATTGGTTGATGGAAGTGTTTGTAAACATACCCTTTCCTTATTCAGAATGGACAATATTCTCTTGACGTCACAGTACGTAAAATGGAGGCATGATCGTTTGTTTTCACTTTGCATTCACGGTTTTTTTTCGCTTTAGTCACGTTATTTTATTGTCACACTCATGAGATCAGAAACCAAATTAATGAAGACAAAAGCATATTCTTTCATTATTTTATTATTAAATAATGAAAAATTTGATAAAAGCATGATTTGCAAAATTTAAATGAAAAATTTTCTAAATACCAAAAATTAACATTGAAATCGGGAAATAAAAGCATACTAGATGGAACCCGTCAAAACTTGACGAAAACAAAATAGTATAACAATATCAGTAAAATAAGCTTCTTTATTATTTAAGAAGGGGTGCGTATGAAAAAGTCTTTCAAATATTATATTTTAAAAGTTTTTTCCCCAGTCAAATACCAGTCTATATTTCCGATGCAAACTCCAAACAAACAATCCGTAATAAACTGTGTAATGTAAATCAGTTTGACATTATCGCCATATTCCCCACGGCAAGAAAAAAATTTCATGTACCTATGAAGTATCATACAAATAGTATATTCCTATGCTCATCTCATATTAAGTAAATAAAATAACATAGTAAATAAAGCACACATCCCCCCCCTGTAATAATGCAACCGAATGAGCTCCTATGCGCATGTGCATTGCATCTGCCCAAAATCACCGTAGAAATTCAATGTTAAAAAAGTTTTAAAATGTCCTCTTTAATCATTGTTCGTTACAAATCCATTTCTTCTAAAAGGCATCCATTATTTTAAGCTACTCATTTTTTATGTAAAAATGAAGAACTTTTTTACAGTAATAAATCAATCTGCAGATGAGGGAGATTTTTAATGTTTTCAAGTGTAATTTATTTGTATGGTTTCTTCGGTTCCTTTACATAATCAGGAAGATTATCCCTTTTCCATCACAATCGGGGATATTTTCCCTCTTATACAGTTGACAAATGGATCGTTAAAACAATATAAAAAATGCAATTCCTAGCATATTCTGATATCTGCTGAAACATATGCATCAACGAATTCAACATATCAATTTTATGTTCAAGATAAACTGAAAATAGTTTTTTTTTTTTTTTTTTTTTTTTTTTTTTTAGCGCCAAAATGCTCTATCTTATGGATAATCTGATATTTTGATTTATCACTGTTTATATTACTATTATTATTATTATTCACTTTTTATGATGGTTAGGGAAATCTATTTTCAATTGTGGCAACTTTCCCAGGGGCTATTTTTATTATTGAAGCAAACTGGTGGTTATTGATAAGATAGAATTAAAAAACTTTTCATGCTTGAAAATTATTTAAAAAGTCATTAAATTAAGCGGCAGTTTTTAAATAAATTTGAATCGAAAGCTAATTTTATTTTATAATTGATGATGTAAGAATTACGATTGTAATATGTAGTAAAAAATTGAAATTTGTAGTATTTAGAAGTAATGTAAGCGCGATGAAAGCTAAAGCGATAGCGCCGTTTGTTGTCACAACCGTTATACATTTCTAAAAACTACCACTGTGTTTTTGCTGGAGTCCAAAAGTAGACTACCGTTTTTTTCATATCGAAAGAGAAATTCACAGTGAAAGAGATAGGACTTTGCGCTAATAAGGAACTGTTAAATGAACTCATAATAAACCTACCAAAATAATTCCTAAGAAATATTAGTCCTACATTGTTTTTTCTAGCTAAAAATACAATAATTATTTCAAGTATTTTTTTCTACCATAACACTATTTTTAATAATTTTTAATTTCCTGAAATCCTTTACTTTTGTGTTTTTTTTTATTAAAAAAGGGAATTTTCTAACCTATAATTTAAAAAAAAAGTAATTGGTAACATGTAATCAAGGTATGCAATCAAGATGAAGCAATCAATGGCGGCTCCAATTCTAATCTTTATTATTAAGAATGGAAAAATCAGTTAAAATTACGTCATGTTGACACAATCATACATATTTTTCTCTTTAGTTTTATCAATGTTAAAATGCATTTCAAGCTACGCATAACATCATTTTCACCGGCGCAAGCTTATCACACGTACTTCATATACGTTACTTTAATGCTTAAACACCATGTATACAAAAAAAATATTTTGTATTTAATTGTAATGAAATATGGCATCAACAAAGTTATAATGCATAATGATACAATAAACCCAATGAAAAATATTCCCTTGACATCACAATAAATATGACTTTTTTTCGCTTATTAAACACGCGGATAAATATTTTTACCGAAATTTAACTTGCAAATTAAAAAAATTCAGCCTAAAAGCCACGTGCTTTTAATATTTATTATTTCTCTTTCATCCTCGTAACCACGGAGTTCAGAGAATAATCTCTATGCAACGCAACAGTAGGCGTTATCCGATTATGACGTCATTAGCAGAAGTAAAAGTTTAATTGAAAAATATGGCTAATTAATTAAATTTTCGAACAAACGAATGCACGATAACAAATCTGTGTCCAAATATATTTCATTTAAAAAAAGAATGATGTAATTTGATGCAGTAGTTTGTTCTCACGAATTGTTGAAAGGAAAAGCTTAGCGTTTTAAATATATAGATTTAAATAAAGTTTAATTTATAAACAAACCTCAATTTAAACACTTGAAATTTCACTCATTTTTATAGTCATTGATTATAACCTAATTTGTTTCAACGTTATATTTCTGATAAATTCGATAATTAACACAAAATTAATCTGAAATTGAATGCATATTCCTTACATTATTCAGATATGTTGCATACATTTCTAACGTTTCAGTAGCAGAATAAGAAATAAGCAAATTCTTCAAGAGCACAATGCTTTCAAATGGGGCGATTTTTCAATGTTTTCCCAAACAGCTGGTTTTTTTATAGCCTCGAACCCAAAGGAAGAATATAGTCCATAGAGACATTTTTCTGTAATGATACAGTATATTAAAACACATTGTTGACTGACAATGTTGCCAATTTCACATTCAAAATTCTACCACATTTTTTTAACAGTAATTTTAGTTTCATATATTCACAGATATTTCATGATTAAAGAAACCACAGATGACTATTAAAGAATTCTGGTAAGAGTTTTGAATTTAAAAGAAAATCGCAAAATTTCTAACAAGGTGTTAAATTTATCGAGGTAAAACAGTAACAAATTTAATCTTACTAGTCATTTAACAAGTTGAGTCAAAACAGATATGTAAGAAAGATGGTGCAGCTTCATTTCCTTAAAAGTTTCAGAATTTAATAAAACAAGTTGAACATGAATGCTGACATTTATGTTGTGGATGGAGAAGGATAGGAAGGACTACAGTGTCAATCACAGCACGATGTTTGATGGCAGATATTATCGAAAGTTTTCTCACCCTTATATTGTGTTCACATTAAATTAAGTCACTTAACTTGAAGTTTTTTAAGCAGACGACCCGGCTCAAAATTTTCGACTTGAGAAAATTTCTGGAACTCTCTTAACTTTGATATTCTATAAGTTGAGTGGAACTTTGCCTTCCGAACTATTTTTCTTATTTGAAATTACTATAAAATTTTGAGATCAGTTCTACAAGTAATCAATCAGTTTTTTCGAATGATCCTTTCTATCATTTATTTTTTTAACAAACTTCAAAGGATAAAAATACTAATAATAATGTCTAGTTAGAAGTTGGAGTTAAAAATTTAACTTAGGCACATGTGCAAACATCTGTTTGTCTGAGTTAAGTCTCGTAAAACTTTTGATAATATGAACGGATGAAGCCCAAGTCCAGATTGTCTGGATCAAAAAAGTTGACATTTCATAATGTGAATGTGGTACAATTATACTATATACTTACAGCAATATTTAAGTTAACTCATACTTCCAACTCAGCGAGTTTCACTTCTAACTCGGTGAACAGAAACATTCTATGGCTAGATATAGCCCTATCCTACTCACCCTGATTGGCTGTTGAGGCTCAATTTAACTTATGCGCTTGCCTACGCTTCCGAATTGTTCAGATCTCATACACAATGACAGTCTGATGAGTTATGCAGTGTGAACAGACATTTCTAATTTGGACATATCACCACCAAAATTTGAACTTGAGCTAAGTTAACTTATGTATCACACTAAATTAATTTTAAGACGGTTATTCTAATTGGTAAATAAATCATATGAGATGTAGTTTTCCAACTGGGGGAAATCCTGTCCCGGACCTTTTTTGACCAGCTGGAAAATTACATCTCATATTATATATTGCAGTGTGAACATAGCATTATACAGCAAAAAGTTCATGTTCAGCTGCCAAAAATTCACAACTTTATTTGCGACTGATAAACATGTAACTATATATTTTAAATTTTACCAAAAAAAAAATGTATATATATAATAATTTAATCAAGGACTTTTTTAAAGACCATAATAGGAATTTTTGTGAAGGCTAAAAAAGAATTCAGAATATTGCTCCAAAATCTGGGAGAAAAAAATCTGAAACTTTTAAGGGAGTTAGTAGAAGTTAGATTAGAAGAAGTTAGTAGAGACTAAGCATTGTGAAACTCTGAAAATAAAATTTCTGTTGAAACACAAAATTATGCAGAGACATATTTAGACTTTTTTTTATTATTAAATCAATCATAAATTCAAAATATATTAACACAGAAGGAGAAAAATGCTGTTGGAAAGTTACATTTTAAACAAATAAACAAATTATAAAACATTATACCGGATACAAATTTGAATAAGCTATTGCATTTTTTTTTCTTTTAAAATTATCAGCAGTAGTTTAAACATTCGACAAAAAAAACAATGGTTTATTACTAAAAAAAAACAAGAAAGATAATTTTTAAATTAAAATTTTGCATTATACCACTTTTATTTAACAAAAAAACTTCACCAGATGAAAGCAATAACACAAAATGTAGAATTTTACTTCAGCTACCTACAAATACGGTTTTCTAAAGTCACCGGGAAAATAATTATCTTCATTTCATATGCAGAAGAGCATGAATAGTCAGGTTCCATGCATGAAAAATCATTTGGAGTGTATTTAAAAAATGTAAGACTTTCCTACTTACCTTTAAAATGCAAATTTTTGTCAACTTATCGCTTTCATATTTTTGACCTAAAATGAAAGTATGATTTCTCAAATTTCTAGATCAGTTTAAATTTTATTTCAATTTATCTTAAAACGTAAATTAAAGACATTTGAATATTAATGATTTAAAAGCTAGAATATGGTGTTAAGGGTGTATTCAAATCCAAACTGCTTATTTTGAGACACATTTGTAAATTCATTTTTGCTCTAAAATGCATCCAATTGGCAGGTTCTCTTATTCAGAAACTTTATAACGTCCCCACTGTCTCGATTTTTTGATAAAGGCAGAATATATTTCAAAAAATGCTGTCAAAGTGGACATTTTGAACCGAATTTCGAGAAGCGATAGCGCTAGAAAAAAAATGATCGTACTGTGAAAATAATTGTCTGTAAATCAATTTCTAATTAATTGAACGAAAAATAAAAACATGGGGCCCTTATAAATGTCTTTATAAATCACGCTACCAAGTTTCCTGTTGTTACTTTTAAAAATGAGTCTGGGAATGTGTCTCAAAATTTTGAGTTGTTGAGCGTGGAAAAATATTTTTTTTGAATACCGCCTTAAATTACATTTTTAGCTTTTTCTCAAGATCAGATTTTAAACCTGTTTAATGTAAAACATCATAACTCAAAATGTTTTGCATGTAATGTTGCAGAAAACTTCGTTAAATTACTCTAAAATTGTTGGTTTAAGAAAAGAACCAGCCAATGATTGTAGTTAACATTATTTTTCCGTTTTATAATAATACAACTTATGAATTTTAATACATTTGGAAGATTTTTCTGTTTTTTTATGACATTAACTTATATATCTTCTTAAATAGCAAGGTTAAATTATGAGATCAGTTTATCCTCTGAAAGATAGCCATAATAAAATTTACAGAATAAAAATAATCTTGATTTAAATCTGAGTTTCAATGTTTTGCATAAATGCCACCACATTATTGCTAATTACTGTATATACTCGCGTATAAGTCAACCTCCAAATTCAAAATGAAAACAGGTTTAATACCAATAATTTAGAATGGTTTTCTATGACTTATTTAATCTCCTTTAATTCTAAATTATTTAAGGCATAGAAAACCAGTCTGAATTACTGGTATTAATCATGTTTTCATCTCTAATTTGGGGATCGACTTATACACGAGTATATACGGTATATGTATACATTCTGTGTAAAAAGTATCCATAATTTTTAAATAAACCACAAAAAATTAATTTATTCATCAAAATTTATTGTCCTTTTCAAAGTAGGCTTCACTGACTCAAAAACAACTATACCATGCATGACACAATCTTCCACACATTCTTCGTAGGCTGATTGAGATATGGCCTTCAGTTTCTTCAGCAAATTTCCTTTTATAGCCTCAACTGACTCAAAAAGCCTTCCTCAAAGTGGTGACTTTAGCTTTGGGAACAGGAAAAGGTCACACAGGGCCATATGAGGTGAGTATGCTGCTTGGTCATTCACTGTGTTTTTGGCCAAAAACTCTTGCACAATGATAGCTTTGTATAATGGTGCAAAATTTCGGTAATTTTCAAGATGTTTGGCACACAAAATTTACAGCAAACTCTTAGTTCAACTAATTTTTCCATGGTGAAAATTGCAGAGCACTCAAAAGTATGGCTAACAAAACAGCTGCTGTCAACACACCAAGTCTACAGAGGGTGCTTATAAACCACATTGTAACTTAGTACAGTGGTACCAATGTATAGAAAAATATACTGTCATGATACATTTTATGTGCATGTTTTAAATGATAAATTTCAGGTTCTTTTTTAAACAGAATGTATTTATTAAAAAAAAAGCTATTTTATATGTTATTCAAAGTTTTAAGCTATATTCTATTATAAAATGTATATTAAATATCAATTTAAAAAAAATCTCCTTCAAAGAGAGGCTGAAACTTTAAAACAAGTAAAAAGCTGTATTTTTAAAGCCCCCCCCCCACCTATTAAGAAAGAAGCTTTAAAACATACTCCTCAAATAAGTGACTTCATTCAAGATACCATCTCAGATAAAAAAAAATTAAAATTATCTTTAAGATCATGATTAATTCACTGACTTTTCATATGTTTGAAAGCAAATACATCTTTTTAGCTTATTTCCATAAAATCAACTGCTGCATGCTTAAAAAGTAAGAAGCAAGAATATGGTGATGCTGCTTTAGACTATCTCTAAAAGTTGTGATGTTTACACATATTTCTGAACCTTGCCCAGTTTGCAGCCCAGAATCGAACTGGGGACCTGTAGCGTAGTAGCCAGGCATGTTGACCACTATGCTACTGGTCAAATACTAGTCTTCAAATTTATTATCTAATATTCTTTATTTTCAATTTATTCATTTAAATCACCAAACGATTCTAGTCTTAACAACCAAGTATTTTTTATATAAGAGTTTAAGTTATTTTTTTTAATTTATTGAACTACCTGAAAAGAGGTAATTTACTGATATCACAATGTCATCAGAAAATTACTGATATTTTCCCAGCACTTCAGATAAATGACCAAAGTGATTGCGACATCTTTTGCTGTTTGGGTATTTACACACATATGTTTATCTATCTATTTACATTAAAGTAGTATTTTACAATGATATACTATGCAATGGATTGTTACATTTCTCCAATATTTGTTTCTACATCATGAAGCAATACCTAATAATATAATCTAACAACATACGAACATGACACCTCGCATTAATCGCCGACTTTTTTTGCTTGGTAATATACACCATGTGGCCAAAAGTCACTGACACTCAATTTTAGATGTTTTTGTCCAATATGTAGAGAAATATTTGCAAAGTCTTCTGGAACTTCAGGAATGTAAAGAACATGTTTGACATCATGCACTGATTGATTCATCAGCAATGATTTAGTCTCAAAGACAATTAAGAAACAAATAACAAATTGAATAAAAAAATATTTGTGATCAATCTGTAAAATAAAATGATCTGTAACTGTAGCAGAGGATTATGTGGGGTTGGCACAACATTTGTGTAAAACTAGCTCGTGTATTCATTCATAGAGAAATAAATTTCTTAAAAAGATACAAAATAACTGCATGTTTATTTATAGCATGTAGGGTTGTCAACCAAATTTAGTGACACTTTCCAGAGACTTGACAAAGTGCAGTAGAAACAAAGTACTGCAATAAGAATCTAAATATATTAAATATTTGAGGAAATATGAGTGCTTACATGAAATAATTTTTATCTGTGCATATATGAAAAATAATTTTGTTTTTCCATAATTTAGTAGTCAACTATATAGGGGAACTCATATTAAAATGTCAGTCGAACATCATGAAAATGCAGGAAGATATCAGCGATATAGTGAGCTGAATTTCAGTAGCTTTCTAAAAGTGGCAGGATGATAGCTTTCCCACGAACTGTCTGTTTATTAATAGACTTCAAGGAAAAAAGAGTACGTATTTAACATATGACCAAGGCTTGAAAAATATCGTCGAAGGGGCAACCAAGTTTTTTCATCTGGTAACCAAGTTCTAAATTATGTACTATTCTAAACTAGATAACAAATAATTTCTAAACTAGGCTTGTTTTTATTTTTTCTCAATTAATTCATAGAAAACTCAATGATGATGTGGTAGGGGGGTATTTCTTTTCTGGAGACTAGAATTTTTTGTTGGCTGCCAGATTTTATCAAATTTGTAAACACTTGCTTATGACCATATGTAGATTCTGAACAGATGCTTTGATTTTCATAATTCTATTTCTTTTGGAATGGGTTCGTTCTAATGGTTCTTCCAAGAACTAAAACATCAATAAAAATTGGCAATAATAATAACAAAATTACAATTTATGGAAAATCCTTCATTATCCAGCTGCTTTTAGAAATCGACTGAAATTCAGCTCATTATACCGCCAATATTTTTTTAGTTTTTCATGATATTTGACTTGGAATTCTATATGAATTGCCTTATACAGTTGACTACTAAATTATGTCAAAAAAATTGTTTCCATTAGCAAATGCACAGTTAAAAATTATTTTATTCAAGCACTCATATGTCAAATATTTAAGATATTAATATTCTAATTGCAGTATGCTATTTCTACTGCATCTTGTTAAGTTATTTAAAAATAGTGTTAAAATTGGTTGAAAACCATGCATGCAAAAAATTAAAACCATGCAGAATTTTTTTTGGATTTTTTAAAGAAACTTTTATATTTCTCTATAGAAGCTATTCTCACACAAATGTTGTACAGAACCCCCACATAGTCAACTGCTACAGGTACATATTTTATTTTACAGGATGATCACAAATATTTTTTTATTCAATTTGTTGTTCGTGCCATATTGGACTTCGTAACTCAGCTTTCCCTGAAAAATATTAGGCCAAGCAAGTTCTTTATATCACTGAAGTTCCAAAAGAATTCAGAAAGTATTTTTTCCAGGTATTCAATAAAACAAACAAAAATAAAAAATGTCTAAGGACTTTTGGCCATATTAGCATAGATGTGACGATGATTCAGATGACTGCTTTGATAAAATCCCAAGTAGTAAAGTACCCTATCAAGTTCCTATGCTTTGTATTGTACATACATACAGATTACAACTTCAAGTGAAATTTTTGGAACAAATTTATGAAATTTCTATATTTCCTGCATATAAACTTTAAGACTATGTTACAATAATAACCACTTTGGGAAAATTGTTTGAAATATATTTCACTTTTCTTTTGTATGTTTGAGAAGATGTGTTTTTAAACCATTAACTTGAGTATATCTTTTTGAACATATTTCACAAACAAAGGGTTTCTCATTTGTATGAATTCGAAGATGAGTTTTAAGAGCATTGTTTGAACCAAATTTTCTGAAGCACACATCACAAACGTAAGGTTTCTCCTTTGTATGTGTAAGCAGATGTTTTTTTAGATTGCCACTTTGAGAAAAGGCTTTTAAACACATTTCACAAACAAAAGGTTTCTCATTTGTGTGTGTTCGCATATGTTGCATAAGAACATGGTTTAGACAAAATCTTTTGGAGCACACATCACAAACAAAAGGTTTCTCTTTGGTATGAATAAGCTTATGTGTTTTAAGACTGCTACTATCAGTAAATCTTTTCAAGCATATTTCACAAAGAAATGGCCTGTTATTTCTATGCGTTTTAAGGTGTTTTTTAAGATAGTGTTCTAAAGAAAAGCTTTTGAAACATATTTCACAAACAAATGATTTCTCATTTGTATGTGTTCGAAGATGAAAATTAAAATGGCCAATTTGAGAAAATCCTTTAGAGCAAACTTGACAAATAAAAGGTTTTTCACCGGTGTGGCTGCGAACATGAACTTTGAGAAAAGTTTTTGTAGAAAATGTTTTTGAACAAGTTACACAAATAAAAGGTTTCTCCTTTGTTTCTGACTGGAGCTGAGCCTCCGACATTTTATAAAATAAAAATGTGTTATTTCACATAATACAGACTTCTTTTTGGTATATTCATGGATAGTAACTTCTTTCTTCTCCTACAAAAGTGGTTATTATACTTCAAAAATGATGCCTGTTGCAATAGATCCACCTTTTGATCTGAAATAAATATTATCTAGTTATTAAATTACAGATTTAGATGATTAAGTGATAAAAGTAGAATGGAAAAAGGCTTATAAAAACCTTTTTATATATTGATCGACATATATTGAATGCACAAGTGGAGCCATTATCAAGATCTAAAAGATAAACTATTCTCACAAAATTTTTTGAAAATAAGCTTGAAAAACATTATTTATTTAATTTAACATTTTCTAATAAACAGAATTAAATCTATGTTTTTCTATGCTAATAGTTCAAATGCTAATAGCTCGTCAGTTTTGAAATTTCTTCCTTTTAAAACCTAAACCATTTGATTTTGACCAAATTCTACTTAGCTATATGCTTTTCCTTTAAATTACACTAATGAAATGGCAGCACTGATGCTAATTTGTTGTTTTCACTTGACTTTGCTAGAAATAATACTCTGTTTAAAAAGATTGGTTTCATGAACATTCAGACACAGTGTTCCATTTCAACTGACCCATAAATTCACCTGATCTTAACCTCATATAATAAAGGTTTAATGTATCCCTTTGTCTATCAAAAGAAGGTGAATTAATAAACTTTATCTGGATTTAAATTTGCTTTAAAAGTAATTTTTAACCTCATTTCATAAACACAGTTTTAAACAAAATTTGCTTCCGATAAGACACTGAAAAATTGAAATTTGAGTACAATATATGTGTCTAACAAATAAAGTTCGTTTGGATGATGTAGTGAAACGTGATCTTTTAGATCTATAAGAAAAGTATTGCATTAAAATACTATGCAATGTTTCTGCTTTTAATACATTACCATCTGGAGATATAAAAATATGTCTTTCCTTGACTGTTCTTGAAATGCCAGAGAGATATAAATAGGGTTTTACATACTGTGCATTAATACTGGTGGCCTATACATATGTGTTACAGCATATATACGAGGTACGACAATTAATAAATGAGACTGATGCTACTTTGAATGCATTCAAGCATCATTGACTATAAAGAAGAGTGTTAGAACAAGTTAAGTTGTATAAACCTTGCATGCCTAGTGCTTTAGCTGAATTCAGTCATTCAGTAACGCTCCAATGTGTAACAGGGAGCAAATGACAAACATTTAAGTTTTGACATAGTTGCCATTATCTATAAGATGTTTTTTCTGCCTAGACAAAAAAACAAAAAGGAGTACTACAAAGAGGTTTTGCAGCATTTGATTACGAGAATTCATCGAATACAGCCACAATTTCATGAAAAAGAAAGCTTGTTGTTACTGGATGGTAGGTATTGTATGGCCACACACAGTAGTGCTTGTGAAAGAAATCTTAGCCGTTAAGGAATTGTGGTGCTTTATCACCCTCCCCATTCTCCAGATTTGTTTCTACCAGACTATTTCCTCTTCCCAAAGGTGGAAACAAGTCTGAAAAAACACAGATTTGAGAATGCAGAGGACATTAAAAAGAATGTGACAACCGAGCTTGGAAGGGTTAAGACAGGATTTTAAAGCATGTTTCTAAAACTTGTATGAATGCTGCTGTAAGTGTGTAGCTTCAGAAGGTAACTACTTTGAAAATTATTAGTTTTGCCAGAAACGTGTCTTGTATTTGTTAAATTGTTCCAGTCTCCTTTATTAATTGTATGTAATGTGATACAAAGGAAAGTACAGACATTTTATTGTAAGTAATTACATAGAAAAATCCTAGTACACATTTCTTTTAATAAAAATCAAGGACTTTCAAGGACCCAAACCAAAAAAAATTCAAGGACCTACAAATCAAATAAACTGATGAATTACAATCCACATTTTTTTTTATACAGGTTTTCATTTTTGTAAATACAACTTTTAAACATTGAAATGGCAGGGAAGGGATAATGTAGAAATTTAGAAAACTATTACTTATAGTTGTTTCAAAATAACACATGCAGAAGAAAAAAAATGTTTTAAAGATTGTAAACTTAGTGTGCAGGAGGAAAAGGAAAAGAAGGGGTAGGATTTAAAATTTCGGAAAGGGGAATTAAGAAGATTTTAGGCTGCAATTTCCTGTATTCCCAAATATTGGGTTTTATGTTGCCTTCAGCTTCCATTTTCGATGGGCTTTCAGTGAATGAAGCTTCCCTTAAGCTTTTTTTGGCTACTCTTGGCTCTTATTGAAAGCTTAAACAACAACTCCAATGTTTCAAGAGCTGGTGTGAAACAGTTAATGCAAAATTAATCGCATGACAGCCAAAGCAGTCTAACAGCAAAACTAATCTTAATTTTTTTTTATGGTGATTCCTCATAAAATTGGATCTGATGTTGGTTAAGAATGCAATTTACTGACTAGAGACATCGATAATATCAATAAAAACTGGAGTTGGCTATAGTATCGATAACAAATATTAACATCGCCCATCACTAACTACCAATATTCATACTCAGAAGGTAGAAAGATTGTTTGGATCCACAAACTTTATTCAACATGTAAACGTCACTACAGATATTCGGATTTAGGTTATGTCTTGTTCGATATGGCTGCCATTATTGGCTATGATGTGGCGCAGACAAATAGCAAAATTCTGCATAACCCGCTGAAGTGTCAGAACATCGATGCTATCGATGACCTCTTGAATGGCAGTTTTCAGCTCATCAATGATTTTGGGGTTATTTCTGTACACATTGTCTTTAAAGTAGCCCCACAAAAATTAGTCCCATGTGTTCAGATCCGGAGAATATGGTGGCCAAGTGAGTCCCATTCCAGTGTCCTCTGGGTACTCCAGAACCAGAATGCGGTCCCCAAAGTGCTCTTCCAGGACATCAAACACTTTCTTGGTCTGATGAGGTCGAGCTCCGTCTTGCATGAACCACATCTTGTCGAAAACAGGGTCACTTTATATAATGGGGATGAAATCATTTTCCAAAACCTTCACGTTCCGTTCAGTAGTCACCATGCCGTCAACGAATATTGGACTGATTATTCTGATCACTAGACATTGCACCCCACAGTCACCTGCTGAGAGTGGAGAGACTTCGTGATCGCGAAATGCAGATTCTCAGTCCTCCAAATGTGTCAATTTTGCTTATTGACGAACCCATCCAAATGAAAGTGGGCTTCGTCGCTAAACCAAACCATTTTCACATCAAATTCCTGTTCGTCAATTCTCTCGACAATAGTGTTGGCGAAACACGACAGCAGTTCCATGGCCATGGGGCTTAATGGCTGATTGGTTTGAATTTTTTATGGAAAGAGATACAGGTCTGCAAGAACAATTTGTTGCAGGGTCTCCTGGTTGTTTCCTACTTGTTGTACAGCTCGTCTGATCGATGTCCTTGCCTAGTTTAAAATACAGCGCATGTCTTTTGGATGTTTTCAGGCGTCCTCACACTTGTTTGTCAACCAGCATTGCCAACACTGTCATCACAAACACTACCAGTTCTCTCAAGCTTGTGAATCAAATTCTTGATTCAGATGGGTTTGGATTTTTTATGGAAAGAGATGCAGGTCTGCAAGAACAATTTGTTGCAGGGTCTCCTGGTTGTTTCCTACTTGTTGTACAGCTCGTCTGATCGATGTCCTTGCCTAGTTTAAAATACAGCGCATGTCTTTTGGATGTTTTCAGGCGTCCTCACACTTGTGAATCAAATTCTTGATTCACAAGCCTGTGAATGTGATTCGCACACTTGCACAGGTTGGCTTCAGCTTGTACTCGGCCGCAAACTTCCTTTGAGCCACAATCGGGCTGTTATTGCTCACAAGCGTTTGTACAGTCAGACAAAAAAAAAGAGAACACACGATACATTTTAATCACAAAACTGTCAAAAAAAAATGCCAATAGCCATTTGAATGAAAATTATATCTTCTTTCACCATATGTTAGAATAATAAGCTTAAGGGGGTTGTCTTCATATTGAAATTGCACTTAACTGAAATTTTCAATATCAACAGTTAACTATGACATTATGGTTGGCATTTTTGGAAAATTTTGCCTTAGTGTACCAAATGGGAAGTCATTCGGTCCAATACTTTAGGAATTATGCAGATTTAAAGTTTGGAACTACTGATGTTAAACTTGTTTGTAAGACTTCCAGTGTGGATAAGTTTTAAGCATAACTCAAGAACTAATTGGCAGAATTAGCTGAAATTTTGATTCGCATATTTGAAACTCAATAGAAATAGATTTCAGTTAAAATATTATAGGTTACTATTCTTAAATGTTTTGAAACAATATTTTAAAAAAAATTATTTTTTCCCAACTGATTTTTGAAAAAAATATGACTTGTAACCAATAAATTTTTAACATAAATCATTTTTAGAAGTTTCAAATATGCACATCCAAAATTACAGCTCATTCTGCCAAGTTGCTTTTGAGTTATTTCCAAACAAGTAACTGCATTAGAATCTGTTTCGCAGCGATTACAAACGAATTTAACATTAGAACCTCGAAACTTTACATAAATCCTAAACTACATGACAGAATGATTTCCTGCTTGGTATCCCAAGATAAAATTCGCCAAAAATATCAAATATAATGTAAAAGTTATATTGTAAAAATTATGTATATCAAATATAATGTAAAAATTATATTTGATATTGAAAATTATATTTGATATTCCGTATTGAAAATTTCAGAATTTTTATGCAATTTAAGTATGAAGGTACAGTCGAACCTCGTTAACACGAAATTGAAGGGACTGCGAATTTATTTCGTGTTATCCGAAATTTCGTGTTAACCGTCACAATAGTAGGGCCATCTATGTTAGATATAAAAACTAAATAAATTAACCTACAAATGTAACCCTGCTCATAAAATCATAAATTAATAAGAAATAGAAAATTTCATTAACAAACTAGTCATCATTTTTTAGGCAATAAATTTATTTACTTGCTAATCATTTTTTAAAAGTCCGTTATTGACTTTTGCTTCAATTTTCGTAGAGTAGTTCTTTTAGGAACATATGGACCTCATCTAATTTGTTCAAAGTTCTGGAAGCAACCTGTTTATTCCAGAAGGAAACATTGTACAGTTTTCAATGCTGTGGTAGATTATTTTAATGACTCTAAACTTTTCCGTTCGGTGTCAATTTCTTCCTCCTCGTCCGACACTTCAATGCTGTCATTTTTTTTTTCTTTTCAGCAATTATTTCTTAGTCTGTCGTCACATCCAAAGTCAGCACATCTTCATCTATGGAAGAGTACTCGGAAAAAATAATGTCTAAGAAAGAATTTCCCGTTTTTTGGCTACATGTCTTTTTGTAGACAATTCTATGACGCTCTTTAAATCTTTTCAGTCATCCGTTGGAACAAATGAAGTCGCTCTCATCGAGCAGCAGCAAAAGCCTTTGCTTTCTCTTGCAAAACTGCAAAACAATATTCTAGCTTCTTGCCTCTTTTATCCACCACGAGAGAGCAATTTCAATTTATTCATTCTTTCTTCTACACATTCGTTTTCTTACTGGTTTCAACTGATTCACAGCATAAGCGGTTTCAATCTTTTCACGATTCTTTAAAATTGTAGAGAGGTTCAATTGTAGAAGAATTGAAGGTGTCACATACTTTGCGGCATTTTCTGATTTTTTTCAGCACTTTATTGATAACTTCGTTTAAAGTTTTTTGCTTGGTTTCTAAAGATGCAGATTGTTGTTTTCGACTCATCTTTCACAGAATTCTACAGAGCAACTGCGAACAGAGTTTCAATTATGTTAGTCAGTTAGTGAAATAAGGATTGTCACTCACAGATAGGGGAATTCGGAAACCCGGTTTATATCACTATCAATACAACGAACCGGGAAATGGGAGAATCACTTTCAAAAAATAAATTCCTTCACGCAATCTTTCATTGTGACTGATATATAGCTCATACGGTTAATGTGGGAACACTTGCGCACATCAGAGATCAAAGAAAAGCAAGGATTAGTCAGGAATTCGGTATTTCACGATTTTCTGAAACCCTTTTCCACTTTATATCTTTTTCAAATGACAAGAAAATTCCCTTTTTAATAAGAGTATGTGACATGTAAGTTAGTTTGAAATATCGGAAAAAAACATTACATAAGGATTTTTTTTTTTTTTTTTTTTTTTTTTTTTTTACTTTGGAGCGAAATTTCGCGTTAAGCGATTTCGTGTTAACGAGGTTCGACTGTATTCCCTAGCCTATTTTTTTAACATAAATTGAAAATAAGACAATTTCCAGTTGAATGGCTATTTCCATTTTTTTTCTGTGATAACTTAGAAATTAAAATATATGGGGAGTTCTCTTTTTTTTTTTTTTGGCCAACTTTATTTTACACAAAAACTATTTAGCATCCAACGATTCAGAGTGAGTGTGTACCAATTTGAGATCTGCATGGGCAGTAATTTTCAGGACCAGGTCCGGCCCTGTACAACAGCTTAATGTTCGTATAAGCAAACAGATCATGATGTCCTGGCTGCAGCACAGTCTGTTTGCTTTTTTTGCATTTATGGTCCGGTCCGTGCAAAAATCAATTAAATCTGGCCCAACAAAACACAACTCAATTTCTGCAAAAAATTGCAGATCTCTATTATTTTACATCTAAAATTCTTCTTAAAAGATTTCACATAAAATTTCTATGAAATATTTAAATAATAGCCTTTTCCAGATTTGATTGTCTTTAAGCCAATAAATATGGATTAACAATATTAATGATACATACAAAAGCAGATTCATTTAAAAGTCAATGTATCTTTGAAAATTGAAAATATATAAAATATACTTTAAAAATATCATAATAGTGAAACCAAAGTTGAGAATCTTATGCGCTTCAGGGGGGTTCCACTTTTGAAAAAATTACCTAAATCTCCCACCACCCCAAAAAATTTCCTATTGTTCTCCTTTGCTCCTTAGCACACAAAGTATAAGATGTATCAATCTCTTTAATTCTGTTTTATTTTATCTGTCCTGTTTGTTATTTTATTATATCAATAATTTATCAATCATCTAATCATCCCCCTCCCTCTCCTCGAAATTAACACTTCCTTTTTGTTACTACTAGTACTAGGCACACAAAGTTTAAAGTTTTTAGAACTATTTCATCTTTAAATTTGTTTCTTCCCATTTGTCATTCTCTAGTGAAAAAAATACATAATCATTTAAAATTACTCCTTCACACTAAAATTTCTGCTTCAGCTTCTCCTCCTTTGCCCCCCCCCCCCCCCATCACCAAGTTAACAAACTTTAAAACCTTTTAAACACTTTATTTTATTTATTTATTTATTTTAATCTTCGCTGTAATTGTAAATAAATAATAGTATAAATCCCCCACCCTGCAATATTTGTGCTTCACCAATTACCTCTTCCCCGGATGATAAATTTTAAAATCTTTAAAATTTAATTTGTTTGGGTTGATTTCTTTTAGAAGATGACCTATTATAATCACTTTGTTTATGTATATAATACAACACCATAACGTCTGAAATACTAAACCAGTATTGATCTCACAAGTATCTTAAATAAGTCCATTAATCAAGTATGTAGCCCTTATAATTTATTTACGACATACAAAAGCAAAAACACATGAAGAATTTGTTATCACAATAATGTTTGAAATACCGAACCAATTCGAATCTAAGTGGAACAGTGTATTGATCTTGCAAGTATCTCAAATGAATTTATTTATGAAGTATGTAGCTTTTATAGTTTGTTTACAGGCACACACAAAAGCAAAAAAAAATACAAGTTTGTCTTTAGGATAACGTCCAAAATGCTGAATCAATTCGAATCTAACTGCAGCAATGTATTGCTTTTAAGAGTATCTTGAATGAGTTAGCTAATCAAGCATGTAGTTCTTACCGTTCATTTACAGTGACCCACAAAATCAAAACTCGCAATACATCATCACAATATAACGTACGAAATACTAAACCAATTCAAACTTATTTAAGACAGTGTATTGATTTCAAAAGTATTTTCCATAAAATTCATTAATTAAGTATGTTACTCTTAAAGTTCATTTACATGGACACACAAAAATTTACGATGTCATTATTGAAATACTGTCCCACATAATTAATGGTTACTACATTTAAAAACTCATCTTTAAGTGTAAAACTAGGATTTTTTGGGGGGGAGGGGGAGGGTGGGTAAGCAGTCAATGCCAGAGAAAAAGTTATGGCAAAATCTTAGAACAAGCGAGACTCCTGATTTGGCGATTTTTTTTTTACGGGCACCAACCCATAAATCGGCAACCTCCAAATACTACCCAATCAGAACGCATTCTTTCGGCAGCCAAAGAGCTACTTACACACTTCTTACAGCAAGCTTTTTCACAAAGTAAACATTGATTTTATTTTGTTTTGCGACTATTTACAAAGTTTTAGCAAGTTTTTCTTTGCGATTTTTCTATTTTTATAAACTTTTGGCAATATTTCCCTCGTACATTTCGATTTTTACAAACATTTAGCAATTGTTTCTTCCAAATTTTTAGCTATTTTTTCTTTTTCTCTTAAATTTTGTAAATTGTAACATATATATGTACGCTTTACATATATTAACCAATAAAAGAAAACCCTGGATCCACGAAACTCACTGTGCAGCAATCACTAGAATGCATCAAATTCATTCAAACAACGTTTAGTAATTTATGTATGTGCACACAAAAATCAGTTTACAGCAATCTCTAGAATGCATAAAATACATCTTATCAAGTAAAACTAACAAAAAAATTTTTACCTTTATTTCTCCTCTTTTTTTAAAAAAAAATATTTCACATGGATTATCTTTCTATGACATACGACAAAACATCAAACTTAAAAATAAATAAAAATTCCACGTCCACAAATGTAACTCAACAAATCTGACTATATGACACAGAATAAACCAACCAATCCAATCCCCTCAAAAACCAACTCAATTTCCAAAACAAACATAGGCATGGAAGAAATGTAAGAAACAAACCAGGAGCAAGAAAAACTCATTTATTGCCTCACCAAATTCGCCGCCACCAAGTGTCTCGCTTGTTCTAGGATTTAACCAAAGTTATTTATCTACAAAACAACACAGTAAATGGCAGATGTAAAATCATTTAAACTTGTTTTAACTGAAAATATAATACACAATAAAATTTTGAAAATAAATATCAAAAATGAAACTAACAAAAATATCAAATATCCTATTTTGAAAATAAATATTGGATATACATCACAATATATCACAGAACCATCGTCAAATCAAACATAATATAAATATACTTCAGAAATAACCACAGAAATAATTTGTGATCTAGAAAGAATTGATATTTCAATTTGCAATTTTATTATGCAGTTGTTTAAAGAAAAGTTACAAAAAAAAAAAAAAAAAAATCTTACTAGAAACTTATATAACATTATCAGAAAAGCAAACAATGGAAACAGGACAGGTTATTAATAAAAATAATCACCTAAGATACCTACCAGTGAATGTTTGACACATACGCACAAAAAAAAAAAAAAAGTCATTTTTGAAAAATTATTATTTTTTTTTGTTTTCCAATCATGATAGTACACTATTAGCAGCTTCAGTTACTTGTGTATTATCCAGGCAAGGTCAGGTACAATTTTACAACAATTATTCTAATTACAGGAACCCTTATTTTTTTTTATAACTATATAGTTTATTTATTATAGTTCATTATTTTTATTACAGTTTATTTTTTTATTATATACTTTATAGTTTCTTGCTGTTTATTTATTAATTTATTATATGTTATTTATTTTATGTTATTTACCATTTTCAACAGTGTTATGTATTTCAGAATGTTAAATTACTGTTTTTAAAGTATAGGCAACATTATTCAATCATTTTTGGCGATTTATTTACCGAGCTGGATAATACATAAATACCACATCTTCTACTTAAGAGCATTCAGGAATCTACATTATTAAATCATTCTTAAAAGATCTCAAATGATAGAACTGTTTATCGTTCATATTAAAGAGAAAAGATAAAGGCTTTCAAAACAATCTGATGTAGGTTGCAATTAGGTATAAATGCCAGAGATGAACTGGGGTTACTATTTGGCGCCAAAATGGAGATTTTTTGCCTGAAATGATAACACAGTACATTTCCACTCCAATATTGCATGTATTTTATACTATATTAAACATTTTGTATGTTTTAAAATAAATTAAGCAATGTGTGTGTTATAAAAACTGTGCGAGTGTGTTATAATAAAATTGAGTGGGTGTTTTATAATGAAACTGTTTATTTTGATGGCTTAGATGCTTTACACTCACGCTAAAAAAAAAAAAAATAAATAAATAATCGGTTAAAAAAAAGAAAAAAGTCACCAAAATTTGGGGACTGTTTTTTCTTTTATGGCAACCCGGCTATTAAGCTTGTATTTAGTTACTGGTGTTGAAATTTGTTATTGTAATCCGTATTTGCATGGATGTTAAGGGAAATGTTTGCGCATGTCTGTATTACGTCATTGATGATGAAAAGTAGAGAAAACGTGATTGGTTGTAGAAGAACGTTCTATTACACGTTATTGGTTGCAGAGTCGCATATTATAGAACCATATATGGAAGGGAAATAAATTTGCATAACTGTTGAGTTAATGATTGGTTTTTAATTGTCATGTGAATTATTACGTATTGGCGGTTATTACAGTGGCAGTTAGAGAATTGAATTTATCCTTCTATTTTGTTTATCGAAATTGTTTTAACGTTTGTAGTTGCTGGTAGAAGTTGGAAAATTCCGTGGCTATGGATACCATTTTTCGAGAGTACCAGGTAAGTTTTTATGAGGAAGCAGAAAGGCAAGTTCAGCACTTCAAAACTGAAATAACGTGATGATTTTATCTAATAGTTTGTGTTAAATTAGAATTTGAATTACCGAATGGTTACCCTGATATAGTAGTGCTCTTTAAAAGATTGATATGACGTAATTTTATCTAAATGTTTGTGGGAAATTACAAAATCAGTTATTGAATGATTATTCTGATTGTAGCAGTCCACTTTAGAAAAATGACGTAGGTAATGTATTTTCTATTAAATTTATGTTAAAAAAATTTATTTTTCATTTATTTTGATATTTACTTTCTTGTTTTACTAATACGTCATTATTTATAAATGTTGTGTTCGTCATGAAATTAGAAACTAAATCGAATGTTTACACTGATATAGTAGGGCACTTTAAAAGATTGAAATGACGTAATGATTTTAACTAAAAGTTTATGTGAAATTAAAATTAGCATCAGCGAAGAATTACTGTAATATAGTAGTGCACTTTAAAAGATTGAAATGACGTAATTAACATTTTCCATTAAATTTATGCTGTAAAAAATGTATTTTTGGTTTATTTTAATTGTTGTGTAGAAATACGATTTTCTGTGTTTTCGAATACGTTATTTATAAATGTTCTGTTTTTTATGTTTCCAAAATGGCAACGGAAAATAGTAGCTTGGCGCAGTCTTGGAAATCGTGCCAACCAAACAGTTGCCAATCTTTTGTTTACATTTTAGCGTGAGTGTAACACATCTGTTCCATTTTGATAATAAATTAAATTATTTACTAATAAAATAAAACAAAAATGTTTCTTTTGCATGCTAAGCCTAACAGGTAATTCAAAAATTAAGTTTTCTTTCAAAAATGACTCAAAAAAAAAAAAAAAACGTGTTAACCAAGGCCTGGATTTGTCAATAGAACGTGGTTATAACTAGTTTTAACTGGTATAAACACATTTCATGACATAATCTGAGACTTTTTTAGTAGTATTAAATTCCTTAAATACATTTTATTCAGGATAAATAACAAATAAAATATTACGAATAGTTTTAATTACAAAATAAATAAATTTGTATAAGAAAAAATGAGTAACGTAACAAATATAAATTTTTTTATGATATGGTTATGTAATTTTATTAGGGATGCACCGGATATCTGTCTCCTGCCGGATATCCTGCTTATTCGGCACTAAAACCGGATATCTGGTCTGGCCGAATACTTCAATATCCGGTTGCCGAATAGTGACTCATTTTTTAACATTATCAGAAAAAGTTAGTCCAAAATTAATTTGCTTCTTATCAACATTATCCTGTTAAAACAATGTTAGTATAAATAAATATTCATATTTTCACAAAAGTGAAATTATAGGATTTATTTATAAATGAAAGTATAATATTTAAAATATGACAACAAATTATTTATAATTAAAGGCAAGTTATGGTGCTCAGCATTTTCGGGCTCTGTTATGTTTTTGATCAGAAATATTTTCCTTCTTCTGAGAATAAGTGTTCACTTCTCTGGTTGTCTCTTTTTCTTGTGTTTTCAACAATTCTAAAGTAAATTTTATTGAATCTTTTGTATATGGATGGAAGACCAGCTGTGGTAAAATAATACTGATCATGAAAAGAACTGTGCCACTTTCTTGAATAGTTCACTGTCCCCTTTCTACTATAAAACAAGATACTTGCAATGAGTAGTTTCTCTATTTAAATTTTGTTAGAAAACATTTGTCATAGAAAAAGTAAGTAATAATATGTAAGAGTATGTAAGAAAAGAAAAAGACGCTTCAATAGGATGTTTAGTATTTATAAATAACGCAGATTTATAAGTATGAAAAACAGAGAAATTACTTAATTGTTTGTCTTTTTATGTTCAATGACCCTGAATAAAAGAAAAAAACTACTAATATGTATATTAGAATAGGCAAAAGACAAAACATGATTAAATTTCAATACTTAATTAGTAAAAAGAATTTGTTTTTAAGCAACTATAATTTAATAAATGAGTTTAAATCTATTATTAACATTTGAATGACATAAAATTATAATAATTTAAAGTTTTTCTTTTTTAAGCAAGTATAAAATAGAAATATTACTATTGAAATTAAAAACAAGAAAGTATTCGGCCGGATACCGAATATTTGGTAAAATTTTATACCGGATATTCGGTATCCGGTAAAAATTCACATCCGGTGCATCCCTATTTTATATAAAACAATTATTAGAGTATTTAAACTGTAAGCTTAAAATTGAAAATAGAAAACTATATTCAATACTTACTTTAAATTAAACATTGAAAAGAAAAGTAATTCATACTTACTCAAAATACTTTAACATAATTTAATAAAAAATCTCTCTCATAGAAACATTATAGTTGTATGTGGATCTTGTAATTCCATGGATTAAAAAACATTTCATTTAAATAAAGTATTCAAAGGAACAAATCTGACAGGTTTTTTTTTTTTTAATTTAAGACTGTTAGTTGAAAATATTCTATACAACCATATTCCATATAGTAGATAATCTTTAAGTTATTGCATTGTATTATTTAATTAAAAATACCCTGAAAAGTAATTTGTTAAAATATCATAGAAATTTTTGTAAATTTCTTTTTTTTTCTTACTTTTAAATAGAAACTCAACTGTAAACAATAATATTAATAGTTAAACTTGTACAGGATCAGATTACCATTATGAAAATTTCTGTTTTTCAAGTGAAAGAAAATTAGTATTATATAAACAAAGTATTTTTATATGATCATTTTGAAACATTTTGCTACTTTGAATAACATTCATAATCTTTAGTTTTAATTTTTAACTTAATTGTTTACATATTAATTATGAATCACAGCAGATTAAAGTTCTTCTTATTATTATTGTTTCTTAGTTTCTGCCATGCCGGTTTTAACCGGTTACAACCACTGGTTTTAACCACCCCAGCAGAAATTTGTCAACCCTGTGTGTCTGTGACATCTGCCCCTGCAATATTCTTAGAAGGTGTTCCCGAAAACATATACTAAGCATTTAAAACACGTAAAAATATTTATGAACGAAATTAATTTTTTCAAGATTCTGAAGCTGAATTGCGAGGTAGTTTAATACTTCTTCTATAAACGTCGAAACTTGAAATTTTAGAAGTTTAAGTTCTTTTATTTTATAAAAAAAATAGGGTAAAACTTAAAAAAAAAAAAGAATTTTAAATCACTACTTTAAAAAGAAAACAAGGAGTGAAGCGTTAATTTATTACTTAGAAAAAGATATTTTATCGAATTTCTGTTGATCGAAATTTCTGAAATACGAATTGTTTGAAGGTAAACCATGAGATTAATTAAATAGAAGTTCAGTTGTACATTAATAGAATGGCAATGCAATAGGTAATGAACATTACTTCTGACGCGAAAAGAGAAACAATATAAAATTACTTCATCAGTAGAAATCTTCCTACAAGATACGTTCATACTTATAATTATATACAACTTTAAATGGTTTATTCGAATTCCTAGTGCTTTTATTTAAATTGATCGACGCATTTCATCAATCTTGCTGGATCAAAAAAAAATAATGAATAGATGCATAACACCCACATAACACAGTTGACAGTTCAGAGATGCGGTTGGTTGATAGGTTGGTTGGTTTTGTACAGCAAACAAATACAAAATGTATTTGGTATTTATCTGGAGTATAGAGAGCGCTGAGTTAGTTAAAAGGCGCATCCCATGAAGCCCTCCCAATTTGAAACTTAAAAAGGCCTAAAGAGGGCACTAATTGCAGCTGTTGGTTTGGTACTGTACGTACAATGCCTATAGTCTGTTCAGGGAAACGAGATAACGAAAGTAAACAAATGGGTTGCAGAAAAATCGCCAAGGAACCACACATTTGGCACAAATCCCTAGGTTGGCGAATTTTATTTTTTATTTCGATTTGTTAATTTTTTAAACATTTATTTTGATAACTATATGAAAACAACACAAGTTGCTAACCGATTTACATCGAGATTTTAAACAAAAATGTAAAAGTTTAAGACGTCAAAATATAAATTATTCTCTATTTATTTTAAACAGCGTTGAATTCAGACATACTTTTTCCTGGAGGGATTTCTGTGCCTCCAGACGAGACATTATATAGTTGCGGGGGGGGGGGGGGGGGATTATACTTTTTGACCATTAAAAGTATAAAATCTGAGATATTTCGGGAGGGGGACATTTTAATGCCCCGAACGGAATTTCCTCCCGGGGCAAACCGTCTGAATTCAACATTGTTATAAAAATCATCAGGAGTTAATTTTGTTAAATACAAAATAGTACAAAACTATTTATATCTTACATTATTGAAGCCCACTTACCTCATAAATCATTCAGAAGATGAAGTTGAAGTATCGGAACTATTTGAATCTAGATTAATTACCATGGAATCTACTATATTATCTATAGCATTATCTAAATCCCACATTTGTTTTTCCACTGTATTGGTTACATGTTGAATGCATCTTTTCCATTCTTCAGTGCCAATTTTGCTGATACTTTGAGAGAATATATCTTTTACATGAGGCATTTTGAATGTTTTGTTTTCTTTCGCAACGAAGTTCTTTATTTGTGCCCAAATCAGTTCAATAGGATTAAGCTCGCAATGATAGGGGGGTAATCGTAAGACAGTTTTATTTTGTGCTTTTGCCATTTCATCGACAGCGTACTTGTCATATTTATTTTTATTTTGCTTCACTAACTGCAACAGTTCCGCTTTTAACATTCCGTCCTCAAAAGGGATATTTTTTGTTAAAAGCCATTCAGCAATTTTTTGTTTTCTCCACGAAGTATTCGGTATTTTTTCTGATTTTCGGGAATGATAAGGAGCATTGTCCATTACTATCACACAGTTATCTTCCAGTCGAAATAAGATATCACCAAACCACTTTTCAAAACGTTCTGAATTCATGTCTTCGTGATAATCTTTATTTTTATTTGATTCGAATAAGTCAAGCCCTCCATCCACGAAACCAGAATCGCTACCAATATGGGTAATTATCATCCGTTTTCCTTTTCCGGAAGGAGATTTTAATCCGGAAGAAAGACCAGACAAAAATGCTTGTTTTGATGATTTTACTGAGGTATCTTTCCAAACTTTACCAACTGTATGGCCTGCATTCAACCAAGTTTCATCCATATAATATATTTTGCGCCCTTCTTCTCTGAAAGATTTGATTTGCCTTAAATATTTTCTTCGCCACACAATTATTTCGTTTTTATCAATGAGAGTACTGTCTCGTCCTCTCCGTGAATATCTAAAGTTTAATTCTTTCAGGAGATGATAAAATGTTGTCCTTTTAAAGGTTGGCAAATCAGGGTCATCATTTACAACTTCCAAAACTTTATTTATAGTTGGCAATTCATTCCTCAAAAAGAATTCGTGGATTTTTCTCATAATAGCATTCCTATCAAAATCATCTATATTTTCTAAAACACGTTTACGTAATTTTATTTTCTTCGGCGAGTTTAACACACCACATTTTTTATACTCTCTTAACACTCGAAAAACAGAAGCTTTACCTACGCCTGTTATACGAGCAGCATTATCTCCTATATGAGAAATCGGAAGTTCAGGATTCGATTCAAGTTCCGTTTTGTATACATTTAAAATCATATCTTTCTCCACCTTACTCAAAGCTTTTCTTTTTACTCTCTTCTTAGGCGGGCTCAAAGAAGAATTTTCACACTCCATTTGTGTATATAAAATACCAAATCAATCGAAAAAAATCGTCAATTTTGAGAGTGAAAGACAAGAAACAAACAGCCGTTTGAGAAAAAAAGCAGAGGCTCAAACAATTGGCGCTTCTGGCACAGCGCCAGGTTTAAGCATCGCCAATCCGCACGCGCATTTGTTTACTTTCGTTATCTCGTTTCAGCGAACGGAGTATAGAGTAAATAGTGTGGAAAACGGCTACAAAATAGTTCTAAAAAATTGAATCCGATAAATGCTCAGCGATGCTGAACGATAAGAGGTCGACTGCAGTGACATCTGCAAGCTCTTTTCAAATACATTACAAGTAATATGAATAATAATCAATTTGCAGTATCATGTATGCCTACAGCGAAACTAATTCATATGTGTACGTGCATTAGTGATTCAGAAATTTCTTTGAATAAAAATGTCCTTTTCTTTTCTTTCTTTTTTTTTTTTTTTTGAGTGATAGGCTAAAGCTGTTCGGATTTTTATTTTCGCATTTTTGCAAAAACGAATCCTTTTTCCGTTTCATTACTGAAGTGATTTAGCAATCGTCATATATAGTTATTCTCTTAAAAGATACTCTGCAGCTTATTTTATGTTATTGATTGCTTGATTATCAACTTATAACTGTTCAAAATACATATGATATTTATTAGCTAGTAGGTGTCGCTGCGATCGCCCTATTATCGTACAGCATCGTTGCAAATTTATCGGCTACAATTTTTTAGCACTTTTTAAAGCATTACTGGATTAGCCAGTTTCCACACTATGTATTCTAGGAGCAGTACTGTTGGTACAAGCGACATGTTCTGCTTTTTTGGAGAAGAAACAAATTCAAACAAAAACAAACCTTTTTTTTCTCCCCTAAAGCACCGTTTAGCACTACACTCGAATCCCGTTTTTACACGCGTCAGTACGATAAATTTATTCTAATGATGGATTCTTAATACTCTATGACATTACTCATTTTAGTTTGAAAAAAGGCCAATTCACTGTAAAATTTCTGATAGTGTATTGGGACTTAAAACGGCCTATAGAGGCGCTGATTGCAGCCGTCGGTACAGGAAAATTGGCCCTTTAACTAATGCTAAGGTGCCATTTAAACCATTATTTATTGTAAACGCGTTTAAAAGTGTTAGATATTCAAATAAGGATAATTTTTACTTTGACATATAAACACAGAACACAAATACAACATGAAATCTGAAATTGTGCATAAAAATAATCATTATGAACAAATTAAAAATGCATGTAACGCAATGGAATTGCAAGGGATTTTCCTGAAGGGAATAGTTATATCTTTTTTCCACCAGATGGCGTATTCGAGCGCTTGAATTCCCAATATGCTTATACGTTCTTCGTAACATAAAAAAATAAAAAAGAATACGGAAGTTATAAATTTTAACGACTGACAACACCGTCGATCTGTCTCTATTACTTTTAGTGCTGCCATCTGTTGATAGAATTTTGATACTCTAAGACAATAATAATTTTGTTTCTTGGAAAAAAACAATTTACATGTACATTTAAGTCATTCTTCTAAACAGGCAACTTTTCAATATTAAAACATTTATTTTAAAAAGGGTACGAGGTACGATTAATGTACGGTAATTTTTTTTTTTTTGTTATTTTTGAGGCCGTATACAAGAAGAAAATAATACCAGTATTGCATAATTTCTAGGAGGAAAAATATTTTTCAAATCTCTATGTCAAGACAATGATCATCTGACCAGGACAATGACTGAAATGGAGTAACTCGATTGTCACAACATATTATAGAGATATTTAGTAGAACATACATTTTTCTTATTTTACATAACCACAAAAATAGCTGAACAAAGAAAAAAAAATGGAATTATGGAAGAAAAAATTTTTTTTTACTCAAGGTTAAACTGAGGAAAAACGTTGAATTTAAATTATGAAGCTCGAAGGCCACATGGTACAGGATATTCAACCTTTTTATAATGGTAATTTTGCTGTAGGAAAAGACCGGACAAATCTACAGATTCCGACCATATCTACAAGAATGCAACAAATTCATTGATTCATTTTTTGTGTAGTAAGCTGTGTGAATAATTATTCTTAACTGATGCCATTTTTATGTGGAATTTTTGAGTTTTTTGCCTTCAGATATATGTTTATTAAAAATCGTTTTCCTGGCATCTACAGAAAATCCAATGTGAGTAGAAATTATTTATATTACAATAGAAAATACAACATAAAATTATCTTTTAGAAAATATATACATTAACTTTAAAAGTTTGAAAGAATATACTCTCTAACCTCAGAATATTGATATTTCAGAGTGCAACAGTCATAACCTCCATAACACTCACACCCAGAAAAAATAAAAGAAAATCCCAAATTACACTAAACGTAATATAACTTGTCAGAATTCATTGAAATAGGGGCATTATTAAAAATTATGTCATTATGATTTTATCATTAATAATAAATATTCTAAACACATAAATTTATAATTATTAATACCAATATAATAAATTATAACACCTTGTAACAATATATTTCTTTTAAATGCTAAAAGGTATAAATTATCACCATAATAAATATACACAGGAAAATAACTTTTGTTAGGTTGTTTGACAAGTTTCGGCTCACTCCAAGCCATTTTCAAAAACAAATGAGAATATTCCCTAATTGCATGGTCTTTGAAGTTATTATTTAAAATTTTATCATTTAATTTTCATGTACTTTTTTTTTAATTACGCACGTTATCAATATTAACCAGGACATTGAATGAAATGGAGTAAATCGATTGTCACATTATATTACAGATATATTTAGTAGAAAAAAACGGAATACAGAAACCATAAACTTCAACGCCCCACCAGTGGTTGAGAGGTTCTGCTCTCGAAGCTGGTAGACGGGAGGTGCTGGGTTCGATCCCAATCGCGCCCGTCGGCCTAATCGTTCGGAGTTTTCGTGGTTTTCTTCGAGCCGTGGATTTATCCATGCGTAAATACGGGTTAGGTTCCCTTAGAAAGACCCCCACGAAGGGCACTCCCCCCGGGCCTATATCCCAAGTGTAGATAATTGGCCGTCAATAATCAACCCAACCCAACCCATAAACTTCAAAGATTGGCAACACCGTCGATCTATTACTTTTAGTGCTGCCATCTGTTGATAGAATTTTAATACTCTACGACATTAATCATTTTGTTTCTTAGAAAATAGCAATTTACATGTACATTAGATAACATACATTAATAAACATACATTAGAAACATAAATTATTTCAGCAGAATAGAGATTCCATTTGTTAAACATACTCAAAGTAGAATATATTTATTATCAATGAACAGGGGACAATCGTACATAATGAAATATATTTGAAAAAATATATATTAATTAATAAATAGGTATAATCGAGACTAAAGAAAATTTAGACATTCCATGAATAAGACTGCTTATAGAAAGCCTCTTGGACACCTAATTTAATAATATACATCAATAAAAACATGAAAAATATCTTTAAAATATGGGTGCAAGATTCAAACCCCGCATCATCAAACTTTTAGTGTTCCCCGGATCACACATAGGATTACTAAATAAATCAACAGATAAGGATTTATTTTTCATCAGAAATAAATGCACTTCCGTATAAATATAAAAATTTTGCCTTATCTCAGAGTACACAGTATGAATATTTAAGGTATTTATAAATATCTTTAAAATATGGGTGCAACATTCAAACCCCGCATCATCAAACTTTTAGTGTTCCCCGGATCACACATAGGATTACTAAATAAATCAACAGATAAGGATTTATTTTTCATCAGAAATAAATGCACTTCCGTATAAATATAAAAATTTTGCCTTATCTCAGAGCACACAGTATGAATATTTAAGGTCATTTATAAATAATGAGAGAAATAACTTTTTTTTCATCAATAGCGAGGCATCTATTTTTTCTTCAGTAAAAAAATGCAACTCCTCTTAAATATTTAATTTTGGTCTTCTCTTGGAATGTGTTGCATTAGCTATTTCTGCTGCAAAGACTGTATAATTATTCAGAGAAACACTTTCCGTATGCCTACGGATATGCATATATTTTTTTTATCAGAAATAAATACACCTGCGCATAAATATTTAATTTTCGTCTCTTCTGGAAGTTTCCTGCATATAAAATTTAGCTTTTTCTTTGTATAAATATTACGTATCATTTTTAAATCAACAGAAGAGCATATTTTTCTGAGAAATAAATGCACCTCCTCATAAATCTTAATTTCCGACTTCTTGCTGAATATTCTGCTTGAGAATTTCAGTTATCTTTTCAAAAGTCTGCATATCATTCACAGAAACATCTTTTAAGAGTAAAAGGAAAATGTATCTTGTTTTCTTTCAGAAATTAACGCCCATGCGCATAAATACTTAATTTGATTCTATTTTTGGAGTATGCTTCGTGAGAAGTTAAGCTATTTTTTTCTGGAAAGCGTGTAAATTATTCAGATAAAAACGTTTTTAACACTTTCCAACCTAGTTGAAAAGTGTTTATGACTTCGGTTTGTCTGGCCGTCTGCCGTCTGTCCGTGCTCTAACTCCCGTAAATATGCTCGGAATGTCCTGAAATTTTTATATGTTATTGTCGTTATCTATAGCATGTTCCCTATTTCAACTGAAGTGTGTAGCACTTATAGTTTTTTTACAGGGACACTCAAAATAATTCCGTAACATTACGGTCTATGGGGAAAAATCATTTGCGGTTTATTTTAATGATGTTACACAATTTCAAACAGATTGTAATTGATATATATCACTAAAGTCCATTACAAGAAGCTTAATATGGAATAGGGTGTGCATAGCACTTATAGTTACTTTACAGGGACATTCAAAAGAATTCCGTTACATTACGTCTATGGAGAAAAATCGTTTGCGGTTTAATTAAATAATGTTTCACTATTTTAAACGCATTGAAATTTATATATATCACTAAGGTGCATTAGAAGAGGCTGACTACAGAATATTGTGTGTATAGCTGTCATCGTTCATGTACAGGGACACACAAAAGAATTCTCTACCGCCTGTTAACAATAATTCCTGGAAGTGCGTTTTAAGTTGCTGAACGCGATTTTAAATTTAACTCACTTTTTGTCTATTACTTGGTGTGTATAAATTCTGTAGATCCTATACGGGGCAGCACAAAAGTTCGCGAACACATTTCCGTTTATTGATAGAAACTCCAGAAGGAGAATTTTAAACTGTGTTACGCGTTTCCGAACTAAACTAAAATTTAGCATCCTATGTAGTATATATACAAATATATAGATCATATACAGGGCTGAATAAAAGTATTCGGATATTTTTAAGAATATTGTATATGTTGGAAATTCTTGAAATTACGTTTTTAAATATGCTATGCGTTTTCCAAATTGTTTACTTAAATGTTATCTTTCAGCTTATTAAACGGTAATGATTTGTAAAATTATTTTGGAAGCGTTGGAAAGTGTTACATAACCTATGCTTGACGCATGATTTTTCGTTCTTGTTTAAATCATCAAAGAGGCTATACTACAATATCTTCAGAAATAAATGCGCCTCAGTAAAAATATTTAGTTTTCGAATTATCTTGAAATATGCTGCATGAGAATTTTAACCATTGTTTCTGAAAGTGTGTATAATTATTCAGACAAATATCATATTTCATGTTCACGGTGAGGCATATACCTTTTTTTAGAAATAAATGCACATCAACAAAAATATTTAATTTTTGTCATCTTTCGGAATGAGAATCTTCTTGAGAATTTTTGCTATTTCTTCTGGAAAGTCAGTCTAATTATTTAGAGACACATCTTCTTTATGTCAACTTAGAGGCATATATTTTTCTTTAGACGTGTAATTACAAGCATTGATCCGATAAAACTTATGTAACTGAAATATCTTGACCAATTTCAATATTGAATAGCTCTAAGAAACAATTGTACTATTTAAAACTGTCTGATTCAAAATGTTTATCGTACACTTTTCTATAAATCTACCAGTTTTCATGTTTTTATGTGTAATACTTTTTCCTACATGTGCCAAAATGTGAAAAGGACACGATTCAATCCTTTCAGCAGAAGCAGCAACATTAATCGTATTTTTTTGGCTGGGGATACACAGATTCCTTATAAAAAATACTTATTTTTAGTTATTTCTATATAAAAAGAAAAAATAGACACTGGTGACTGAACGCTGCTGAAAAACATTGAGAATTTTGACTCAGTTTTCATCAGCCCATTTGTGCGAAAAGTAGTATTCATCTACCGCAACAATTAAAACTCGGTGCTGGTCTCGGCTTGAAATAAAAAGGGCTCCTCGTCATCCTGTAACATCATTGGAACCAAACATCTATGAACTTATTTGAAAGAAATCGGTCAAGTATGCCCTCGCTCTCTAAATAACTATCTCTAAATAACAAATCTCTCTAAAATAACTCCAGTAAATGTATTAATTACTATAGACCGTATGCATATGACGTCACGATCGCTATCAACGGCGCTTTAACTCTAACTGGTAAACAAATATGTGCCAGCATCCAGTCAACCTGTCGAAGTTTAGAAATTTAGTTTTTAAAAGTCTCAAAATAAATATGGTGATTTGTGCAATTTTCGGTTGCAGCAAAAGAAGCGGCAGATATATATCTGCCGCTTCTTTGAAACGTCATATGACGTTTCATTTTTTAGAATCCCTTGCGTAGACATGAAGCGGAATTATAAAAATTCCGAATTATTAATGAAGCGACAAAACCTATGGATTACTCGTATAAAGAGACAAGATCTAGACCAGAAGAAAATTAAAAATGCAAGAATCTGTAGATAGCATTTTATTTCAGGTAATTATTTTAAATCAAAGCTAGCCCAACGAACACAGAACTTGCGGGCCGCTGATGGCTACTTTAGCCTTGGCCCAAACTAGGAGATGAGGGGCCGCTATCGTTTGCCGTAACGGCAACTTAAAAAAAGTGTCACGCCGGCCGCCTTGTGGCCGCAACTCCATTGGCCATAAGTACATTAGAATGCCCATAATTAGGCCACTAAAGGTTAATCATAAATGATATATTGCCTAAAACAAGCCATAATTATACTTTAAATGGCTATTATTAATGGAAACTTGCCACAGCTAGCCCACTAAGGATCATAATGAATAAATGCTAGCTACAAACTTGCCGTAGCTATGCCACTTGTGGTTGTCAAAAAATAAATGTAGCACAAAGCTGCCCAGAAAAGAGCGTTTTATGGTTATTTTAAATGTAAACTAGCCTAAAGCCAGCCACTGCCATGCCATAAAGATTATTTAGGCATAAATCAAAATGTATTCTACAAAAGAAAATAATTTTTAGACGGTTAATTAAATATAAAATGCTTTTGCTTGAAAAAAAATACTAATAATCATTTAGGTACAATTTTCAAGAAAGTTATAAGTTCACACACCTTAAACTTTTTCAAAAAATTCCAAAATAGAAGAGATGACATAGTGAATGTTATTGTTTATTTATTAAATTACATATTTTTAAAATTTATATCTAATGCCATTTTTAAATACCTGCATATCATATAAATTTTAAAAAGTATTAATTGAAAATTAAACTAATTAATTAACTATACCAATCATTGTATTTTGAATTTTTTTCAAAAAGTTCAAGGTAAGTGAACTTATAATTTTTTTAAAAATTGTATCAAACTGATTATTAGTATTTTTTCATGCAAAACATTTTTATCATTTAATTAACCTTCTAAAAAGTATCTTCATTTTTAGAATAATCATTTAAATTATGCACAAATAATTCATACGATCTTAACATGAGCTAATATATAAAATATGTTATGTTAGATTAAAATATATGCATTTCTTTTTCTTTTTTTTTCACTGGTTTTTACACATTTATTTTGTAAGTCTGTCAGCAATATATTATGCTTATTCATTAAAAAATCATTATTAAATCATTATAACATGTTATGCATCATTTTAATTTTATGATCGTTTGAGTTTAATGTTTATCTAGTTAACAAATAACAGTTTTAGTATGATTTTTCACAAATATTTTTAAATTATCCTTGAGAATTATTTGTAGTAATTTGAAATGTTAACAATATTCTAATGAATTTTCTAAATTTTATTAAATAAAATTAATTTTGATTTTTGTAAGTGAAATTTGCTCTGGGATAAACTTCTTCACTTTGAAGAATAAAAAAAAAATTACTTTCAAAGCCGTAGTTTTTTTTTTTTTTTTTTTTTTTTTTTTCCAACGTTAAAACAAACCATTTTAAGGAATCTAACGTGATACCGATAATTCGTAATGTTAAAAATTAGTTTAAACAATCTCTACAAAAATAAATTAATAAATAAACAATCATCTATTGGAAGGAATTTTACACTGGGGGAAATTTTACACTAGTGAAAGAAAGAGATTTGATGAAAATTGCGTGTTAAGTACACCTTAACAATAACAAAAAGAATAAACTGTATTTTAATTTAAACTGATCTAACTTTCGCGATATTTTTTATCATATGTGCTATCAGTAATATTATAAAGTAAATATTATCTTACGTTTGCTGAAATGAAAATATGTATAAAAATTTCTATGGATTCAAAATAATTAATATATAAATATTCTAATGTACATTAATAAATAAAATGATGCAAAACAACAAAAATTATAATGAAATAATTAAATCTTTAAAGAATCAGCATAAAATATAATCAGACTTACGTGTTGTTCATGAGATCTCTAAACAACTGTGTTTTGTTTACTCGATCGCTCCATACCAACTGATCAGTGATCATTCGTGAATCGTGACAAAGCAGAATTCTTTCAACGCTGCGGCTGCGACTGCCAGCAAAAATTCTTAGTATTCTCTCCCTTTCCCGCGGGCTTACGGACGGAGTAGTATTTGACCTTGGACTGATTTGAATCCTCCTCCCCCTCTCTCTTTCTGACCCATCTAAAGGTTTTTTGAATAAGTTTTTTTCGCTTGTTTCCGAGATGGATGCAAAAACATGACCTAAAAATTTGAAGAGGGGGGGGGGGGGGGGTGAAATATATAAATTAGTAATGCTGTACAAATTCAGGGATTTTAAATTTTCCTTGTAACATATGAAACTGTAATTAAAAAAGTAATAATATAAGCTTTAAACAAACTGATTTTAAGATGCATAAAAAAATAATTAATAAGTATATAGTTAAGCTTAATAGATGTGCCTAGTAATGGCATGCAATTCCCCGAACTTTGCGGCAGCACGGCCCGGATTAGGATTCTATTGTCTGTGCTGTAACCCAAGTGTCTGGGGGGCTGAAGCTGTGGTGGACAGTCAGGATTCGATTCTAGACGAAGACGCGCTACAGAAGTCATACAAAGACAAGACTACAAGACAAGAAGACAAAGTCCGGATAAAGGATTCCAAATCGGAATCGTTTATCCACGCCCTGCCCTCTGTATAAAAACATACACAGGTCAGTGCATTCGGTAAAGAAAATTCAGAAAGATCAAGGAACTCAAATCCTAACACTAACGATTCGGGTTCTCCTTCTACACAGCTTCTTTTTTTTAATTAGACAACTATCATCACAGGCACAGACAATGAAGGTAGAGAAAGATTCTACATTTTGAAATTTAATTAATTAAATTTTCTTTCATATATTCAAAATTTTCTTTTTAATTTATTGTAATTAATTTGTCTTAGTTTGATTAGATTTGAAGAATAATTATTTCTCAAAAGTATTACACATAAAATATACCAAAACAATGAGTATAAAATTAGAAATAATAATTTATATATATATATTTTTACCATTACTCCAACCATCTCCAAAAGAATTGACTGTAAGTTAATCTAAAAACTGAATTAAAAATCTTCTGAGAAATTAGTTTTTCGGACAGATAAGAATACTACAATATTATTATGATTAATACGTTACTAAAAATAACATACATTGTAAAAAAAATAAGAAAAAGAAAAAAAAAAGAAAAGAAAAAAAAAGAAAGAAACGTTTCTTGATCTAGCAACAAATTTAGGAAAATATAACATAACATCTTCCGAGTTACTCTCAATTCTTAAAAGCCTTCCTTTACCTGCACAAACTGAAGTATTTTAAAGAAACTTTTGTAAATAGACTATTTTTTCTGTTGTTTGTAATTTTCGTAAACTTTACGAAGTAGATTTTCGGTGCATTTGTCACTTTTCTCAATCCAGTATCAACACGAAATATTGGCTTTTCGTCTGTTGTCAATTCTGAAGTAAACATTTGCCTGTTCAACAGATAACCATGCTATATTAATAGCGTAAATTGAATAATATTTTATTATTCTTAAATGTAAAAATTCTACATATCTCATTAGACACCCAGAAAAAAACGATTCTTAGAGTTAATACCGTATTCAAAACTGATTATTATACTTTAAAAACTACTTCCTAAAGTTTCTGAAAATTATTGGAAAATGAAGGGACTATTTTTTTTCAGTTATGATTTTTTAAATCTCCGATATATACTGCTTTTAAAAAGATAAAGAAAATATTCTCGAAATCCTGAGTAATTCAGAAGAGGTTACATTATACTTTCATAAACCTTCTTGCTAGATAAGAAACATTTCATTTTTTTTTCACAGTTCATTATTTACTTATAATTATGTATTATTTTTACTATTTTAAATTTATATTCTTGCAAACCCCCGCTATAATAATTTTTTTGGCAACTCCATCCATCTATCTGTATTACTTTTAGTGCTGCCAACTGTTGACGGATTTTTGATACTCTGTGACATTATTTTTTTTTCTTAGAAAAAAAGCAATTTATCTGTACATTTGAGTCATTCTTCTAAAAAGGAAACTTTTCAATATTAAAACTTTTTTTTTAAAAAAAAGGTACTATTAATGTAGGGTACATCTTTTGTTATTATGATGCTGTATACAAGACGAAAAAAACCACAGCATTGCAAAATCTGTTTATTGTGAGGAAGAAAAAATATTTTTTTAAATCTTTATGTCAAGACAATAATGCTCTAACTAGGACAATGACTGAAACGGAGTAACTCTATTGCAACAACACATTATAAACATATTTAGTAGAACATACATTTATTTTCCCTTAATTTGCATAACAAAAAAAAATAACTAAACAAACCAAAAAAGTTGAATTAGGAGTGGGTATATTTTTTTAATGCAAATTTAAATTAAAGAAAAATGTTGTATTCAATTTATAATGCTCGATTGCTACATGGTACAGGAGGTTCAATCTTTTTAATTATGCCATTCTTGCTATATGAAAAGACTGGACAAATCTATACCTTTCTGCCAAACATAAAGATATGCAACAAATTTAGAAAATATTAATAAATTAAAAAGATATGTATCAAATGTTCAAGAGTCTTTACCCTAGATTGTCACTAGAGACATCTATGTCTTTCAAATTTTAAATAAATTAATAATAAACTAATTTTCCAACTGAAACTAACATCATTGTCCTGGCAGATTGCATTAACCCCTAGAAATGGCAACACCGTTCTTTTTTTTTTTTTTTTTTTGCAAGAACTTTTATTTATTTATATAATCTGTATGAATATTTATTCTCAATTGATGGAATTTGAAGGAATTTTGAATTTCTGGAATTTTGAAGTTTTTCCCTGCAGGTATATGTTTATTAAGAACAGTTTTCATGGCAGCTACAGAAAAAACAAGGTGAGTAGAATTTTTTTATATTGCAATATAGAATACATAGTAAAGTTAGCTTTCAGAAAATATGTACATTAACATTAAATGTTTGAAAGAATGTGCCGTACCAGCTTCTTTATATATATGTGAACTTTTTACGAAGATGATTTTATATTCCATGAGAAAATGGCAGTTTGTTAAAGATGTAGAATGATTGCAGTCGGTATCAAGAATCATGGCAAGGAGGTTAGGCAATGATGAGACTCCACAAGAGTTTCTTCAATAAGGAGTAGCCAATTTCCAGATAAATCGTTTATTAATGAACAGGAGCGATGCCAGTAACAGTTCCCACAGTATCCGGTATAAACTTATAGCCCTCAGGCTTGACGATGGCTCACTACATCATTTAATAGATCTTAAAGAGCTGCTATGAAATTCTAAGTCAGTTAAACACCAGATTACCATTTGGTCAGCACTTCCAAACACGACAAAAAATCTGCTCTCCTAAAGCTTGCAAGTCAGTTTTGTTCACGACGCGTAAAGTTCTGAAAACGACGTAACGAGCGCACGATCCAATGAGTGAGAGGCGAATTTAAGCTAAGCAAATGAGGTGCGAGGGAGAAGATTTAACACGAAAGAATCCCCATCGTAGCTGCGCATTGATTTTGACGTGAAAAATACCCAGCGCGCAAAGCAAAGCATGGAATAAAAATTTAAAAAAAGGCTTTTAAAAACATTCGAATTGACAACAAGCGTCTCTCAGAATTTTATAGATTGGGGAGTTGATAAAAGCTACGAATTAACTTAAAGTTTTAGATTAAGATTTGGAATAAGATAATTATTAATATACGTATTATTACTTTTAAAAGGACTTTAATAGGAATACATATTATTAAGAATTAAGGAAATAATGACTATGTCAGAAGTTAGATTAATTTAAAGGAATAATGCGAAGGATATGCGAAGGAAAATAAAATTTTTATATAACATATATATGATATAAAAATTTCTAGATCCAGCAAAAGTTGACAGGCCAGCCACGATCTCTATAAATTTACACCAGATCATAGCACTATTATTCCACCGCCACAAATTACTAACGCTGTTCCATGCTATTATGATGACGAATTATACTTCTTAGAGGCAGTCGCATGAACCGGAGAACAGGCTAAGTAACTGAATCCAGGCAGTTTCCCACTCAAGAAAGACAATGGTATTGACGAGACAACTGTTTATTAGATGACGTTGATGTAACAACTCCACTAAATCTCATCAAAAACTCGAAGATATTTAATACATTAGATGACAGCACAAAGCTATGTTTTTTGAAGACTCTCTACCTATGACATACGTATTTTGACCCCCTAGTGACAAGGCCTAGTTCACAGAAGAAAAACGTACAAAAATCTGTGTCCGAAGCCAATGTAACAGTATAAATATTCCGAGATTTCTGCTCAAAGTTACAAACGCGCGAAATGCTAGTCCACTGACAGCCATGTTCGGCGGGAAACAAGGGGGGCAGAAAAGGCGGACCTGCTCGCTAATGGATGAAAAAATGAGGCCACGAGGGTGTGTCTCTAACGTATGACCAAAACTCTTTATCAGAAGCGGCAATTTAAAAAGGTAAAAAAGCCTTTGGGCGCGAAAATGCCAGGAATCCTGGGATGCAGAATGATAATTAAATAGAAATAAAAATGGTATACAAAAGTTCCAAAGAATAAAAATTCAATGTCTCAAAAGAAGAAATTAGGCAGGTGCGTTTTAGAGGCAGTGTTGCAATTCAATAGAATAAGGTTTTAATAAATACGTGTACCTTTAACAGATTAAGATTTTTAGAATGATAAATAAAAGAATATTTTGATTAAGTAATGGAATAAAATATAAAATAGATTTAAGAGATATTTTTAAAAAGAGAGGGAAAAAAGAATTGTAAGAATTTGGAATAATTTAACTAAGGAAAAATGGCGAAATTTTTTTATTATTACATATATATATATATATATATATATATATATATATATATATATATATATATATATATATGTCGTGAATTCAAATTCGAATTAGGTCTGAATGGCAGTCGAAGCTCGTTGATAAACATCTTTAACTCTGTGCAAGGTTTCCCTTCTCGATAGTATCAGGAGGCCGTGTGATATCACCCATAATAATTCAGACTTCAGTTAATTTTCAGTAGAAGTAAAGACTTTATTGACATTTTAAAACGTCAGGTCAGGAGGAATGCTCGTCTGATTAAAATTATCTCGAAGAACCAATACACTCCATTGCTACAGTCAGCAGGCTCCACAAACCTCCTCTTTGAGAACCCACTAATTCCATTTAGATTCGTTGGACATACCAATTTGGCACCAAGCACTCATAAAGATACTGCAGTACGCTACCTCACTGCAATATAAAGGACCGTTCTAGAATATTCGACTCCCAGAAAAAACTTTCTCGCTTTCCTTCAGCCACCGCCCATCGTCGAAAAATCTCCCGAAATCAGGACGTGCGAGCAGTTTTAACCTCGCTTGCGAAAGAATACAAAACACGTCACGTGACTGACTTTCATCGAATCGTAAGGTTTTGAAAAGAACTTCATTCACATTTCCGGTGCAATTATCTTGAGGTAAATCAGTTTCCGGGCGGGAAAAAATGTTCTACACGTTTCTATACTCTTGTACCAGATGTATGACGTATCAACAAATCATAGTCTCTGCTTTGAGAGTGTGGATAAAACTAGCTCGAATATAATACACATAAAGAAAAAAAAAGAAAATGAATCTTTGATGTACGAAAAAAAAAAGAACGAAAGCTATTCGGAAATATTTTTATAGACATTTAATATTTAATAATAGAATGATTTTACGGAAATAGGGTTTTCTGAGCAGAATAATTTAAGAGATATGATATTTTAGCAATTAAATAGAGAAGTTATAGCAATTTGACAAAATTAAATTTTGTAATATATATATATATATATTCTGGCGATGGCATGTAGAATTTTCTCTACTTTTTTATGTGTTCTCTTTACCGTTGTTGGGATTTGATAGCAGGTTTAACAGTTCTTTTCTTCTTTTTCTTTTTCATACTTTATGTGTCTAAATTTTCCTCTGAGAGGGCGATCTGGATCCTTTTTAATATTCGCATAACGTTTGTTTTCTGCTATCCGCATTGTTTTTTTTTTTTTGGAACTTGCAAATAAATAAACGTTATTACAAAATTAATTACTTAATACATACAGTTAAACCTGCTTAAATGGAATTACAACGGAGTATTCCTGTTTTTGGCAGGTATACGCATCATTACATGCGTACTTTATTCTTTACAATATGATCTTAAAAATTTTCCGTATAAAGTAGGTTTTATTATACATAGACTATTACTCTATGTTATATAAATCAACGTGAGTGCTCTATCCAAAGTGAATAACCTCTAGAGATTAATCTTCTCATCCGAAAAATCCTAAAAAAAATCCAATCAAAGGAACAATATTTAAGAATAAATATCTAGTGCAAGTATTCTACCAACAGCGAAATTAAATTACTTAAATAAATTAATGCTACTTAAAATATATTACATAAAATATACGGAGAACTATAAGCCAATTAAATAGTTAGATCTTAATTTAATTTGTTTGTTGGTGAAATATAATCTTGTTAATAAATATATTCATTTACGATAAATTATTGAAACCTAACTTAAGCTATAATTAAAAGTAATTTTTCAAAAGTACGCGAGTTCTACCAGCAAAATAATTGAATTACTTCAAAATAATTAATGCTGGTTTCTGTCTGGATTTTGAAATTAAATTAACTGAATTTTCTTTCAAATATTCAAGAAAAGTTAATTAATCTGTCTTCGTTTGGTTAGATTGGAAGAAAAAATTATTTCCAGTTTCATTACAAGTAAAATGTAACAATAAGAATTAAGTATAAATTTAGAAATGATTATTTTCCAATTTTTTTTTCTACAATGACTCCATCCATAACAAAAGGATTCATTGTAAGTTCATCTTAAAAGCGAATGCATGATCTTCTAGGCTTTAGCCTTTAGAATAAATTGTAATGCTAGAATATTTTTATATTACTGAAAAGAATCTACAGTTTGGGCAAAAAAAGTTTCTTGAATGGCCATTCTATCTTGGTCGGGTGTGGAGACGCAAGCATACTTACATGGCTTAAACTTTTTAATCTTTTTAAATTTGGCACTGATGATGGAGCTTTAGAGGCTCCGAAACAGCTGTTTGCTATTTTACATATTTTTATTTGGGCAATTTATACGTTGATCATTTATTTTAATACAACGGCAAAAAGTTCAATCCACCTATTTTAAATTCTATTTTTTGTGCCTGTTGCAAGAAATTTTATTTGTTTAGTAAGCTGTGTGAATTCACGTTCAAATTCAGTATTGATGAAAACTGGGAGTCTTCTGTAATTGGATTCCATGCATTTTAGCTTACATGTTTTCAATTAATTGAATTCTAAAAACTCAGGAATAGTGAAACTGTCTTTTAATTCCTCTACAGTCCGGAAGGACTTTTTAAATGTTTATTAAGACTAAATGCTACACACAAAAAAAAATGTATAACTGGCAATTAAATCAACATTCAAAGTAAGATTAGTAGTCATTGTGCCCTGGGTGAGATTTCATTTATACTTGTTTACTTTCCTGTTGACGATTTTCTATAAAAACAATCAGTTGTCAAACAGTATGACTTGAGGGCGTTCTAGAGAAAAAAAATATACTACGTTCAAAAATGTGAAACTTTTTTATTCTTTAAACGTAGAATCGTGACACTTGCAGGTATTGTTGCGAAGGATGTGAAAAAAACATGTTTATTCCCGCGAATAAACCTGGTATTTTGGGAGAGAAATTTGAAAAATTCCCTGGAGTTTTCAGAAAGTTTTAGGCATGAATTTTTTTTTATTTATTATTTAAAATTTGTTTAAAGATTTCAGTTCTTGTCGATGTAAACGAAACGTTTTTCACAAATGTATTGATGCCATCTTCTGGAATTTTGAAGTTTTTTCTCTGCAGTTATATGTTTATTCAGGGCCCTCGCTAAGGGGGGATGGGGGGAGAGCCTCCCCCACCAAACATTCCCGAATGCTGTTATACTTGGCAAATTTAAAAACTTTTAATTGGCAAATTTGTTTAAAACTTTAATAAAAACTATAATATACTTTCTATTTCTGATAGATTTGGCAAAAGTTACAAATCTAATTGAGAATATTATTAATCTTTTTACAAATAAGAACTATATTACATTTTATAATAGTGGTAACTTGGTAAAATTATAAAACTAGTTGGCAAATTTATTAAATTGGTGAAAACTATTTATTTTTGCTTCTCAATGAGTTGGCAAATACTGAAACTTGACTTGGCAATTTAAGGTCCTCTCCCCCCCTCAATAAAAAGGTATAGCGATGGCCCTGTGTTTATTAACCCCTTAATCGTCGTGCCCGAGACAATCACGGGCAGCGTAGGTTACGCCTGTTTTATTCAGATTGTTATATTCCCACCAGTTTTTAAAAATAGTGAAATTAGCTTTATTCTCGCATTATTTTAAATGTCTGTTAAATAACATGAATATTTCTACTTAAAAAATCTGGTGGTAAACAAGCAATCTGAATTTTAAAAAAGTAGCCTACACTTATAGGGCGCGACGATTAAGGGGTTAAGAACAGTTTTCATTGAAGCTACCGATAAAACAAGGTGAGTAGAAATGTTTTATATTCACATGTATTTTCGGTGGTAAACAAAACCAATAACAAACATTTAAAATTAGCACAGTTTACTACCACACACAAACACCATTGGCCTTCGCTGGGTAGTTGTGGCTGCAAAGTGATATATAGTGACACACACGTCTACTTTTATATTGAAAATGCCCTAGGTCGACCACTTTCAGCCACCCTATCTCCCACACCCTCACATCTACCAACATGCAACCACCATAGTGCACAATGGGAGACTCGAGGCTACTACCAGTGGTCTGCGGGGGATAGTTTTGGCTGCAAAGTAAAATGTACGAAAACACATGTCTATATGGCGGGTGTATTAAATTGGACTGACTGATTTTAAAATTCAGTAAACAGTGATAGATATTTAAAAAATTCTTGCAGGAGAGTAATATGTAAGATGTCGGAAGATTTTTTTTTTGAACTGCGATTCCTGATTTTAGTTCGAATTACCAGCAATAGATGGCGCCGCGAACGATAGGAGCTGGTGCAATCCAGGCCAAAACTAAAATCACCCAGCATTGATGCAAAGGAAGGAGTTTCAGTACTTAACCCTTTTAATTTTTAAATGTTATGTGTATGTTATTACATTATGTAATATGTAAAATATATGTGTATGTTTGTTCCGTGTTGTCTTGGTAAGCATTTCGCAAGTTTAGAATTTAGTGATGAATTAGTGCCTTCCTTACAATGCAGAAAAAAAAATTAACGCTATCACAAAAATATCGATTTTTTTTTTTTTTTTACAAAAATGAGGAAATAAATATTCACATGAAACAAAGTTGGAAAAAAAATACAGAAAAGAACTACTGTTAAATGTATACTAAAAATGTCATGATGTAAATGTGTGTGTACATTAGCGAATGAAACAAAAATTTGACAGTCAGTTTTCGCCAGATTTGAAATAACTTACGATATTAGAGGGAGTTTTCGCTTGTGTCGCCCTAGACCAATATATGATATTAACGATCCGCCCATTCGCCGATTTTCTGCATGCTGTTTTCGAAGCGAGCGTTTGACGTCTCGTAGTCAATACTAGAACAACAAACTGCACATTGTAGAAAGCGCTTATTACAATCTTGTAGATTAAGAATTTGAATAATTTTAAATAACAAAATATTCGTGCTTTTCTGAAAAGTAGCATACAATGTTACAGTTATGTTAAAAATGAATTTTAGAAATTGCAACTTAAAATTTTTATTTCACACCTAAAAATTTACAGTAGGCGTCATTTGACGTCTACCTTTCATTTCCCAATTTCTATCAATGTTCAATTTTGCTGTGTTTGAAAAGTTTCAACATGTTCAAAAGGCACTTGTAACATCTATTACTCATACACCATGTGTTTTTGTTTTGTTTTTGTTCAATCAAAATAATTAAATACTAATAAATATTAAAAATATCTCCCCCCCCTCCAAACAATATATATATATATATATATATATATATAATAAAGAAAAAACAAGTTTTTATTCGGTTTGCCATTTCACCTTCATGTATCTAAAATTTGCTTTAAAAGGCAGGTTGGGGGGGGGGGGCAAGATGGCAGAGACCTAAATTATTTTGTGTGAATTCTAAAATAATTCTAAATTTTATGTGTATTATTTTCTGTAGGAAATGTGAAAAAGTGTCAGCTGTAATAAAACTTTTCAATCTCGCTGTGTTTGACTAAGTTTCAACATCTTCAAAAAACACTTGTAAAGTCCATCACTCATCCATCACATGTTTTTTGTGCTATCAGAATAATTAAATACTAATAAAAAGTTAAACTACACCCCCTCCCCCCCCGCCAGAGAAAAAACAGGTTTTAATTCGGTTTGCCATTTTACCTTCATGTATCTAATATTTGCCTTAAAAGGAAGGAGGTGGGGGGGGGGGGGTAGTCAGGATGGTAGAGATCTAAATTATTTTTTGTGAATTTCTAAAATAATTATAAATGTTATGTGTATTATGTTTTGTAAGAAATGAGCTGTAGTCAGCTGTAATAATGTACTATTTCAATTTCACTGTGTTTGAAAAGTTTCAACATCTTCAAAAGGCACTTGTAACATCCATCGCTCATGCACAATAATGTTGTTTTTGTGTTTGTGTGTGTGCTTTTGGGGTAATTAAACACTGATAAAAACACCCCCCCCCCCCCCAAAAAAAAGAGCTCTTAGTTTAGCGCTTATTTCATCTTTATTTTCTAGACTGTGGATCATAGGTACACCTGTTATAAAATTTAGTCCCTCCCTAGGTTTTATTTTGCCGGTGCCCATATTTTTAGTATTTGTTCTCAATAAAATTATCTCTCAATTCACTGTTTCTATTTTCATTTTTGCTGTATATTTTAAATTATCCTAATATTGTTATAAATTCTCAGCATCAGTAACGATACATTTACATTTTATATGCACTAAAAAGTAATAAACGTGTTGATTAAAACAGCACTTGGGCAGAGAATTCTAATAATTTCCTCACATCTAGTGTCATTAGCTTTGGAGAGAATACGCAATTGCATATCATTTCAAAAAAGACTTAAATAAGGTGAATATATTGAAAAGCCTCAATAGGTGGGTTTGGTGGGGGTGTCGAGTTGGTAAAAATAGTTTAATCGATCTTTAAATCAGAGAAGTTTTTGATAAAATAACACATCATTAGCAATAATTTAAATATGTAAAATCGAAGCAATAACAACAATAATAGGATAATCTTTTGCAATTACTTTTATTCTAAAATAAAGGAGGAAATTATAAAAGGATAGATAATAATGTAATTGCGCCAAAACGCAATTTCTTTGATAGATCTATAAATTATTGATAGGTTATATAGTATTTGTCTCGAAAATGAAAATGCTAAATCTTGTTGAAATATTTAAAAACTTATCTTAATCGAGCCCTTAAATTATATCTATAGATATAATTTAATATAGATTATAATTCCTTAAATTATATCTATAGATATAATTTAATATAGATTATAATTCCTTAAATTATATCTATAGATATAATTTAAGTACTACTAGCTAGTAGTTTACTAATCAGAAATTCTTTTTACACAATATGAAAATTTCAGTACTAAATCAACACTTTTTTGCGGTGAGACTGTAATTCTCTACTTTATATGTGTTCTCTCCACCAGTTTCATCTTTCCTGAATAGAAATATATGCTAAAAATGTTAATAAACTGAAAATATTATTAGCGTATTTGAAGGGGAAAACACAAAATGTTGTTCTATTATCTCCAAGCTGCGTTTTCACTGGTCGACCCAACTACCTAAAAATCCCAGCGACCCAAGACCTTAACCTAAGAGCGTTTTCACTGGTTACAGGGAAGCACTAGTGCTAACCAATCATGAACAAGGTTTTACTGCGCAAGCGTCATATTTACGGATCGATATCAGCTGTGAATGATTATAAACATACACAAATAATTATTTGTTGTCCTTGTCTTGTTAATAACAAATGTTTTGCGTGGAAATAATCCAAAGTTTTGGCTAGTTTTCGCTATTAAAGGGTCTTAAATAATGCCACACAAAAATATTAATCTTCCGTTAATAAATCAATGATAACTATTAATTTTTTTGTGGTTTCAAAAAATAAAACATTATATTTTTTTAATAATGACGATCGTAAATCATAAGATTTCGAAGTCACTCAGAATACAGTGAAAGCTCATTTTATCTGAGAATAATTTTTATTGCATATGACTTGTATATCTAAAATTATATTTCTGCTTTTCACAAGTTAAATTAAAAGTCTAAATATGTTTTTGATATTTACTTCAGTGCTATATACAATTTATTTGTACATGCATATATCATTTTTGTGCCAGTGCAGTTATGCTTTTGAAACAAATAGTAATATTTATCATTTATTTAAAAACACCTTTCAGGATTGTCATTATACATGAGGCTTCTCCAAGGTACATGCTAATAGCATGTATCAGTTTATCACACTGGCAGCTAGTTTTATCATATAATCACTACAATGTAGAATTATAGAATGTAGTTACATCTACTTTTTGTGACACCCCCAACCCCTCCCCACAAAAAAAAAGTCTTCACAGTAAAATGCAAATTAAATGTATTTAAAATTGTAAATTTTACTGTATGATTGATTTCACATCAAAGTTTGATGCAGATTTTTTTTTTCCCATCTCTCTCATGGGTATTTTTTTTTTAATTATGTTTTGCGAAAAATAAAATGATGTAACAAAAAGTCAAATCCAGTTACTCTTAAATTCAAACTGATATATATATATATATATGTTAAATTTACCTTTTTGGCGAGCTTTTGTTTGCAAATTACACATTTTAAATCCCAACAATTTTTTTTTCTTTTTTTAATGTAATGTGTTCACTTTTATATAAAAAATAATTTTGTGAAGGTACTTCTTTTATTAAGAATAATTTTGTGAAGTGGTCCCAATTTTTGTCAGAAGCAATCACTGATTTTTCAAATAGATCACAAAAAAGAGGTACTTTTATGTTAGCTGGGCCAATATTATATTATCTTGCCAATATCTTTTTTTCCCCTTCAGCTATAGCACCGTTTATTTTTCACTTGCTTAGATTAGAAACAATGGCTTGATGTTGAAATAAAATATTTTGGTTTTTTGTATTATTTCATTTATTATTATTCTTCTTTTAAATAAATGTACTTTAAATATATGTGATATGTGTATTTTAAATGAAAAATTCATATTTTAAATAAAATGAATGATAAGTCTATATTTCAAAAGAAATTAATAGAATACGAATAATGGTAATAACAACAATATTTAACGATTAATCTCATGTGCTAGGCTGACATAAAGCCAACATTGCGTTTGGCAACGATTCCGATTTTTTGTTATGATAGTTCGTTAAATTTAAATAGTTTTACATCATTGTTTTTTAAAATGTATATACATAAATACTTTAAAATGTGAAAAAATAGGGCAGGTATATGAATTTTTATGCAATATTGCTTAAATAAATGCATAATTTAGTCATTTTCGGTGGCATGGATGCCATAAATGGTGGTTTATCGCTCTTTTCTAGCGATCGTGAAAGTGTTACATTGGCGATATGTTTATGGTGGTTTATCGCTCTTTTCTAGCGATCGTGAAAGTGCTACATTGGCGATATGTTTTTGTTTATTTTGTAATTACGATTAATAATGAAGGAGCAGATATTTGTATCAATCACACAAGTCAGATGTATGTTCCCAATAAAAAAAAATAATAACGAAGGCTTCTCTTAGTATTTGATTAATCTAAATTGTTTAAAAATCAATACTAAAAGTTATACAGAAGAGTAAACAATATTTAATTTGTTCCTAAATGTAAACTTAATATGTCATTTATTTGTATTGTTTTATTTATAACATATTATTTCTTTCTTTTAGATTTTTCACTTGAAAGTAAAATCAGATTTTTTAAATTAATTATCTTTACCAAACTTAATAAGCTTAAAAAGATTGTTATAAAAATAACAATGTTAATAAACTTAAACTGTTAAACTTGCATTTATATTATATTAAGCTTAACTGTTTACATTAAACTTTTTCTCCTCATCGTTCAAAATATCTTAAACTGTTTAATTGTAAAATTTAAAAATAAAGTACAATTGGAAATTTTAAATTAATAATCAAAATAACTGTTGAAGATTTCAATTACAAATAATATGAGGTTGTGAATCAATATTTTATTTTCAATATTGTCACAATAAAAAATAATTTAGACTAATGAAAAAAAAAAGTCACTCATTTACATGAAACTATTCCAACGTTCTACTACCAACAACAAATTATAGCGTAAACATTAAAATTTCAAGAATTAGGGATATTACATCAAATATGCTGCAGTCAATCACTTAGTCTTATAGTTTTTTCACTCTAAATAACAAACAATAGAACCTATGCAAATTTATTCACAGAATAAACATAAAGAAGTATTTTGTTTTCTTATTAACAAAGGTTTTAAAATATTTTAGTATTTGATTTCAATAATAAATAAATAAAATCCTTTTTTATATTTTTGAATGTAGTTAAAAATAAACATAATTGGAGAATAGTAAATATTTACTGTGTATCACACTAAATAATGTTACAAGTTTTTGAATGCATCTTTACATATATGTGTCTAAAATATATAATTTTTTTTTCCATACAACTATGGTTGTTGTATTGTTAAATTTTAGTCAGAATAAAATAATAATGTAAATAAATAAATACTCTATTTTTTGCGAAACCTTGAATGTTAAGTGTGTGTATTTCATAGATTTGACAGCATCAAATTTGTAAACAAACAAACGTCGCCAAGCAAAGACGCCAAAAGTAAGGGTTAACTTACCGGAAGTAAAAGGCAAATGTTTCTACATTAGTGTCCTCGGCTTGAGGTTTACAGAAAATTCAGTCTATAAATAGCTGTCAACTATTCCACTTTTTTGTTACCAGTACTTCCGAACAGAAGTCTTCGCCTAATCTTGACATGGTTTAATTGCAGAATTTTGCAATTAAATAAGGTAAATATTACTATCCAGATTTAGTAGCAACACAGATAAGGATTAGTTGGCAGCTATGCATATATATAAAGTAAAATCTAATAAATGAACAAATAGCAAAAACATTTATAAAAAAAACTTCAGAAAATCTTACTCGCTAAGCATTTTTTTTATCAACCAACAATATAAAACATACACGAATGTCCTAGTAAGTTGTGGTGCACAATATTTATAAGCTCTGGCTATATTTAAGTATTCACTGAAAACAAAGAAGTACCAGACCTGAGCTCCATCATAAATTAAGCACTGATTGCTAGATATCCAGTATTCACTTATAAAATTCACGTAAAATAAATATTTCAATAATATTGAACACCTACCTGCTCCAATTCAAATCCATCAAAGCAAAATAATCTGATGATTTAAAATTATAAACAAGCATCTTTGACTGCTCAAGTGTACAATTCTTAAAATTAAAAATAACGCTAAGGGGCAATTCAAGTATTACGTAAGCAGTAAGGAGGTGTTCAGGGTTTGATTATTTTTGCTGACAGGGAGAAGAGAGGAGGGGGGGGGGGATTATGACAATTCTTATGAATGCATTAGACAACGCAGCAACAACAAGAAAAAATACATGATGAGAAATGAGTATTCTGTAGTCCGCTCGGAACTTCAAACACGTAACATTTCTATGATTCCTGTTAAAAATTTCAGTTATGAGGACTAATTAAGTTAGGGCCTATTGTTAAGTTTTTTTGTTCAATGCGATAAACAACAATATATTAAAACCATTTTGCATTATTTTGATACCACAACCCCTATATATGCCTATTTATATAAATTTGTAAGATTAATAGTGTAAATTAATGGTAATTTTTTTTTCCTGGCAAACAGTGTTGACGTACAAAATGTCAAAATCATACATAAGCAAAAAAAAAAAAAAAGGAGGGGGGTTACTATTTGCTTATTTTTTCTGATAAGGGAAGGACGGGGTATAAAATTACTGAAAATATGCTTACGGGTATACTTGAACGACCCCCTAAGGTCACTTGAGAGATAACATCACCATACAACTTTTGTTTTATTCATGTTCGACGAAAAATATCTCTTCTCTGTCAGAACCACCAGCAAAAGGGAAAAGGTTGCTAGAATTTACCAGAAAATGCATATCGCCAAAATTTCACGACTTTTCAATTTTTCTTTGCAGGAAAATTTCCCCCCTTTTTTTTTTTTTTTCAGACAAAATTTCAAGTTTAAATTGATTATTTTTTTAGATGTGTGTGATAAATGGGCCATATCAATGTATATTTTAAATATTAATACTAGTTGGCGTTGCCCGGGCCCATAATAATAAATTTAAAAAGAAACATCAATTTTTTATTATTTTATATCTTTAATCAGATTTTGTATGACATATTTTAAAAGGAAAAATATTGATATTTAGTGATAAAAGTGCTCATTTTCTTGTTTACGTAGGGTCGTTTCATAGTTTTAAAATAAAAAGTTCTTTTTGTCTGAACTCTTTGAAATCTTTATTGGTAATAAATAAACGGTTTTACAACCCGTGTAAAAATTTTGGGAAAAAATATTGTTATCTAGTTGTAAAAGAAATGTTTTCTTATATTTTTTTGTTTGTTTGTTTTCATGTTGGCTGCTAGCAATAACATCGCAATAACCCATCCATAGCAATAACAAAATAGTCTTCATTTTCAAAACTCTCTGACATTTCAATCGGTTATAAATATAACTGTATCCAAGCTCTCTTTAAAATTTTGTCTGAAATTGTATTTTAAAATGAAAAAATTGGCGAAAAAATATTAATATTTATTTAGTGATGCACTCATTTTATTGTTTACATAGGGTCGTTTCATAGTTTTAAAATAAAAAGTTCTTTTTGTCCGAACTCTTTGAAATCTTTATTGGTGATAAATAAATGGTTTTACAGCCCGTGTAAAAATTTTGTGAAAAAATATTGTTATCTAGTTGTAAAATAAATGTTTTCTTCTCGCTTTTTTGTTTGTTTGTTTTCGTGTCGGCTCCTTTAACATAGCAATAAAAAAATTGTTCTCATCTTCAAAACTCTCTGACATTTCAATCCGATATAAATATATAACTTTATCCAAGCTCTCTTTAAAATTTTGCGAAAAATATGCATATTTAGTATTGGAACAATGAGTTCTTAAAAAAAAAAAGCTTCAGCTTTCAATCTCAGAGCAAAAATATATTAGAAGGTCTATGCTTAATGCAATGGTGAGGTGACTCCATCTGTTTGCAATCAACCCTTTTCAATTTCCCTAGGCTAAACAGGTGAGGGCTAATACATCAGGTTTCCCCCTTTTTTTTTTCATAATATTTACGTCTAAAATATCATATATACATCATAAAATGTCAATATGATTTTAATGTCATATATGTAATATAACTTGGCGATACATTTTAGTCGCCGCTATCTATATCAAGGAAATACCATATTAAATATTTTATTACATTTTAATTAATTTTTTGATAATTATAAAATACTCTGGATAGAAATTACAGACTGCCCAAATGGCGATTTTTTTGTGTCAAACTGAGTGTCCCCCTAAACAGATTTAAGAAAGGACAACACAGACTGAAGCCCCATGAGTTATGTCACAAATTTTAATACAACCTTTTTTATTAAGTATCATAAACATCTTACGGAATATTAATAAAAATGGGATAAATTATTACAATAACAATAAACGCTTACTTTTGATAAAGCTTTCTCCCTGCTAGATCAGTTGCTGGTGAACACAGCTTTTCCCATTTTACAGTCGAAAAAGCATTGCTGGTGTATACAATTCAAATTAAGCATCAATATACACCAAGCAATATTTATTCAACTATGCCACAATGCAGCAGTAGTTTTCACCAGAAAATGGCAGCTAGGTAGCATCAGATGAGGTCAATTCTTCTGAGGATGGCTCTTGGGAATGCCATGTCAGTGCTACAGACTTGCACAAAAAAGTAGCGGTGTGGAGAGTCCTCTCACTTGGAGGTCCGTAGATAAAAGAGAAATGCCAATCAAGCCATGTGGTATCTCGTGAAATAAAAGTTTCACATGTGGGTGAACCCAATTCCTTCAATCACATTGATATCTACAGTTGTCCAGGATACAACAGCAAAATTGGCTCTAAAAAGAGAGAAGATTTCAGATTTTAAAACTTTGGTTGAAGTAAAAATTAGGCTAGAAATATTTTATAAAATTTTCAGTTTAATAATATACACCATATGAAGTATAGATAATGATAATTTGTGAGCTTTTCCAAAATATTGTTCATTAAGTTAAAAATGTCATAAAATATATATTTATATTGGCACAGATGTCATATGCGCACCACCATTGGCACGAATTTTTTCCCGCCAACTTGGCGAACAAAATAAATTGTTGTTTATTTGCTTTTATTTTTTATTTCAATTCTATAAATTATTTTTATTATATATATCAATCAATACGCACCACATTAGCGTGATTCCTCCTCCTCCCCCCCCCCCCCCCAACAGCAATTTGGCAAAAACATTGTTTTTGAATATTAATGTTATAATGTATGTTAACGTTTATAACACTAACGTTATAATGTATATTAACGTTATTTTATTTTTACATTGAAATAAAAGATCACGTGCTATTACTGCATGCTATTTGTGACAAAGTTTTTGCCAAATTGGCGGAGGAAAAAAATTGTGCCAATGTGGTGCATATATGACATCTGTGCCTTTATATTTTACAGATTTTTTATTTAAAATTGACTCACTCAAAAAAAATTCACTTTTAAATATTAATGATAAATCATAAAATGGTTTCCTAATCTATTATTAAAACAATATTTAATTATCTTTAAACATCTAAAAATTAATGGATTTGTTTTTTCATATTGGTAAGTTCACAGCACTACTGTCAATCTGCAGATAATGAATTTTACCATCTATCTCTCAGACATCATTACACAAACATAAAATTTCAAATAACAGAAGTTGCATAATGCAACACTGTATCAGTTTAAAAAAATTATCACTAGAATATTCACTAAATTTTGTTTTCCTTATTAAAATACAGTAGAAACCTAAACTGACTCAATAACATTTATCAGGATATAACGATCATCTTATAACTGATACAATATAAATATAAAACTATTTGTAAAATGCAGTAGAAATTGTTACATAAGACTAAATGAAATACAGCAAACTACGTCTAAAACAGAATCGACCAGGACCAACTCTATTTAAAATGGGGACTTTAAAATCTTTTTGCATTACACAAAGTTTATTGTACACATAAAAGGTCTAACCTAAATCATAAAGTGGTTTCTGTTATTCTAATGCTAATTTGTGAAAGAATACCTTACCATTAAAATATATTTCAAACATTATTTGCAATGTGCCAGTTTGTTTATTTAAGCTTAGCATGCTATTAAACATTATTTTTTTAAGTTACATGCCTTATAAATGTTTGTTTATTTCCAATCTAATTCTTAAAATTTTCCTAAAGAAAAAAATAAACACAGACTTGGAACTAAATTTCTCCTTTTTTCTACATTCATAATTAAGAAAATAATAAGACTGAAGAGCAATCAAAGAATCCAAATCTAATAACTTGTTTATAATATTAAACCTGCTGCTTTCTTGTTGACCAAATAAAGTACATATAACAAATTCAATGGGATAACTCTCAGATTCGTTACTCCTCACTTAGAGAATACAGAATATTTTTTACACAAAAAGAGCATTAATTCCGATCAAAGTTACAGGATTTGTGGATTAAACTATGGTGAAGTAAAAGTTAAATGCCATTCGAATTGAAATATCACATGAAAACATCGCTCAATTAATAACAAATCATACATGATAATGTGTGCCAATTCTTAGAGATGTCTATTTAAAAAAGTTGTGTATGATTGCAATTGAATTAAATTTTATACAAAGTTTTAAATCTTCATAAAAGTTTCAGCATGAATGGAATAACAAGAAAGATTAAACTCAAATATAGTACATCTGCAGGTGAAATGCATAAAAAAAGAAAAATTAAACAACAGAACAGCAGAGTTTTCTTTATATAGCAAAGCTAACAAGTAAATCTCTGAAAAGGCAAACTGTTTTGAAATTAGTAATACATATTTCACCTTTAAAAGAGAACATGATAATACAAAATACACTGGCTTATTTAATTTAGAGAAAGTTTGTTTACATGCTTGAATAAAGATGAATGTTCAAGTATTAACAAAACTGGATTGACGTTTGTCTTTAACTAATTTTCAATTTAAATATCAATGGGTTGGGCTACAGTAAACAAATCTTTATTAATACTTATAATTATTTTAAATGAGAAAAGAGAAATTTAATTCTAAATTGCCAAAAAACACATTATCAAATAAGGATATATAATAAATTAAAATCAATGAAACAAGTATATTTAATTCATTATGAGAGAGAAATATCCATAATCATAATATATAATATTTTTATTTACTTTTTTTTTTATTGTTAACATTCAATCATAATAAAATAATTTTGAGAACTGCACTTTATGTATCCATTATTACATCAGAAACGAAATCCTTAAACGAACTATATATATTTAGTATTTTAATATTAATAAAAAGCATCTAATTCATTACCAAAAACAGAGATATTTATCATACAAAATAAGTGCAACAATAAATCTATACTGGATTGCTATTTACTAAACGGAAAGACATTAATAAAATATATAAATTTGTTAAGAAAACTCACTATTTTGCTTCAATCACAAAAAATTGAATTTCTTTTTTCAAAAGCTGAATAATTCCAAAATAAAGGAAGTGGCTAGACGTCCGACCATTCGGACTTTTAGCTATTTAGGAACAACGTCCGACCATCGTTTGCGCGTGCGCGGATGGTCGGTTTACAGCTAGAGGCGTGTCAAGCGATCGGATGTTTTTTTAGAGTATGTGAAAATGTTTTGCAAGAAGTTTTCTTAGTTTCGTCAAAGAATATGAAGATTAAATGCGCACTAAAGAATAAATATAATTATTAACAATAATGAATATTATTAATAAAAATATTTTTTAAAATAGTATGAACATATATACTTATTTATTTAAAATAAACTAATTGTATAATATAAAAAAATTGCAAACAGTTTATAATTATCTTAACATAGTATAAAACAAAGTCGCTTTTTCTGTCCCTATATCCCTATATACGCTTAAATCTTTAAAACTACACAACGGATTTTGATGCGTTTTTTTTTAATAGATAGAGTGATTCAAGAGGAAGGTTTATATGTATAATAACATCCATTAAATAGTGGAGAAATACTGTTATTTTTGAGGTTTTTAATGTGATGTCGTAAATAATTTCATTTTTTCCGCTTATACATTGCAAACGCAGGCTGAACCCTACAAGATTTATCAAAATAATGTACTAATTATTGTACACATTAAAAAGGTCTACAGAAAACACAAAGAGATGAAGGTTTTCAAGGTTAACCCGAAGCAAAGCGAGGGAGGGCCGCTAGTTAATAAATAATTACTAAATTAATGTATTATTATTAAATTAATACTATAATAAATAATAATTATTAAAATAATATAAATAATTATTACTAAATAATTAATAATATAATAAATAACTATAATAATAATAATATAACCCAAATAATAATAACAATATGAAAATAGAAACAAATATTTAGTTCACTTAATTATAAATTAACTGCATTTAAAAATGCAGTATCAAATTCGTATAAAATAAATTTGTATTTGAAGAAACTATTTAATAAATAAATACAATATAGTTTAACAAAAATAATTAATTGAAGACAAATATTACTAAATTATTATTCATAAATATACTTCGCCTTTCAAAATAAAATTTTTAATTTAATTTCTTTTTAATACACATTAAATGAATTTATATTAGCACTCCAAAGGTGCAGAGGAGGAAAATGGGGGGGGGGGGGGGGAATTAAGAAATTTAAACCTTTTCCAAGACACCGAGAATTAATTAAAAATAAATAAATAAAAATAAGACCCTTATTGTCATGATGTATGAAAACCAGTATGAAAAGCACAAAATTAGAAAGAATTCAACATACAGCTTCTAATAATAATAATAAACTATCTTTCTCATTTGGGGGGTGAGAGCTTTTAAAGCTGTAGTATGCAAAATTATTACTAAGCATTTGGGCTTTTCTTTATGTTGGTTTTATAATGTGATGTATTCAGTACAAAATATTTTTACACGCAATAAACAAGTATTTTTTTGGAAGAATTCATAACTTCTTCTAGAAAAAATTAAACTGTGCCGCTATATTTTATAATGGTTACACTTTGCACCTAAGGTATGGTCAACAACTTGCACTTCATTCTGGTGTAAAAGAAAAAACTATGGATAATATATAAAAGATATATAAAAACATAAGGCTTGAAACTTAAAATTTATTTTAAAATGCAATAAAAAGTAATAATCTTTTTTTTTATCTATTGTAAATAGAAAAGAAAATATTTTGCTACACAGAATCGTTATCTTATTCAAATTTGGAGGTACAGCACAATTTTTTGCTTTGATGCTTTGTATTGGTATTTAACTAGAAAATTGACTTATTTTTAAATATGCATATTGAGTGTATAGAGGGGAAAAAAATCGCTTTTTTTTTCAGAATAAAAAGGAAATATCTTGTTTATCATACAGTACATTAGAAATTAGAACAATTATTATTAAATAATGATATAAAAAATAACTATAATAAGTAACTATAATAGTATAACCCTAATAATAACAATTTGAAAATAGAAACATATATTTAGTACACTTAATTATAAATTAACTGCATTTAAAAATGCAGTATTAAATTTGTATAAAATAAATTTATATTTTAAGAAACTATTTAATGAATACAAGAGGGGAAAATTCTGCTATAAGGCCGAATATAGATTGCCACACACGGCTTTTATTTAAAAAATAAATAAACTAGCTGTAACTCAGAATAAAAACGCAATGACAACAAACAATTTTTAAATATCTAAATAACAAATAAAAATTCCCCTGTTAAAGTGTTGAGTTGTTCAATAACCATTCGATTTAGAAAAATATTTTTCTACCACTGAGCAATTTTTTTTAATGAAATTTAATTCATGTTGCTATGGCAGCAGACGATAAAACGATATCTTTGGAATAAGGGAATAAATAGAAGAAAAAATTTTGTTGATGTTTGTGATAAAATGTTTTTCTTTATTTTTTAAAAATATCATAATTCACTTTTATATTTTAACAGAATAATAAGTTTACTATAATTCGTTACTCATGCTATGGCCAGTATACACGATACACGTCGAGACGAGAGCCTAAAATGAGCGTCATTCCATCTCATGCGCATGCGTCAGAAGTTACCTTTTCTGGGAATTCAGAGCCTGATTCCAGCGAGGTATTACCATTTTTGGCGGTAAATCGCTTGCAATTTAGCAAACAGTTGTAGTGAATAAGAAAATATACGAATGCAATATTTGGCAGTTAATCGCTTTCAATTTTGTGTTTTACTTATGTTTGTTTTGATTTTTTAAAAATGATATGGCTATGTTAAACTTCATTTTATAATTTATAGTAATTGAATCAGTGTTTGATTGTATTTAGCAAGCATTTTATAAAGTCTTCATTTTTCTTATAAAATTATTAATCATTACGTGTAATAAATATTCTATTTAAAAGCATATAGCATATATTTAAAAATCTATTGAAGAAACGCTAATACCTGTTTAAAAGAAAATTTATTCGCTATTTTTATGTTTATATTCATTAAAAGTCTGAGCGATACAGTTTATACTATTGTGTTATTCGTGTTTTAGTACATATGTTAAACTTTTCTGTAAACATTCAGACCTGTTTACAAAACTGCGGTATGAATTCAAATAATATTTCAATTTAAATTTCAGCAAACAATATGACACAGAATGCAAGCTTTTCGGTTATACATTTAAAATTATTTCCTTGCAATTCGGAATAACTTTCATATTTAATGGTTGGATTCCTGTAGTATTTATTTGAGTTCTGTAGTGTTTATTGTGTATTATATGTCTGCAATAGGTTTTATGTTAATATTCTAATTCATTTAGTATTCTATAACATCATAGATTTGTTTATTTTTTGACATATTTAAAATTTATTTAACACATTCTTTATTTTAACACTACAGGTTTATTTATTTCTTGGTTTAAGGTAGTAATAATTAATTTTGAACAAAAAAATACTAGATTTCAATAAATTTGTTTATTTGTAGTAGAAAAACGATTTTTAATCTGAATTGTAACACCACACCTATTTTTAATACTTTCTATTCTCATTTTATTCAGGTTGGAAATGAGCATGCAAATCATTTAAAAACATAGAAGATAATTCATAAAATCTGATAATCAGGTTATAAATAAACAAATAAGTCTTCTGTTGAGGCATTAAACTGTTGATGTGATGTTTAAAAACACAAAAATTGATAAATTATTATTTTTAAAAATGTATCTATATTTTTAAGTGTGTAATTTATTACCATTGGTAATTTAAAATTATTCAAAATATTTGTTTTGAAAAATTAGAGAAAAATATTGAATTTACCAAAAATGTTTCAAAATGCTTGGAACCAAGCTTAATTCTAATCATCATATTTTAATGCAATTAGATTACAGCACTCTTTTCTAGATAAAACATGTACTACTAACAATGAAAAAAATGTATAAATCATTATTTCGTCTTGAATGTTTAATTAAATAAAATCAGCTTGGATATTTGTAATAGTTGACAATTTTTTTTTCTTAATATATATAATTAATTTCCACATGTTTTCGCCAAATAAGATTTTTTTTTAATATTTAAATACATGTGTCAATTTCTTTTCTGTTTATTTTTCCTTCTTAAGTAATGAAAACAAGCTGTTTACAAAAGTATCTAAATGAAATATATTATTGTGTAAAAAATAAATTATTGTATTTATCATGTATCTAAAAGTTAAATACCAGTAGTAATTGATGTCAGTGTTTTAATTCCTTTTATTTGAATTTTTTAAAATGAAATTGTGTTTACCTCTTCAGGGACTAAGAAAGTAATTTATGTTCAATTCTGATTTTTGTTTCATTAGAAATAAATGTGTTATTAATTTAGCTGGGTATAGGTGATAAATCACTAAATGTTGTTCCCATCATCAATATTTCTAATGCATGTATTTCATTTAAAGTATAAACACCTTATACCATTTAAAGTATACACATCTTTCATTTAATTTATTTCATTAAAAAAATGAAGAAGAAGAAACAATATAATTAACCAAAATAATTTATTTCACCATCAAAATATTGTTTCTAATTTACACATACAATACATAAAAGCTGCTATTGAAAAGGGGGGGGGGGGGCTTGGTAAGATTTGCACCCAGTTAACAAAAGGGCCAAAATAAGTTTTTATTTTTTAACTTTGGTTTGGGCTTAAGCTTTGATAAAACACAGTAAAAACTTAACTTTATTGATAAAAAATTAATTTTTTAAATGAACAGTAGTAAGTATCCAATTCATGTTTCAATTTAGTATCAGATTTATAAAGTTGGCTGAGAATCATGCATATTACTTCTAGTATAAACAAATACGTAGAACAGTTAATAAATTTTTCTCTTCTTAAATATTTCTTATTCTCTGAAAACGAAAGCTACAGCTTTCAAGAAGTGTTTTATGAGTTATGTTTTAACTTATAATCTTATTAAATTAGTTTTACAACCATAATTTCTCTTTTCCTGAAAAATTTCTCTCTTTATCAAAACAGAACATTAATGTAATCAGAATTTTTAAACTGTTTTTCAAGACTACCTTTTTATTTCACTGAATAGCTTTTGTTTATGAATCTTGTTTTTTTTAAATTTCAAAACTGCAGAGCAAAATATTAATATTAATTCTCTTAAACTTGAAAAGTACATTGAATCTTTGTGCTCCAGTCTCCTCATCAGATAGCATCATTATTCTTATCTAATTAATTTATGTACACAGAAGTTTATAACAGTGCCTAAAACAGAACTTTTTTTTTGTTTTTAATTGTCAAATATAATTGCAATAAAAGCTGCTAGAATGGAATCACTATGTACTGGAGAATTTTTTTTTTTACTAGATACACCTTCTTTTGTAATTTCATTTTCTATTTAACATAGGATTTAGTTGTATAGGCTCAATTTTCTTGTACTGTACTTAACAAGGCATACTTAAGTACAAAAATGTATTTATTTATTTTTCAATGCATTAATCAAACTCCAATCATCCAAATTAAAATCACCCTTATCAATATTAGGAAATAAAAAGTAGCATTTTCAAGAGTAAAACAATAATTGAAATGTAAATTGTATCTAGTTCTTCCTAAAAATATATTTTTTTTTTCTTTTTAAAAATATTTCTATTTAAAACATTAAAATTTATACAACAGCCCCTCGATATATATTGCGCTACTTGGGAGATAAGAGAAAAGCGCGAAAAACCGAAGGGAGTGAGAAGAGTGTTTCTAAGTGAAAAATAAAGAACCCTAAATTAAACTACTATGTTTCGATTTAATACTTGTTCAAAGAAGCTACAAGTTTAACACAATGAGATGGTCAAACGTTAAAAAATACAAATCCGTACACATACAGTATATGTTTTTACTTACATGTATAGTATTTTTTGAAAATGAGTATCCAGAGTTGTTTGTTTTTTATTTTCTTGCCACTGGAAGTTAAAGAACTAAAATGAACTAATTGCATTTCATTTATATGCTTGGATATCAACGTTTCAAAAGTTTCATATGCTTTTTTCAAGAAACTGAACAGCTTCTGTCATCGAAGCTACTAAATCCTCGTCAGATACTTCCTCTTTGTCATTCTCTTCTTGGGCCATAGAACTATTATCTTTTTGAACTGCAGAAATAATTTCTGCTTATACAGAAATGCTGCTGACTATTCCGTATATTCTTTTATCAGCAAACCAGAAATTTATCAGGGACAACTAAAAAAGAGCAAAATAGCCGAATGTGTGATATAACGAGGAGTTAGTGTATTTAATTGGGAATTTCAAAGTTTATATTTCAATAATTCTAAGTCAGTATTTCAACAATTTCAGAACTACTACACAGTACTTCTTATCATATCTGTTAATAAAATTCAGTGTTACAGTCTAAGTATTTTTCTTCACATATTTATGTGTATAGTATGTTCATTTATATAAATCCACGTTAGGTCATCCAATTTCCAAATGATTCAATAAAATTTAAATTTAAAATTTTTTATTTACATATGAAAAATATAAAAACATCAATTAAATTGACAATATAAAATAGAAGCAAAAAGAATTACTAACAATAAGATTATGAATAAAGTAATTTGAAAATATCTTAACTTCAGGAGTCTTTTTGTTATTCAGCTGCATATCACAATTTGATATGATTGAGATTCAATTAAAAAATAAATAAGGGAAGATTTCATATTCACATGTGTCAGTCACACTGTGTCATAAATTAAATGTGTGACTGGCACATTTAATAATGACACAGGTAAGCTCATAAATTAAACATGTCAGTCATTTCATTAAGTATTAATTTGACAAAGAATGAACTAATTATATAATAACTGTAATTAACTTATATATAAAAAATAACTTTTAAAAAACTATACAGTTATTAAATAGTTATTCCATTCTTTGTCAATTTAATGCTTACTTAAACTACTGACGCATTTAATTTGCTTTATGCAGTGCCAGAAGTTTGACATAAAAGTCTAAATGACACTAGCCTGCTGTTGTATAGGCCTTCAACATCTTTCTCATATATGTCAAAAATTATTATAGTTAGAGATTATTATATTTATTTTAATGAATGTTATATCACTACTCTATATTTTATATTGCATGTTATATGCAAAAAGAAAAACTCACGACGATTAAACAAATGCAATGTTTTATGTTTTGTCTACTTTTTTTCAGGTTAACAATATTATTTTACACTAAGAATTATAAGGATAGTTTTTATTATATTAAAATTAAAGACTGATTATAAGGGTATCTGTTATGAAAAGTAGTACTAAATGTGATTGTAATAACTGGGATGTGCTGCAAAGATTTAGTATATTTGGTTTATTTTTAAAAATTTAAGTTAGCAAGAAAATTGCTTTTGTTGTTTTATTTTTGGTTGTAATGTGCAGTGGCACAGCCAAGGGTGAGAAGGGGGGGTCCCCCCCCCCAGAGCTAAAGAAATTACTATAATTTCTGCTTATATGAATCAAAACTAAAGTTAAAATTAAACTTTTTGGCCTTTCTGCCTTGACGGAATCTGCCGCTTTGTTAAATCCAATGTGATTCAATTAAATGGTGAAAATTCTACTTAAAACTGTAAAAGCGCATATTCATCGGTTATGTCAAAACTGGTTATTTGGACTGCGTCACTTTGTCAAGATGTCTTATTGTAAAAGAAGGGTCATATACTGCCACACAGACGTTTGAGTTATATCATGAGAGACGGCAGTTTCTCGAGTGACGCAGCGAAAAACCGAAAGCCCAAAACCGAAGATTCTGTCACTCTCATATATACAGCTAGCAGGACATCAAAGGAAAATCGAAACGCCGACATTTAATATCTCAGTAAATATGAGGTATACCGTTTCAATTTTTTCACATTAGTCTTATATCTATGGCCTAACTCTATCCTGAAATTTATACATTTCTACATGCAATAGATTTTAAGAACTGGAAGTCCATTTTTAACTAAATTTGGGTAAATGTAAGGCCCTTGAAAATTATCTCGAAAATGGCTCGGGTGATTTTTAAAAAATTAATATATTACTAGATGGTACCCGTCAAAACTTGGCGGAAAAAATTACAATAACAATATTAGTAAAATAAGCTTCTTTATTACATAAGTAAGGGTGCTTATGAAACAATCTTTCAAATATTTTATTTTAAAAAAATTCTCCCAGTGAATTACGTTATTATTTTCGATGCAAACTCCAAACAAACAATCCATAAACAAAATGGAAATCAGTTTGATATTACCGCCCTATTCCTCACGGCAAGAAAGAAAATTTCCTGAACCTATGAAGTATCATACAAATAGCATATCCCTACCTTCATCTCATATTCAGTCAATAAAAGAACATATTAAATAAGGCACACATTCCCCCTCCCCTCTGTGATAATGCAACCGAATGAGCTCTTATGCGCATGTGCATTGCATCTCCCCAAACGCACCGTCGAAATTCGACGTTAAAAATAAGTTTTAAAATGTTTTGATCAAAATTTTTAAAATGTCTTCTTTAATCATTGTTCGTTTCAAATCCATATCTTCTGAAATGCATACATTGTTTTAAGCTAATCAATTTTTATGTAAAGATGAAGAATTTTTTTTACAATAATAAATCAATCTACAGATAAAGGAGATTTTTAATGTTTTCAAGTGTAATTTATTTGTATGGTTTCTTCATTTCTTTACATAATCAGGATGATTATTCCTTTTCCATAATTAAGAGAAATAATGTAAATAAATAAATATCCAAGATTATTTTTGATTCTGCTTTCATTAATATATTGTAAATTTTATTGTTAAAAGTTACTGATAAATGATACTTTAGTAAATGGGGCTTTTCTTAATTATTTTTTTTTATTGTTAGCAGGGCGCCAATGAAGTATATATTTATATAGTATATACATACATATATACAAATATATATAATGTATATAGTTTTGTTTTTCTAGTATTGAATTTATGTGGTTTATAGATTTTGGTTGGCTTTTGTGATAATGATTCTGCAAGTAATTTTCCATTGGAGTTTATTATTATTATTATATATATATATATATATATATATATATATATATATATATATATATATATATATTACTGGCGCCGGCTAACCGAAAAGTACCTAATTTACATATAGTTTTTTTCTTAATGGGACGACGGGATAATGCACGGAATTTCGACGGGATAATGAATATTTTTGATGGTACCAGAATATTTTTCTGTATTTTATAGTTATATTAAGAAATACATATTTTTATGATTTGCTGAATCCCTTATTTGTTTACTTTTTCATGCATTCTATTATTGAAGGTTGTTAGTTCTCTTATTCGTTTAAATATACCCTCCTTATATAAAAATAGTGTGTGTTTTCTGTGGTGTTTCGCATAAACGTTGTAAAATTCAGGTTCTTAGATTTTATCCAACTTTGCTGTCATAACAGCTGATGAAGCAGCCCTTTTCGGCGATTTTTTTGTTACCTGTAAAATTTTTGTTTTTGGTATAGCCCGAACTAAGAAAAAATTGAGTACTTTTTCGTTATACGGACACCATTGTCGCCAAGCATATATTTACATGTATGGCATGGTGTCGGTATAACAGAAAAGAACCAAAATTTGCGATCGATCAAATAATTGAATTTCGTTAAACATTAAATTTTCTGGTACTTTTCTATTATCCGGTCGACCACTTTTCATAACAAAAAACTATCGCCAAACTGTAAAATTAAACGCCAAAAATGCAGTCCGATTTTTTTTATGTCAGAAGCAATATACGTGTTCGTTACGTCATCAAGTGGTTTTTAATTCGAGATTTGCGTCTATTTTCCTTATGTTTTACTGAATTATTAGTTATTTCAGTAATTAAAATAACAATTGTGTCCTTAAATTCATGTATTTTATTTATTTATTTATTTTGATATTTCAATGGCAACGTTCTCCCGTTTATTTGGCGTTACAGTTTGGCGATAGTTTTTTGTTATGAAAAGTGGTCGACGGGATAATAGAGAAGTACCAATTTTCTTATTTTTAATCTGAGAAAGAAACAATAATCATGGATTTAATTAATTTTGCAATATGCGGTGCAACCAAAATAATTTTGATTAAATCAGTACACATATCGCAGACGCACCTGGGTTATTTTTTGGCACCTAAATGACGATTTTTGCTTTGTATGGCAACCTGGTGTTTTATAATAAATTTGAATATGTGTGTAAATAAATAGAATAAAATAGGTACTTTTATGTTAGCTGGGCGTCAAGGATAACTCTCCAAATCTTGTTTCAATTGGAATCATTTAAATTGCAACATTTTACTTGAGATTTGTTATTCATATTGATATGTTTACGTTTAGATATTTTATTATGATTATATTCTAGCTAATTAAGTTTTTTTTTAAGATTTTATACTACAATGTTAAAATATTACCTAGTTGATATTGGCTAATGTCAAAAGATTGGCGAACCACAGAGTTCAGGGAATAAACTCTATGCCCTCAAAAGTGGGAGTTGCCGTCTTTATGACGTCATAAGCAGAAGTAAATGTTTAATTGAAAATTACAGCTAATTAATTAAATTTTTGAACAAACGAATGCACGATAACAAATCTGTGTCCAAATATCTGTCATTTAAAAAAAGAATGGTGTAATTTGATGCAGTAGTTTGTTCTGACGGATTGTCGAAAGAAATCGCTTAACGTTTTAAATATATAGATATTAATCGGCTTTAGATTAAGCGAATGTGGTTTTGCGTTAACGTAGGAAAACTCTTGTTTTCTATATAATCCAGTTTTAAAATCGGACTCTTTTCCTTCACGTATTTCCATAGACTTATCATTAGACTTTTTATTCCTTTTTTCTTCCACGATCAACGTATGCCAAATAATCGCTTCACGAATACAGTTAAAAACTTCTGCATGTAGGAGGTAAATTTATTAATTTTTTTAAATGCGAAAACAGTTAATTATACACTTCTAATATTTAATACATATGTATTATATTAAATTACCATTTATAAGAAAATATTTCGAAATTATAAATTTGCATTTTATCGAAAAACTATTTACATTCATTTTTTAATATGAGGAGATATTTTTTAATTATATGTATTCAATTTTACTGTTATTTATAATAAGTTTTCGATTTTCAAAGAATTAAAAGATTTCCCATTTCTTAGTTGTTATTGCTGAGCGAAGACAACTAGCACCGTTAACCAACCAATCACTCGTTATTGTAGTAGAGTAGATATAAATATCGTATTCAAGAGCGAGTCACGAATGTTGTTTATAGGAATAACACTCATATGAGGTATTTTATTATTTATTTATTGTTTTGTTTTTTTATTTTGATTAGATTGTCCTTTTAGAAATTGTTTTTTGATTTAGTGATGTAAATGGTGAGATAATTGTCAATAGTCACCTGTTTTATCGTTAAAAAGGATATAAGGAAATTGCATTATGGCCAGTGAATCTTTTAAAAATCGGCAAAAGTAAAACACTATTGTAATGGCTTTGAGTAAAAACCTTTCAAGCATAATTAAATAACATTCAAAACATCATTGTCAAAAGACAAAAAAGTGTAAACAGAACCTACTTTCAAATTACAAGACTGTTTTTGGTACTTTTTTTGGGGGGGCGCCAGTGATAATTCACCAAATCTCGTTTCATTTGGCATCATTTCAGTTGCAACTCTTTCCCATCATTCACCTCACACAAATTTAATAACTAAAACTTTTTATTCCAGTGTGATTGAAATACGTTTAATTGTGATGAAACTTTGGTATATTATATAGGGTATTTATATAACGTAAGTTTTCACTTTTATGTATATAAAATTAGATACGATGTTTTCATTATGAAATACAATGTTTCTATAGTTTATGTTATGGCTTACTTTAACATTTTTGTTATTGACTAAGCCTAATCATTAATATACCCGATTACATGAGATTTTGTTATTTGTATTGATATGTTTGTGTTTACGTATTTTATTAAGATTATATTTTAGCTATTTTTAAGTAAGTTTTTTAAGATACTATATAGCAATGTTAAAATGTTGGCTATACTTTATTAGCTTATGTTAAAAATTGGTTAGAAAAAAAGGGTTAGCGAGATTAAAAAAAATTTGTTGATCAGCTAGTGCTCGACTAACATTTAAGTACCCTATTTTTAAATAAAAAGCATTTAATACAAGATTTTTCTGTAGTGGACTCTAAGGGTCGCTGGGATGGAATTTAATTTTTAAAAAGGACACATTTTGAACCGGTTTGTTTACAGTCCCATTTTATTAGTAGAATTTTGTGATAATTTCCCGAATGACTGGCGAATTTTGCATTTTTTGTAAAAAAAAAATCCTTAGATGTAATTTTAAACAAAATCTCCTCATTCATATCTTTAATTTGCAAATATTTTAAGTTTTCTTATTTAAAATACTGTGATTAAATGTCCAATGTAAGATTTCCCTTAGTTGAAAATTGTTATGACAGAATTTACACAACTGCAAAAATAATTCATTACTACAACAATACATTTTCAGGAGTTTTTTCCAATAAAAAAAGCTATACAACAGAGGAAAGTTTAGTGTAGGATAATACTTCATACTATATTTACATTGCAATAATTTGGAGAGTTGCAAAATATAGCTAACAAGTAAAAAACAAATCTTTAGCCTGCGGTTTTTAAAAGACTTCCTAAATATTCACTCGACACAATGCAATTTCCTTACCTTGTATAATTTTTTATCGATAAAACAGGTAATTGACAATCATCTTACCATTTAAGTAACAATCTAAAGTCAATTTCTAAAAGGACAAGAAAATCAAAATAAGTAAACAAACAATAAATAAATAATAAAATACCTAATATGAGTCTTATTCTTGTAAACAAGAATTTGCATCGCAATCACCGCTCATGAATACATGACACAAGCGATAGGTTAATTTATTGTTAATTGATAGTAGAGGTGCACAATCTTTTTAAGTGAAGGTCCACTTAAAAAAATGGTTGAGTTGTCGAGGACCACCATCAGTAGCACAGAGATAATTTTGTTTCAGGGAGATGTTGGGGGGGGGGGGATAATTAGCATTATCCATACATACAGCACTGTTCAGTTGCAAATTTGGAAGAATGCACCCACTAGATGGATTTGTCATTTTTATGCGGCTACTTGACAAATTTGTGATTTTTATGTGTCCGTTTAAAAAATACATGATTTTTATGTATAGGTTCAACTTTTATATATAGGTTTCAACTTTTTTACTCAGTGGCCACTGGCCCGTACATGGATTTTTTTTTTACTCGCCAGTGTTTTCCAGCACTGACCAATAACAAATTTACAAATACTTGATAAAATATTTATGAAATTTCTCAAATGATTGTGGAATAAACGGCAAAATTCGTCAAATAGTGTCGGGAAAGAAATTGCGACATTTGTCAAATGGTCTCGGGAAAGAAATCAGGTATTGCAGAAAAAAATTAATTATGTCTAACTGTCGCGAAATAATTAGAGAAATTCGTCAAATAAGTTCGGGGGAAAAAAATCACAAAATTCGTCAAACGATCTCGGGAGAAAAATAGTGAAATTTGTCTAACAATCGCGGAACAGAATTGCAAAATTTGTCGAACCGCAGCAGAAATAGAGTGCAAAATTTGTTGAACATCAGCGGAAAGAAAGTGCACATTTTGTTCGTTCATGGAAAAAATCATGAAATTAATTAATCGATAGTCGATAAATCACGAAATTTATCAATCGATAGCAGAAAAATCATAAAATTCATTGATAGTGGAAAAATCGCAAAATTCAACAACTGGTTTCAGGGGGAAATTTTTTTGAATATCGTCGAATGGCTTTGAGAAAAAAAAATCACAATCCGTCAAATAATTTCGGGAAAAAAATTGTGAAATTTGCCAAATTGTTTCGAAATTTGTTGAGCAACAGTGGGGAAAAAATCTTTTTCCATTCAATCATCGCAATTGGCAATTGTGACTATTAAGTTTGACCAGTGGTGGCAGTAAAGTCAATCGCCAAATTTTCATTATTACTCGCCGATTGGCGAATGGCAATTTTGTCCTATATTTTTATGCACCTGATCGATGAAATTCATGATTTTTTACATGCCTGATCGATGAAATTCAAGATTTTTACACACCCGATTGATAACTTCCTTGATTTTTATGCATCCGTTTGATGAAATTATTGATTTTTACATGTCCAATAAACAAAATTCATGATTTTTATGCATGCGTTCAACAAAATTTATGATTTCCCTTCTCCTGATCCACAAAATTCATGTTTTTACTGTGCCTGATTGACGAAATTCATGATTTTCAAATGATATGGTTTCCGTCGGCCAATTAATGAAATTCACAATTTTTTTTCTCTAGACAATGGCGAAACTCGCAATTTTTTTTTTTTTTTTGCCGTTAGTTGAAAGTTACAATTTTTCCACAAACATTCGATTGAATTCTTGATTTTTCCACGCCCAATTGACGAAATTTGCGATTTTCCATGCCTATCGACAAAATTCATAATTTTGAAAACCCGATAGGCAAAATTCATAATGTATTCCTACGATCTATGGACAATTTGCAAATTTTTTCCACGACTGTTGGTTGAAATTTGCGATCTTTCCATGCCATTCGATGAAATTCGCTGCTCGATCCATGAAATTCACGATTTTAAGTACCTTATCGACAAAATTCGCAGGATTTTTTCAATTAGTTTACAAAATTCAAGATTTTTTTTTTTTTTTTTTGAGTGATTGACGAAATTTACAACTCCGCAGTTACCGATTTTGGCATCTCTAGTTTCTGTTGACTGATTATTGAAATTTGTGTTTTTTTTTTAGCGACAAATTGGCGAAATTTTTGATTTTTCCATGCCCATTTGACAAAATTCGCATCCATTCTATGCAATTCAGGATTTTATGTGCCTGATCGATGAAATTCATATTTTCCTACGATCTATGGACAAAATTTGCAAATTTTTCTCACAAATTATTACGAAAATTCGAAATTTTTGGATAGGTTGGCATGTATGGTCTCTGCGGGCCACCAGTTACCCAACGGGCCACAGGTTGTGCATTCCTAATCGTGATGCAGTTTGGCTCATTCGACTCTACATCGATAGAACTTACTGATTTTAGTTTCACCACCAGGGGCAGTTAGGTTCATATAGAAGAGAGTGCAGCCCTGGCAATGGAAGGGGAAATTAATGGATTTTGGAGCTAACTTGAGTTCTATGGGTCCTATCACAACATGGTTTGATTCATTCGACTCAACTTCGACAGGATATATCGATTTTAGTTCCAAGTTTCACCACCAGGGGCGCTTTCCTATCTTGTGTTCTATGGGCCCGATCACGACGAGGTACGGCTCATTCGACTCGAAATCGACAGCCTGAAATATTTCAGCTATGTTTGTATAGAACAGTGTGCGTCCCCTGGTGGTGGAAGATGGAACTAATGGATTTTGCAGCTAACTCGAGTTCCGTGGGTCCCATCACAATGCAGTTTGATTCATTCGACTCGACATCGACAGGATATATCGATTTTAGTTCTAAGTTTCACCACCAGGGGGCGCTTTCCTATCTCATGTTCTATGGGCCCGATCACGACGAGGTATGGCTCATTCGACTCGAAATCCACAGCCTCAAAGATTTCAGCTATGTTTGTATGGAACAGAGTGCGTCCCCTGGGGGTGGAAGATGGAACTAACAGGTTTTGCAGCTAACTCGAGTTCTATGGGTCCCATTACAATGCAATTTGATTCGACTCGACATCGACAGGATATATCGATTTTAGTTCCAAGTTTCACCACCAGGGGGCGCTATCCTATCTCCTGTTCTATGGGCCCGATCACGACGAGGTATGGCTCATTTGACTCGAAATCGACAGCCTCAAAGATTTCAGCTATGTTTGTATGGAACAGAGTGCGCCCCCTGGTGGTGGAAGATGGAACTAACGGATTTTGCAGCTAACTCGAGTTCTATGGGTCCCATCACAATGCAGTTTGTTTCATTCGACTCGACATCGACAGGATATATCGATTTTAGTACAAAAAATGTTTGGTACAAAAAACGTAAATGTCGTCAAAAGATCGCGGACAAAACGCATATTTCGTCAAAGGAGCATGAAAAAACTGGAAATTTCGTCAAAGGATCGCGAAAAAACCGCATATTTCGTCAAAGGATCGCGAAAAAAATGGCAAATTTCGAAAAAGGATCGGGGAAAAACGCATATTTCGTCAAAGGATCGTGAAAAAACGGTAAATTTCGTGAAAGGATCGCGAAAAAACCGCATATTTCGTCAAAGGATCGCGAAAAAACGACCAGTTTCGAAAAAGGATCGGGGAAAAACGCATATTTCGCCAGAAGATTGCAAAAAACGCAAATTTCGTCAAAGGATCGCGATAAAACGCGAATTTCGTCAGAAGATTGCAAAAAACGCAAATTTCGTCAAAGGATCGCGAATTACGTCCTCCGGCCGTAGAGCATACAGGAACTCTCCTGGTCGTGCTCGTTAAAGTTTCTCCAGGGATGATTCTGTTCCGAATTTTCCGAAAAGTTAAGGCAGTCATTTCCGAAAATTTAAAAAAAAATCTGTCATAAATTCGGACATAGAATATATCGCGTTTTTCAACAAATGGTCGACGAAAAAATTCAATTTCGTCAATCGTTCGAAGAGAAATTGCCAATTTCGTCAAAGGATCGCGGGATAAACGCAAATTTCGTCAAAGGATCGCGAATTTCGTCCAGGGATTACGAAAAAAAGACTTGAATTTCGTCAAAGAATCGCCGAAAAAAACGTAAATGTCGTCAAAAGATCGCGATAAAACGGCAAATTTCGTCAAAGGATCGCAAAGAAAATGGCAAATTTCGTCAAAGGACCGCGGAAAAACCGCATTTCTTCAAAGGATCGCGAGAAAAGGCAAATTTCGAAAAAGGATCGAGGAAAAACGCATATTTCGTCAAAGGATCGTGAAAAAACGACAAATTTCGTCAAAGGATCGTGAAAAAAAGACAAATTTCGTCAAAGGATGGGGGCAGTGCATCAATGCCGAGGCTAACGAAAAAGAAAGGCTACCGTGGTGCTTTACGCGTATCTTTTTTTACAGACCGCGGGAGTCACGTGATGCTCGAATGCACCGATGCATGTGCACGAAAAGAGCATCACGTCACTCTAGCGGTCTGTAAAAAAGATAAGTGGAATGCACCACGGTAGCCTGTCTTTTTCGTTAGCCTCGGGTGGCTGGCCGCGACCAAAGACATACAGGGATGATGGCACAAAACGATGGGCGCGCCGCTTTGTACCAATCGTCGTGTAAAGATGATTCACTCCTTGTAACTTTTAAACGTCATGAACAGACCACTGAGCTCTATAATTGCCAAAATGATTGCGATTCACTTTTGTCCAAAACCGTCGCAACCAATCAAATTTTATATTCCGTATGTTGCCATTGTCTTCTCGAGCACTCTAATCCTCTAAGCGCTATACTGAAAAGTAAGATATTCAAGATCCTGTTGACCAATCAAACATCTGAAATATTATCTATCAGATGTAAAGTGCCTGTATAAGAAAGTGGTCTCATACACACAGCGCGAATGCTCAGACTGAAGTTTTTGTACAAGCTATGGCAAACTAACATTCCAGAATTTAACGATACTGGCTATGAAGAATTGGACTAGAGTGCCTCTGTAAGAGAATAAAGACATACGTGAAATAAAATTTGATTGGCTATGACGATTTAGGACGAATTGCCAAGCATCTAGGCCAGTTTGTCATTATCGCCAAGTTAGTCACGTTAATGCAGTGCTTAAGGAGCGCCAACCTGGAACGCTTTGCCGCCGCAAGTAACCTCCATCGAAAATGAAAAAACATAAAAATGAATCTGATGTAATCAAATGAGTTTGATCGAATGATGATTTGGTCCACCTTTAGCTCTGATCACAGCCGATATTATTCTTGGCATGCACTCAACACGTTGCTCATACAGTTGCAGAGGAATGTTGACCCATGCTGACATAATGGCAGCTGTAAGTTTGGTCAGATTGGATAGAGGCGTTCGACTTTGTCCCACAAATGCTGAATAGGATTGAAGTCAGGGCTCAGGGGACAAAGCTGGCCATGGAAGCAGACTAAACTCTGATGTTCCTCCAACCAATTTAAGACCGATCGAGCGCGGTGATAAGGTGCATTGTCCTGCTGAAAGTGACCATCTCCATAAGGGAACATTATGGCCAGAAACGAGTGCACGTGATCGGCAATGACGTTGAGGCAAGCTGTGCTGTTCAGAGTTGTGTCCACATATATCGACAGATCCAGTGTACTCCAGCAAAACATTCACCACACCATAATTCCATCGCCACCAAAAGGAAGAATTGTCATTTGGCAGGAGGCGTCCATGCATTTGTGCTGTTTGCGCCACATTCTGATTCTGCCATCTGCATGATGGAGCAGGAAACGAGATTCATCGGACCAGGCTACTCAAGGCTTTCCAGTACTCAAGTAACCAATTTCGTTGTTTCTTTGCCCATAACAGGCGTCTTTTCCTATTTTTATGTGATACCAAAGGCACTCTTGATGGTCTCCTGCTGCTAAAGCCCATCCTTTGCAAAGTCCGTCTTGTTGTGCGTTGGGATGTGCTTTGTGATGCACCTGCACTGATTTCAGCTGTAATTGACGTGTTGTTGCCCTTCTCTTGCTGCGAACTACGCGTGCTGCTCGCCTTTCACCTTTCTCGTTCACCAACCTTTTTCGACCGGAATGGTGCTTATCGCTTGAAGTTTTTTTTTTCAACTGTCACTCAGTAAACATTCCATATACTGTTGGATGAGAAAATCTTAAAAAAGTCGTAGTTTCACCATTTCTTCTTGCACCGACGATCACCCCTTGTTCAAAGTCAAATTAAATCTGTCGTCTTACCCATTTTTACAGTAACGTCCGTGCTTATTAAGTCCTACGAAGCAGAGAGTTCTTTATATAAGCAATTCTGCGTTGTTAAGTCATTGTACATCACTGTCGGTCTGGTTTACTTTCAAATAAGAGGTGTCTCTAATTTTTTGGCCACTCAGTGTCTATAAGGAAAGGACAGATGACGTCACTGTTGATTAAATTACTGTTAGTTTGGGAGAAAAACCTGTTCGTTCTTTACGACTCCTACCGTATACATGAGATGGAGGGATTTGATTGGTCTACGTTAAACTGGTCTATAATATGATTGGCCTACGTCGCCATGACGATTCCTGCAATGATAGCTGCGACAAAAATGCAGTGGTAGATTGATTGATGGAACTGTTTGTTTGTAAACATGCCCTTTCCTTATAACCTCGGAGAAGTACGCGTATGAAGATAACCCGAACATTATTTAAGTTCAATGATCAATCTCTTCAATGATTGTAATGCTCTCTTTTTTTAGTAGTGTGGTGACTAGAGAACATTTTATTGGACATAAAGGCCACATTTCTCTTCCAAACTCTACTATAAATGATCAAATAAAAGGGAATTGCTTCTTAATAGCCCGAATTTTGTCTAACGCATCAGATAATATAATAGTGCAATGGCGTTCGCATTGTATTAAGCATGGGACAATGTATTAAGCATACTTCAAAATACAAGGTCGAATTCACCATTTCATTTGATTTAAGGTTCATTTGTAAAATGGACCAGTGCAGTGGGCTTAGCCTGCTTGTTTGATATATAATTGTAGACTACATTTTATAAATCTATTAAAATATGAATTAATTTTCTTTCGTCTCGGTTACAGGTGAATAAAGATTTTTTTGTTGGGTTTCGGTTTTACTTCCAATGGAATTTTCGTGTTTGGGTCGGGAGAACGCGATCCGCGCAGGACTCTGGGGGTACAAAATCAAAATTGTAAGAGGAAAGTTCGAAAAGCGGTGTTACTTTAAGTTGGATTTTTGTAGGGTCTCAAAAGTTTCGCAGCACGCTAAATCTTTTAAGAGCTCTAATTAGTCATTTTTTTAAAATTATAATATAAGGAACTACAGTAACCTCTAAGAAGGGATTTCAAATTTTTTAGTTGCCCTGCGCGCTTAAAACCCAGATTGCGCTACTGGCATGAAGCATCCAAGAATCTTTTTATGGTGCCCTACACTAGAGGTCTGCACGACCACAGGCCTGTTTTCATTCACGAGACTTGCACCGGGTCTGGTCTTCACTCTTTCAGGGCGGGGCTCGGGCCGAACTTTTAGCTTTTATACTGGAGCAGGTTTGGGCCAAGATTTTAGCTTTTATACCGGACGGGCCGGGCCAAAAGAAATTGTACGAGCCAAACATTTTGCTTTTATACCGGACCGGTTCGGCTAAAGTTTTTTGTACGGATTGGGCCGGGCCTGGACCTGTAAATTTCGGCCCGTGCAGACCTCTACCCTACACTTCGTAGAGAAGTCTAAGTCTGGATTTGACAAAATTGGAAGAGGTGAAGTGAGTAAGTTACCAAGAGTAATTGCAAAGCTGTAACAACTGGTACACTAGAGGACCAATAACCGAAGCACAATACACAAAGAACCTCTTAGGGGGCCATATTGCTCACTAATTTTGATTCAGACACTTCAGGCTATTGCCTAGCCCAAGTGGAGGTTTTCAAGAGTTAGCTCGGGTTGGTCAGCCTTGAAAAAGGCCCTTTGCTGCTTTATAACTGATCCACACACGGCTGAAAGACAAATGGCACCAACTGGGATCTAAAAATTTAGATTAAATGAAATCCCAGGCTATGGTCAGAATATGGCACAGTCCGCATTTGAATTTACGCCTTGACATCCGCGTTTTAAACGTCATGAATCAGACGGTATTTCGTTGGTCTCGGTTTAATACGAATATCTCCTTCCGTGTCGCATACAATCTTTCTCCTGGCGACGTACGACCTGCCTCCAAGCTCTTATTCGTTGACTTGTCTTAATTCGATCAGCCGTGTACCGGCACGACCAATGAAATACACTGCCGGTTCATGACGTTTCAAAAGTCATAAGCCGGCCATGTATTTTGTTTTGTTAGTCACGGTACCAGCAAGTTCTGGAATCCATGGAATGTAAGTTTGGACAAGAACCTCTGTCTAAGCATAGTATGGGCATCTGCACTGTGTGTAAATCGTTGCTCTCATATAAAGACATCCTAATTAAGATAGACCTTTTAGAATTAGACGATGCTTTGTGGGCCTGGTACTTGTTGTCAATTATGAACGTTGTTTCCCAACTACAGCTAGGATGTCACTATAAAACAATGGCGACATACACACACGGACTCGGCGGATGCTCAGGTACAGCGTCTAGAATATATAGTGTGGCAATAGGCTATTCCAATAATGCTTTAAAAAGTACTAAAAAAATGAATCCCATAAATATTGAGTGAATATGCTGAAGGACAAATGTCGATCGCAGCGACATCTGCTTGTTCAATGGCCGAAATGCCTTTTATATGGGCTTTATTGGCATGACGTCATAAACCACCATCATGTGACCTCCCTGCTGTGTTTATATTTGTTTGTCTATGTATCGCATGCATACATTGGTCGATATTGTAAGAAATCACGTGTTGGTGGTATTCTTACAATCTCGAACCCAGATTCCCAATAAAGCCCATTGAATCCTTATATAATGTTTATGTTTAAACTAATAGATGTCGCTGCGATAGACATCTATCATTCAGCATCGTTCAACTTTTATGGGATAAGTTTTTTTAGCACATTTTGGTTGGCTGATTTCCACACTATATCTCAGGCTAAAAATGTATGATGTATCGACATAAGAGTAGGCGAAGTTTTGAATGAGAACGTAGTTTTTGTCCACTAATTGTCCATGTGCGGTAAAGTTGATCAGGGCTACTTTTCTTTAACTTTCGACGAATGAATGTGAAAACCTCGGAACTTATGAGTTTCTGCTTTTCATCGATATTTATGCAAATTTTCACATCTGGTCAATCGATGTTTTAAATAATATTTAAGCTTCGGAATGCGTTGGGAAATTGGAACTTGGGTGGAGTTTCTACTCTTTGTGAGTTATTGTGAGATCCGGCAATCGTGCTCATCTAATTCGAAGCTGGAAAAGAGAATAGGGCAGTTGCAATTGACGTCATGTTGGAGGTCACACACTACAAATAGGCAGTTCTGATTGGTGGAAGTACCCTGACCTCCAAGTGAAGTACAATGGTTGATCAGCTGATTGCAACTTCTCTATAACAGTGGGTAAGAGTTTATTGTCATATTTCCTGCTAATTCAATAAAGTTAATTTCGGGGTGCCATTTTTAGTCGTACCCTAGGCGGACATCTTGAAATCAGTGTTCGGCTAGCTTGCATATTGGAGATTAAGTCTGGCTGAAAGCATCTTGGTTTGCTACGCCTTCAAAGCTGTAAAAGTTACGTTTTTGAGTTCATTATAATTGACATTTGAAGTTGTATTTCGTTGATTGAAGTTTTGGGGAAGCTAATTTATCTTGGTATAATGAAAATTTAGTGGTGTCTTTCTCAAAATCCTAGCCAAATTAAATTTTTAATAAATTTGACTTTGAATTTTACATCTTGTGCTCTCTTTTACGACTGACTAGACTGGTTCACTATCTCTAACAGCAAAATGGCTGTTTCAAATGTTTTGTCCAAAGTGTGGTAAACAATATTCCAGAGCGTGGCGAAACTCACCGGAACGAGTTCGACATGCCAACAAACATTAGTTTGGCGATAATGGCAGACGCATTAAGATATTGACGATTCGTTTTTGTCCACAATCGTTTTGGCTAATCAAGTTTTATTTTCCTTATGCCACCATTATGTTATAGAGGCACCCTAACTACAGTTAGTCGAAATGTGCGATTGATGAAGATCGGATGCCTCTATAAGAGAGTCGCGTTCTGACTACATTCTCAGACTGAATATTTTGTCCAAATTATGGCAGCCAACAATCCATAACTTGGAGATAAAGTTGAAAATAACCCGCATATTTGGTAGCTATAGGTCTCAAAGCAACACTCCTTCAAATATTCCTCTAAATTGATTTGTTTGCGAGTTGCATTGTATTTTCGCATTGAGTTATTTTAATTTGGTTTATTTTATTTTTGTTTACATTGGCTTGATTTTGATAACAGGAATGATGAGACAAACAGCCCTGTAGCTTATAGGTCTCAAAGCAATCGCCGTCAAATGTCAAACAGGAGCTTATATTCATGTCAGGCGAGATCTGCCTCTCTCTCATTTTTTACTTATAAATAATTGAATATTTTAATTTTTCTTAACATTTTTGCTGCTGAAGCGTACATTTTGTTAGTTTTCATGTGAACTGTGCAATATTTCTGTATTTATGTTTTGTTTACATTAGTTATCGCAAATATTTTTATTAATCAATCATTAATATGCAAAAAATTGTGAATACAGATCTATTACAGTTGCATAACAGCTGTAAATTAGATTATTCGGTACTTTTCGGTTAGCCGGGCGCCAGTGAAATGTATATATCTATATATACATATATATGTATACATACACACATATATGTATGTATATATACATACATGCATATATAAATGTGTGTATGTATAGATATATGTATACATAGATATATAAATTTCACTGGCGCCCGGCTAACCGAAAAGTACCGATTATTCTATAACTGAAACTTTCTGAAAACTCCCGGGATTTTTTTATTTATATCCCAAAACACACGATTTATTCCCGGAATTAAACCCGTTTTTTTCATGTTTTGCAACGCTACGTAGAGATAATCTCTGAAGGAGTTCGATTAAATGAGTGAGATATCAACAAACGTTACCTGACGACTATGTTTTTGTCCAAAATTGTCTACACCAATCAAATTTTAATTCTCGAATGTCACCACTCTGTGAGGAACCCTAGTGGAGATGTTTTATCAGTTTTGTTTTTCATTAGTGAAATTAGATTGTTGATCTAATCCAGTTACGCTCATATTCACCATCTACCTCAACTGCCGGTTAGCGCGAAAACCTCGGTCGAACATTCAAATGATATTCACCATTAAACTGATTTGACATGATCGCAGCTGAAGTCCAATCAGATTAATCGTGAATACCATTTGAGCTTTCGCGCTTATCCAGTATTTAAGGTCGAGGGTAAATACGAGAGTTAATTGTAACGCACAACTGATGTTTTATTACAGCTGATATAGACTAAAGTGTTGCCATGCTCAGCCTAAACATAAAATGTCTATGGACGAGCCTGCCGTTTTCACCGAGCTAATGTTTATTGAATTATCTCACTAGGGTGCATCTATATGAGACTGGGGACATACGCACAAGACACGTGTTAAGACAGAAGTTTTTGTTTAAACTATTGCAAACTTATATCCCAGAACTCGTCAACTCTCGTCTGGACGAGTTAGATTAGATGAGTCAGACTAATTAACAACAATTAGTTTGGCGATAATGGCAGGCTCTCTAAGATGCTTGGGATTCGTTTTTCCCAAAGTCATCTCAATCGATTAAATTTTATATCGCATTAGGACTAGGAGACTCTGCCCCCTGCGCCAATCTCCGGAATTTTTTGTCTGACTCTCTTTCTAAGTATCATCTTTCCATCTATATTCATATTTCTCTATCTTTCTATTTCCATTTCCTTATCTCCGCCTATCTATCTCTATCACTCTATCTTTCTATATCTCTATCACTGTCTATCTCTATATCCAGCTCCTCTCACTATATATTTCCCTCTAGTTCACTCTCCACCTATTACTCTATCTCTCTTTTTCTTTATATCTCACACTCTCTATTTCTCTATCACTTTATCTCTGTAACTCCCTAGTTCTCTCTCCATCTATCACCGTCTATATCTCTATTTTCCTCTAGTTCTCTCTCTATCACTTTCTATCTCCATATATTTCTCTATCTGTATATATCTCTATATCCCTGTCACAGTCTACCGCTATATCTCCTTCTACCTCCATTTATATCTCCCTCTAGTTCTTTCTCCGTATCTAGCTTTGAATCTCCATATCTCTCTATCACTATCTCCTTCTATCTCTCGAACGCCCCCTTGTTCTCTCTCCATCTATCACTATATTCCCCTCTACCAATATCCCTTTATCTACATATCACCGCCTATATTCCTCTAGTTCTCTCTCTATATCTATTTATCACTATATTGCCCTCTACCTATATCACTTTATCTACCTATTACCGTCTATATCTCTGTTTTCCTCTAGTCCTCTCTCTATATCTATCTATCACTATATCTCCTTCTATCGCTATTGCCCTCTATCTCTTTATATCTCACTCTATCTCCTTCTATCAATGTATCTTCCTGTTTCTTTCTATCTGTAGCCAGGGATGGTGTCCAAATGCTCTGGATACAAGTAATAATGCAAAGTTTTCTTTGCATTGATTATCGCAGAAAGTATTCTGATTAGAAAAGTCAAAGAAAACTTTACAAAATTAGTGGTATTCAGAGCATCTGGATTCTGGACCCCCACCCTGACTACGTCACTGTTTGGAGCTATCTATCTAACTCCCTCTAGTTCTCTGTCCATATTTAGCTCTCTTATCTTCCTCTATTTTTTTTTTACATCCGTGCACCTCTCTATCCCCATCTAACTCTGTCCGTTTCTCTATCGCCTTCTAGTTCTGTCTCTGTATCTATCTCCTTGTATATGTCTATCTCTCCTCACTCTCTCTGTCTATCTCTCTATGTAACAAAATTGTTTTACAAACCATGAAGTTTCATTCATAAATTCGTTTCGTATATTCAAATCACTTGCTAGTCATTTCATAAAATCGTTTCATTAGGATTTTATATATATAGGATATGTTGCACACTCATATAGAGGCACCCTTGTTTCACAGAACATTACCCACAAATAACAACAGCCGCATCTCTGCAGGCTACACTTCTTCCCCTTGCATTTCAATTAACCCCTTGAAGGGCAGTGGGACATATATATCCCACTTAATTTTAATTCCTAAATGTCACACTGACACAAGGCTTTTGAAATAAAATTTTGTTTTTTTAATGAGAGTGAAGAAAGGTTTTTACTTATTTCCTAATAAATTTGTTTCTAAATTATGGTGAAAATGAATGATTTCAACATTTTAGCAACAGGAGTACTTTGCCACTGAAAGGGTTAAAGCAGCGTGATACCGAAACCAGAGAAAATTAGAGCTAATTTCTAGCGTTTTTGAAATTTCAATATTTGTATGCTGGGAAGAGGCGGGGAGGCATTAAATTAGACCTCACAGTTTCATTTTTATAAAAATAAATAAAACGCCAACCCAAAATAGGCTCAGAGGGGTTTGGGAGAGAGAAGAAGAAATAAGAAGCCTGGCCCAACCCGAGTCTGCAGGCTAAGCTCATGCAGACCTATTGTCCAACCACTGCATACCTCTACAGCCATCATGGGGTCGTGTCACTTCTTTGTTCTGCTTTCTTTTGGTACGCCGTTATGTTGGTGGTTCTAGTGGGAATACGAAAGATCTTTACTCCATTTTTCCATCTAATTTAAGAGAATTGAGTTATACCACAGAATATTTGTTATAACCTACTTTGTGTGACATCATTTGTCATTATGGTGCATCCATGGGTGCAAGAAATCCATCTATGCCAAGACTGAAAACTTTTAGGAATAACCAAATGAAAATGGTTTAGAGGATTTCTATGTTTTGCATTATGGCTAAAAATTGATCTCTTGCAATAAAAGAAAGCGATTAAAAATTCAAGAGAGTAAAATTTCTATAATTCAAGTAAATAAAGTAAAATGTACAATCAGTCACACAAAAAAATCTCCAAGACTGAAATCAGTCCTGTGACTGAAGGTCTTGCATCCATGGGTGCATCTTTCGAGTTAGACTGTTAGTAAATAATATTATTTCAAGGAGGTAAAACCATACCTCAGAATATGCCAGGAGCTTAGAAGTTGATCTTTTAACCAAAGAGTGATTAGGAGTTAACGTAAAAGTCTTTTGGAAGTTTGACTCTCTAGATGAGTACAGCCTGTGTCTGTTGTGGACCCCTGTAGCATAGGGATACCAAACATTAGGTTCGTTTTCCCTATTGTATTATGTTTATTTGAAACCACCCTGCCCATAAACACCCTCAAAACAAAATCCAGGGAGGGGCAAGATTTTGGAACAGAGTGCCTGCAGCCAATGCAAAGGTTGCTATTTTATTTATAATGTTGAATATAAACATGAAATAAATTAACTAAGAGTTTTTCATCAGAACCCCGTGTGCAAGGCAATTTTTATCATATCATCATAATCAGAAGAATAACAAATAACACATTAAAAATCCAAAAATGAACTTCTACTGCTTTTATTTAAAATGAAGAATTCAAAGAATTTGGTTTTTTTTTTCATCAGATCAGGGAAACCCTGAACTCCTTTTTAAGCACTATCTCCATAATACTAAATGCTTAACACTTTCACTGTTTCTCCATATAGAAATTAGAAGTCAATTCTACCCTAAAGTGAGGCACCAGTTATGGGTGACAACTGACATAATCTTAAAATATGTACTGGTAATGTAAACAAAGGCTGTATTAAGAATATGTATATGGATTTTCTTTTCTTAAATTAGTTTTAAAAATAAACTTTGTTTAGAAAAATGTCAAGTTATAAATTTCTAGAAATTCACATTTTTTTTCATATTTTAAATATTTTTTAATATTTATATTAATTTAAATTGCTGTAGTAACTGATATTTTAATATCAAATATTTGAAAAGAGAAAGAAATTCTAGATCCTTAATCAAATGTACTTCATCTGTTTCATTATATAAATGTTTCATTTGTCTTCTTTTTTAATTACATTATATAAATTAATAGCACCTACCTTCTATTTGCAAATAGGTTTCCAACTTCCAACAAAAAAATAAAGGAAACAATGTTTATGGAGTAAAAAATATTTATTAACACTATAAAAGTACACATAAATTTTATTAATAGATGAACAACTATGAGGGCTTCAGCTCAATGAGCCCATCTTTTTCTTATGTCCTTGAACATTATTCTCTGCCCCCCCCCCCCCACCTGTTTTCCCAAAATAAACATAAAAAGAAGTTTTCAATCAATTCCCTTAATTTTAATTTAAAATATGAAATAATTGTTAGGAAGTATATTAATCTTAAGGGTTAACCTATTGTGATTACTTTCTTTTATCTAATACAAATCTTGTCATCACAATAAAGTTTGAAATACTGAATGAATTGAAATCTGACTGGAGTCCAGGGAGGAGCAATTGCCCTGCCTTGCGGGTACCCTTGACTCATCTATACTCAGGGCTGCCATTCTAAAAATTATTCAAAATAGTTGCTTTAGTAGCCTTTGAAGACAAAAATAGTAGCAAAAACAGTCGCATATCATGACTGATTTAGTAGCAAAATAGTTGCATATAAAGTATTAACCAAAATAAACACAGTGTTGAGATCAGGGTAGATAATGATTTCCTTTTTTCAAATTTTCTGACTGTTCCCTGATCTTTCCATAAAACTGATTAAGTTTTTCTGATCACACCAATACAACATTTTATATACAATCTGCACAAATCAGTACTGGTTTTACAAATTCTCTAATTATTATGTAACAAAAGTGTTAAAAGTAAATCCATTCTAGTTTTCATGACATTTGAGCTCAGTTTGCTGCAACTTTTGGATCAACCACTTGATATAGTTTTTGTTAGTTGCAGATGTAATTGTGATATTTCCAACATTTCATTTTTGCTTTCGTAATGAACTTCAAGAAATTTTTCTTGGAACTTTTTCCTAAACTTCAGATTTAAGGGATTTTAAAGAGTTTGAAACTGCAGTATAAGGGAAATTTTTATTTTACGTGTATATGTGTTTACTTTGAAATGACATTTTTTTAGAATAGTAAAACATAGTTGGCATCCCGATTTAGTGTGATGTGCTACACATTAAGAAAATCTATTTGAAAAATTATTTACAAATGAAAATGTTCAGGGGGGAAGCAATTTAGGGCATTGATATTTATCATTACTACAAAGTATCAATTACAGCACTTTTTTTTTAAAAATTCAAATTTTAAAGAGTTTGAAATTGCCGAAATGGGAGAAAACAAATTGGGCATGAGGGTATTTTAGATGATTGATTAATTATTTATTGTTACTAGAAAACAATGAATGACAGACTTCTTTTTTTTTTAAATAAAGAGTTTTAAATATTTTTTTGCCAATATTATAACACAATTAGGTGAGACTTTTTCTCTAAATAAATATTTTAAACTTTTTTCTACACTGTAAGGGGGAAAGGGGAGATATGTAAATTTGAGAGGGAGAGGTGAATGATTAATTTTTTTAATTTAATGTTATAATTTAACAACAAATAGGGCAGAATTATTTTTCTTAAAATAAAGTTTTGAAAATCCGCATGCTTAGAGGGGTTGGGCAAAGAGGGGAACCAAAAATTTTGGAAGGAAGGGGTAGTTTATAAGCCTGATTATTTATTTATTGCACTAGAGAGCAACAAGAAGGACAGGAGAATTTTTTATTTATAAAAATACAGATTTTAAATTTCCTTGTATGCTGTGTGTGTGTGGAGGGGGGGGGGGAGAAAATAATAAAATTTTCAAAAAGTCTCCTTTTTCATAAAATAGTTGCCTATTTGTCAGAAATAGTTGCTTTTCAAGCCTTTTTCGCTTAAAAAAGTTGCCTTAGTCTCCTGAAGCTGAAAATAGTAGCAAAAAGTAGCATTTTAGTAGCAAGTGGCAGGCCTGTATACTCCATACAATTTCAATTGGCATCTCAAGGACATCTATGATCTATCCTCCCCAATTCATCCTTTTGTTGTCATGGAAAATAGAGCAATCAGTCATTCAAATGCTGTATTACGAAAGTTACTGACTTAAGGACCAGGACACTGACCTTGTGAAGTCAATTTAAATTATATATAGTTAGATAACACTGAGATCTGTCCAAATTTTTCAGACAATCTTTTTTTTTTCCTGAAAAGTCTAGTCATAATTTTGTGAATTTGAAATGATCATTATATCCCGGTTCTTGTTTATACATTTTAAAGACATGCGTATGTAAAATACATATATTTTCTTTATATATGGAAACATGACATCTCAAATTTTACTTTTAAATGGTTCAATTTGGAAATAGAAAAGTTTTATGCAAGATCTACTTTTAATGCAAAGAATTTTATGAAGAGTTCAGTTTAAAAGTGAAAAGTCCTGTTTAAAAGGTGAAAATTTTTCTGAAGGGTACTGTTCTGAAATAAAAAAAAAGGTGTAGGGTCCTGTTTTGAGATGAAGAATTTTGTGAAGGGTCCTTTATAGTCAAATTATTTCATAAAAATTAAAAGTTATTTTTTAACAGCATTTTTATTCCATTTTTATGAGCATTTTTATTATATTTGATTATGACATAAAACATCATTTTTCTGGAAATTTTTTATAAATCATGAACATAAGCAATTTATTATTTAAATATAGAGATCATTCCTTTCTGACAGTAGGGAACATATACAATGTTATTTAAAAAACCACTAATGGAAACACCATGTGAAAAAAAAAAAAATCTAAATGTAATATCACCTATAGTTTTTCCTATATCAGAGTTGTATCAAAAATATTTGTTACTTTTTATATTTTACTTACTGTCATCTTCAGATAGTGAACTACATTCTTATTGCTTGTTTTTGCATATGTTTTATGGAGTGAAGAGTAACTACAATGCCTTGAAGTGCTTCGAAATTCATGTGATTTTAACCCTTCATTTATTTCTTTACTTGTGAAATAACCAAAGCATTAAGCTGTATTCTTTTCTTACATTTTGTATGTTACTATTTCCAAGTTAATTTCTTTCTCCTACTTAAAAAATATCTAAAGTATTGTATGCACATACAATATTATATGTATTTATACTCCATCAAGTGATGAAATATGTAAACAAAGGAACTAGACGCCTTTTTGCACTCCACGTGATTCCCCTGTGACGTCACATGAATAATTTCCATAAGAAAGGTTTTAAAATGATGCAATTTTCACAATTAAATGAATTTTGCATGTAACAATTTAATAATTTTATGGTTTCTTTTCTTTTTCAAAACTCACATGTAAATATATATTTCAATTAAAAATACTGTATTTAGAAACACTATATGAAAATAGTTTTAAATATGACATTTTAAATAATTTTCACCATTTAATGCTTTTTGCATGTAAATAGCTTGATTATTTTAAAGTTTGCTTTCTGTTTTAATATTCACATGTAATTATATTTTTCAACTGAAAGATATTTCAAATTATTTGCACTTTTTAAATTCTGGCAACAATAGGTGAAAAAACTACTTTTTCAAAATATGAAATAAATATCTATTAATATTGAAAATTCGAATAAAATATTGAAATTTAAAAAAAAAACCACTATGTCTGACTTAACATCAAAAAGTTCTTAAAATAACTTTTCGATTTAAAATCTGCCTAAGCATGTTTATCATACATTTGTCTATAAAACTACCAATTTTCGTATTTTTATATGCAATAGTATTCTTTATTAGAAAACAAGTAAAAGAAAGTAAAAAGGTCACAATTAATTTAACTATGAAAAGTTACTCTTTTTTAAATAAAAAGATTAAATCAAAGTTAGCTCTTCCATCCATCAATAAATGAATCTACATGCCTGTACATAATAAAATACAAGATTTATGAAATCCTGTTCAGATCAGGGTTAAATATTACATCTTTGAACTAACAAAAATATCTGATACTTCTTATAACTATCTGATATTTTCAAAATAGTCAATTTATTGATTATTATAAACATTTCCAGACTCAATATAAATTAGAAACTGAAACATATTGCACTTAGCATGAAAACTTAATAAAACAATATTCGAAATGTATTTTTTTTTTCATTTATGTAACAAAATTGAAGATCAATTAATTGAAAACAGACACAATTTGCATTTTACACCCCCCCCCCCCAAAAAAAAAAAAAACACCTATAGGATTTAGCATCAAGTTTTGAGAAAATTTTATGTTTTATACAACAAAATTTTAAATACGAAATAATTTGTTTTTGTTGAAAATTTGAATATAAATGTAAGTTTGTCTGTTTTTGCTTTTTCATTCCTTAACCTGTTGTTTAGTTTAAATTAAACTGAACCAGAAAATATTATTCCTAATGAAGCTATAAATTTCTACATTTAAAAATTTAACCTCAAACATAAACCTTGGAGAATAGTATATACAGTAGAAGATCTTTATAACGCACAGCTTCTCAGATATAAACAATGAATTTTGCAGTTAGGAAGCACATTCATTCCACATTGTACAAAAATTGCGAATTTCCAGAGGATTAAATTTGATACATTTATTCATTGTTATCTTAATTCAGAACTTTTTAATGAAAAAGTTGATATTATTACAATTAAAATTTTAGTATTATAATGAATGATTTGGTCCAGGCATATTTAGAACATGTTTATAAAGTAAATTTAACAATGTATGAAATGATCTATATTATCTAAAATTATAATATGCACAACTCTTGGGCCCAAGGACTGCAATATAAAGATACTGTACTATATTTTGATATGTTACAGACATATTTGGTCATGTTCACAAGGTATGCTTAGTGATGTGTGAAATGTGATCTGTATAATGCAAAATTCTATATAATGCACAACCTCATGTGTTTAAAGTTTGGTTATAATATAAAGATCTTCTACTGTAGTATACATTTTTTTCCACTAAAAAAGTCACTGCCAGAGCAAAAGTTCTTTATCTGTAGAATGACACAGTCAATAACAGCTTTAAAAATTCATTTACACTTGTTTTGACTAAAAAAATCATGCACAATATTTTGTAAATAAATATCTAATGTATGAAAATATCAATCAGGGATCTGTTTAGAAAATTTTTGAGTCCTTATAACGACCCTTCAACAAAAATTCTCATCTTAAAACAGGACCCTTCACAAAATTCTTCACCTTAAAAACAGACCTTTCAGAAAACTTTTACACCTTCAAACTGAACTTTTCACAAATTTAATCATTAAAGTTAAATCTGACATGTCTCAAAACAATTAAAGTCATCAAATTACTTAGCCTTTTTTATACATTAAGGATATACACCGGAACCTGAATATAGCTATATTTTCAAATTCACAAAATTATGGCTAATTTTCATAAATATAAAAAAACTGTTCACAATTTCACAAAAACAAGACCCTGTGAGAAAAATCCGGACAGATACCTAATAATATAAAAAAATCATGATATTTTGAAAACAAATATCACCAAACCCTGGTTCAGCCTTTTTTTTTTTTTTTTTTTTTTTTGGACATTTCCAGTTTCAAATTTTCTGTGACAATCTGCAGCAAACCAAAATGTATCTATCAACTATGCTGAACCAAGCTTACTATCATAAGAAATCAAAGTAACCCGTGAAATAAGAATCTTGTACTTTCAAAGGAAAGGCAAGAACATAAAATTTACTTTGTCTTTTTTTTTTTAAGCCCAGAATTCTTTTTAAGTTAAGATTATTCTGCTAGCTACAAAATAATCTACAGCATCCACTGCCATGCTGCACTGTTTCTACTACTGGGCTTGATCAAAATCCTATTAGTGCTTATTTTATCACCTATTCCAAGAGCTAACTTTGATTAAATCTCTGATAAAAAAATATATAACTCTTGCTGTCATAGTCTAATTTATTGTGATCTTTTGACTGTCTCGGTGGTACATAATAAAAAACTATTGCATATAAAAACATGAAAACCGGTAGTTTTCAGCAAACATTTTTTAAATTAATCTAAATTAAGTTTTTTTCCTCAATATTTTCAATATGTCATATAATGGTTATTCCTGCCTTAAATAATAAAAAAATCATAATAAAGAAAAAGCTTGAAAACAACAGAACAATATAAAAATACAAGTGAAGGTCATCACATGTGAAAAAGTGTTTTATTTTGCAAGTTTTTTTTTATGCACTGAAAAAAAAAATCCCTAGAATTATTGAAATATGCATAAATTTTCCTTTATGCTCATTAAGAATATCTAATTAAAATTGTACATCTCATTTTGTTAATTTTTTTGGGTATATACGATAGATGTGCCAGTAATGGGCACCCTTAAAGAATTTCTTTAAAAATTATACTTTAATTAATAGTTATAATTATTATATTCCTGTTTTTCTTTTTTTATATTATATTAATCTATCAACATCAACAATATTTAACCATTCTCATAGTTACATTTTCCAATGTGAATCAAAATTAATTGTAACAGAAATAAATCAAAACACCCAAAATTCCAGTAATTGACACCCTACAAAAAGTAATAGGTAATTGTTTTTATGATTGTATTTAGAACCAGAATTTCAAGAAAGCATACTAATGTAACAAAAAGTCATTTTCAAATAAATTTAACAATTAGGATATTCATAGTATAACTAATAAAATATATGAGAATAATTCATGGCTTAAATTATTGTCACTATCAATATTTTAATTATTTTAGGTAAAATATTAAATTTCAAAGTATCACATTTATCGAGACAATATAATGTTTAGAAGTGTTAGTAAAAAAAAAAAGTTTTAGAGTACTAATGCATTGAAATTATAATTCACATTATTTGTTACAGTCTTAACTTTTTAAACTACTTGATATATTACTCGTAGTAATTAGTTATTAGTATTACAAATATGAAATAAATGATATTGCACGTTGAATAAGGGTTGTTATGATTTAACCCAACCCAAAAAACCCAGGTGGGTTTTTTGAAAATTTCAACTTTAAATTACATTGGTAATATATTTTTAAATGTCAGTACATCAGTCGTAAAGTTTATCACCCCCCACCCCACACCAAGGGAAAAAAATGTCTTAATTCTCCCAATGACAATTTTTAAAACAAATAATTGTAACTTAATTTTCTATAAGTATGTGTAACTATCACAAACACTAATTTTTTTCCCATTAAAATAGATACTTTGATATATAATCCTACAATTGAAACTCTTAACAAAATACCACAAAAATGTGAGAATCCTAATTTAATGATGTAGACATGTAGAATTATTTGATTTATTCTATTAATTAATTATAATAAAAAATACTTACTTTACAGCAAATATTTTTTTTTTTTCCCAGTTCTGCAAATTTTGTTATATCCAGTTTCAATTGCAAAAAATTTTGATTAATTAAGTATAAACTACCACCCAACTTAATTCAATAACAACATAAACTAAAGGAAAACCAAAATTTCCTATTTACCTTGGGCTGAGGAAATGTTACTTACTGTGCCTAAGAAAGAATATAGCAACACATTTTGGAATGCAAACAACTCAAAAAGAAAAAAAAAAATCTTGCAATCCATCATTAATCAATATGTTTCAGAATGAATTTTTTCTAGAGAAAATATTTATTGCATATAGGCAATCACTTCAATTAAAATGAATAAAGATACTTTATCCTTAACAAAATATTAGTTTAAAAGTTCTGATTCAGCACTGGTATTAGTATAGTACTTTAATGATAATTTCATTGTTAAAACTATTGCTAATAATCAATTTATCTAAAAGCAAAGCATAATTTTGATTATTGTCATTGATTTATATATTTTTGTGATCAATTAGTTACTTTAAATTGTATTTAGTAGTAAGTACATTTTTTTAAAAACATTCTGAACCACCTCTTTTCACATAAAAAAACCCTGATAAAACCCAAAGGGTTGGGTTTTTTTCTGAAAAAAAACCGGGCATTTAACAACCCTGCATTGAATGTTTTGAATACTAAATAAAATGGTTTCAAAATAAAGCTGTACAATTGACATTTGAGGCACCTGATCTGCCGATTTACTAATTTCATTACTACTAATATAAATTTAATTAATATTACACTTTTTTAATGTGCAGATTTGAATAATGAAACATTTAAGATAGAAAGTGATAAAATTTTAAAACTTGTGCGACTTAAAAAATTGTCTTTATTCAAATTGAGAGGGCTTGATCACCATGAGCTTCTCCTGTTCCTATGCTCTCAAACATTGTTTCCTGACTGGTTTGATTGATTGCCAGATTATTAAATATGCAAGTTATGTTTTTTTTTTAAATAAAAAAAACCTTAATTTCATTGCAACATTAAAAATTTTATTAATTACATGAAATTAATTAAAAGCAGCTATATATATATATATATATATATATAATACATTCTGGTAAGTATAATTTAAAAATCCAAATTAGAGTAGCTGTTCAATTAAATTTAAAGATTTTAAGCACTATTACAGAAATTGCACTTTTAGAAATATCCACATGGGGATGTCCATTACTAGAAATCAACTAATCAAGCATTTCAGCAATAGACACAGGTCCTAAAACTTTACAAATAAAATATTGCAAATGACTGTTAGTATATAAAATTCGAAGTTTTCTATCACTATCAAAGTAAAAGCATATAATTTTTGCAAGAAAATAAAAAAGATATAAATAATTGCAGCCAGCTCTTAGCATGTCCATTAAGATTTTCACTGCAAAACAGTGGAACTGTGAAACATTTTCTGCCAGCTGATTGGTTTGGTTAATAGTGTCAACAGTTACATAGATTATAAAACATGCAAGGGGAAGTTGCGAAAAAAAAAAAAATAAAAAGCTAAATTTTTATTGGTTATTTTTTTTTAATAAACCAAAAACTTTGAAGGGTTGCCCATTACTGGTACATCTACTCTATTATATCTATATTTATCTTTGTTTTTAAAGGTCATTAGCAGAACAACACGATATAATCAGCTAAAGGCAAGGCATTTTATTCATATATTAATTAATGGTTTTACACCAAAACATTTAACAAAATGATAAGCATCATTGTAACATGTTATATTACAACAAAGAAATCTCTGAAAATGAAGAATTATGTATTTTTGGCTTAAATTCTTTGAAAAGTGAACAACACTCCTTAGGTATTTTTAATTAATTGTAAATATTGTTTAGAAACAAGACAAAACAAAATAGCAACTCAAAGTATTCTATGAAATGCTGGGTTTTTTCACGTAAATTTCACAGATTTTTTTAATTTTAAAAGAGAAACTTTAAATAACAGATTATTTAATCAACAATAACATTAAACAAAATTATACCTTTTATGCTGAAGTAGAATGTTGATTCCATTCTTCACTATTTATTCCAAACCCTCCATTTTCACAGGCTACATTGAATCAGGATGTATTGAGAATAGAATTAGGTGTATAATTGAGCAAGTATTATCAATGATACGACATGAAATACTATCAGACCATATAGCAAAGACAATACTCATTCAATTAATATGCTGCGAGTTGCTGGTGCTGATGCTTGCAATGGTGGTAGGCAGGAATTGTCACTAAAAAGGAAAAAGAAAACAATATAAAAGTTTGAAAGAACACAATATTTCATAAAATAGTTTATTAGAACTATAATCCATGCTTATTTTTAAAGTGACGCTCAGATACTATAATATTAATCATCCAAATTATTTTTTTAATTTAAAAATTGCTTTAAAAAGGTACACAAAAAATGCAGCATTTATAAAATATGTAAAAAATTACTTTAAAAAGGTGCACACTACTAAATAATCACGTTTGATTTTTTTTTTTTTTTTTTTTGTAAAAAAAATATAGCATTTATAAAATGCTGAATTTTCATATTTGACAGATACATGAATTTCTACAGGGTCAAATATTTACGTATGTATTAAACTGAGAACCAGCAATCTTAGTAAGAAATGCAATAAAGGTCAAACAAAACTAGTCACTCATTAAAAGTATACAATAATGAACCGCGATTAGCCATTTTTTTTCCCTTATGCACCTATCATTTCAACCGATGTATAAGTTTAGGAAATGCATTTTTCCAACAGAAAACCTTATAAGTAGAATTATAAACTACTATCATAAATAATAAATATTTTAAAACTTACTTTTTTAGAATTGCTACATTTTCAAAGCAAAAACAGAGGAACGAGACAACAAGGAACGCTAAAAAACAACGCTACCTACTAAGGAAATCAGGGAAATGAATGAGAATGGGATATCGCCAACTTAATGCGTTCAAAGGGTTACTTGTATTGTAGAAAAATAAATTATGCCAAGCCAATCTATGCTGCCAAGATGCCAGAGGTTGCCTGAAAATGTCATGTGACCCTCTGTCCACACGCATGCGCACTATGTGGAATGTCGCTCATTTTAGGGTCCCCACACGTCGAGCCACAATGCCTTTATCATTATCTTTTTACGCGTAAAAGTTTCGCTACGGTACTCCATTGTGAAGTTTTGTAATTTTTGAAATCTAATATTTGAAAAACGACATAATCATTAGATTTGAAATTTATATCAAGAAAAATACAATTTTTTACCATTCTAACGCAGTTTGTAAAACAATTTTGTGACAAATACTTTTCGAGTTATTAATTTTTTAAGTAACTTCAAATGTTTCATTTTCCGAGATTAATCTGTGGCAACGATGGATTGCTGTGACTTTTCATAAACATGAAAAATGATAGAGATTGAAAGAATAAGCCACCCTGTGTGTGGCTAAAAAACAATATAACGTTAAAAAAATAATTAAATTAATCAATTAAAGACAAATATTACTAAATTAGTATTTATAAATATACAAAATACATTAAATAACTTTCTTCTAAAAGCAAATGAGCCGAATATGGCATAAATTCATTTAATGTGTATTAAAAATAAATTAAATTGAAAATTTTATTTTAAAAGGCGAAGTATATTTATGAATAATAATTTAGTAATATTTGTCTTCAATTAATTATTTTGTTAAACTATATTGTATTTATTTATTAAATAGTTTCTTCAAATACAAATTTATTTTATACGAATTTGATATTGCATTTTTAAATGCAGTTAATTTATAATTAAGTGAACTAAATATTTGTTTCTATTTTCATATTGTTATTATTATTTGGGTTATATTATTATTATTATAGATATTTATTATATTATTAATTATTCAGTAATAATTATTTATATTATTTTAATAATTATTATTTATTATAGTATTAATTTAATAATATATTAATTTAATAATTATTTATTAATAATTATAAACTGTTTGCAATTTTTTTTATATTATGCAATTAGTTTATTTTAAATAAATAAGTATATATGTTCATACCATTTAAAAAAAATATTTTTATTAATAATATTCATTATTGTTAATAATTATATTTATTCTTTAGTGCGCATTTAATCTTCATATTCTTTGATGAAACTAAGAAAACTTCTTGCCAAACATTTTCACAAACTCTAAAAAAACATCCGATCGCTTGACACGCCTCTAGCTGTAAACCGACCATCCGCGCATGCGCAAACGATGGTCGAACGTTGGCGATACTCCAAAATGTATACACTTTCAGCACTCTTGTCGCCAAGTGAAGAAATCCGCAAAATCAGAAATATCGCCTATGGCAAACTGCGCAGCGTACATTCAATATTACAACCCTAGCAACTCCCTGTCTCTGCGTGCCGTTTCTGTAGTCCACGTGTATTTTTCTTGGATTTATTTTATTTATACAATATATTTTTTTATTTATGATTTACTTATGAGTATGCTTTTTATCAAATGTTTTGAAGTAGCGGGGAATATATTCACCCGTTTGAGAAATTGCCACAGGAAACATCTGTATGAAGAGAAAGGTCAGTGAATTTGCAATGTGTGTCTTGTAATTTTGTAAAAATATTATTTGTAAGGTAAAATCTAAGATGTAGAAATTGTATGCTGTTCGCGATAATACAGTGATGATTATACCAACACAAATGAATGTAAAGTTATCTTATCGGCGTTTATATTTTCTGAATTGCTTACTTTTTAGTTTCACATATCTGTTACATGTTAAATAGTGGTGTTTTGAGTACTTGGTCTCGGCCAGCAAAATACTTTGTAGAATTTATTAAAGCAAAGTGATTTGTATCCTTATTTTCTTGCACAAATTGCATGTTTTTGTTTTGACAATAATTGAAAACTTTGAATTTTATATTCAAATGATAATTTACAAAATTTCATTTATTTTTAAGGTTTTAGGACCAGCGTCTACCGTGTATAAAATCTGCTGAAAAGCTAAGTGAACAAATTTAATTTTTAAATTGCACTTACCATAATTTAATAACAAAATTTCTTAATAAATAGCTGCTTTTATTAACATCACGTAATTAAAAAAAAAATTGAACATTGTAATCAAATTAGATTATTTTTAAAAACCGTGCTATGCATATTTTATAATCTGGCAATCAACCAAACCAATCAAGAAGCAAGTAATAATATTACAGGGCATAACGAATAGAGGGGTTCATGGGGCTCAAGCCCTCCTTATTTAAATAAAGATAATTTTTTAAGTCACACAAGTTGTTAAAATTCTGTTATTTTCTGTCTTAATTGTTTGATTATTCATCTCTGACAAAACTGTGCATTAAAAAAACAAAAAAAAACTTAATATTAATTAAATTTACAGTAGTAAATAAACTAGTAAATCTACAGATCAAGAACTAAAGTGTCAATTCTGCAGTTTTACTTTTAAATCATTTTATTTAGTATTTGAAATACTCAGCCACACAGTTTCATTTATTTCATATTTGTAATGCTAATCACTAGGGATGCAATGAATATTCAGTATGTATTCGGCCATACTACCTACCAAATATTCGATTAGGCTGAATATCAAATTATTTGGTTTGCCGAATATCAAGATATTCGGCCAAACCAACCTATTAAAGAAAACGCTTTAAAAAAATATTTTTAAAACCGTAGATTAACATTAATTTTTTTGCCATGCAAACAACACTAAGCTAGACATTCCATTATTCAGAATGCAGTTGACAGTACACATATACTGCGTCACTGACTAAAATTCAGTCACTTCCAATGATTTCATATGAAGCAATGTTTATATGATGAAAATCTTGCTAAAATATCTTCACTATTATTAAAGTTGTGAACAAAAATTCAGGTTCAGCTTGAAGTGAAACACCCTGTATTTTTGATTGAATAAATGGATAACGATGCTGGTTTCCTGTACAGAAAATGTTTGTTGTGACTGCATTATCTCCCTTGAGTTTGTTCTAAAATTTTAGGAACACTCTGTACATTTCAAACCTCAGAAAATAATCATCCATTTTAGACCCTTCTGGGTACATTCAGAAACTTTATTCCTAAGTTGTCACTATTTGAATAATTTTTTTACTCGTTTCATGGAAAGCAAAACACTATATGACTGTAAAATAGTCTTTCAAAATTTCTTTTTGATTTTAAAATATTGTCCTCTAAAAAAACCTCATTTTTTAAGATTTTCTCTATATAAAGCTTAATAAAGAATGCAAAAAAAAAAAAAAAAAATATTGCTAAATTTTTATAGCTTGTTTTGACTAAGATTTTAATGTTTTTCATTTTATTACTTTATTACAAAGTGGCAGCCAATTAAGCCAGAATTTGGAAAAAAAAAATAACTTATTACCAGGAAGAAGGAAAAAAAAAACCCTGACAAACTCAGCTGAAAATGAAGCATTTTATTACATATTAATAGTTTAACATAAAAACGATTATAAATTTATATAGATCATTCTAAAATTCTATTATAACAAGACAATCTATAAAAATGAAGCTCATGTTGTTAGTTTAAATTATTTTACAACTAAATAAGCATTCCTTAGGTATTTTTAACTCCTGACAAACTCAGCTGAAAATGAAGCATTTTATTACATATTAATGGTTTAACATAAAAACGATTATAAATTTATATAGATCATTCTAAAATTCTATTATAACAAGACAATCTATAAAAATGAAGCTCATGTTGTTAGTTTAAATTATTTTACAACTAAATAAGCATTCCTTAGGTATTTTTAACTATTTTTATTTATTCTAAAGGGTGCATAAAAACGGGAAAAAAAAATTGACTTTAGTGAAATATTTAAAGCACTAAGTTTTTTTTTTTTTTTTTTCCTCCTCTAAGAAAACATTTTAATGTGGGTTTTTTTTTTAGAGGACAGTTGTTTTAGAATATTAGAAGATTTTATTGATGTATTTCAGTTCACAAAAGAAGCCATGGAGTTCTTTTTAAATTAAAAATGTTTTAAAACTATCCTTAAATTAGTCAAAAAATTTATTTTTTTTTTATTTATTTATTTATTTTTTTTTTTGTAAAATTTAATTGTGAAAAGGGTTTGTTAATCAAAATTGTCTTTGTGTTAAATATGATGTAAAATTATTTTAAAATTTAACTTTTAAAAACTTACAAATCCTTAAATATAGAAGTATTTACTACCAAGCACTTACTATTCGGTACATTTCTACTAATTACTACAAGTAATATACCAAGTAGTGTCAGGGAGTTTAACTGTTAAGAATGATAAGAAATAAGATTCAATTCACTAGTACTCCAAAATATTTTTTTAGTAACTCCTTTACTTCCCCCTTGTCACAATAATTGGATAAATTTAATTCCTTTAAAATTTAGTAATCTTCTACTTAAAAAAGACAAATATTGATCTTGTAATAATGACAATATTAATTTAAACAACGAATTATTCTCATAAATATTTTATTAATTATTGATATCCTAATTATTACATTTATTTGAAAATGACTATTTTGTTTCATCAGTGTGCTTTCATTAAATTCTGGTTCTAAATACAATCATCAAACAATTACCTGTTACTTTTTGTTGGGTGTCCATTACTGGAACAGAGAATGCATTGTTGGAATTGATTTATTTCTGTTATTTACAATTAAATTCTGATTTACATTGGGATGTGTGACTATGAGAATGAATAAATATTGTTGATAGATTAATATAATATATATAAAACTAGAATGTAATTATTGTAACTATTAATTAAAAATATTTTTTAAAGAAATTCCTTTAGGGGTGTTCATTACTGGTATATCTACCATAGCTGTTTTTTGTTAGTTAAGCCTAACTGTCTAATTCTTTTATCTTATTTGGTCTTATTTTTCAAAAATATATATAAATTTAACATTATTTTAAAGAAAAAAATAGAAAATTTATTCAGAATAAGAGTTGCAAGCAATATGATGGACTAAAACTCACCTGTTATTTGAATAATAATCCAAAGTTTCTTACTATCATAACCAAATTACATCAAAAAATTTCAAAATGGCTTCTAAGCATAACAGTACAGCAGTAAATATTTTACTCTTGAAAAAATAACTGGCACACAAAACTGCTAAAAGTGAATAAAATTATCATTTGTATTAATCCCTTTTTGAATTATTAAACCTAATATAAATTAATAACTAAATGCCTCTGTTTTGAATACCAACAATAGCTTGCTTTTATAGCTAGCACATTTATCAAATGTTCACCCTTTATCACATTATTTTACTTCATCTGAGTTTCTGGTCAGTGTACTGAATGAAGAACTGGCACTTTTTTTTTTTTTTTTTTTTTTTTTAATTATTATTATAGTGTGTGTGATAAGTTGTAAGATAATTATTTCTCACTTTACATATGAGTTGTGGAGCAATCTTATGATTTACTCATTAATATATATATATATTATGAAATTTTAATTTAATAAACAATATTTTATAGAGATCCTGGAATGGTTATCTACTTCATATCTAGTATATTGTTATTAAATGGAAGTTTTATAATATATTTCTGTTTCAAACTTTTTTTCAACCAAACTTTTATTTATTTATTTATTTTTTTAGATTCAATTTTGTTGTTGTTAATTTATGCCCATTGGAGGATGTAGACATCAGACCAGGTCCTGAAGTCATTGAATTCACCCAGATGTGCAGCTTCAATTTGACGAGACACCATGTGGGCAGCAGTCTGACCTAGCGTGACACTTGTCTTTCCCTCCAACTGAGAGTGCTCTCCGCACCACAGATTTTGCATGCCAGTATGTGGCATTGCCAGGAGCCATCGTCTAAAGTATTAACCACAGCTGATGCTGCTTAACTCTTGTGTTTTGATGGGAAGAGCCACTGTACAGCATTGTGACAAGTTGAATAAATATTGCCTGCTGTGTATTAGTCTATTTGAATTTTATACGCAAGCAATATTTTTTCGACTACTGGAGAAATGTACACTATGAAGACAATGTAAAAGAAATGTAAAATGAAGAAAGCTCTGTTCAGCAACTCATCTAGCAGGGAGAAACCTTTGCCAAAAGTATGTGTTTATTGCTTATGTATGATTTACCACACTTTTATTAATATTGCTTAAGATTTTTATTGAACTTAATAAAAAATTGTAGCATAACCCAGGGGGGACCTGTTGCCCATTCTTATTTCTGGCCCAAGTAGAATGTAAATACATATATTTTATCATATGTGAGATATACATTTATTTATTTCATCAATTTTAAACCCTAAATAAGTATGCTCGATATAAACTTTTTTAATTAACTTTTCAGCAATTTCACAGTTTTAATTTTACAATTATGATAGTTCTTACACTATATACAGTGGATTTCTTAAAATTCGCACATTGTTGCAGATGTAAAGATTGAAACTTACAGTTGCATTCATTATAATTTCGAGTGCATTATTACATTCAAATTACTGTTTTAAAAAATATAACCAAAACAGTGACCAGAAATCTCTGTAAACTCTGGACCTGAATTGCATGTATTTGAGGGAGTGTACTGTATTCACATATGGCATGGAAGTTAAAATTCAATTTTTACTATGATTTTCTTCTAACTTGTCACTTTTTTACTATTATTAAATATCTTGCATTTGTGAAAGCGTAACTATTGTACAAAAAAAAGTACATGTGCTCTTAGTGTGTCCACTGAAAGGTAAGTTTGTGGGGGGTTTTTTCTAAAAAATGTTTAGGAAGACACTCAGTGTGACACAAGAAAATCACCATTTTGGCAGTCTGTCTTTGAGTGATTTCTATCCAGAATATTTACAAATTATCAAAAAATGTATTAAAATTTAACAAAATTTTTAATATGAATTTTCCTTGTTAAAGATAGCAGTGACCAAATTATTGCCAAGTTTTATGGCGTTATAATCATTTTAGATGTATATGTTGTTATAATCATTTTAGATGTATATGTTTGGTATATTTTGGACATTCATATTATATATATATATATAATGTATACAGAGTGTCCCTGAATTCATGGGCCAAACTGTAAGGGGTGATAGAACATGCCTGGACAGGTTCAAAACACTATACAATCAGGGCTGTAGCTAGAAGTAAACAATAGGGGGTGCTCAAGAAAATGTAGGGGGGGGGGGCTCATACTATTTCTCTCTCTCTGACATATGCATGAACAAACACAGATATATATGATCAAAGTATTATATAGAAAGGTAAATTAGTGTATATCCATATTGTAGGCACTATATTTCTTATTAAATTGTTTATAACTATATTTGATGCTAAGAAAAATAAAGGCTGCAGACAGGGATGTAATGGAGGATATACGGTGGATATGCAGTATACCTTTTGGATTATTTTAAGGAATACTGTATACTCTCTTCTCAAAAACACTATAGCATATACTTTTTAGGGTATACCCTCTACCTAAGGCGTATGTCCTCTGGTTTTTTTACTACTACATCACTGGCTGCAGAATGAACATTTTCAGCGTATAATTATACTAGTGAAATAATAAGTGATGATGTCAATAAGTAAATAAAAAGCTGACAGTTCACCTGTTTCAAAAGTGTTACAACCTTTAATTTTATTCTGACTATTCCCTGCCCTTAAGGATTCTAAAGTTATGTTTTTATATGATAAAAAACATTAGAACAATCAAGAGTGTATTTTGCATTTTAAAATTATTTTTGTGTCTAGTCAAAAGCTAAAACCACTTGTATTTAAATTGGCTATAACTCATTAGAATAACTTTGTTTTATGCTAATAATGGAAAATGCTACAAAATGAAAAATTTCAGTATATAACTAATGCAAAAGTGAATGTTTGCATCAGCAAAAGATTGCTAATCCTGAGTATGTGCAGATAGGATGCGCACATTAGAGATCTGCACGGGCCGGGCCAAGGCCCGAAGCCCGTACTCAGCCCGGCCCGCGGGCCGGGCTCGGGCCTATTTTTCTTCACGGCACTCGGGCCGGGCCCGGGCCATATTTTTTTCTGAAGGCTCGGGCCGGGCCTAGTGATTACTCTTTACGGGCCGGGCCTTACTTTTTTCCTGACGGATAAGGCCATGCCTTATTTTTTCCGTACAGAGCCGGGACTGGTTTCTTTCTTCCGTCTTCACGCCTCAAAATTGTTAGTCCTGGTTTTGACCCGTATGAAAATCAATGTCTCGGCGTGCCTGGTCCGTTCGAAGGTCAGTAAAATAAGATCTGGCATAAAATCTTTTCAAAACATGCATACATTTTTAAATCGCCATTATTTTATAATTAAACATTAAAATTTATTCTTTTTAAAGAATAGTAGATTTATACACTTATTAAAATATGGCTAAATTAAAATATAGTAAAACGTTTAAAAAAGAACCTGCTTATGATGGAATCCTGTCTTAAATTAAAAAATGTGTTGATCCATTAAAAATGAATATACTAATATGTAAGAAAAGAATATATAATACATTTACACCTGCTAAGAAGGCAAATTGTCTATAACTCATTTTTTTTTTCTTCCCTATGCAATTCCATCTTAGAAGATTTTACTGTATAGCATTTTTCCGATTTTTAACACTTCAATAAATGGAATATGGATTAACAATATTGATGATAACTTAAACACATACATACAACAAATAGAGATTTATTAAAAAAATAAATATTCAGCTTGCGGCACCTCTATAAAAATGAAGATTATAAACATGAATAAAAAAAGATAAGATAGGAATTTTTGGTTAGATCTCCTCCTACGAGGCAAATTTTTAACCAAATCGACGTAAAAATTATATTTTGTAGAAATTCACTCGGGCCGGGCCGGGCTCGGGCCGAGATTTTAACTTTTTTCCGGGCCGGGCCAAACTTTTAACTTTTAAATCGGGCCGGGCCGGGCCAATATTTTTTTTGTTCGGGCCGGGTTCGGGCCGAACTTTTAATTTTTGTATCGGGCCGGGCCAAATTATTTTTTGTATGGGTCGGGCCGGGCCCGGGCCTGGAAATTTCGGCCCGTGCAGACCTCTAGCGCACATATTGAAGCACTTATTTGCAGTTTTTAAACAAATGCTGCAATTTAGTATTAATGCAAAACTGTAAAAAGCCCCCAAAACTAAGTTCAATTTTTGAAGATAGTTTCATTTGGATTTTTGAAACAGAATTTCATTTGGTGGCCTTGGCAACTTTCCCACTGACACGGCTCACTGAAACCATAATTTTGCATCAGGCGAAAAAAAGGACTTTTTAAAAATGAAAGGTTTATGAAACTTTAAAACATACATATATGTCAAATACTCTCGGTCGAGCATTTTAATTAAATTTTGTAATTCAAAAGAACATTAACTATTTTAATTTTAAGGAATTCTTTCTTATTCCATTATTTCCCATGTAAATTTGCATTTAAAAGTAATTATTACTAGTAGAATGCACATTTATGAAAATATATGTATTTTCTAAAGTACAATATATTATGCTTTAAGATTGTACTCAAGTTCAAAGTGACAACTTTCTGACTCATACCCAGTCTTTTTTTTTTCAGTGCAGTGTGCACAGCTAACAATTCATGGATGTTTTGACAGAGCTTTAACATGATGTGAAAAATGATAGTATAAATGAAGATGACCACGATCCTGAAAACCTTGAAGACAGCAATGTAATTCAAACATATCAAGACGCCTTATCAAAGAAATTATACTGATAATAACAGACTTACAATGTCTTACTGAAGAATGCATGTAAACCAAAAGAAAAAACAACTATCGATAAAAGATTACTTTTTAATTCTATAAACTACTATGTGAAATATGTAATTGTATTTGTTAAATAAATGATTTTCATTAAATTTCAGATTTGAAATAATTTTGTATTGGTAATATTTATTTTTGTGTTTAAGTGTTTTTTTAAATTATTTGAAATAATAAATTTAATAACAAGTCTAATTAAAAAAAAATTTCCTTTTAAAAAATGGTACTGAAAGGTTACAAGTGTAAAAAAATATACGATTTACTCTTTTTTGGTGCGGGGGAGGGGGCTGTTTGCATAAGGCGGAATATTGTCTACCATGGAAAATTTTCTCGGTCCCAATCGATTCTGCCTTAGACAGAGTTTACTGTATTTAGTTGACTTATGTAAATGTTAATACACTATGGAATTGTTTATCCAGAAACCAGTTAACCAGATTCAGATTAATCTTTGATCTTGAGTGAATCTGATTCTTAATCTGTGCAATCAAAGAATTAATTTGAAATCAGAGACAATGACACAGCCACATGTATTTTAAAATCTGATCAAATGGATGTTGCTTTAATGCCTAACCAGTTATCTGAACTACAGCTGACCCCAACCATTCTGGATAAATGGTTCTATACTGTATTTAATATATTTGTGGTGACAAAAAATATAAAAGGTTAATTTTCTTAAGGTTTATGAGTTGTATTACAATTTAATAAATAATATTTTAAGATTCAGAGTTATAAAAATTAAGTGCTAAAACTTGAATGAACTTCTCAGGAAAAAAAATGGCCAAACCTCTAAATAATAAAATTTTACATTGCATTCTGTTTTAAAATTAATTTTCTGAAGGTTTATAAGGTGTATTAAAATTGAATAGATAATATTTTAAGATTCAGAGTTTATAAAAATTAGGTACTAAAACTTGAATGAACTTCTCCTGAACAAAAATGGCCGAACCAATAACTAATAAAATTTTACATTGCATTTATACCCCACTCCACCACCACAAAAAAAAAAATCTCGTCTCTCCATTTCAAGGTGTTTTTCCATCCTAGGTGACAACGTAAAAATGCCGTCTCATTTTTTTTTATCCAGATTCGGCTGTAGAAACTGCAAGATCAGGCAGCTGCCCAGAACATCAAAAACTAACGGGTGGAAAATTCACAAAATAAAAACATAATAGTTGTTGTTTTGTTGTGAAGTCGCACATAATTTTGAAAATTAGCATTAGGCTCAGGAAAGTATCTAGACATATCAATCAGTCTATGGATAGGAAGAGCCAGTGTTGAATTCAGACATTTTTTTCTGGGAGGGATTTCTGTGGCTCTGGGGGGGGGGGGAATTGCACTTTTTAACCATTAAAAGCATAAAGTCTTAATCATCCAGAGGGGACATTTCAATGCTCCAGGGTGAATGTCCCCCAGGCCACCCCCTGAATTCAACACTGGGAAGAGCATTATAATTGACAGTTCCATGAAACTGATGTGGATATTGCACCAAGATATTTTATTTTGCTGTAATGGAATTCATTGTTATGCCCACAGTATATCTTGGTCTTTGAGTTCTTACGACAATGAGACTCAAATCACTATGATTTTAAATGCTTCAATTCTAATTCTAATAATTTGTAATACTACTACAATTACAGTATCATTTGGGAAAATGAAATATTTCTACAATGGAATGTTGTCTTAAATGAAACAATTACATGGTACTAACAGAAAGAACTCCAACAATTATACCTGCTAAGACCGAAACCAGTTGGCAGGTTTTTGACAGTTTAAACTGTTATGTCAAAAACTTCAATTATACCTGCTAAGACTGAAACCTGTATAAAGCATAATTTTTTCCTATTCCTTTCGATTCAGTTTTCACAGGTTTTAATGAATAAATATTTGACAATTTGTACTTTATTATTACATAATTTTAATTTTAAATTAGTCATCTATTAGAAACGTAATGAATAAATATTTGACAATTTGTATTTTATTATTACATAATTTTAATTTTAAATTAGTCATCTATTAGAAACGTAGTAAAATTCTCTTTGTAAATGTACCTTGCGGAGCAAGGTTTGGAAGGAGGGAGAAAAATCCATGTTTGCCCCATGTGAAAAAAAAAAAAACTAGTTTCGGCCCTGCGTGAATGGCAAAAACTATATGTATGATAGAATCCTGAATTAGCAATAAAGGAAGTATTAAGTAATCATACTGCAATCATAAGCATAAAATTATACACGCAAGTTTTGGTACTTTTATGTTAGCCTACACAAATTTCACCAACAGCAGCTACTATTTTTTGCATATGAAAATATTAAATTTGAAACAATGATTTGGTGTTGAAACAAAATGTTTTTATTTGTGGTATTCTCTATTTTTTTGTGTTTTTTAAATTAAATGAGTGAAAAGTTCATATTTTATATGAAATAAATAAAATACAAATGATAGTGATGGGAACAATATTTAGTTATTTATTATCTGTGCCTGGCTAACATAAAAGTACCCAAGTTTCTTTTAAAAAGAGGTAACATGCAACATACAAAACATATTTTAAAACAATTTTATTTGTCATCTAAATAGAATTATATATTAGAGTCATTTTGAAATGAACTACCACTTTATGATTACTGTTACACAGATAATTTGGTTTAAATGCAACAAATGGTTGTATTATTGCTTTCTTGAAGGTTAACACTCAGAAAGAAAGATGATCTTTTATGAGTTTCTCAATGTTTCAGGGGGGGGGGGGGGGTTAATAACTGGTGATTTTGATTGAGGTTACTTTTAAAAACTGAATGTTTTTTAAAAATAATTTTGACCAAGAAAAATGTCATTCTAAGGAAGATAATGTTAGGCCTAATGATCCTATAGTCAAAAGTATCTAATTAACATAATTATAATTGGATAAATAAGTAATTAAATATATAGCTAATACTCATGAAAGGTAATAAAAATACTTACTATTTTATAGGAACTTTTCAATAAATATAAATTAAGGTAGTAATTTTGTTTTCATTAACACTACTACTATTTTGCCACACTTTGTTTACATTAAATAAAGAACAACAGGGGTCGATCCAGGAAAAATTTGGGGCCTGTTTAGGGACCCTTCACAAATATCTATTTAATAAAATGGATCCCTTCACAAAAATCAATTTGATAAAATGGGCCCCTTCACAAAACTCTATTCCATAAAAACTTACTATTTATTATTTATTTATTATTTTGTGATGTTTTAAAATGTGTAATTTGTAAACAAACAAGTTCACCAGAGCGGAAAACTTCAGCAAAAGGATTTAAAAAAGTTTTTATTTATAAATGCTTGGTTCGAATTTGATTAACTGGATTTCAACTTTCGTTGTAAAATGTTATTTTTCAAAAAAATATAATAAATTTCACAAAAATAACCTTTACTTTTCACAAAATGGGCCCCAAGAAAAAAAAACCTGCATCGACACCCTGAACAATAAAGCTTCCTCTAGCTTTATTTTCAATTACAGATACAAAAGGTTTTGTAAAATAATTATAATACTCATGAGATGTCTAAAGACTATAGAAAAGACATTAATATTAATTTTTAAACTATTATATAAATATATATTAGAAGAAATATTTGTATTTTTATATATTTAAACTAGTCAAAAAGATTTATAAAAAACTTTGGTAAATCGATGTTTTAATTTTAAATTTCTGTAATTTGCTAACTACAGTAATCTAACACTCAAATACTTAAATGCATTTATATGCATTTAAGTATTTGAGTGTTAGATTACTGTAGTTAGCAAATTACACGTAAACCGTAAATTAATACATTTTATTATACATAGCGTGATATATTGTGTTATGTTATGTTATAACCATATCAAACCATGAACCATATTATCATGTAATTATGTTATGTTATAACCATATCAAAGGATATATATAGGGTAGTTGTGCCAGTAATGGACCCCCTTCCAGTAATGGGCCACTTTCAAAGTTTTTGATTTATAAAAAAATAACCAATAAAAATTTAGCCTTTTATATATTTTTTCATAATTCCTGTCCTCCTTGCTTGTTTTATATTCTAGGTTATTGTTGACACTCTTAATCAAACCAATGAGGAAGCAGAAAATAATGTTTCACAGTTCCACAGATTTTCTGTGAAAATCCTAATGAATATGCTAAGAGCTGGCTTCACTTAAACAATTCATATAATTTTTATTTTCTTGAAAAAATTGCATGTTTTCGTTTAGACAATAATAGAAAACTTTGAATTTTACATACCAATGGCAATTTATAAAATTTCATTTATTTTTCAGGTTTTACGACCATGGTCCATTATTGGAATGCTTAATTAGTCAATTTCCAGTAATGGACACCCCATGTGAACATACTGAAAAAGCAAATTCAGTAATGTCCGTAGCGCATATTTTTTTTTTTATTTAAGTGAAAAGCTAAGTAATCAAATATAATTTTTTAATTTCATTTACCAGAATGTAATAATATATTTTTTTATATAAATAGCTGTTTTTATCAATTTCACGTAATTAATAATTTTTTTTAAGATTGTTATCAAATTATTTTTTTGTAAGCCGTACCTTGCATATTTTATAATGCGGCAATCAACACCCATCAGGAAGCAGAGAATAATCTTTAAGTGCATGGGAAAATGAGGGGCTCATGGGATTCAAACTCGCCCCATTTAAACAAGGACAATTTTTTAAATCGCACAAGTTCTTAAAAATCTATTATTTTTTGTTTTAAATGTTTCATTATTCATCTCTGACAAAAGAACTACATACATAAAAAATCACTATAATATTAAATTTAAAGCAGCAATGAAAGTAGTACATCTGCAGATCAAGGGGCTCAAATATCAGTTCTGATATTTTATTTTGAAATAATTTTATTTAGTATATAAAAAACATTCAACCTACACTTTCATTTATTTGATATATTTTATACAAATTGCTAAAAGTAATAAATATATAAAGCAGTTTTATGAAGTTTAACTGTTAAGAATAAAAATAAATATGATTCCATGCACTGGTACACCAAGACACTTATTTTTTTTTTTTAAACTAACCCTTCTAAACTCCCCTCTCCCCCTCAATGACTTAATAATTTGATAAATATAATTCTTTAAAATTTAGTGTTTTAAACCTTCTATCTAAAATAATTAAAATATTGATCTTTTGATAATGAGAATAATTAATTTAAACAGTGAACCAGTCTCATAAATATTTTATTAATTATTGATATCCTAATTGTTAAATGTATTTGAAAATGACTATTTTATTTCATTAATATGCTTTCATTAAATTTTGGTTTTAAATACAATCATAAAATCAATTATCTATTATTTTTTGTGGGGTGTCCATTACTGGAATTTTTGGTGTTTTGATACATTTCTGTTATTTACAATTAAATTTTGATTCACATTGGGAAATGAGACTATGAGATTGATTAAATAATGTTGATAGATTAATATAATATTAAAAAAAGTGGGATATAATAATTATAACTATTAATTAAAAAAAAATCCTTAAAGGTGTCCATTACTGGCACATCTACCCTATATAATATATTTTAATGGAATATGTGTTCAAAGTATAAAGCATTAAACAGGCAGTTATTTTGAAAATCTCCCATTAATAAAATAGATTGAAATCACTTTTATTTTTTGAATGGATACCAGCATTGAAACTTTAAATGTAAACAGATATGTTATATAACTGTTTAATGTTATTATAATATGCACAAACACATTAGAAATAATACACAGGTGCTCAGCGTTATTCATAAGAAATACATATAAATGGACACAAAAAACTCAGTGCTTACCAAACCTGAAATTGCTTTATTGCTCTCTGGCTGTTTTAAATGTGATATTATTAATCCATTAGTAAAATTTCTGGCTAGCAAGTGCACACTTTCAAAGCAGAAGAAGAAATTAAACTTCTACTTTTAGAAGTTACACCAGCTGGCCAATTAATTCAAAAATTGAATTAAAAGAAAAGAAAATGTCCATATTTCCCTTTATACTGGATAAGTCTTAGAAAATAATCACTCCAATTCGCGAATCACACGGCAGCTACACAACTGAAAATAACTGTAAACTAAACGATGACTCTTCTTCTATTTAACTTATGATATTAAGCGTTTTTCTTTAATAGCGCAACGAAATTATCAAAATAATCAAAAACAGAGCGGAAATCTATTTTTAAAATATCCATATCGTCACATGCAGCTCAATCTCTGTACAGTAAATATATAAACAAAACAGCGTCAAAACTGTATACACGTTGTAGCATTGTTATGGGCAAATGCGCCAAATCCTTTGGCGAAATATTTTTCGCCAAGGAAGTGCTGAAAGTGTATACACTTTGGAGTATCGCCGAACGTTGTTCCTAAATTACAGTGTCTAGAAGTAGGCAACTTCTAGGCACTGTACCTAAATAGCTAAATGTCCGAATGGTCGGACATCTAGCCACTTCCCAAAATAAATATTTATCGGCCGCCATTATGTATGAAAAAGCTCTTTTCTAATTGGCTGAGCTTGGGTTAGATGGGCTTAGGATTGAGTACTGATCAAACCTTCAAAATCGCTACATAACTGCCTAAAATCTTGGGTTTAGGTCGAAAGTTGGGTAAGTTAGGCCTTGGGTCGACCAGTGAAAACGCACTTTTATGAACGGAAAGTCGGTGAATCGTCAGGTCTTTTAGTATCACATGTTGGTCTGAGTTGAGAGAGAGAGTGAACGTTCAATCATTGTTTAACACTTTCTTTTCCGACTATTTTTTCAGTTTTTATAAAAACGTATCTGTTTCTCAGTTCACCTGTGTAGTTTGCTTGAAATATTTCACATTTTACTTTAAAATCATCAAATGCATATTCTAAAGAACCGTTTTCTCATCGTACTATTTTTCTCAATAATTTAAACACCTATTTTGGAAGACGCGTCTTATATTTAGCCACTTTGTAGAATATTTTATTCAGATAACATGAACTGAGAACAATTTACATTTTATTTTCTTATTCTAATCATAACAAGACATTTATAAACTAAAAGTATCTACCTCTACATTGTTAATTATTTGATTTGGTATATCTTTATCTCAAATTTGAATATTTTGCTTTTCGTTTCGTACTTTGTCAGAATGGGTGTACAGATGGGATATCGTTTCGTGTCGCTGCAGAATCGAGCAGCAAGTAACCAGTGAGACCGGTCATTGTTGGGTTTCACTAGACGCGCCCAACCATTTTAACTCAGCCAGCGCTCTCTATATTCCAGATGAATAGCAAATCCATTTTGCATTTGTCTGCTGTAAAACTAAACCAACCAACCACCCAAGTGTGTCTCTTCATTATTTTATTTCTCTGTGATTTTATTGATCAGATGTATGAAGCGCATCGATTAATTTAATTAAAGCACTAGATTTTCAAATAAATCATTTAAAAATAGTATTTGATTATAAGTATCTACGTATCTTGTACGAAGATTTGTTATGGAGATTTATACTTATCCATACAAAGTAATTCTATGTTGATTCTCTTTTCACATTACAAGCAATGTTCATTAACTACCTATTGCATATACATTAATGTACAGCTGAAATTCTATTTAACGAATCTCATGGTTCCCTCCAAAATATTCGTATTGCAAAAATTTCGTGCAATAGAATTTCGATAAAATTTCTTTTTCAAAGTAGAAAATTAACACGTCATCCCTTGTTTTGTTTTAAAGTAGTGATTCAAAGTTGTTTCCTTTTTACGTATACAGTGGAACTCCAGTTATACGTTTTGCTCGGGACCAGACAACAAAACGTATAACTCAGTAAAACGTACAACTCAATTAATGGTCTACCGGAACCATTTTTTAAATATATCGTAAAACCTCTTCCGCTGAGGAGTTCCAGTTACCTTTTGTATCGAAAACGGAAGTTTCCTAAATATTACTCCACCCATGACATAAAGTTTCGGAAATGGAACAGAGAAGAAAAAAGGTGCATAAGAAAAGTATACCTGAAGTTATTTTATCCTAAAAGCTTTATTAAAAATATTTTTAATACACATAGAGTACTTAAAAGAAAAGATTAATCTCCTTGGCATGTAAATCATTTATCAAAATACATTTCAGTAGTTTATTGAATGTTGTAGAATCAATCACTAATATTCGATTTGTTTCTTTTCGGCAGTGCCGACATTGAACAGCAAACTTTTGCATTTCTGTTAAAAATGCAGCCGCCTTATCGTTACTGTTTTTTCTACTGACGAACTGCTTTACTAAGTCAAAAGCTCTCAGAGCAGCTCCGAAGTTTGAGTGAGATCTTTCAAATCAGACGTAATCAGTGTTTCCGGTTACAAAATGCATAAATGAGACAAAATTTCGGCCGGAGACACAAAAACGTAACGTATAACTGAGGCAAATGTATAACGCAAAACGTATAACTCAGCTGGGACTGCTGAGTTGAAACTTATAACTGAGGGAAACGTACAACTCAGGTAACGTATATCTGGAGTTCCACTGTACTAGCTTTTTTGTCATAAAATAAAAGAGGAAGCTTAACCTTTTAAAATTGTAAGTTTCTATGTTTATAAAAAAAAAGTATTAAAGTACCTCGCCAATCAGCTTCGGAATTTTAAAAAAATGAATTTCGTTCATAAAATAGTAATTTATATTTTGGATGTGCTAGGTATATATTTTCGGGAATACCTTAAGAATTGCAATCTACATCAGATTGTTTTGAAAGCTAAAATCATTTCTCTTTAAGATGAACAGTTCTATCATTTGAGATTTTTAAAAATAATTTAAAAGGTGAATTAGATTCATCAATGCTCCTAAGTAGAATGTGTTAATAGTTTGCTACAATAATTGAAAACGAAAACAAAATTTTTATTTTTCAAAAGTTATTTCCTTTCTAATCTAAAAGTGATTTGAACATAGTAATTTTAACCTAAAATTATCCTTAAATTAAGGGTGCACAACCTGTGGCCCGCGGGCCAAAAGTGGCCCACGATCGGATTACTGGTGGCCCGCGGATCAATTTCGCTGATCGGACGCGAAAAAATCACTAATTTCGCCGATCAGGTGAGAAGAAATCACAAATTTTGCCGATCGAGTGCATATAAATCGTGAATTTTGTCGATCGGGTGCGTAGAAATTGTAAATTTCGCCGATCGCCTGCGTAAAAATCGTGAATTTTGCCAATCGCAAGCGTAAAAATCGTGAATTCTGCCGATCGGGCCCGTAAAAATCGCAAAATCTGCTGATAGGGTGCGTATAAATCATGAATTTTGCCGTTCAGGTGCATATAAATCGTAAATTTCGTCGGTCGTGTGCGTAAAAATTGCGAATTTTGCCGATTTGGCCCGTAAAAATCTCGAATTTTGCCGATTTGGCCCGTAAAAATCTCGAATTTTGCCGATTTGGCCCGTAAAAATCTCGAATTTTGCCGATCGGGTGCGTAAAAATCATGAATTTCGCCGATTGGGTGTGTATAAGTCGCGAATTTTGCTGATCAGGTGCGTATAAATCATAAATTTTGTCGATCGGATGCGTAAAAATCAGGAATTTTGCCGATCGGGTCCGTAAAAATTGCGAATTTTGCCGATCGGGTCTGTAAAAATCGAGAATTTTGCCGATCGGGTGCATATAAATCGCAAATTTTGCTAATCAGGCACGTATAAATTACGCATTCCGCCGATCTGGTGCGTAAAAATAATGAATTTCACTGATCGGGCACGTAAAAATTGCAAATTTTGCCAATTAGGCACATAAAAATCGCAAATTTTGCCGATCAGGTGCATAAAAATCATGAATTTCGCCGATTGGGCACGTAAAAATCGGGAATTTCGGTAATCGGGCGCGTAAAAATCGCAAATTTTGCCCATTGGGTGCGAAAAATTGCAAATTTCACCAATTGGATGCGAAAAAAAATGCAAATTTTGCCGATCGGGTGCGTATAAATTGTAAATTTCGCTGAGCGTGTGCGTAATAATCGTGAATTTCGTCAATCACTAGAAAAAAACTATGAATATTGTCAATCGCACATGGAAAAAAAATTGCAAGTTCTTTCCATTCTTTCCAACTGAATTGGGTTATGCTGACTAAGGAGGTGGTTGAGTATAAGAAGCTAACCCTCCTTTTAAAATTAGCATTTTTATGAACTTTTAGGCCGACCCCCCCCCCCCCCTTCCACCTCCTTGCCCAAAACAAAATTTTGTCCACCCTATGGATGTTGGCTCTCGACAATCCAGTCATTTTTGTGACTGCCCCTCCTTTTATAAAGTATATTAGGTTGTGCACCCCTTTGATATCCACATTTTATGACTGAATATGTTAAGAAGTACAATTTAGAATAATATATGTTTCTCCTCCTGTCCACCTTCATTCATGAAAGCAGAATTTTCATGAAAGCAGCCCCCCCCCCCCGGGTCACACCTCCTGGAAACAAAATTTTTCTGATGGTGGCCCTCGACAACCCAGTCATTTTTGTAAGTGGCCGTTCGTTTAAAAAGGTTGTGCACCCCTACCTTAAATAGAAAATTGTTGCACGTTATTTAGAGACTTTTTGCCTGTGTAATTTTCCTTTTAAAAACAAAGTAGAGAGAGAAACTTTTGCAAAACAGATGATCATTAAGCATTAATTCAACTGTATCCGAGTGTTTATAAATTTGAAATGCAGTGTGCATTGGGGTAAGTCTTTCAATAGTAGTTAAAATAATGACTTCAATAATTTGTGAAATAACAAAACTAAAAAAATGAGATGTTTAAGATTCGAATGAGTGAAACATAAACTTATTTCCCTATATGTCATTAAAAGCAACTTTAAATGTCTTTCAAAATGATAAAATTAGATCTGGGTTATAATTTTCACTTATAACGTTATACTGTTCTACTAATTATTTATCTTCAGATAATTGGATGTAATGTAACTCATATGTTGCAGTAAATAAGCAACTTTTCAGTTTCTAGAAACAAAATAATTCAATTAATTCTTCAGGAAAGTTCCATAGTTGGATATACAGTAGACGCCCTCAAATCAGCACATCGTTTCAGATGTAAACAATGAAACTTACAGTTAAGATGTAGGTGAAAAATTTAAGTTTTTTTATATCATTCTGTACACATTTTAATATAGAATTCTGGTTTATATAATTGAACTCATGTTTTCTCATGAAGAAAGCAAATATTTATTTCTGAAAATTTTCAAGATAGCACTGATATCAGTGACGATCACTTACTTTTTACCAAATACATTGTGTATGAAGTTTTTCGGTTATTAAATATGGCTAAACATGAAATAAAATTTTGTTATTTTAAGAGTTTGATGTGAATTATTAGTGTATATTTATAAGGAGAGTTTCACTGGATAATTCAAGAAAAAATTATCTCATCATTATCCATATATTTAGTTATGCATTATTAATTATTTACTTAACCTTTACTTTTAATATTTAAAAAAGATTAATTTTCTTATTTTACTTTATTGTAAGCATTCATTATAATTTCGAGTGCATTATTAAATTCAAATTACTGTTTAAAAATGTAAACAAAAAAATGACCAGAAATCTGCAAAATTCTAAAATCTGCACAATGTCTGGTTTTAAGATTTGCAGATTTAAGAGAGTCTACTGTATTGCCATGGTTGACATATTTTATCTAGCTTCTCTTAGTGCAAATTTAATTTCATTGTTGTTACCTGATTTATTTATTTTGTGTGTGTGTGTGAAACAATCGCTGATATCTTAGATGATTACTTTGATTAATAACCTGCCATGTTTCCTTTGTTTACTTTTTTGATAATGTTATGCAGGGCTTAATTTCTAACAATAAAAGTACCGGAGCCCTAATATTCTGCAGTACTAATAATCGTAGCATCCCCCCCTCCACCGTCACTCCAATCTGCATATTTATCTTTAATATATGTATTTGCAAAATTTAAAGCAATTGCTCCAGAGTGATATAAAAATTGAGCCCATCCCATCTCCATTTCCTACGCGTGCAATACATTATGTCACATATAGTGTTTTGATAGAAAATAATGCAAAAGCTTCGATGTAGGGGGAAAAGGAAAGGGTAATTTAGGCTTTGGTTTTTCGAAAGTGCTTGCACTGGGCTTCGGAACCAGTATTTATGGGCTCCGGTGAATTCCGATCAATGTTTAAATATTTACTAAAAGCAGAGAAGTAGGGGAGACCGGTACACACTGGACCTATGGACACAGTGGACCACCCCCTAATATTTTATTTATTTAATTTTTTTTTAAGCTTCTCTTCTATCCTAATAGACAACAGCACTGCAATGATTATTTATAGCCTTCAAAAAATATGTTTAGCTCAGATTGAACTATTTTATCCTGCTTTGTTGTTTTGAGCTTCTAAAAGTAAAATTTTTCATCATCATATTTTTATTTTTTTAGTAATTAAAGGTTGTAGATAAATAAAATAAAACAGTTTTTTTGCAAAGCTAAGATATTTGTTTTTATTTTACTTTAAAGTTAATATGTTTAAAAGAAAGCTATAAACAATATTAGTATGATTATTTATTGAACTTCAACATGAGGTACAGTGGACCACCCACTCCTGGGGCACAGTGGTCCACAATCCACTCTGCTCCTCTAATGCAGAATGTTCAAAATATTTAATAATTGCTTATTTTCTATAAAGAAAGATTGTTTTAAAGTAGATTTAACTGTAAAATAAAGTAAACAAATAAAAATAACATTTTATTTAACATAGTAAGAAATATTTTGTTTTGTATTTACTGCCTTTGATAAATATAACTGTAGTCTAATTGTTGATGATTCTACTCAAGTAAGATTCATGAGACGCAAATTGAATGGAAATCAGTTTATTTCTCCCAAAACTGTAGATGAATCTGCTGTTGATGTCAATGATTTCATAATGTTGCTCTCAGACCCAAAATTACTTCTTGAAAATTCCAGGCTCAATCTTACTCATAAGTACTTTGGAATTTCATTTGAAAATTTTAATGTGAGCTGATTTTTTTGTACTTAAGTAATAACTTCAACTAAATTGCAATTGCTCCTGTATTAATCTGTTATTATTTTCAAAATATAATAAATTTTTTGTTTTTGTTTCAAAATTTATATTACTATGTTATTTTATTTGTGAAGGGGCAACAAAAAAGAATTAGATTAATGAAAAATAGATTTATATTATATTTTAGATAATACCTAATGGTGGTCCACTGTACCCCAGTGAGTGGACCATTGTACCCCACTTCCGGGGTCCACTTTACAAGTGTATATAATTTTTTTTTTTTTTTTTTTTGAAAAATGTATTGAAAACTATGTTGTGAGAAAATTATGATAGATGTAAGAAGGTTTAAGGAATATTCAAAAATATTTTCATACAGATCGGTCAGTCTGTTAAAGAGAAAAAAAATGTTAACTGAAAAAGTGGTCCACTGTGTACCGGTCTACCCTACCGTAGCCGGGCTCCGGTGGGCTCTGGTGCAAATTAAGCCCTGGTGTTATGTATAATAAGATTATGGTAAGATTTTTCTTTCTTTTTTTTTTGTAATACCTCTTCAAACAACTGTGTAATAAAATTACATAATGCAATATCTATTCTTTTTAGTTCACAAAATATTCCAGTGGTTATTTCTGAAATATGATGTATAATTTGACAGTTCACTGCAGAATATTAAAACAAATATACAAAATTTTGTTTAACATAGTATGTAACATCTATTTTTTGTTTGTTTCGGGTATAGTTTTTAGTTTTTGTAAATATTCATTCAATAACTATTAATAAATTTGGACATATTTTCTTAAAGTTCATCTGAAATTTAGTTAGTAATTAACATTTGAATGACAATTACAATTCATCAAAATTTAAATGCATATTTTTTTTCAAAATTTGTAAATGTTTTTAAAAGTGTACGTAATTTTTCATTCTTAAAATTTTTTTCATACCAGCGTACTTACTTTATGGTTTTCATAATAACTTTCATCCGTATTTAATTAACATAAAATCTAAGAAAAGGTGAGTGTGGTTTGTAATTTTTCTTTTGTAGTATTTTTAGGTAGATTTCGTAAGAAATACTACCTATTGCATTCTCCCCTAAGTTGTAATTTTTGAAAAAATTTTGCAGATCTACGCTGATCATGATTCACAGAACCCAAAACGATCCCCATTTCAAAACATTATACATCTATCTATCAATGTCATTTTTTTATGGACACAATAACATCAATAATTCTGCACAAATCTCTTCCAAACTGATACATAAAATCTTGGTCAAGTTCGTTAATAGGCAAAATCGAACCAAGGGGAAGGGGTAGTGGGGGGGGGGCTTTTTGTGATTTATTATAAATCCTCTTAATATTATCTAAAACTTTTATATTGACAATTTTTTTATAAGACCAACCTTTATAGCAAAAGAAAAAAAAAATCCCTGGCGGTTCTGCTTGCAAAGAAGTTAGGTTTTGAAGTGGGCGGTTCCAACTGTCGCATCATGGCACAAATGTCATTTCTTCTGCAATTCCCTACAAACAGGCACCCCACGGTGTGCGTCTTCGAAATCTACATGTGCCTGTAGGTCGAGACGTCAGGGATTTTTTTAATTTGTGTAATAGTTTTTCGATTGTATATAAAGCACACAAGTGCTTTTAAGGTGAAATTACATTATTGTGTTATCATACCCCCATCCTTTATACATGTTGATATGTTTTTGGGTACTTCTCTGTTATCCCGTCGACCACTTTTGGGTAAAAAAAAAAACTATCCCCAAACTATAATGTAAGTAATTGTACCTATTAGGGATGTAACGAATAGTGTTTTGGCCGAATACCGAATATTTTGCCAAGTTTTAGGTCGAATACCGAATATTCGGCAGCCGAATACAGACTTTTAAAAAAAAATTATTTTAATTGTTTATTTATTTATTTTTTTTCAATTTTAAAATAAAAAATTTAATATAAGACTAATTGAAATTAATTTTTTGTTTGAGTGTTCAAAAATCATAACAGCTGAATGTATGCAAGCACAGTATATAGTGAACGTTTGTTTTCTGAAGCTGGTAATATAATATGAAACCAAACGAAACAGACTTCTTCTTGAAAATGTTGAAAAGTTATTATTTTTGCATCACAATTTCAGGCTTTACAGTGATAAATAATTTTATTACTCCTGTATGTTATTTTGAAGTAACTCATTAAATGCTTTTTCAGTATAGGTAATAGTTTTTTCTTTTCAATGTATCAAACTCATTAGTTCGTTTAATCAAAATCTAATGTTTAATTTTTAATTAGTAAAGTAATTATGTAGTCATATATTTATTCTAATTTTTTTTATTTAAAAGTAAAACTAAAAACTAGAAAAATGATTTAATTTGTGAAAGATTAAGCATTTTTACAAGACAGTAAAATATTTGTTTTTAATATATATGAATTTTATTGTTTAAGTAACTTATTATAAATCAGATTAAAAAAAATAGATATAAAGTTAATATTTTTAAATTCACTGATGAGAGAGAGATTTAAACTTTAAATGCAGTATATATTTTGCATTTTAATGTAAAAGAAATTAATGTTGCAATACTTACTTAAATTCACATGATGCCTAAATATGTAGCATGAAAAATATTTTTATTTATGTAATATCATTATATACAGTTAATAAGTTGTCATGAAGCTTTAAAATTTAGTATTTGGATTTCTTTTTTATTATTTCTTTTCTTTTTTATTATATCTTTAATATCAATATTAAAGATATAATTCTTTAAATATTGTTTGTTAAAAATATTTAAAATCACATTTTGTTTTGATTTTCTGAACTTATTTAACCAAATATCTTAGATCATTGGGCCAAATATGCAAGTATTCGACAAAATATCTAATTATATTCGGCTACAGGTATTCGGCCGAATATCTGTTCAATATTCGGCAAAAGGGCCGAATAGGCTGAATATTTGTTACACCCCCCTAATAACTATGCATTGCTTTTTTTTTTCTTTTAATATGACATGACCATTTAAAGACTTAATTGTTATTTTAATTAACGAAATAACTAATAAATCAGCGAAACGAAATAGAGATAAATGTCAATTTAAAAATCACTTGATGACATAATAACACGTGTAACAAATCTGACATTAAGTGAATGTGATTCCATGATCATGCATTTTTGCCGTTAAATTCTGCAGTTTGGCGATCGTTTCTTTTTATGTAAAGTAATTGATGGGATAACAGGAGAAGTACCATTTTTTGTTTACTTTAATGCTCAGTTTTGTTTTTTAATGTTTATTTTGTGTCAATTCAAATTAAAATCATAATAAATTTAACACATAGACGAATACTTTTCTAGCTCGATGTAGCTCTTGTAAAAAAAATTGGTTTTTCTATAAATTATGAGCTTTTAAATCTTATTATTGTATTTATTTATTATTGAATATAATTCACTTTCTTAAAATAATTATTATAAGTTGTGTTCATTAATTTGAGTTAATGCTGAATCAGTATCATAAAATACTATAATTAAAAATCTGTGCATTTTTGGAAGACACTGAAATTTGTATGAATCTAAGGTTCATTATAAAGAAGTTAAATCAAATTGAAACATAATTGCTTTTATGTTTTTTATGCTTTTTAGATTATAACTTTAAATTTCTCGACCTTTAAAATTAATAAAATTTTCCAAGCAACTGACATAAAAAAAAATAGCTTAACTAAGCATGCAGTAAACCACGGGGCATATCAATATGTAAACCAATACTGGAACTAAATAAAGATGAATACCATATTTTTGGGCAAAAGTATAAATATTCTAAGTGTGGCTTTTACGCTAGGGTGGCGGGTACAGTGATTTTTTTCCCTTATGAGGTGTCTTATAACACCTTTTTTTTTTCGCTACCGATATCTTATGACACCATTTTTTCGATCAACTGTCACATGCTCTCAAGTTGGTACCAAAACATTACAAAATGTCTCTCAACCTCGGATGTCCATGAAAGGTTATTTGCTTATTTTTGAGCAATCAGTGGGGTAAAAAATATTGGTCTCGTTGGCATTCAAGTAAAAAATGATTACTTGTTCCATGCACCCACAATAAGCATGATATTAGAATAAATGTAGAGTTGTCACGACCTTTTTCGCTAAAAACCCCTTCTCCTCGTAACATAAAGGCATAAAATTGACAGGCCTGATTTAGTAAAGTGATTTAGAATCGAATGGCATTTTCCATTCTTTGATGAATAAATTACTTATCATGTTATAAGAGATTTTTGTAATGTGATGACAGGTTTTTCTCCTTTCCCGTGCATCATGTCTGGAAATACACTTCAAAATGTAACTTTGAAAATATTTTCTCAGATCTTTTGTTTATACCAAAAAATGGAAAATTCTATTTTGTTACATAGTTTCTGGATAAGAACACCTTCCTATTGCATGTGTGATGATGCTAAACTATCATTATTTTTCCTTTTTAGCAAGAGAGAAACTATTTAAATTCTATTCTTTTACATATAAAAAGGACTCCATGAATGTGTCAGGAAGTTTGCATTGTTTGAGTGTGGGAAATAGAGGTCTACATGGGCTGAAATTTCTAATCCTGGCTCAAACCATACAAAATTTTTTTTTGACCTAGCCTGGTATAAAAGTTAAAAGTTCAGCACTGCCAGTCCAAAAATTTTATTGGCCTGGTAGTTTAGTCTCCAAACAGTTGTGCCCTAGCCCAAACTGTGCAATTTTTTTTGGCCCGACCCAGTATAAAAATTAAAAGTTCAGCCCAAGCCTGGACCAACCCATACAAAAATGCATAACTTCCAGTTTTAAGCTAAAATGCGGATTTAAGGGAGTGTACTGTATATATATTTTTTTGGTACTTAAGTGAAAATATTTATATGTATATATTAATAATATTATTGCGATATTTCTTTATATTTAACTACTAGTTTAATTCATTTTTTGTTTGCGCCGTTTAGGCTAAAATATTTATAAATAAATTGGAGTTCCTTGGGTGCTGTGCTTACGTGGATATACAGTGGTGGTCAAAAGTTTCCGGTCAGTTAGTTTCTTTGATTTGTTTGCCAGAACTTTTCAGCAAAGAAGAACCTCAATTGTTCCAAAGTTTAGGAATATGCAAATGACCTGACCACGTGATCATTTTGATTGGATACTGAAGACACTTGATGCAAAGGGGAGGAATTTAAAAAGTTTCTGGCCATTTGTTATTCGTTAGTTTTGGCTATCGGTAAGGTGTTTTTTTGGCCATGTTTGTTAAGTAATCAACGTGAACAATGTAGTTGAAATTCAAAAATGAAAAGTTTAAAAATTATTGTTTGTAAACGAGTGATTTGTTTGTCGCTAAAGGTCCTGTCGTGAGATTGTGGCAAATTTATCAATCGGAAAATCTACTGTAAACGATATTTAAAAAATATAAAAAGATGGCCATGGTCTTCAGGACTTGCCACGGTTCGGGAGACCCCAGAAAATGACTATCCGTGTGGACAGAATTAATGACCCACATAAAAAGGCTGCTGCAATATCCCGAAATTTACAGAGTGAAAATATTGCTGAAATAAGTCAGTCTACCGTGCCAAGACCCTTACATAACGTAGGACTTTATAGAAGAGTCAATGTTAAAAAACCTTTCATAAGTAAAAAAAATCGGTGGGCCCGACTGGTGTTTTCCAAGGAACACAAAAACTGGTAAGTGAAAACTGGAAGAAAGTACTATTTTCTGATGAATAGAAGTTCAACCTTTTTGGAAGTGATGGCAGACAACCTAAAAACAAAAGATATGATTTAAAGTATGTTTTTCCTACAATGAAGCATGGCGTAGGACACGTTAGGCTGTGGAGAGCTTTTTCTGGGAAAGGTGTCGGTCCATTAATTGAAGTTCACGGCAAGCTGGATGGGGAAATGTATAAGGATATCTTGAAAGATCATTTGTTGCCTTAATGGAGGAAAATTTGTGGTCGCAACTATTATTGGCAGCATTATAACAACCCAAAGCATAGATGCAAGCTCATGCAGCAGTCGCTTTTGCACCAAAAAATTCCACTTTTGAAATAGCCAGCCCAATCACATGATCTGAATCCAATAAAAAGTTTTGCAACGAACTTAAGAAACGTGTGTGGAATTATAAATATTCCAATTAAGCAGAATTTCCCCAAAAATTACAAGAAGAGTAGCAAAAACTTACCAAACACGATCTTCAACCGTTCATTGAATCGATGCCCCGTCGCTGTGCTGCAGTACTTATTGCTAAGGATATGACGACAAAATGCTAGTTGTAAATGTTGTTGATTACTGTTATTTTCTATTATAACATAAGTTTTTTCCAAACTTGAAAAGATGGCCAGAAACTTTGAGAACATGCATTTTCCTTTACAATTAATTTTGTCAATTAATTGTATTGATATTTATTTGTTATTCCATAAATAAGTTCCTAACTATTATGTCAACAAAATATATAAGAATCACTTTGAGATTCCTCTTCATATGGGTATACTTAAAAATTATAAATAATATACTGAAAATAATATACTCAAAAATTTTATGCTGGCCGGAAACTTTTGACCGCCACTGTACTTTAAAAAAAATAGATTTTCATAGGTGAGACGCTTACGATCGGTGTGGTGAATATTCTTGAAAATATGGTACAACTTTTCATTCAGTGAAGAAAGAGACAAGCAGTACAATATAGTGCATTTATTTACTTATGTATGACAGTATTACACCAATTTTATTTGTATCTTATCAGCTTTGTTTCTAATATTGATCTATATGGAATCACTTAAAGCAGTATTAAAAAGTTTTATTCCGTAAAAAGTAATATTAAGTAACGAATGATTTAGTTACATAGTATGCAAATTCAAGAAAATAATGATTACATAATTTACGAATTCAGTAAAGCACCAATTATACGTCTTTCACTTGACTGTTCTAAAATGATATGTAACTGAAAAAGACATACAATCAAAATCGTAGTCGCATAAGGTATAAAAATTTTTATTGTAGAAATACAATGCTGCACTCATACAAATTTAATTTTGCTACTATTTTTAGTTATTTAACCTTTTCCAGCACAGACAAAATCTGTTCGTAAAATGAGAAATTGGTGACTGACACTGGAATTTACAAACGACTTTTTTAGAACATAGGATCTCCTTATTTTAAGCTTTCATAATAGAAACAAAATTTTATTAAAATATTCTTGGTGCCGTATGCAAGTTTGGAATTAAAATTAGGTGGGCCCGGAGTGGGACCACTGTGCTGGAAAGGGTTAAAAGGCATTATATATATTGGAAAAAAAGTTAAAACATTAAAAAAAAATTAAATAATTTCTAAAATTGAAAAATAAAAGTAAGAATAACCAAAATATCTTATATCAGTTACAGACCTTGAATTACACTTTTTGTTATTCCATTATCAAAGGTACAAACAGACTTTCATTAAAATAATCATTAATCTGTCTGATGTGTCTGATGTTTGTCCGACAAATTCTTTTAAAATTTCAATTTTCTCTTTTAATGAAAGTACCTTTTGTTTTTGGGACATTTTTGGTGCACATCACCACACACTGTCCATTCTTTTCATCCCATCCCCTCCACAGGTTTCACGAACTTGAAATAACCCCTGTAGTAGTCATACATATACTTTGTCTTTCAACTTCTCCCAAATATTGCTAGCAGGAAAAAAAAAATCCGTGAAAGGCACAGGTAGATTTCGAAGATGCAGACCGTGGGGCATCTGTTTATTGAGAATTGGCAAAGAAATGACCTTTTTGCCATGGTGCAGCAGTTGGAGCCACCCACTTTGAAATCTACATGTGTTTATAGGTAGAGCCAGCAGGGATTTTTTTTGTTGTAAGAGTTGGTCCTATAAAACACTTGTCAATATAAAAGTTGTAGATAATATTAAGAGGATTTATAATAAATTTAAGCAAATTTGATATCTTGTGAATTGACAAAGTTATGAATTTTTTTCTTGTTAAATCCCTATTTATCACCACCCCCCCCCCCCCCACTTGAAGCCATTTTTAATGAGATATCAAAAATCTGTCATACATAAATTTTCAGCCCTGTTTCTAGAAGTAACAATAACTTTAAACGGATTCAATACGTATCATAATTAAGAAGTTATGGGTTTTTTTCGGTTTTCACAAAAAGCCTTCCTATTTCCCTCCAACCCTTGGTTCATTTTTGCACATTAACGAACTTGACCGAGATTTTATGCCCCTTGATTTTATGTATCTGTTTGGAAGAGATTTGTGCAGCATTACGGAAGTTATCATGTCCATAAAAAAGTGATTATAGATAAATAGATAGATATAAAGTTTGTACTGGGGGTGATATTGGGTTCTAGGAGTCTTGATCGGCATAGATCTGCAAAAAATTTTCAGAAATTCCAACATAGGGGAGAATGTAATAGGTAGTATTTCTTACGAAATCTACCTAAAAAAATGCTGGGAGAAAATATTCGGAGAAAATCAATTACGGCATGAAAAAAATGAAGTAGTATAACCAAAGTTATGCATCGTATAAACAAAATATTACAACCTTAAAATACATAGGGATGAATCTGCACCACACTCAAACAACATATAAATGAGAAACATATAAATGGTGCTTTACTGTATATAGCTTTATAAATTTAAACTCCTATCATTAGGAAGCATATAGAGGTAAAAATTAGCAGTCGCCACTCACCACGCGGCGATTAAAAAATCAACCATCGATCGCCACCATAGTCGCCAATAGCGATTAGAAAATCTGTTATCGATCGCCGAGTGAAATACACCATTTTTCATGGAAATATGCATCTCTATATTGATTACACCTAATTAGAGAACTGGTTAATTCTTTTTCCTACCAGATGCAAATAGATTTCAACGACTTAGCTGTATTTTCAGTATTTCGGCTTTTTCTCATGTGCTTACTCTTTAGTTGGATTATTTCTTCGAGAAATACAGTTTTTTTCTGCAAAATATATTCATCAGCTTTGATTCTACATGGATTTCATGTAATTTATTCCTTTTTTCCCCACCGGATGGATACAAGCAGATTTTAAGGCCATTTCAGTATCTTCAATATTTTGACTCCTGCCAGATGCTCACCAGTTGGATTATTTTTCTTCAAGGAGATACTGTTTAATCATGCAAAATACACCCATACTCATACAATAGGTATAAATTTCTTATAGAAAACTATGTTTATATACAACGATTATAATTTATCTAGATATCAAGAAAGTTTGAAACAATAGTGACCACTAATGAAACTGAGTCTACTGGCCACTGGCTACTAACTAAATTTCCCAGTTTTCACCTATTTGAAGCAATAAAGACAAAGCTTAAAAACAACAAAACAAGATTACCTGCTTTTACTTAATAAATAAATATTAAGAAAAAATATTTTAATTCCTAAAACATAGATGACACTGCAAGAAAGTCAAGAATAATCAGTATTGTGAGAAGGGTTATTTTATTAAAGAAAATGCTCACACGTTGAGTGGCCTTGCCAACATCTTAAAGTAGCAACTTTAAAACGTTACTTGTCAAAAAGTTGACCAGAATTCTTTGGGGTTGGTACCATGAAAGAAACTTTAAAAACTGAACTAGATGAGTGCTTCTCTAACCTTCACAAAACTGATTACTTTGTCTTGTCAACTCTCCTAGATCCACGTTTCAAAACTCTGTTTTTTAATAATGATGATGAGATTAAAATGACCAAATTTGCTCTTAAAGAAAAAATGAAAGAAATTACATGCGATACTAATAACATCTTAACATAGTATAAAACAAAGTCGCTTTTTTTGTCCCTATATCCCTATGTATGCTTAAATCTTTAAAACTACGCAACGGATTTTGATGCGGTTTTTTTTAATAGATAGAGTGATTCAAGAGGAAGGTTTATATGTATAATAACATCCATTAAATAGTGGAGAAATACTGTTATTTTTGAGGTTTTTAATGTGATGTCGTAAATAATTTCATTTTTTCCGCTTATACATTGCAAACGCAGGCTGAACCCTACAAGATTTATCAAAATAATGTACTAATTATTGTACACATTAAAAAGGTCTACAGAAAACACAAAGAGATGAAGGTTTTCAAGGTTAACCCGAAGCAAAGCGAGGGAGCGCCACTAGTTGTGAATAATAGGAATATTCAAAAAGAAAAAAATTGATTCTTTCTCCGATTAAGTACATAATTCATTTTGGCAATGCTTTAATGAAATTTCTAGAGAAACAGAAACAAGTACAAGCAAATCTACTGAATGTTTATCATCAAAACACTCAACTGAATTGAATGTTTACTTATCACAACCTATAGGACAAAATTAGCACTCGCCAAATGGCAAGTAATACTGAAAATTTGGCAATTGACTTTATTGCCACCACTGGTCAAACTTAATAGTCACACTCGCCAATTGCGATGATTGAATGGAAAAAGATTTTTTCTCCGCTATCGCTTGACAAATTTCAAAACCATTTGGCGAATTTCACGATTTTTTCCCCGCAATTATTTGACGGATTGTGATTTTTTTTCTCAAAGCCATTCGACGATATTCAAAAAAATTTTACTCCGAACCTATTTGACGAATTTCTTGAATTTTTTCACGACAGTTAGACAAAATTAATTTTTTTCCTGCAATGCCTGATTTCTTTCCGGAGACCATTTGACAAATGTCGCAATTTCTTTCCCAACACCATTTGACGAATTTCGCTGTTTATTCCACAATCGTTTGACAAATTTTTTATCAAGTATTTGTAAATTTGTTATTAGCCAGTGCTGAAAAACACTGGCGAGTAAAAAGATCCATGTACTGGCCAGTGGCCAGTGAGTAAAAAAGTTAATTTTTACCTATATCACAACCGCTGATAGCAAGGATGGGCAATCCATTGACATGGTGGCAAAAAAATCAACATTCTTATCCTACACTGTCAAAGTTAGCAAGGAAGTACTTGTCTGCCCCTGCTACTAGTGTTGAGAATGAGTGCTTATTCTCAGTAGGGAATATTTGTGATAAAAAACGCAACAGATTACAGCCGGAAAATATTGAGCACCTAATGTTTTTACATGATAACTTGCCATTAATAAAATTTAATTATAAATAATTAGTTGTCATTTTTTAAATATTATATCTTCATTTATATATAAACACAATAATTTCATATTTGTGAAAATGTAAGAGTATTTCTTTTTGTTAATATTGCTTTTAATAGGATAATGTTTGTAAGGTTTAAATTAATTTAGCACTAACTTTTTCTGATAATGTAAAAAATAAGATAAAAAATGATTCACTATCTGGCAACTAGATATTAAAGTATTCGTCCAGACCAGATATCCGGTTTGAGTGCCGAATAAGCAGGATATCCGACAGGAGCCAGATATCTTGTGCATCCCTAGAATTTATGCCACTTAATATTAAAAAAAAGATATCTATATTAATTATATATGTAACCCAGAAAATTCTTACAATTTTAAAATTAAAAATTAAATAATTTGTCATTTTTTATTTTCTAAAAGACATTCACTTACGTGTGGTAAACTATGAACTATAATTGAAAAAAAAATAATAATAAAATGAACTATTCGAAATAAGTTCTATTTTATTAAATAAACTTTCTAGTCATAAATTATGGTACTCAGAAATTACGGTACTTATCCTAGAGTCATGTAATGTTCTATCTAAACAATCCTTGGAAATATTTAAACAAATCTTTGAAAACATTTAAACAAATCCTTGAAATGTGCTTGAATTTTCTTTTCTTTCAAGTGTATGAACCATGATAGTGTAAATGATGTCTCATTCTAGAAATGTTATTGTAATTGTAGTTATTTCTTGTTATTAGGTACCATGTGTAGACTTTCATATAATGGAAATCTGTCATAGCAGTTATGTATGGAAATTCATAGTAAGTATAATATTTGGTATTTAATAAGGCATAGATTATGGTATGCAGGGTATCCTTGAACACCATGTACAAATGTCGAGGGAAGATAGAGCACACTTTATACAGAAAACTAGAATCACAATCCATTTATTTAATTAAAAATACAGGGTGTTACACTTTATGCTGAAGTTGAATTTTTGTTCATAATTAAAAAAATAATTATGATTTTCACAAAATTTTCAGCAGACCGAAAGCTTCTTTTTTTTAATTGCCATGATATCATGCAAAGTTGTGGAAGTGGTCACTAAAAATATCGAAACAGTTATGGACTAGAAGCAGCATGTTTTGTAATGTAGAGGGTGTAGCTACTTTGGAGCAGTTGGAGCATGCTGCTCCAATCATATGAATCATAAGGATGCAAAATTAGAACCAGTGAAATAATGATTTGTAAAAATATCTGTATATTTTTTTATTAATAATGAATTATTAAGGATGTATAGCAGCAGTTCCCAATCTTTTTTCTCGCGTGTACCCCTTGCTTAGACTTCTCATTTATGCATACCCCTCCTCACATAAACCCATTCCCAATATTTTTGTTTTATTTCATTAGTAATATTCTTATGCTAGTTACCAATGTTCTAGTTACCAGTTCTCTTCAGAATTCCAATTTTCAACCACTTATCCATTTTGAACCGCAACACAATATCAACATAAAGTCACACAAAACACTAAATATTAGCTAAAGAATTCAAACTATGCACTCACAAAGAAGGGATGAAGCTACACCCATTAATACACGTTAATGGGTTTATTCTAATGCTGACCAGTCAGACACTAAAATGATGACTTGCTTTCAAATGGGTTTTAAATGATATCGTCGAGACCAGATGCCTGATACGATTCATGTTTTCATTAAAAAGTATGATATGTCGCAACGTTTGACATCCCTATTCTTCTGCCATATATTGTATGCGTATATAATTCACAATTGGAGAAACCAGGTGCAAAGTATGTTTGAAATGATACTTGTTGTGTTTACTAGCAAAGAATGTTTGAAATGATACCTGTTGTGTTTACTAGCAAAGAATGTTTGAAATGATACTTGTGTTTGCTAGCAAAGAATGTTTGAAATGATACTTGTGTTTACTAGCAAAGAATGTTTGAAATGATACTTGTGTTTACTAGCAAAGAATGTTTGAAATGATACTTGTTGTGTTTACTACCAAAGAATTAGTCCAGTAGAAATAGCGCAAAAAAGGGCCTTGCCTTACAAAAATTCGGGTAGTTCTGGTTTTTGGGTATGTTGTAAAGGTTGACCCTCTAATAAAAAAACCAAGTTTTCGACCTTCTAGACCTTGTGCGTTTTTCACAATATTGAAAAAACCAATATTTTTCGGCACTTTTTTCGATTTTTCTTAAATAACTCAATTTTAGTGTATTTTACAGAAAAAAGCACTGTTACCATTTTGTAGAGCATAAAATTCTCTACAACATGCAGTATTCAGGTTTGTAAATTGTCCAAATAGGGGGTAAGATACGGAGCCGGGAAAATAGGGTAAAATTTGCAAAAAATGCAAAAATCCACTAAAGACGTTAGTTTTTGCTTAATAACCTACTTTTAGTGCGTTTTCGAGACAAAAGCACTTTCACCATTTTGTAAAGCATAAAATTCTCTACAACATGCAGTATTCAGGTTTGTAAATTGTCCAAATAAGGGGTATGATACGGAGCCGGGAAAATAAGGTTAAATTTGGAAAAAATGTAAAAATTAACAAATGACGTTAGTTTTTGCTTAATAACCCACTTTTAGTGCATTTTAGAAACAAAATTGTCATAATCAACTTTTTAGATTTTTTCATAATCAACTTTTTCTAAGTAGGTTATTAAGAAAAAACTAACGTCATTTGTGGATGTTTACATTTTTTCCAAATTTAACCCTATTTTCCCTATTTGAACAATTTACAAACATGAATACTGCATGCTGTAGATAATTTTATGCTCTACAAAATGGTGAAAGTTCTTTTGTCTCTAAAATACACTAAAAGTAGGTTATTAAGCAAAAACTAACGTCATTTGTAGAATTTTACATTTTTTCAAAATTTAACCCTATTTTCCCGGCTCCGTATCTAACCCCCTATTTGGACAATTTACAAACATGAATACTGCATGTTGTAGAGAATTTTATGTTCTACAAAATAGTGAAAGTGCTTTTGTCTCTGAAACGCACTAAAAATAGGTTATTAAGCAAAAACTAACGTCTTTAGTGGATTTTTGCAAATTTTACCCTATTTTCCCAGTTCTGTATCTTACCCCCTATTTGGACAATTTACAAATCTGAATACTGCATGTTGTAGAGAATTTTATGCTCTACAAAATGGTAAAAGTGCTTTTTCTGTGAAATGCACTAAAATTGAGTTATTTAAGAAAAATAAAAAAAGTGCTGAAAAATATTGGTTTTTTCAATATTATGAAAAACGCACAAGGTCTAGAAGATCGAAAACTTGGTTTTTTTATTAGAGGGTCAACCTATAATAAATGAAACTATCGACTATCTCATGCTCTAAAAAGTTGATTATAACAATTTTGTTTCTAAAATGCACTAAAAGTGGGTTATTAAGCAAAAACTAACGTCATTTGTGGATTTTTACATTTTTTCCAAATTTAACCCTTTTTCCGGCTCCGTATCTTACCCCCTATTTGAACAATTTACAAACATGAATATTGCATGTTGTAGATAATTTTATGCTCTACAAAATGGTGAAAGTGATTTTATCTCTAAAATGCAATAAAAGTAGGTTCATGTTGTAGAGAATTTTATGCTCTACAAAATGGTAAAAGTGCTTTTTCTGTGAAATGCACTAAAATTGAGTTATTTTAGAAAAATCAAAAAAAGTGCTGAAAAATATTGGTTTTTTCAATATTGTGAAAAACGCACAAGATCTAGAAGATCGAAAACTTGGTTTTTTTATTAGAGGGTCAACCTATAATAAATGAAACTATCAACTATCTCATGCTCTAAAAAGTTGATTATAACAATTTTGTTTCTAAAATGCACTAAAAGTGGGTTATTAAGCAAAAACTAACGTCATTTGTGGATTTTTACATTTTTTCCAAATTTAACCCTTTTTCCGGCTCCGTATCTTACCCCCTATTTGGACAATTTACAAACATGAATATTGCATGTTGTAGAGAATTTTATTCTCTACAAAATGGTAAAAGTGATTTTGTCTCTAAAATGCAATAAAAGTAGGTTATTAAGCAACAACTAACGTCTTTAGTGGATTTTTGCATTTTTTGCAAATTTTGCCCTATTTTCCCGGCTTTGTATCTTACCCCCTATTTCGATAATTTACAAACCTGAATACTGCATGTTGTAGAGAATTTTATGCTCTACAAAATGGTGTTCTGTAAAATGCATATGAGTTAATTAAGAAAAATCGAAAAAAGTGCCGAAAAATATTGGTTTTTTCAATATTGTGAAAAATGTTGGGGCCGTGGTTAGAATACTTGTTAAAAATTTATACTAGTTGCTGAAAATGTGTGGAAGTTTCATTAAAAGATGCCAAGTAGTTCAACAACAGTTTAGTAAAAAAAACATAGGTTAGTAAAGACTTCTTGATCAAAAGTTAGTAAAACAATAAAGGTCATATTACTATCACAGGTTGCAAACTCACTCAACATAGCTTCTGCAGAACATGAAGAAAAATACTTAAGTGGATGGCTGGTTTCATATCAACTGGAGTATTACACAGATTCAAATTCAATATACTAGATGCCATCAAGAGCTGGACCAGCCAGGCTCATAATATTGCACAACACTTTTTAACTTGAGATTACCTGTGCTCACATTACTATGCACCTGCCAACTGTGTGAGAAGTCAAAGACACAAGAGCTTAAATACTGCTGAAAGAAAAGGTCAAATATGCAGTTAAAAATAATTATGCAAATATTTAATACTGTAAGGCAGTGAAAACAATTAACTGGAAAAATGACTGACATGAAATGATTTTTCCTGCAACATGTCAATCCAACCATGAGAACCAACCAACCACTTTCACAATGTAAACACAGTCATATGTGAGGTGTAAAGTTGTTCATGCAAGCACAAAACTCAGCACTTTATAAAATTAAATTTCCTTTTTGCATATTAAGTAAGTAATTTAAATTTTTAAACATACATTAACTATTTAAATACCCATAACAATTCAAACACTTAGAAAAATATAAACTAGTTAACTATACTTGCTATTATGATACTTAGTGTTAATGGTTGAGCAGAGACACTGGGAAAACTAAATGGGAAAACTATTGAAACATTTTATAACTTTATTTTACTTTAATTTAACATAACTTATAAATGCATTTAATAAACCTTAAACCAACAAAAAACGCACAAGGTCTAGAAGGTCAAAAACTTGGTTTTTTTTATTAGAGGGTCAACCTTTACAACATACCCAAAAACCAGAACTACCCAAATTTTTGTAAGGTAAAATGCTATTTCTACTGGACTAAATGTTTGAAATGATACTTGTGTTTGCTAGTAAAGTATGTTTGAAATGATACTTGTTGTGTTTACTAGCAGAGAATGTTTGAAATGATACTTGTTGTGTTTACTAGCAAAGAATGTTTGAAATCATACTTGTTGTGTTTATTAGCAAATAATGTTTGAAATGATACTTGTTATGTTTACTAGTAAATAAAGAAAAGAGAATGAATGTTGTCCATCTGTTTTATTGGTAAGAAGTTCTGCTTGCTCCCTGCATGGGAATGGGAGACAAGTGCAAAAGACATTATTACTGTTGAATGCATTTATGTAATAAAATTCTAGTACAGTAGACTCGCTTAAATCCGCTTAGCTTAAAACCAAAGGTTGTGCAGATTTTAGAATTTTGCAGATATTTGGTCACTGTTTTGTATGTATTGTTTAAACAATAATTTGAATTTAATAATGCACTCGAAATTACAATGAGTGCTTACAATAAAGTAAAATAAGAAAAATTAAGAAAATTTGAAAAACATTTAAAATACTAAAATTAAAAGTCAAGTAAATAATTAATAATGCATAACTAAATAGGCATAATGATGATAAAATAATTTTTCATTCCATTATTCAGTGAAACTCGTCTTATAAAAATGTGCACTAATAATTCACATTAAAATCTTAAAATAACAATGTTTTATTTCATGTTTAGCCATACTTAATAAGCAAAAATGATTTATACGTAAATTATTCGGTAAAAATAGTGCGATCACCACTGATATCAGCATTATCTTTAAATTTTTCTGAAATAAATTTATGCTTCCTTCATGGGAAAACATGAGTCGAATCATATTAACCAGAATTACATGTTAAAATATGTACAGAATGATATAAAATTTAAAAAAAGTTTATACCTACATCTTCACTCTTAAGTTTCATCGTTTACATCAGAAACAATGTGCAGATTTTTGGTATTTACAGATTTTACGGTTTACGGATTTGAGGAAGTCTACTGTTTTTAATAGTATTTTAAATAGTAAGTATTTCTTTCAAGTGTTACTTGATATAAAGTTATTTCCTGTATAATAGTGATATTTTATTGACTTCTCAGCATTTGAATCAATGACGTATGCGAATAAAAAATGTATAACTGAATCTTTATACAATTGCCAACAAAAGAAAAAAAATAGATACTGATAACAATATCATTACGAGGGGGGGGGGGGTATGATATTGTAAAGGAAGAGGGGGTTCAAAATTACTAAACATTTGATAATGTTTTATATATGTACAGTCCCAAATCTTTAGTAAATAGGGCAATACTGTACTTAGTACTGAAAAAGTACTGAGAGAGTATTGTACTTAGTACTGTTTAGTGTTAGTAGTGAGAAATACTTTGAATATAGTATTATTTTTTATGTGAATTCAATACGTGTTTTTACTTTCATTCAGAACTGAAATTTTTAAGCCTACTGTGTAGAGCATGGAACTACGAACTAACTGGAAGGAACATCAGAATTTACTTTCGGTATTACTCCGACACGGAATTCTGGGTAACGTGATTCCAGTAACCCGAAGCGCTTGGCGAATTTTTGGAGCTCATTTTCAGCCACGATTAGATCGTATCTTTAAGCCATGTAAACACGAGTTCAACAGGCATCTGTTATTTAGATTTTGTACTTTTTTATATCTATTTCGTAAGCCTAATCCTATTGTTAATCATCTAGTATATAATATATATCCTCGAAAATATATCTACATCATCGAAACAACATCTATAATGTCCTGTGCTTTTAAACGAAATAAAATTGGAGAATGAGAAAAAGTAGAAGCCGTAACATATATTTAGTTCCATGATATTTTGCTGTTATTGCATTGTTTCTTACTTCTCGTTCATTTTGCCTTTTTTTTATGCATTCCTTAACACAATGAACTTTGTATGCATTGCATATATGCCCCATGTGTAAAAATAACATTTAATTTACTCAAAATAAATAAAAATGAAAAAAAAATCATGCAAACTGACAACTGCAAGTAAAAATGTATTCGTTATTTAAAAAAAAAAGGGTGAATTTTTCAAAAGGGCAGGGTGTTGCGCCCTTAAAAAATGGCCTAGAGGGAACTGTAAGTAATTGCATAATTAATAAAAATTGCTTATTTCATTAGTAGCACAAATAACCAAACAAATATCATTTGCAGTATGTTTTGCATTTGTACTTAAAAAATCAAATTGCCTAGGTCTAAACTTAAAGAATATAATACAAAAAATATTAAATATTTTTTAGAAACTTTTCAAACTCTGTTCATCTTATTTTAATACTTTTTTTTGTCAGTTTAAACATTTAGAAAATTTATGATTTAAATCAGACATGATTTAATCACTGATTTAAATCATCTAATAAAAATCGTTGACACTTATGTTTTAAGGCTTCATAAAAGGAGCCCCTAATTCAAACTTCACATCGAAATAAAATTGGAGAATGAGAAAAAGTAGAAGCAATAACATATATTTAGTTCCATGATATTTTGCTGTTATTGCATTGTTTCTTACTTCTCGTTCATTTTGCATTTTTTTTTTTTACATTCCTTAACACAATGAACTTTGTATGCATTGATATATAACCCATGTGTAAAAATAACATTTGATTTGCTCAAAATAAATCAAAATTAAAACAAAATCATGCAATTGATCAAAATTTTTTTTATTATTTTGAAACGACGGGGGAGGGGGGGGGGATTTAGTTTCAGCCCTAGTTCATGTTTATATTTAAAATTTCCATTTGTTGTTTAAAAAATTTTCACTCTTAAAAATTGGAACAGGAAATGAGATATTTTTGTTGTGAATTTTGATTTTTTACTATCATTTCTGAAACTTTCTACTGTCTCAAAAATTTTATAACAGTAATTCTATAGAATTCAGTATTTAAAAATATACATTTAAGCAAATTACAAAAAGATAAAAATATCGCTAAAATTAAAATAAATGCATCATTTTAATAGAATAATAAATAAATTGATTAAATTAAGTTATTATTATTGAGAATTCTTCATCTCTTTAATATTATTTTTTTTAAATTATAATTCTCAGTATAAAATGTAATATAAGTTAAAAAAATGTTTAGAATGAATCACTAGAAAACATTAAAATACTTTAATCCACCGACCAGGTATACGAAATGCGCTATCAATGAACTCAAATAGCATACTGATTCTTGCATCATCAAAACAAAACAATAACAACAAAAAGAGAAGTATCGAGAGAGAAAAAAAAGCCAAATAGCGGTAATCACGCCAGGCTATTGCCCCACCTGCTTGGTAGTCAAATACGTCACAGGTAGTCAAAAATCGGTGGAAACGTTCACCAGAAACTCGTTTGTGTTGAGAGATAGGGGTTTTCCTTCCAGTAATCATTCCTAGTTCCATGGTGTAAAGATTGATTACAAACATTTACACCTTATGGAGGTTTTGTGTTCCCTTTGTTTCCCATCACAAATTACATTAATGATTATATCCCATTTGGGGACCTTCTAATCTGAGGGGAACTGAACAAATGTCCAGTTTGCACATTATGATAATACGGTTCTGATATATATATATACAGTAGACTCTCTCAAATCCGCATCCATAAAATCCACAAATTCCTAAAATCTGCACATCATTTCAGATGTAAACAATGAAACTTACAGTTAAGATATAGATGGAAATGTTAAGGTTTTTATTTTTAATATATCAGTCTGTACACATTTTAACAAGGAATTCTGGTTAATATAATTGAACTTATGTTTTCTCATGAAGGAAGCATAAATTTATTTCTGAAAATTTTCAAGATAGCACTGATATCAGTGGCAATCACTTTCTTTTTACTAAATACATTTGTGTGTTAATGAAGCTTTTTGGTTATTAAGTATGGCTAAACATGAAATAAAACTTTTTTATTTTAAGATTTTTATGTGAATTATTAGAGTATATTTATGAGGAGAGTTTCACTGAATAATTCAAGAGAAAATTATCTCATCATTATGCATATTGAGTTATGCATTATTTAATTGACTTTTACTTTTAATATTTAAAAAGAAATTAAATGTTCTTAATTTTTATTATTTTACTTTATTGTAAGCATTCATTATAATTTTAAGTGCATTATTACATTCAAATGACTGTTAAAAAATGTAAACAAAACAGTGGCCAAATATCTGCAAAATTTAAAATTTGTGCAACAACTGGTTTTGAGCTTTGTGGATTTAAAAAAGTCTAGTGTATATATTTAATTGGATTAAAATACTAAAAAAGTTTTGAACTTGCACTATTTGTGAAAACTTTACCTATAGAAAACAAGAAAGAAAGGGCAAAAACACACTGAGGTTTGAGCTTAGTTATAGCATTACTTAGGAGGTCTTGGAAAAACTACTGGTCATCGGGCTTCAATATGCCTAAATCAGGCTTTGACAGAGTGAAACAATCTGTATGTTAGAAAGACTTTTTATCTATAGTCATAGTTACCATCGCTACATTGTAATGACATTTTGGTAACTGCTTTTTTGCCCTTTTTTTAATGTTCATCGAAATACTTCTACGTGCTGTTAAAATAAAAAATTTCTTGACGAAAGTATGTTTCCTTATTAAAATTCTATATTGTATTCAGGTCTGTAGCTAGAGGGGTACCAGGGGGGGGCTCAGTATCCTGTAGAATTTTTCGAGCCCCATCCTCCCCTGGGAAAAATTCCACGGTCACCAAATGAAACTGTTCAAAAATCGAACTTAGTTTTGGGACCCTTTTACAGTTTTGGCCAAATACTAAATTTTAGTATTTCTATAAAAACTGTAGATAAGTGTTTTAAATTAGTTTAAGTGTTTTAAAAGCAATTTTAAAATGCAAAATACATTCTTGATTTTGTTAATGTTTTTTATCATACAAAATTACAACTTTAGATTCCTTAAAAGGGCAGGGAATATTCAGAAAAAAATTAAAGGTTACAACTCTTTATGAAACAGATCAACTGTAAGCTTTTTATTTACTTGTTGACATCATTACTTATTATTTAACCTGTATAGTTATACACTGGAAATTTTCATTTTGCAGCCTTTTCTTTTCTTAGCATAAAATGAAGTTATTATAAACAGTTTAAGAAGAAACATAGTGCCAACAATATGAATATGTACTAATTTATCATTCTATATAATACTTTGATCACATATACCTGTGTGTGTGTTTGTTTGTGCATGCATGTGTCAGAGAGAGAAAAAAAATATAAGCCTCCCTGACATTTTATTGGGCCCCCCCCCTACCTATTATTCACTTCTAGCTACAGCCCTGATTGTCTTCGAAGGCCTTGAAAAGGATAATAGAGGTTGATGGGTGAGAGATTGCACTGGTCCAGTGGGCAAAAAACAGAAATTCAGCTTGGTATGTAAGTAAATATAAGTATGTCCCTGGCATTGTTTTATTATTTTATTTGCATTTATTGCATTAAATATCTTATTGTTTAAATGCCTTGACTATCAAATAAAATAAGTAGGGTTTTAAAAATGAAAATAAGTACATGGATGATTTTTTAATAGGGATGGTATGGATATTCAGTTAGCCGACTACTGAAGGCTAGCTGGTCGAATGCTTCGGCCAAATACCTGCAGCTCAATATTGAGAGATATCACACCAAATATTGCTGATATGTTGTCAAATATTGCTGATATGTTGTCAAATATCGCTGATAGCGTGCCGAATATTGCTAATTTCTTGCCAAATTCTGCTAGATTTTTAGGGGGTTTTGTGAAAACAGAAAAAGACCTCATAACTTCTTAGTTATTATACATGTCAAAAGAGTTTAAAGTTATTATTTCTAGGAAAAGGGCCAAAAATTTATGTATGACAGATTTTTGTTATAATTAAAAATGGCTTCAAAGGGCGAAAAAAAGGGGTTTAAGAAAATAAAAATTCATAACTTCGTCAATTCACAAGATATCAAATCCGTTTAAATTTATTATAAATCTTATTATTATTATCTTCAGCTTTTATATTGACAAGTTTTTTGATAAGACCAATTCTTACAGAAAAAAAATCCCTGCCGGCTGTACCTACAGGCACAGGTAGTTTTCGAAGTGGACAGTCCCAACTGCAGCATCATGGAAAAACTTCCTTCTTCTTCAATTCCCAATAAACAGGTTCCCATGGTCTGCATCTTCAAAATATACCTGTTCCTGTAGAATTAGCCATCATGGATTTTTTGATATGTCATTGCATTTTACACAAAGCAATGTTAGTCTAATAAAAGTTTCGTTAAAATACTTTTATTGTTGGTAAAGGTTATGTTCAAAAATCATTGTTATTGGAAATTTAAAATGAAGGAGGGGGTAATTAACCCTCGCAGACTTTTGAAATCTGTGTGTATTTTTTTAAATGTGTAAGGCATGTGAAAATAATCCTATCATTGGAAAACTTTAACATTATTATCACTGCCAGCCTGCATCTCTTCAATTGTTCTCGCTTTGGATTGCAGTGAGATGCTCTCTTTTTGTCTGTGTAAATGGATGGCAACCCTAGTTTCCCACATAAAAAAGTTTGTGGTGTGCTTTACCTCGTCTCAAATGTTGTATGCAAGGTTGCCAGGGGCAACTATTTTTTTTATTCTATTTCAAACGAGTCCCTACTTCTTTTTCCAAACTATAATCCTTGCCATATTTTTCTACAACCACAAAATAAATCTACCATAAAGAATATTTTTTTAAATAGTGGTATGACTAGAATATAAAAATATGTTACTTTTCCATTAAATGAATACCACTCGCATAAAAAATGTGTTTCTTGTCAATAAGTGTACCCATCCAATGATAAAATTTTACTTAATTTTTTTCCTGTTAAATTTTTCTCTTTTGAGGGGAGTTTTTATAAAATATTTTAATATGGCTAAAGAAAAAAAAAACCTTAAAAGGAATTATTTATTAGGATTTTCACCCAAGATAATGTAAATTTATCTTATTTTTAAAAAATCAATTTTCACTGTGTAAAATTAAAACACTTATATTTTTACTACATATATAAGGAATTTATTAATATAAGAACTGGATAGGAAAAATGTTTAAAATAAACATGTTTTGCATTCGATTTGTAATTTTTTTTTCTACCTAAAAAATCAATGTTTTATCCTCCTTTTTTTTATAAATAAAAATGCTCTAAACCCAGTTAGCAGCTCTTTGTAGCAATTTTCAATCTTGCTCAAAACATTATGCACCGTTAGCTTTTTTTTTAAATGACAAATTGTTTCACTATAGACAAATAATCTAATGGAGAATTAATAAATATTAGTGGGTTTTCAAATTGTTCCTTTATTTTGAAAATTCTTGATGAATTTTCCTGTTTTTTACATAATTTTTTTAAAAGAGCATTCCACCATTCTGCAAAACGATTAATATCACTTTTTGAGATTTAGTGAGTAGAACCATATTTTGTAATTACATATTTCTCAATTCTTCTAACATTTCTTGGTATGTTTTTAGGAATTTGGCGATGTTAGAATCCAGGAATTAAACTTTGAAAATATGAGTAGCATGATCTGTGATCGACAAAGAAGAATTGGTGTTCAATTGAAATTTCACAAACAAAGCCTTAAGAAATAAATTTAAATAAAAGTAATATAATATAGTATAAATTATAATATAATGTAAAATAAAATTTCATGAATAAAGATCTGCTTTAATAATTTCTGTTGATGATTGAGATATTATTAACAAATTTGTTAGTTGTAGGGGGTCTTCAATTTTTTTATTTTTTGCATGACGCACTCCTTCCACATGTTATCTGCATTGAGTTCTCTTACCATGGGAGATGATAAAATGTAAATAACACATAATTAATTATCCATTACTTTTGAGCTTTTAAAAAGAAGCCACATAATTATCCAGTACTTTTGATGGCTCAGACCTTATAATTTCACATTTGTGTTTGAAATCCTGATTATGAGTCTGCTTATGAAACCATTACAGTATACAGTCAAAGACTTTTAATGTGCAAATCTGTAGTTTACAAATGCCTGTAATATGCACTATAGCTACAACAGTAAATGAAGAAATTTATTTCTTAAAGACAATATTTTCTCAGTGGTAAAAATCTTTCTTTTCAACCCAAATTTAGTTTTTAAGCCAAATGTATTCCAGATGATTGGTTTTTCTGGATAACTGGTTGAGTGTCTGATCAGATTTGTAGAATATATGCAACTGTGGCATTGTTCCTGATTTCAAATTATTAGATTATTCAGATTAAGGATCTGATCCATTCAAGATCAAAGATTAACCAGAGTTTGATAAAAGGGATTTTATGAGTATTCTCTTGGAAAAAGCTCTTCTTCATAAAAAATCAAAACCCAATATCTAACTAAATATGCTTCCATTTCAAATAACAGATGTTGGCATCAAGTTAGCATGTTGTAATGTATCAAGCACTGCGCATGTCAAACTGGCATGTATGGCACTTTTTTCTGAAAAGATTTTGAAATCAGTCAATTAGAAATATCATTCTGGATGACTTTTAACTGGTTTCTGGCTAAATGGTTCCATACTGTATATTCATATATATATATACACACAATGGTGTGCTAAAATTTAAAAAAATAAAGGTTTTTTAGATGTAATGTCATGCAAAAGTGCTCCAAATTGGCACAAATTGTACCATAAGATCTGATCCTCAAGGTATAAGAATATGGGAAAAGTGAACAGAATTTCCAAAAAAAGAAACCAAAGGTTACAAAGAGAATTTTATTGAAAAGGTGATTTCAAGCACAACTGGGCAGAAGACTGAAATATCCATTTGACAGGTCTCTGGCAAGAAAAATTTAATCTTTAGTAGCAGATTTGGTAACCCCTGAGTTTGCTGCAAATTTGCATAATCTATTCATGCAGAGTATGAGGTTGTCAATGAGCTATTGATATTGAGGGATCAGGACCAATTCTTCATGTAGTGCCTATTGAGATCCGGTATCATTGCTGGTGGTTAGAATTAACTAATTTTTTATAAAAATTCAAAATTTGGATTCAAGTTTAAATTTTTTTTGTCTAATATCAAATCGATAAACGTAATAGTTTTATTTATTTGAATAAGTCCATGAAACAGTGACTTGTTTTAAATCTGGAAATCCCCCATTCACAATAACCTCTTTTCTGTCTGGGTCAATTTGATTTGTGTCTGGTCAGTTTTTGGCCAAAATAAAGAAAAGTTTCAGTCCAATTTTCACAAAATTTGTATTTTTGGAATCGAAAAAATCTACTACATATATACTGTGAGTTTCGAATCGATACCTCAATAGTTTTTTTAATATTCGAGGATAAGTGAAAATGAGAATATTTCGTTGTCTGGATTTATCAAAACAGTAATTTCTTTTGATGTTACATTAAAAATAGCCATTTTTAAAGTTCATTTTTAAAGTTTTTTTTTATGCAGTGTTTAATGAGTAAATATCAAAATATTAAAATTCTGATTTTCAGGTGCAACTGTCGAGGTTTTGAACTGTCCTCATCTAAATTTTCAGACTTCTAGTTGTGGTAGATTTTTCTAGCCATCGTCAACAGACACACAAACACACACACAGAGTGATTTTCTCTTTTATTAGTATAGATCACCTTACATATATATGTTGTAACACATATGTATAGGTTGCCTGCATTAATGCACTGTGTGTGAAACCCTATTTATATCACTCTGGTATTTCACGAGCAGTCAAGGAGAAAATTTATATGTCTGAAGATGGTAATGTGTAAAAATCAGAAATGGCACATATATTGTAGCTCAAATTTAAAGTCTTATCACAAGCACATCTTGTTTAAAACTATGTTTATGAAATGAAATAAAAAATTAGTTTAAAGCAAATTTAAATCCAGATAAAGTTTATTAATTCACCACCTTCTGACAGACAAAGGGGTACCTTAAATAAAAAATATTTAAGAACCTCTATTGTATGGGGTTAAGATCAAGTAAATTTATGGGCCAGTTGAAATGGAATAGTGTGTCTAAAAGTTCATCAGTCCAGTCCATTTTAACAGATTATTATTTAAACAAAATCCCATTCAGCTGTCCCAGTTCCATCTCCAAACGATTTCTAACTGTGTGCCAATAAAACATTTTGGTAGTTGCATATTTATTATCATTTTTCAGGGATCTGTTTAGGAAAAAATTGGGTCCTTTAAAGAACCCTTCACAATTTTTTTTATTTCAAAACAGGACCCTTCACAAAACTATTTTCCCTTAAACAGGGCCCTTCACAAAACTATTTTTCCTTAAAAAGGATCCTTCACAAAATTCTATATCTTAAAAATAGGTTTTTCACAAAATTTTTTCATCTTTAAACTGAACATTTCACAAATTAATCATTTAAAAGACCATCATCATGGGTTCATCTGACCTGTTACTTTTACACATATAAAGAAAATATATATTTTTTACATCCATATATCTTCTTAAAAATGTATTAACAAGAATCTGAATATAACGATCATTTCAAATTCACAGAATTATGGCTAGATTTTTCAAAAATATAAAAAGCTGTTCACAATTTCACAAAAACAGGACCCTGGGAAAAAAGTCTAGACAGACCCCTGTTTTTCTAAGTCCTGAAACTGGATGACTTGAAAAAAAGTAAAAATTAAATAATTATGAAAATACTTGCTTATTTGACTAACTGCCTTGAAAGCATTTTGACAGAGTCAAGTGAAAACAACAAATGGGCGTCAGTGCTGCCGTTTCATTAGTGTAATTTAAGGAAAGCATTTAGCTAAATTTGAAAAACTCAAACGGTACTGTTTTTAAGAGGAAAATGTTTCAAAACTGAAGATATTAGCATAGAATAACATTGATTTAATTCAGGTTATTAGAAAATGTTAAATAAATTAAATAATATTTATTCTATCTTCTAAAAAATGGTTATTATTCTTCAGTAATGAGGACTGTTGTGATGGATCCACCTTTTGATCTGAAATAAATATTATTTAATTTATTTAACATTTTCTAATAACCTGAATTAAATCAATGTTATTCTATTTAGATTCTCTAGATTCTAGATATCTAGATTTCATTTGCATAGAATAACATTGATTTAATTCAGGTTATTAGAAAATGTTAAATAAATTAAATAATATTTATTTCAGATCAAAAGGTGGATCGATCACAACAGTCCTCATTATTGAAGAATAATAACCATTTTTTATAGGAGATGAAAGAAGTTACCATTCATGCATATACCTAAAAGAAGTAGAAGTCTGTATTGCATGAAATGACACATTTTTATTTTTAAAATGTCAGATGCTCAGCTCCAGTCAGAAATAAATGAGAAACACTTTATTTGTGAAACTTGTTCGAAAAGATTTACTTCAAAAAATGTTTTAAAAATCCATATTCGTACCCATACAGGTGAAAGACCTTTCATTTGTGGAGTATGCTCTAAAGGATTTTCTCAAAATTTTCATCTTACTAAGCATCTTCAAACACATATAAATGAGAAAAAATTTGTTTGTGAAATATGTTTCAAAAGCTTTGCTTTAGAACAATATCTTAAAAAACATCTTGAAACACATATAAATCACAAGAAATTTGTTTGTGAAATATGCTTGAAAGGTTTTACTCAAAGTAGCAGTCTAAAATTACATATGCTTGTTCATACCAAAGAGAAACCATTCATTTGTGATGTGTGCACCAAAGGATTTTCTCAAAACCGTAGTCTTATTGAACATATGCGAACGCACACAAATGAGAAACCTTTTGTTTGTGAAGTGTGTTCGAAAGCCTTTTCTCAAAGTAGCAATCTAAAAAAACATCTGCTTACACATACAAAGGAGAAACCTTTCGTGTGTGATGTGTGCTTCAGAAGATTTCCTCAAAAGAGTTCTCTGAAAACTCATCATCGAGTACATACACAAGAAAAACCTTTTATTTGTGAAATATGTTCAAAAAGATTTTCTGTTCGTAGTTCTCTAACAAAACATCTTCTAATTCATACAGATGAGAAACCCTATGCTTGTGAAATATGTTCAAAAAGATATTCTCAAAATCATAATCTACAAACGCACCTTCTCAAACATACAAAAGAAGAAACCCATCGGTTATGAAATATGTTTGAAACAATTTTCTGAAAACAGTTAAGTTAACAACATAGTCTTAGAGTTCATATGCTGCAAATATAGAAATTTCTGCTTACTTTTTGTTTATAGCATGCAGGGTTTTCAACCAAATTTAACGTCACTCTCATTAAACTTAACAAAGTGCAATAGAAATAATATACTGCAATTAGAATATGAATGAAATATTTGATGAAATATGAGCATTGGGGGAAAAAATCGTGCCAACGTGGTGCGTATATGACATCTGTGCCGTTTTTTGTTACAATAAACGTGTTTTAATGCAATATTTTCATTTAAAAATTATCTTTCTTGTTTTGTGTGTGTAATAGATAATTTTTGTTTTTGTCGAATATTTAAACTACTGTTGAGAACTTTGAGAGAGAAGAAAAAGGCAATATCTTATTAAAATTTGTATCTGTTATAATTTTTAATATTTTGTTACATAATGTTTATTAAATGTTTATTTATTTAATGTTATATTTGTTATATAAACGTTTAAAATGTAACATTTCTGGCTGAAAATTTTCCCATTCTGTGTTAACATATTTTGGTTTTATAATTGGTTTAATTAAAAAAAAGTTCTAAATATGTTTGCATAATTTTGTGTTTCAACAGAAGTTTTACTTTGAGAGTTTTACAATGCATGGCTGCCAACTCTCTTGAAATTTTCAGAGTTTTTTTTTATGTCTGTTTTAAGCTGGAAACACCTTGAAATCAAATTAAGATTTCAGCAACACACTATATTTGTAATCCATTATCATCTATGAAAGTGCTTTGTATCTAATCATCAATTATGAAAGTGCTTTGTATCTAATCATCAATTATGAAAGTGCTTTGTATCTAATCTAATCATCAATTTTCACATAATTTAAAAAACTGAGTAATTTTGTATTTTCAAATATTTTAATGGAATATTTTTTCGTTCTTCTCGCAAACGTTTTATTGAAATATGTAAACAGTGTATGAATTAATAACATATGTAAACATATATTTGTAAATACTAAAGGTTTAATATAAAAATTCTTTATTAATTTGTAGCAGTTAAAAGAATTGAAATTCGCCAAATCTCACCAGACAAATAATTAGTCACTCCCTCTTGATGTTTCTCTAAAACTCTGTACATTACCTGTGGCCTTGATAACCACCTAGATTTGTTGAGAAAGAGCATGATCTACAAGGAAGTGCTGATATGCCACATATAAAAGTTAATGCAATTTGCTAGTAGGTAGGCTATGTTAGGCCAGTAGATTGAAAAAATGCTCTTGTCAGCATTTCTCCTGCTACTCCAGATAGTTCCACAGATGTTCTGTTATGTGGATTTCTGAGCAGCAATCTATGGACTCCTTAGGCAGCAGACCCTGCAGGTCTCCAATTTTTGGGATGTTGGCCCTTTTTGCAAGGTCTTCCTGGAACATAACCCTCACAAATGTTAAAGAATTACTGTATTTATAAATACTAAAGTTGTTTAATATAAAAATACTTTATTAATTTGTAGCAATTTAAAGAATTGAAATTCACCAAATCTCACCGGACAAATAATTAGTCACTCACTCTTGATGTTTTTCTAAAACTCTGTACATTACCTGTGGCCTTGATAACCACCTAGATTTGTTGAGAAAGGGCATGATCTACAAGGAAGAGCTGATATGCCACATATAAAAGTTAATGCCATTTGCTAGTAGGTAGGCTATGTTAGGCCAGTAGATTGAAAAAATGCTCTTGTCAGCATTTCTCCTGCTGCTCCAGATAGTTCCACAGATGTTCTATTATATGGATTTCTGAGTCGCAATCTATGGACTCCTTAGGCAAGACCCTGCAGGGTTCCAATTTTAAGGATGTTGGCCTTTTTTTTGCCAGGTTTTCCTGGAATGTAACCCTCACAAATGTTAAGAAATTACTGTATTTATAAATAATAAAGTTGTTTAATATAAAAATACTTTATTAATTTGTAGCAATTTAAAGAATTGAAATTCAAAAAATCTCACTGGACAAAATATTAGTCACCCCCTTCTGACATCTCTCTAACACCCTCAGGGGCATAGTTACAGATTTATTTATTTTTTTTTTTTTGGGCGGGGGATTTAAAAATTTCCTAACTTGAAACAAGTTGCTATATTTTCCAACTCAAATGATTTGTGCAATGTGTCTATAATAATAATGATACTTATGCGTAAAAAAGATACCCCCCCCCTTACAAAAAAAATACTGAAACCAAAAACATAAAAATTATAATTATTGGTTCGTTTAATGAAAGTTTAAATGCACCTTTTTCATTTAAATAATTAAAATTGAAACTAGATTAATTTCTATTTTCCTCCCTTGAAATCATTCGGCATGAAAATAGACATACAAGGGCTTATCAATAAGTAACGCACATAATGTAAAAAAAGAAACGAAAAAACATTTAATGACAATATGAAACAAAAATGAAAGTATTACCCATTTATTACTTTTTCACATAACTTCCATGCGTACTGAGGCATTTGTCCCAACGATGGATCAGTTTGAAAATCCTGGTCTCATAGAACCCTGTCGCCTGCAAGAAGAGCCACTTTAGCACGGCCCATTTGAGTTCATCGTCAGAATCAAACTTCTTACTATCAAGGAACTTCTTCATGGGTCCAAACATACAGAAATTGTACGACAACACTCGTCTGTCCCAGTTCGTGAAAACTTGCAGGGATACAGTTGAGAAGTTTTGGAGCACCCGCCATAAATCCCAGAATTGGCACCCTCCTATTTACAATGTTTGACCCATGAAGAAATTCCTCAGCAGTAAGAATGATTTTATGTCTGTGGATAGTAATGTATTAAAAGCAGAAACGTTACATAGTATTTTAATGCAATACTTTTCTTACATATCTAAAAGATCGCATTCCACTACATCATGCACATATGCTGTAGTTTAAGTTTCAAAGTCTTATCATAAGCACATCTTGTTTAAAACAATGTTTATGAAATGAGATCAAAAATCACTTTAAAGTGAGTTTAAATCCAGATAAAGTTTATTAATTCACTGCCTTCTGATAGACAAAGGGGTGCATTAAATAAAAAATATTTAAGAATCTCTAATGTATGGGCTTAAGATCTGGTAAATTTATGGGCTAGTTGAAATGGAATAGTGTGTCTGAATGTACGTCAAACCAGTCCAGTTTATTTAAACAGAATATTATTTTAACACAATCTCATTCAGGTTTCACAGTTCTATCTCCAAACAATTTCTAACTGTATGCCAATAAAACATTTTGGTAATTACTTGCATACTTATTATCATTTTTCTAAATCCTAAACCTGAATGACATGAAAAAAAAACAGTAAAAGTTAATTAATTTTAAAAAATACTTGCTTTTTTTGGCTAACTTCCTTCAAAGCATTCTGGCAAAGTCAGGTAAAAACAACAAATTGGCATCAATGCTGCCATTTCATTAGTGCAATATAAAGGAAAAACATTCAACTAAATAGAAGTTCGTCATAATCGGAAAAAACTCAAACAAATTAATTTTTAAGAGAAAAAGTTTCAAAACTGAAAAGATTAGCATAGATTAAAATAGATTTCATTCATTTTATTAAAAAATGTTAAATTAATTCAGTAATATTTATTTCAGATCAAAAGGTGAATCCATCACAACAGGCCTCATTATTGAAGAATAATAACCATTTTTATTGGAGAAGAATCAAAGTTACTGTCCATTCATATACCTAAAAGAAGTCTGTATTACATGAAATGACACATTCTTATTTTTAAAATGTCAGATGCTCAGCTCCAGTCAGAAATAAATGAGAAACACCTTATTTGTGAAACTTGTTCGAAAAAATTTTCTACAAAAAGTGTTCTGAAAATCCATATTCGTACCCATACAGGTGAAAAACCTTTCATTTGTGAAGTGTGCTCTAAAGGATTTTCTCAAATTGGTCATCTTAATGAGCATCTTCAAACACATATAGTAAATGAGAAAGCATTTGTTTGTGCAATATGTTTCAAAAGCTTTTGTTTAGAACAATATCTTAGAAAACATCTTCAAACACATACAAATAACAAACCATTTGTTTGTGAAATATGCTTGAGAGGATTTACTCAAAGTAGTAGTCTGAAAACACATATGCGTATTCATACAAAAGAGAAACCATTCATTTGTGATGTGTGCACCAAAGGATTTTCTCAAAACCGTAGTCTTATTGAACATCTGCGAACGCACACAAATGAGAGACCTTTTGCTTGTGAAGTGTGTTCTAAAGCCTTTTCTCAAAGTAGCAATCTAAAGAAACATCTGCTTACTCATACAAAGGAGAAACCTTTCATGTGTGATGTGTGCTTCAGGAGATTTCCTCAAAAGAGTTCTCTTAAAACTCATCATCGAGTACATACACTAGAAAAACCTTTTATTTGTGAAGTATGTTCAAAAGGATTTTCTGTTCGTAGTTCTCTAACGAAACATCTTCTAATTCATACAAATGAGAAACCCTTCGTTTGTGAAATATGTTCAAAAAGATATTCTCAAGGTCATAATTTAAAAACCCATCTTCTCAAACATACAAAAGAACAAACCTATCAATTTTCCGAAAACAGTTATGTTACGCAACATGGAGTTCATACGCTGGAAATATAGAAATTTCATAAATTTGTTCCAAGAACTTTACTCAAAACTGTAATCTATACGTATGCACAAGACAGTGCATAGGTTTGGAAAGTGTAGTCCGTAGGATTTTATCGAAGCAGTCATCTGAATCATATTTATATCTATACAATAGGCATAAATGTCATCAGACATTTTTTTATTTTGTCTTGTACCTAGAAAAATATTTTATGACTCCTTCTATAACTTCAAAGAAGTAAAGAACATGTTTGTCTATGTTTAGTGAAACTTAAGTTACAAAGCAAATAGTGTGCGAACAACAAATTGAATGAAAAATATTTGTGATCATCTTGTAAAATAAAATAATATGTAGCTGTAGGAAATGACTGTGGGGATATTGTATTACATTTGTGTAAAAACAGCAAGTATATTCATGAAAGATATAAAAGTTTCCTTATAAAAATGAAAAAATTTCTGCTGCTATTTGTTTATAACATGCATTGTTCTCAGCCAAATTTAATGTCACTCTCAGGAAACTAAACAAAGTGCAATAGAAATAATATTCTGTAATTAGAATATGAATAAAATATTTGATGGAATTTGAGAACTTGTATGAAATAATGTTAAGTTGTACATGTGCTAATAAAAACATTTTTTTTGCATAATTTAGTACTTAATTATATAAAGCAACTCATATAAAAAAGAGCCAGTCAAATGTCATGAAAAGTCAAAGATACAGTATATAGGATCAGTTATCCGGAATGCTTGGGACCTGGAGTATTCTGGATAAAGGGTTTTTAGAATACCTTTACTATAAGTATAAGAAATTTACAAAATTACTAACTACACAAATTGTGATAAACATGAATAATATATGTAAATACCAATACATACTTACAAATTCTTCAATTTAATAATGTATATTCACAAAATAAAAAACATTCTAAATTACAATTCAAATTATAAAAATATTACATTAACAATTATAAATTATTTTTGGAACTTGGAGCCAGAATCCTTTGATTTATATTTTTGGAACATTTCTATTAAAGTTTGTTGCTGATATCATGTCCTCTTGCACTAACTGTTCTTGTATCCTGTATACTGACATGATTTGCTGTTCATGGAAGTAGCTTCTCGTGCTGCATTCCACAAATCAGTTTTTCAGTGAAGAATGTCAGTTGCTCATCTGATTTTAATGCTTTTTATCATAATGTTTTTTGTATCATAAAATTTTTTATATTTATTTATTGAATCTGTGAATTAATATGAATGCAAGTATGCAAGCAATATCATGTATTTATTTATTTGTGTTGACTCTAGAACAAAAGGGCTGTCGAGCGGGAATTTTAAAAAAAGGGCATACTGTTGTCAAAAACGGCACTCTTGCACCCTATTCCAAAGCATATTTTGAACTGGATTGTTTAGAGTCCCCATTTATCGGTATAATTTCGTGATTTTTTTTTCATGACCGATCAACGAATTTTGAGAATTTTTTGCAACCAATTGACAAATTTTGCAATATTTTTGAGCTATTCCCCTGTATTGACAGACAAATTTCGGGATTTTTTTTCCCACAGTCAATCGAATAATTTCGCGATAATTTTCACTTGACCTAATGAAGAATTTTATGATAATTTTCCCGTGACCGAATGAAGAATTGCGCATTTTTTTCTGATGATCAACTGACAAATTTCACGATATTTTGCTTTTATGGATAGGTGAATTTTATTAGGAAAAATATACCAGTAGGTCTCGTGTCTCATCACTCTACACATATCTTTCATTTAGTTTTATCAGTCCATAGTGACCAATATTTTTATTCAAGAGTTTTCATAAAAATGCATTTAAATACTTAACTTTTATTAATGAATCTGTTTAAATCGTATTAAGTTTCAGTGGAACTCTTCTTTTAGTTTTCCTTTTTATTTTGAGAAATCTGTATTCTATCACTACTATTATAAATTGTCGAGTATTATTTTGAAAGCATTTAGTTTAAGTGCTCATGGTTATATTTGTCGTGTTATGATGTCTAGTTCAGATAAGTTAGTTACTTTACTTTGTTTTTCTTTAATGCATATTATAAATAATTATGAGGTATCAAAGCTGTGAATATAATTTATTTTTAAGTTTCTTTTTTGTTAAAGTTTATTTTTATTTATGTGTTGTCTTTTAAGCCTTTAATAAATATATTTGTATTTTTAAATATGTCATCTTTATTTTAAAACCACCACACATATATGTTTTTTTTTAGCTTAATTTTGGCTATAGATATATTTAAACTTTTACATTTATTTTTCATGGGGTTATCAAACCAACTTGATGCCTTTTCACTATTTATCATTAGCTCTGCAACTTTTAGTTAAACCCCTGGCCAATAGATTTTGCGGGGTTTTCTTGCGACCGATTGGTGAAAATCGCGGCCTTTTTTCTGCAACTGATCAGCGAATTTTACATTTTTTCCACAAACGACTGAAGATTTTTGTGATTTTTTTTTCTGGTGACTGAATGAAGAATCTACAACTTTTCCCTGCAATTGATTGACGAATTTCATGGTATTTTCGTTCTTCCAATGGCTGAATTTCACAATTTTCACGCGACCAATTGACCGCAATATTTTCCCATGAACAATTGGTGAATTTCCAGATTTTTTTCCCCATGACTTACTGGTGAAACGCACAGGGTTTTTTTTTCATGTGATCGATGGACTAATTTCGTGATTTTTTCTTGCGACTGACAGAAGAATTTTGTGATTTTTTTTATGTTTTTGAAATGAAACAAATTAAGCTTTGGTTATCGTTTTGGATTCTGGTTTTTGGAACGTTCCGGATATAGAGACACCGGATATAAGATCCCATTCTGTATTTGCAATATAATAAACTGATTTATTTTTAGATAAGTTAAAAATATTAAAACAACTATTTGCACTATTTTTTTTAAATATAAGAATTAGGGAATAGGTGCAAGTGTGGATATATTGCTCTAAAGCAAGCTTGTCAAACTGTGGCCTGCCGGATACCACTAAAATTTTACAGTAATCTCATTGAATTTCTGCGATTCAAGTAATCGACTTTTTCTTTTAAAATTTAGTGGTATCTGGCAGGCCACAGTTTGACACTCCTGCTCTAAAGAATAACTTTCTTATCAGAGCACATATGTTACATGCCTGTGATATAAATACTGAATACGCTTGACCTTGTCAAATCGTTAAAAAATATGGAAAGCCTAGAATCTGCAAATTTCGTCTCAGGAGCTATCTAGATTTATGGAAATCCTCCATATTACCTACAAATATCGATGCATTAAAGAAAGTAAAATAAGAAAATGCTTTATTTCATGCATTGCAGAAAACGTGAATCATATGTTAAATGAACATGTTTTGAAATGAAAATATTCTTAAATATCCTTCACACAATTTTTTTTTAAAGTTTTTCAGTTTCTTTAAAAGTATAGGTTTATTCAAAGTTTGAAATTAAATTAAAAAGTATTTTTTATCTTTTACATATTTTCAAACATTTCTACTGAAGTAGAAATAAAAAAGCATGTATCATTTTATAAAAAGTATTAGATCTTTAATAATAATCGACTATCCCTGATGATGACTTTGTCTGGCAGTAATCTCTCTTAAATCACCATATTTCACGCCATTTTGGAAGATCCATTGTTTTTATTGAAAAAAGAAAAAAATATATTTGATTTCTTAGTACCTTAATAATAATACTTGGAAATTTTGCACATTTAACATTATAAACAGCTTTATGAATATGTCAGAAAGTTTCAAGTTTAGATTTGATTAGAGTCTCAATGTTAGAAATTATTGTAATATTTTATTTTCAAAAATCATTTTAATTTTTTATTTTAATTGTGATGTTACATTTACTTATATTGCTAATCGAGTATTTTTTTTATTCCCAAAATTTACCTGATTAGTTTTTTAAAATAGTTACTTTCTTTATCTTATCAGCTCCCTAATTCTTATTTTAAAAATTTAATTTAGCACAAAAAGTTGTTTTAATATTCAAAATTTAGTTATTCTCTAACATTCTTTATTTTCAATTTATTCATTTAAATCCCCTAAAACAATCTAGTCTTTATACAAAAGTACTTTAAGTATGAATGACTATACACTAGTCTAAAAAATAAATGAAAAATTTATCCTAATATTAAGACTTGTTTTACAATATTTGTTGGGCTATCATTTCATTTTTCAGAGATGAGAGTTTACTAATATGTGAAGAAAAATTGCTAAGCATTTTGTAGACACCTAAAATTCACTTTTATGTGCCTATTTTATTTAAAAAGGAATTATGAAGTTAAAAGCGAATATCCTAGATTAATATTTCACATGAAAAGAAAGGTATTTCTTTGTAAATTATTATAAATACAAAAAATAGTTTTAAAAGGTATGATTTTCACATCTAGAAAACTACGAGCAAGGGAATGATCCTAGTGGTGATTGTGGTGGAAGTTGTGGAGAAAATAGCATGCGACTCAGTGTCGAAAAACTGGTTGGCAATACATTCATAATCCCCGCACAACTTTTCAGGATGCTGTGGTCTAGAGGTAGTTTGCACAGCGATCAAGAAGTCTTTCCTGCCAACCTCGGGGAGTGAGGTTGCCTAAGCAAAAAGTAAAAGGAATTCTGCAGCTGCATTTTACTGATACTTTGTAACATACATAAGTAGTTTCATTAGCATTTTTTTTTTCAAAATTTTTTGAGTATGTGCTTTAAGGAGACCATCCTTGTCAGGCAAAGGGACATTCAATGATTTATCTTAAATGGGTTTTGTAGTGTGAACTGGTATTTTAATTCCGGGCACGTATCGTCTCCAAAATTGGGGCATGATATATTTAAAATATCCTTTGTGGGGGTAGTATTATTCACTATCTGGACAAGAAAAACTTTACTACAAGCAATATTAATAAAAAAAAGGTATTAGGAGACCGATTTTATTCGAGAAGTGAGGTCAGGCAACTGCTGGTGCAATATAAACTAAAGTTTCTATCGCATGGGATCATTTGAAACGACAAATATAGCCGCAAGCCAAGGATCAAGAGTCCTCCCTCATCAGTTTTCTATGCATTTCATTGGCTGTTCCGATCGACATTGGTACTGCGGCACTATATGCAACAAAAATGCTCTAACAATAAAAAGTTGTTTGTTTCGGACAACTTCTTTTGAAACCATACAGTAATATTGTGTCATCCGAGAGTATCAGCAATTTTGACGCTTCATGTAACAAGGCCATAATAGACAAAAAATACTTCATTAAAATTTACCAGTTTATTTAGAAGATATTGATAGAGGAGCTGAAAAAAATAAGTACTAGTTTAATTTCCCGTCGGTCATTAAACAAAATCTGACACCAAACAATATGTTTTAATTTTATTTATTATCCACACATCGATCTCAATCTGAAATTAATTAGAATTACAAAAAACAAGTATATTATAATGTCCTATTTATACATTATGGACAATAGTCATGTGACGCCACAGTTGGAATCATGTGGTGTTAAAGCAGCAGCTAGCACGTTTGTTTACATTGTGCATCACTTGATAAAATGAGACTGCGCCGCCAGACACCTAAGTGGCACCTGGCACGTGTACGACCGCTGAACACAAGTCCTGAGGAACTTATAACATGCACGACCGGATTTGTCTCTCCGTATAAGCTTCGGCCGATCAAGAGACCGCCACCTGAGAACCTCTCAACCTATTACCCATTGCATTACCACAGAGTGACGACAGAAGTCATTACGGTACGCGGAGGATCCCATAAATCAGAGGAGACCTCCACGTAGATACTTGGTGAACAGCCTAAGAACCCGACGACTAAATTATTTAATATTCTTCTTATGAGGATATATACATTTATAGAAAATATTCCTGCAGAACCTCGATACAACGGCCGTAAAAAATTATGAAATTTTCGTGTTTTTCGTGATTTACCACTGGTTGGCGATAGAGTGAATAAAAAAAAAATGCACTTTTATGATAATTGCTTTTACTACTCTTCATACCGAACTAGTTTAAGTAAGTTTAACTTAAAAAAAATACACTTTTAAACTACAGTGTTGTCATATGTATATGTATATATAAAGAAAATTAACAATCGTATTCTACAGTTTAGAACAAAATTTAAATTGATTAAAAATGTTTCAAACTAAAAATTAATCAGATTCTGAGCATTGTCAATTTGACTTCAATATTGTCAGTGACGGAAACAACAAGAGAAAAGTATTGTTGTCATGGAAACAATGACTTATTCAGTATCGAAATGTACCATGAGAGTGCTATTAATCGGGCAGTAACTGTTAACATACATTCAAAATTTATCCAGCTGGCGAAAACGTGTAAAAATAATTAACTTCAGCAATATGCAGCTTATATATATTTTAAATAAGCTTATTGAAAAAATAATACACTATTTAATCATTTGAGTTTAAATTCATAAAGTACTACGCAATTAAACCCTCGCTTAAGAAAGCAATTTCTGAATGCATTAAAATCTATTGCATTTGGCGAGGAAAAGTATTGCTAGCCAAATCGCGACTTTTTGCGCAAAGTACTCGAAAGTTTTTTTGCAGATTTTCTACTGAGATTCTTCAGCTAAATTTGGCTGATCCTTTATTACACACATGAGTATCTTATGTACTCGCGTATAAGTCGACCCCCTAACTTTTAAATGCAAATTCTGCAAAAAATCAAAAACCCGCATATAAGTCAACCCCCTAAGTTTTTACTGAAATTACAATTTTGCATAAAATCAAGCCAAAGATGGGAGAAAAACGCACGCTTCATATGGTAGGAGAGATTCGCCAATGCAAAAAAGTGGCAAGTAAACAAAAACAAATCAATGACATATTTTTTAATGATAAATTATTATTATTTGTATATTTTAAATATTATTTTATTATTCTTACACATAAAAATTCAGAATTTTGGCACTATTTGAAGTTTTGTTTTGTTGTTTGAATTGACTCGCGTATAAGTCCACCCCCCCCCTCCCAATTTGCTTGCCGAAAATTGCCAGAAATTCCTCGACTTATACGTGAGTATATACGGTAGTTCAATTAGCATTTTTTTTCAAAATATTCTGAGTATGTGCTTTCAGGAGATCTTCATTGTGAGTGTCCTTTCCAAGCAGACAAATTTTTGTTGCCTCGAACCCAAAAGATTAATATTGTTCATTGGTATTAAGGTGGTTCACAAATCTAAACTTTCAAAATTGACACACTATTTTATACAATTTTCTTTGCAAACGCATGAAAATAGCAACGTCATGTTCTTAGTCGGAAACTATGTAATTAAACTGGTTTTCCATTTTTTGGTAAAAGTAGAGAAGGATATCAAAGTTGGCGTTTTGTACTGAATTCCTAGATGCGACAACACGGAAAAAGAAAAACTGCTGTCATGAAATAACAATTGCTTATATTTCGAGGTATAATTAACTTAACAAAAAAAAATGTATTTGTTACAAATCACTTCAACAATCATGCCTGCAAGTAGAGATCCAGGAAACATGCAGGTTTTGAGAGGCAATAATAAACCCTAGAATTCTGGTTAACAAAAATAGAATTTTGGGGAATTTCGGAAATTTTGAAAGTAAAGACAACCAGCCATTTTTAATTTGAATTTTTTTATTTTTAGAAAATTTCAGGCACTGTTCTGAAAATTTTAAGATATTTTTTTCGTAATAAACTCACAAAACTTACGAATTTGCTCTCTAAGTTTTATGTTTTATTAAAACTCAGTCAAGAACGGCGGCTGTGAATTGGTGAGGATTTGAATCTTTCTTTAAAAATTTAAATTGTTTAATTTCTGTTACCTGGTAAATCTACTATTTTGACCTACTTTTTATTAAATTTCTAGCGAGTTGCATTGTATTTTTGCACTGATTTCTTTTATTTTTATTCACTGACATTTTTGTCTTTCATTGGCTGATTCGGAGAACAAGAGTGATGCTTACATTCATGTCTGGCAAGATGAATCTGTCATCTGCCTCTTTCACATTTACTTATCGATGATTAAAATATCAAATTACTTACTTAATATTTCTGCAACTTAAGCATATATTTTGTTAGTTTTTCGTAAACTGAGCTATTTTTCTATGTTTATGTTATTGGTTTTGTTTACATTTGTAAAAAACGTTTTGCTTACATCGACAAGAACTAAAATCTTTAAACAAATTTTAAATAATAAATTAAAAATTTTCCATGCCTAAACTTTCATGATTCTACGTTTAAAAATAAAGTTTCGCACTTTTGAACGTAGAAATTTGTTTTCTCCAGAACGCCCTTAAATCATACTGTTTGGCAATTGTTTACTTTTATAGAAAGTCATCAACGCTGGCCCGACATTGTGGTTTTAGCGGAGGCAACTGCCACTGTTAGGGCTCTGGGAGTGTATTCTGGTGTTATCGGAACGCTGAAACGGGTCGGAAAAAGTCCTCTTAGCGACAATTTGCTATTCTGCTGTAGTAGAGTCGAAATTTCGCCTATCGGAGTCGGTTGCTTTCGTCGGCGTTTTGCCGAGTGCTTCAAGGGTGTCGAGATCGTAGAGGCAAGGCTCGGAAAGATTTTTTGTTTTACTTTGGGGGGTTGGGGCGCTTGTTTAACATCAAAAAATAGAAAGAGGGCAGAGTCTTTTAATTACCAGGGTTCGTAAATATCGTGACATTTTCGAAAACATCAAAAAATCTGACATTTTGATATATATCCGATATTTTCAAAATAGTCAACTTATTGATGTTTAGAAATTTTTCCATACTTAATATAATTAGAAATTAAAATATATTACACTTAGCATGAACACTTGTAGGATTTAATATTAAGGAAATGTTGTTTAATACAACAAAATTTGAAATATAAAATAGTTTTTGTAATTGAAAAATTGGAAAGTAAATGTAAGTTTGTCTGCTTTTTCATTCCTTAACCTATTGTATAGTACTAAACTAAAGCCTGAAAAGATTCTTTCTTATGAAGATTTAAATAACTTATCTAAATTTGACAGTGTATCTTTCAGTGGGTGTTCTACATTTACAAATTCAGCTTCAAACGTAAAGGTTTTTATTATATATATATATATATATATATATATATATTGGGGGGGGAGGGGCGCTTAAGTCACTGGCAGAGCAAAAGTTCTTTGTCTACAAAACGGTACAGTTAATGAAATTATCATGTACACAGGTTTTGAACAATTTATTTATGCTGGAAGTATAAAAAAAATCCGAGTATATATTATATTTGATATCAAATATCGAAATTAACAAACATAATAATATTTTTAAAATATCGGATATATATCAATATCAACGAACCGTGTTAGTTACAAAATGTTATTATCTTACAAGAAGCTTCTTTACAGATCATTTGAAAGTTTTTTGAATCAGATATCTGTATATTCTTTTTTTCTTATCGGTAAAAAATGTGCAACTAATTTACTTACAAATTTGATTAATAAATCTATATTAATCCAGACAGCAAAAAAATAAATAAACTTTCAATTACATAAAAAGAAATTACAGTTCAAACACGGAAATAAATAAAAAAAAAACAATGCGTGTATTTTGGACTTGTAAACAAACTAAAAGTTTAGGCAGAAAGACACGACAGCTGACACTTTTTTTTTCTGTTTAATATTAAAGCTGTTCTCTAATTAAAACTGTCTATTTTCTGACACATTCCTGAGTTCATTTTTATTCGTAAACACAGAAAATTGGTAGGTTTTCTTATTCCGAAACTCTGAAATCGAATAGCATTTCTCATTTCTCGATAAAGGCAAAGGATCTTTCAGAAAATGCAGACAAAATAGGCATTTTGAAACGAAATTACGAAAGCGACACTCGAAAAAGGTCGTCATAAGACAACAATCGCTTATAACTCTAAATGTAATACATTTATCTACCTATATAGATAATAAAAATAAATAAAAGACGCTTTTCGATTCCAAAGCACTTCACTTGTCATATCTGATAATTTTATGCTTTTACGTTTAAATATAAGTCTGTAAATGTTCAGGGCCCGATCAAGCAAAGAAGGCCAGACCCTCTTCCTATGCCGTCACAAAAAAATTAAGTATGTTCTATGCCATAGAATACAAATATAAATATATAAGTACATATTTACACAAATATATAATTTGTGTTTAATCTTTTCCGACTGTAATGGTACAAAATATGAATTATAATCAGCACAAGCTCGAAATAGATTTACAATATCAGCTTTAAAATATTGCAAATTAAGTTTGGGACCCCTAAAATCAAAGGGGCTCAGAACCACGGCCTAGTTGGCCCTTTTTTTTAATGAGGCCCTGTGTTTGTGTCAGAAAATATCGCGTTATTGAAGATAAAATATTTTTTTAATCTACTTTACAATTTTCTTTTAGTTTTTAATATTTGTTTTTACGTTTAATGATTTAATTGATTCAAATTATCCTGTTCACCAAGAACCACGATTTTCAATTAATTGATAAACATACAATAATAATTTTTGATTAACATATTTAGTTATTTTTGAAATAAGTAATAAAACGAATGATTAAGTATTTAAAATATCAATAAATAAAGAACATTTGAGCGACTTTCTTAAGAATATTTCAACTGTTATGAAAATTAATAAATCTTTATGAATTTAAAAATGAGATTTAACAAGCGAGTGGGGGGAGACATAAGTTTAAAGCTAAATTAATAGACTTATCTTATTTTATTTTTTAAGTATATATTGGATTTGAGATTAAGAACAACTGATACCCGAGTCCTTAAGCAAAGCTAGATTTTTTTTTTTTTTCAGTAAAGATACAACTAAATTATATTTAAATATTCGGCCTAATTTACATTTTTTCAGAACTGGTGTCACAGTTATAATCAATTTAAAATAAACAAAATTATCGAAACTGGAAATATAAGTTAACAATTTTAATATCATTCGCATAATTAATTCTGGTTTAGTTTATAATAAATGGTCTAAAGATACAAATAAATAAAAAAGTTATGAACTATTTTATATTTATTTTTAAAAAAATTCGATTATATTCTTAAATATTCATATAAAGCTTGGTAGAATCTACAAAAGTCCTCCTCCCCCCTATTTAAAAAATATTTTGCAGTGTATATATATAAAAAAAATCTGACAATTTCACTGGAAATTTGCTAATCTTTTTCTGAGATCAAAATAGAGCAAAGTTACTTTTCAAAAAATTTGGTTCAAGAATAATAATAAATAGTGTTTTATGCACAATTAAAAATGCAAATAGACTTTTTTTTACTTTTCAATTCGGGCTGGAAATATTACACAGATTGCAGGAACGGACACGCTAATATTAAACAATCGCATTCTCTCCTTCAACCCTTTTGTAAATAACCCAAACATTTTTTCGCACCGGACAGTAGCCCAAAGCAAAACAGCTGACATCCCTTCTCCCAAATAAACGAAAACACGTGCGTATTTGCATCTGATTGGCTACAAACATGTCCGACTGCAAGAAGGGGATTTTCTATTTTTCATCCTCTACTGTAAGATAACGAGGTGAGACCAGAATAGCTCTTGTCCATCGCTGTCGTTATGAAATGGAGATTCCGGTTCCGACATGTAGTTATAATCCGATAAGACCAGAATCGATCCCCTGGTTCGAATCCTGGTAAGGCATGGATGTCATTGTGTGTGTGTTTCCAGTGCTGTCTACTTCCTTCTGTCTATACCGTCATCAAGAAGAAGATTTATGTAATTTGTCAAAGTCCTGTTTGTATTTCTGTGAATAAAAAATATGGATCATTTGAGACAACAGGCTTGTAACTTATAGGTCTCAAAGCAATTCTCCTTCAAATGTCAAAAAAAAGTCGTCAAGAGGGTAGAAAAGAAATCCTGCCTAGAGCACTGTGACTACCAAAGTCACATCTGAATGTTCAGTTAAATGCCAGTTGCATATTATTTTGTACAGCATTTACTCTAAATAAATATTTAAAAAGTCTTTCCAGAGAGGAAAACTTAATTTCTCTATTCCTGGGTTTTTAGAATTCAATTAATTGAAAACACGTAAGCTGAAATGCATGAATCCAACTATAGACTAAATTTGAATGTGAATTCGCACAGCTTACTAAATAAATAAAATTTCTTGCAATAGCCACAAAAAATAGAACCCTGCTACCATCAGTAGGAAAATTTTTGAGTATAATGCAATCTGCCAGAACAATGATATTTTTTTCAGTGATACAAACTTTAGTAAGTGTTTTAATTAAGAAAAAAATAATACAATCATTTTAAATTATTTTCCATTGTAGAAAATACTTTATTATGAAAACATTAAATTAACTGTTATTGGAAAATTAGTTTTATTATTAATTTATTTATTCAGAACATCATAGATGTCTCTAGTGACAAGCCAGGATAAATTTTTTTGAACATTTGATATATGTTTTAAAAATTCCTTAATATTTTATGAATTTGTTTACAATTCATACAATTGCATGAATTGTAATCCGCTATCTAACTAATAGTAGATATTCTAATAACTCTGCATCTGTAGATTTGTCCGATCTTTTCATACAGCAAAATTTACATAATAAAAAAGTTTGAACATCCTGTATCGTGTGGCAATCGAACATCATAAATTGAATTCAACGTTTTTCTTTAGTTTAAACTTGCATAAAAAAATATACCCACTCCTAATTCGACTTTTCTGCTTTGATTAGTAATTCTTGTTGTTTTGTAAATTAAGAATGAATTCCACTAAATATGTTTATAAAATATTTTTACAATCGTGTTACTACATTTCAGTCATTGTGCTGGGAAGAACATTATTGTCTTGGAATAGTGATTAGGGAAATTATTTTTTCCTGCTCATAGTAAACAGTTTATTGTAATACTGGTATTTTTTTTTCTTGTAATAAATTGAAAAAAAAGTACCATATAGTACCCTTTTTAAAAGAAAATGTTTTAATATTGAAAAGTGCCTGCTTTGAAAGATTGCCCAAATGGACATGCAAATTGCTTTTTTTAAGAAGCAAAATTGATTATGTCACAGACTGTTCAAATTCTGTCAACAGACGCCATCACTAAAAGAAATAGAGACAGATCGACGGTGTTGCCAATCTTTGAAGTTTATGACATCGGTATTCAAAATTTTATTTTTATTTATGCAAGATGTCCGAAAATTATAGAAATGGTCGAATAACTCAAGAAATATATACATTGGATTAAAAAATGGAAAAATGCATGTTCAATATTTTTGAAAAATCTATTTAGGGATATCAAAGTTGTCCCCCCAACTCTGCCCCCTGAGAAGAAAGGGCGGGCAACTTTGAAATATTAAATGACCCCCCCCCCTTTTTTCATTGCAAATTAGGATTCTATGGGAAAAGTACATAACTTTTATGATTTAACATTTTCTTAAATCGCGCTATAGTCGTGTAAAATGCAGTGAGAATAGTTTCCATTGAGAATTCTGGAAACGGTCGAATAACTCGGGAAACATACATTGAATTGAAAACGGAATAATACGTGTTTAATATTTTTAAAAAATGGCAACTTTGATATCCCTAAATAGAATTTTCTAAAATATCGAACATGTATTTTTATGTTTTTCAATCCGATATATATTTTTCGAGTTATGCTACCGTTTCCAGACTTTTCAATGGAAACGATTCTCACTGCATTTTATTCGATTACAGCGCCATCTACGATTTTTCGAAGAAAATGTTAAATATAAAAGTTAAGTATTTTCCCCAAAGAATCCGAATCTGCAATAAAAAGGAGGTTTATCATTTAAGATTTCAAAGTTGTCCCTCTTTCCCCCCAGGGGGGCAGAGTTCGGGGGAGGCAACTTTGATACCTCTAAATAGATTTTTCAAAAATATTGCACATACATTTTCCGTTTTTAAATCCAATGTATATATATTTCTTGAGTTATTCGACCGTTTCCATACTTTTCGAACGTATAAGCATAGACACTATCAGAATTTTGACAGTGAAATGGCCTTTTTTGAAACCAAAATGAATAGTACCATAGAGTATTAAGAATCCGTCATCAGATGGCAGCACTAAAAGAAATAGAGACAGATCGATGGAGTAGCCAATTTATGAAGTTTATGGCGTCTGTATTCTGACATTTTATTACATTTAGTTAGGTTACAGCATATACAAAAAAATGTTTTACAAAGAACAGGAAAACACAGACACTAACATAATTTTTACAGTGAAAATAGACATGATCAAGATCTGAAATTCTTAGGGAATCGACAGACACTGTCACAGTATAAAAAACTTTAGTTCATTAAGGCTTCTGAGAAGATTGAAACATAATTTATACTGCCAAATAGAATTATTAGTTTTGAAAGATATGTTGGCCATTTTCTGTAGTTAATTATTTTATTAATGAGATATATTATATGTTTCAAATGTTTCTAAATGAAAAAGAATAATACATGTGAGGTAGAAGCAAAACGCGATTTTCAAGAAAATTTTATTAACACGAAGTATTTTGGACTCATAAACTGAAATAAAGAAATAGACATTGAAAAAGATGCATAACGCATCTTCAAATTAGATTCTCCGCTGATATAAAAATAAGCGTATGAGTATTTTTAATCTAACAACCACCTTTAGGCTTTAAATATAGTGCACTGTTCTAAAACGAAACAAAATTTCATTTAAACTTTTATATACTGTGTTAAGCACAGCAGTATTATTAGAAAATTAGTTACAGACAATTGAATATAGCGATTTTTTTTTTAAATTCTAATCGTCAACGGTAGTCCAAAAAATTAATTATGGCTGTGATTTTCAAGAATATAAAGTTATAATCCTAAAACTAATATTTAATTATACGAAACAATAAAATGTGAAAAATAAAATGTTTCTTGATCTAGAAAGAATGCTTACTAAATTTAATATAACCACTTCCGAGTTACTCACGATTTCGAGAATATTTCCTTTATCTTGAGAAAAGCAGTAGATTTCGGAGACTTAAAAAAAACATATTCGAAAGAAAAGCCCCTTCTGATTCCAGTAATTATCGAAAATATTATGAAGTATTTTTTTTTTCAATATAATAATCAGTTTTCTGTAAACGGTATTAACTCCAATAATTGGTTTTCTGTGTGCTATGAATTCTGGAGTAAACACTTTCAGCTGTATGTTATAATTTTTACATTTAAGGGCAATAAAATATTGTTCATTTTACGCTACAGTAGACTCTCTCAAATCCGCCCAGCTTGGGACCAGAGGTTGTGCGGATTTTAGAATTTTGCGGATTTCTGGTCACTGTTTTGTTTACATTTTTTAAATAGTAATTTGACTGTAATAATGCACTCAAAATTATCATGAATGCTTACAATAAAGTAAAACATTAAAATAATTATGGAAAATAATAAAGCAAAGGTTACATAAATAATTAATAATACATGACTAAATATGCATAATGATGAGATAAATTTTTCTTGAATTATTCAATGAAACTTGCCTCATAAAGGTACACGAGTAATTTACATCAAAACCATAAAATTACAAAATTTTATTTGATGTTTGACCAGATTTAATAAACAAAAAAGCTATATTAATACATAAATGTATTTGATAAAAATATCAATTGCCACTAATATCAGTGCTATCTTGAAAATTTTCAGAAATAAATTTATACTTCCTTTATGAGAAAGCAAAAGTTCAATGATATTAACCTGAATTACATAATAAAATGCCTACGGAATTATATAAAATTAAAAAATCTTGAATTTCCCCCTTATATCTTAACTGTAAGTTACACTGTTTACATCTGAAAAAAACGTGCGGATTTGAGAGAGTCTATTGTATTAATATAAGGAAAGGGCAACTGACGTCACTGTTGGTTCGCAAAATAAAAACCTGTTCGTTCTTTATGACTGCTACAGTACACATGAGATGGGGCGATTTGATTGGTCTATGATATGATTTCATGCCTGAGTGGGATAGATCGGTCCGGCAGAGCCAGCCCGTGGACCTTTAACGTCCCACCCGGGATTCTATGATATGATTGGCGTACGTCGCCATATCCTGCAATGATCGCTACGATAAAAATGCACTGATAGATTGGATGATGGAACTGTTTGTTTGTAAACTTGCCCTTTCCATATAGCATGTTTTTCTGTTGATCATGGAAATGTATACAGAATTAACAGCATTCATAAAACCGACATTTCGTGTTTTACTGGATTGAGAAAACTGAATAATGCATTTAAAATCTACTTTGTAACATTTCCTAAATTTTTTCCAAAAAATAAAAACGTTTCCGGACAGCAAAAATAACTTCTATTTAGACATGTTTCTTTAAAATCTTTTGGTTTCTGGAGATAGAGGAAAGCTTTTAGGAATCGAGAGTAACTCGAAAAAGATTAAATTACATTTTCTGAAACATTCTGCTTAGATCAAGAAACTTTTTTTGCCCAAAGTATAGATTCTTTTCAGTAATATAAAAATATTCTAGCATTACAATTTATCCTAAAGGCTAATAGCCTAGGAAATCATACATTCGTTTTAAGATTAACTTATAATCAATTCTTTTGTTATGGTTAGAGTCATTGTATAAAAAAAATTAGAAAATAATGATATCTAAGTTTATACTTAATTCTTATGGTTACTTTTATTTGTAATGATACTGAAGACAAATTTTTCTTCAAATCTAATAAAACGAAGACAACGTAATTAATTTTTCAAAAGAAAATTTTTGAATATTTGAAAGAAAATTCAGCTAATTAAATTTAAAAATCTTGATAGAAACCAGCATTAATTATTTTAAAGTAATTAAATTATTTTGCTGGTAGAACTCGCGTACTTTTGAAAATTTACTTTTAATTATAGTCTAAGTTTACGTTTCAATAACTTATCATTAATGAATATATTTATTAACAAGATTATATTTCACCAACAAACAAATTAAATTAAGGTCCAATTACTTAATTGGCTTTGTCCTCAGTATATTTTATGTAATATATTTTAAGTAACATTAATTTTTTTTTTAGTAATTTAGTAATAGTAATTTAATTTCGCTGTTGGTAGAACTCTCACATTAGATATTTATTCTTACATATTGTTCCTTTGATTGTATTTTTTTTAAGGGTTTTTAGGATGAGAAGATTAATCCCTAGAAATTATTCACTTTGGATAGAGCACTCATATTGATTTCTATAACATACAGTAATCTATATATTAAAACGAAAAAGGAATTTCATCAAATCTACTTTTCACATGAAAATGACCCATTTGCGCATGGGTAAAATTAAATCTAGAGCCTAACCAGTTTTATAGTACTATCGAACGAGAAAAGGGTGGCCGAGCGGTATACTGTTTGTCGACCACAAGAATACCTCCCGCCATAAAGTCTGGTTAGTAGCGGTCGCTATAGTAACAAGACCTGTCCATTTCGAATGGGTAATACGCGTGTGAGGAATTGGTGGAATAAAAGGTTAGATCAGATCATTCGTCTTCTCGGATCTACAGCTGTTGCGTTATCTTATTTTTGATTTAATTTTGCTTTTGCTTTTAAAATTATTTGTTCCCATTTGTTTAAATAATTTTGCTAATTTGTTAAATTGGAAAGATGCCCTTTCAGTTTAGAAAAGGTGAAGATTTGAAATCGCAAGCACGTAAAATCATATATAATGTAGCGGAATTTTGTCCAGTGAAGCTTCATATAAAGATGTTTTAATTCCGCTCCCACAAGCTCTGAAACGGGCTCTCCGAGCTAGTGGAGTTTCTGAAGCTACAATTAAAAAAAAATAAGAAATAAAGTTTCTGCATTGGGTTCATTGACAGATTTAAAATCACCTGGTAAACATCGTAAAAGACCTAGTGAGCGAAACTGCGAAATAGATGACTTTGACAAGTGCGTTATACGTCAAACGATTCAAGACTTTTATATAAGAGAAAGAAAAGTACCACCATCTCTCAGAAAATTATTAGAAAGAAAAAAATTGGATTTTCGTGGAAAATAGACACATTGTGCAAAGTCTTACATTCAATGAATTTTCGATGGAAAAAGTGCGTGAATAAAAGAAAAGTTCTCATGGAAAGACCAAATATTGTTTTTTGGAGACACAAATATTTGAGAGAAATGAGACGTCATAGGAAAACTGGACGACCGATTGTCTATATTGATGAATCTTGGGTTGATAGCAACTTGACATTTAAGAAATGTTGGCAAGACGACACAGTTTTGGGAGTTACAGCAAATGTTAATGCGAAAAATAGACTTATAGTTGTTCATGCTGAATCATCAACATGTTTTCTTACGGATGCTCAACTAGTATATAAAGCATCGACAAAAAGCGGTGACTATCACGGGCAAATGAACTACGAAAACTTCAAAATATGGGTGTTGGAAAAACTTCTTCCAAATTTGCAACCAAACAGTGTCGTATGTATGGATAATGCTCCGACTGTTGAAAACCGCACTCCTACAAAGTATTCTACAAAAAAAGTTATGATTGACTGGCTGAAAAACAACAAAATATACTGCGACGAACAAATGCGGAAAGCGGAACTGTTCTCCCTTGTAGACAGTAATCGTCCAAAGAAAATCATCTATAAAATTGATAATTTAATAGAAAAAGATGGACATGAAGTTCTACGACTCCCCCCTTATCATTGTGATCTAAACACAATAGAATTTGTGTGGTCCTCTGTAAAAAGAAAAGTAAAAGAACGAAATGTTACTGGTGATTCAAGTTTGGACAATCTAAAATCTTTACTTCAAACAGCTATCACTGAGGTTACTTTGGCAGAATGGACAGCGCATTGCAAACACGTGGAAAACGTTGAAAATAATTACTGGGAAAAAGATGGACTGTTAGAGGATCTATTAGACGAACTGTCATTTAACATTAATACCAACGACTCCGATTCAGAAGAAACCGAGACTGCTGAGAGTGATTCAGAGAACTTTCACATGCTTGAATGAATACAATTCTAAAAGTTTAGAAGGTATTATTATTTTTTATATTTTTAATGATAAAAAAATTTTCGTCCTTGCAAATTGTTTGAAAATACATACTAAAATCTATAATAATCACTGAAGTTCGGTCATTGTATTAATAATTTAAAGTCATTGATTATTAATCGGTATGAAAATATTAATTTTGAAACAATTATTTAAGATAATTTCATTTTTACTATAATAAATTTCATGATGAATTCATATTGATTCATATTTTATTTTCATTTGTAAAATCTAAATATTATCATATAAATAATATATGAAACAGTTTTCTTTCACTCGATGAATCGATTAAAATAATTACACAAAAAAGTAATAATAATAAAAGCGCTCAGTGAACCAATGTGAATACCTATCTTCTGGTTTCCCTTGTCGAAAATGGAGCTAGTCTTGTTTCCACGGCAACAGACAGGCACAGACTTCATGGCGAGAGCTATTCTTGTGATCGACAAATAGTAAGTCGTGGTGCTTCTCTGTTCCGATCATCGTGGCGGTTCGAAATCCACTCCGGACGGAATGATTTTTCTTATTCTATTGGCAATAATTCATTTTAATAATGCCATATTTAATTCAGGAGGGGGCGGGGGCTCCTCCGGATGTTCCTGAATCAACCCGGCCACTTCGTGGCTCGGGGGGGGGGGATGACCGGGAGCCCGGCCGAGGACGCCGTGGCGTTCGGATTCCTTTTCGGAGTTTGGAACAAAGCGGGGTCTCTCAGGGAGCGGTAGTTGACGTGGCCCACTTCCGGAGCATCTGGTTGATCGGCTTTCGCCGGTCGACTTGTCAGCTCTAACTACCGCCTGGGTATCTCGAACCGGACATGATTCCAGCGACCTGAATCTCACTCCTTCCTGATTTTCGGCACTCCAGGGCATAGACAAGATGAGTGCTTCTCTTGTCCGTGCCCAGGGACCCTGGCGGGGGGGCACCGGAGACAGCTGCTGTCAGGTTTGGGGGCCTGTTGTCGGGAGCCAGCAGGTTAAGGATTTGGAAAACTGGTGTTTATGTCTAGTGAGAGTGAGCAAACGGGCTTGGGCAACTACACAGGTCTGGCCGGACCACCTGGTCGAAACTATTGCACTACCTGTTTCGGACCATTGCATTTTTTTCTGTTTTAACTCTTCCTCTTTCCCAACGGCATTGCCAGCCTGGTCACCTGAAAGTGTGGCGGGGGACAGAAATAACTTTCCTAATTTTTTTTTTATTTCTATCTTTGTGTTACTAACCCTAGTTTTTAGTTTTGTTGTCCATTCCCTGGAAGAGAGACTAGTGGTCACCTCCATAGGTTTTCCATGATCTCGACCGAGGATAGAGCAAATCTTGGAAGGGAGCCCCTGATTAGTCCCTGGGCCCTGGTCGTTCCTATGAACTTCCAGGAAAACCCGGGTTCGAGAATGTCACGGACATCCTCTCAAGAACCGAGCCTGTCCCGCCACTGTCGTACCCATGGTTGGGGTTACTACCGCGCCGATGTAGGCCTTAGTTAATCATGGCGGGCCATGTCCTGAATTGGATGGGTGCCGCGCTTTTTTTTAGCTCGCCTATTAGTCTTAATTCAGGAGGAGAAGTTATATAATTTGTATTTTTTAAAAATTCGAATGCTTTATAATTAAGTAAAATTTAACACCCAAGAATATTTTGTTTTAATTTATAAATTTATACTAAAAGTATTTAAATTAAAAGATCGTGCATCTAATTATCGATTAAATAAATTGAAGTGATCTACAATACTATAATTGGTATGACCATTATCAAGATGTCATCTATATAATAAGATAAGTATGTGATTAATTTTCGTAAAAAAGGTAAAAGAAAAGGAAAGAAAACAAAAAGAAGGAAAAATACTCATACAGGAACTTTAAATTATCTTGATATCCATGATTTAAAAATTAAACAAAGTGTGAAAATTTAAAATAAAAATTCAGATAATTAAAACATATGTATTATAAATCGTTAGTTGCAAACAGCAAAGTTTAAATACAGGATTTTAGAATACGACTGATAAAAAATATTTTAATGAAAAATTTTAATAGTCGTGTAGTTAAAGGAAAAAAAACTTAATATTGTTATTTTTTCAAAATATTGTGACTATGGCAATTTTTATCAAATAACAGACAATATTTTTAAAATTACTCATTTTATATTATAAATATTTAAATTAAAAGATTTTGCATGTAGTTATCGATTAAATAACGTGATCTAAACTTTTATAAATATCTTGTATGATCATTATCAATATGAAATATTTGTATAGCTAAGAAGTGTTATTCTTCTTAAAAAAAAAGGAAAGGAAAGAAAAGAAAAAAGAAAGAAGCAAAATATCCATATAAGAATTATAAAAGAAATCACCTTTATATCCATGGTATATTTGGGTTTTAGAGTCAGGCTGATAAAACTAAAATTAATGAAAAATTTTAAAGGTCACGTAATTAAAAAAAAAATAGAAAATACTAAATTTTGAAATACTTTTAAAATTTTTTGAGACTGTAGTAAGAAAAAATAAATCATTCAATTAATATTTTTAGTTAAATTCTTGCTAAATCAATTCAAGCATAATAGAATGTAAATTACAAGCTTAAAATTATTTCACTTCATTAGTTGAGTAGGCTGGACTGACAACACAATCTATTGTCTTATATCTATAGCATTCTCTTACACAGTGTAACAATTTATAAAATTTTTATTACTTAATTAATTTAAAAGCAGCTAATTAAAAAATTATATTTCTAAAGGAACTTTCAATTTATTTACAGTCAAATCTTGACGTGTACTATCTAGTAGTCTATGTATGATAAAACCTACTTTAAACGGAAAATTTTTATGATCATATTGTAAAGAATGATGTACGCTTATGAGGACGTGTATACCTGCCACAAACAGGAATTATCCCTAGTAATTCCATTTAAGCAGGTTTTGATGTATTTATTAAGTAATTAATTATAATAACTAACATGTTAATTTCATGCTAGAAAAAGGGAAAGAAGAAAAAATTCAGACATTGAATTTCGTAAGAATTTAAATTTTAAAACTATGAATTTAAAAGTCAGTATCAAGAATTGACAATTGCATTCATCACATTGACAATGTCAATCACTTAGAAACTTAATAAATGTTTCATTATAATGATAATTACATACAAATAAATTAAACATATATACTAATAAAATAAAGTTTCGCTCTTTGTGTCTGTCTGTCTGCGATGGCTAGTGAAATATAGCGCACCTAGAAGTTTGCAAATTTAAGTCAGTATAGTCCAAAACTTCTCCTTGTGCACCTGAAAATCGTAATTTTAATATTTTAACAATTACCCTAGATATTAAAGAAAAAATCATCAAATATCGCAAAAATGTGATCAGAAATTTGAGAAAAAGGATCGTTTTTATCTGAATAAAGAAGAAGTACATTTCTGTTTAGATTTGCATATTGAGCTTAGGGCTCCGATACTTTTTCTTAGAAATTAAGCCCTGGGTACAGCAATCTTTAAGTCTGTTCTCAAATCCAAAGGAGCTAATTCTGACACAATTTTGAATACATTTTTGTTTGGAAACGGATGAAATGTGCAAGTGTTGTTAATCAGAAACTATATCATCGAAATGAATTTTCCATTTTTTGGTCAAAGCCGAAAGATCTGTCAGAAAATACTGTCAAAGTCGGTGTTTTGAACCGAATTCCCGAGGCAGTAGTGCAAGAAAGAGGAAAAACGCGTTGTCACTTGATACGAATCACTTACAACTCGATAAGTAATTTATTTACCAAAAAATGGAAACCTCATTTCGATTCCAAATCGCTTCCATAGTCAGGCCTGCCCCATTTTACGTCTTTGCGTTTAAAAATGAGTCTGAAATTATGTCAGAAAGTTTCGCGTTGAGCTGGTCATTTGAGAACCACACCTTAAGGTTCTGCATCAGTAAAATTTTGAATTCCCCCACCAATGGACGAGTGATGCATTCCTATTTATGAAATATTCCCTAGGGGAAATTATTATTTTAAGCTTTTTGCTGGGTACTCTCCTTAAAGGATGCGTCTTTGTTTTGTAGTTGTCAAAATATTTTTAAAATATATACTAAATTTATAATTTAACCCTTAATTGCATAGTGATGTAAATTTCCATCACTGTTTATTTAACTTTTAATAAATAAGTCAACTTCTTCGCCACCACTATATTTATATAGAAATATTAATCGAGTAAATTTCCCGTGAACTATGTTGCTGAACAAATTTAAATATCTATCTTAAAATTTCTGATGTCTAATATTTAATATATGTATAAAAAAACACAATTGTAAAAGAAAAACTCATGCAAAGAAGGGTTAATGTGTTAAAATCTTAGCGAAACTGTATAAGATTTTATCACATTAAATAAAATTAAGCATATGTGTGATGATTTCGACTCCCCGGTTCGATCAATGCGTTGGCAGCCGTGATTAGATGTTGATAAACTTTCACCAACTTGAATAGGATTTCCCATTTCGAACAGCACAAGATTGACCGTGTGGTAATAATTCTCAGCTCTAGCAAAATTGAGTTGAAAATCATACTTTATGTACATTTTTAGGATATCACCCTCGGAGAAATGCTCGGTGAATAAAAATTATATCGAAGAAATAACTCACTCCATTACTGCAAGCAGCACTCTCCATCCTTCTCATCTTTCAGAACTCACGATTTTATTTACATGAGTTGGTTGTAAAAAATTGGCCCTAAGCACCAATCAGAAAATTGTAGAACTTCACATCACTGAATTATAAAGGACGTAATGAAATATTAGACGTCAATAAACTTTCCACTCTTTCCTTCAACTACCGACAGTCGTCAAATTCTCTGCTGAAATCAGGGCGCGCATGTGGTTTTAACGAAGCTTGCGTAAGATTACAAAACACGTCACATGACCGTCTTGTTCCAATCATAATCGTTTTAAAGGAATTTAATTAATATTTACGGTGCATTAATTTTGAGGAAAACAAACTTCCTGGTGCGAAAATTTGTTCCAAAAACTTCCATAGCCTCGCTCTCAGATGATTGAAGTATAAACAAAACAAAACATCTGTTTCGAGATTGTAGTTAAAAATAGCTTCAAATTTAACAAGAACGAAAAATCATGCGTCAAGCATAGATTATGTAACACTTTCCAACGCTTCCAAAATAATTTTACAAATCATACCGTTTAATAAGCTGAAAGATAACATCTAAGTAAACAATTTGGAAAACGCATAACATATTTAAAAACATAATTTCAAGAATTTCCAACGTATACAATATTCGGAAAAATATCCGAATACTTTTATTCTGCCCTGTATATGATCAATAGATTTGTATATATACTACATAGGATGCTAAATTTTAGTTCAGTTAAGAAATGTGTAGCACAGTTTAAAATTCTCCTTCTGGAGTTCCTGTCAATAAACGGAAATGTGTTCGCGAAATTTTGTGCTTCCCTGTATATCATCTACAGAATTTATACACACCACGTATTAAACAAAAAGTGAGTTAAATTTAAAATCGCGTTCAGTAACTTAAAACGCACTTCCAGGAATTATTGTTAACAGACAGTAGATAATTCTTTCGTGCGTCCCTGAACGATGACTGCTATACACACAATATTCTGTAGTAAGCCTCTTGTAATGCACCTTAGTGATATATATAAATTTCAATGCTTTTAAAATAGTGAAATATTATTTAAATAAACCGCAGACGATTTTTCTCCATAGACGTAATGTAACGGAATTCTTTTGACTGTCCCTGTAAATTAACTATAAGTGCTATGCGCACCCTATTCCATATTAAGCTTCTTGTAATACACCTTAGTGATATATATCAATTACAATGTGTTTGCAATTGTGTAACATCATTAAAATAAACCGCAAATGATTTTTTCCCATTGACCGTAATGTAACGGAATTCTTTTGAGTGTCCCTGTAAAAAAACTATAAGTGTTACACACTTCAGTTGAAATAGGGAACGTGCTATAGATAACAACAATAACATATAAAAATTGCAAGGCAATCCGAGCATATTTACGGGAGTTAGAGCATGGACAGACGGCAGACGGCAGACGGGCAGACGGCAGACGGCCATCCGGCCAGACAAACCGAAGTCATAAACACTTTTCAACTAGGTTAGAAAGTGTTAAAAAGTGATAAAGAAAAAAATGAATCATTGACGAAGGGAAAAAAGTATGAGAGCATTTTGAAATATTGTAATAGACATTTAATGTTTAATGAAAGAATGGTTTTAAAGAAATAGGGTCTTTTAGAGCATAATTTAAGAAATATGACATTTTAGCATTTAAATAAAGAATTTATAGCGGTGTGATATACGCGGGAATAATAATGAATTTTAATAGTGGATTAAAAATAAAAGGGTTTTATTTAAAGAATAAATTTAAGTAGTTAGCGCCATTTTTAGATTTAAGTACTTTGGAATGAATATTAGTAAGTGGATTAAGATCTCTATAAATATGACTATATATCGAGATATTTAAGATGGGATTTTAATTTAATTAACCGGAATTATATATGAAATATTATAAAAAGGAAAAATTATATAAAATAAAAGTTAATTATGGCGAAAAATAATAAATTTTATAATATATATATAGTAGAAATATTTTGAAAACTAAGAAAAAAAGAGACATACTTTGAGAAGAGTACACAGAAAAAAGAAGTTAAAAAAAGTCCTTCTGGCCTGTACCGGTAGGAAAAGGTAGCTTTCACGGTCCATGTTTTTAAAAAAATGACTCATTTTACTTAAACACCCGAAGCTAAAATCCTCAGAACCCGATTATAGAAGATTCTATCCCGGTTTCCATTAATACTGTATTTGAATGCGAGTTTCAGCATGAGAGTTACAGCATAACAAAAATCAGATTATTTCAAAATGTCAGCCACCCTAGAATTTCAAACTGATATATCTCAGCCATTTTCTAAGATAAAGCCAAAGCAAAAAATGTTCCGGAATCGTTATATCACGATCTAACACTTAATGGTAACAACTTTTTCAATTTACAATTTTTTATACATATTTTTGAATTAAAAGATAAAAAAAATTAACTGGCCGCTATTTTGTAGGCTGGGTATCGTTCCAAGTGGTTCAGTAGGTAGAACGTTAGTGCGCTATACTGATGACCCGGATCCGAGTCCCGGTTTGGATACTTTTTCACTATGTTGGCTATACGCCTTTTAAGCAATTAAAATTTGAAATATTATGAATGCAAGGCGTGAGAAATTTTCTATGGAAAAAATTTCCAAGTATCGAAAATAGATTTATTCAATTATCGATGCTGGATTCTCTTTAGTTTCGTGTTTGCCCCAGGGTTGGTGGCTCACGGAAAAATATTCCATCTTGTGCTGCGATTGTAGCCTTGCCAACTTGTGATACTGAGAAGTGCCATGCTGGGTATCGTTCCAAGTGGTTCAGTTGGCAGAACGACAGTACGCTATACTGATGACCCGGGTTCGAGTCCCGGCTTGGATACTTTTCACTATGTTGGCTGTACGCCTTTTAAGCAATTAAAATTTGAAATATTAAATAATGACGTTTAAATAATAACTTTCTAGACCGTGGCATTGTAGAATATTCTTATTTGTTTTGATAATGGCTCCGATGGAGCCGAAACATGTCAACAGTCTAATGAAATTTATTTTATTGTTTATAAAGTTTTTATTTTACGTCTTTTAGCAATTAAAATAAATATATTATTACAAGGAGTTATAATTTGTTATAGTTTTATTCATTTTTATTTTAATTTATTCATTTTAATTTATTTATGCTTATCGCTTATTTTTGTACAGGTTTTAGCCGAAGTTCATGGACTGAGAAAGCGTTGCCGTACTTCACAAAGATGATGAGTACAGCATTTTCGTCGCCAAAGTATTCAGCCAAATTGCCAAATCTCGGTACCCTTGTATAACGTCCATCAAATCATTGCCTTATCTTTAACGGTTCTTGACTTATAGCAATTTAAAGACGAGAATTGGTCAAAAAAGCCGTCATGCAGAAAAACGCAAAAACATTTCCTTGACAAGCACTCTTGAAAGCTAGATTTTGAAAACAAAAAATTAATATATCTTGTTCTAATTAAGATATAAACATGATTTAAACGTCATTTTAAGTGAAAAAACACAGAGAATTATATAAAAATATTTTTCAGAGAAAATATTTTTCAAAATTTTGAAAGTTTTTGTGTCCCGGACCCCTTAAGTGATTTTTTTCATGCTACTTGGTGCGTATAAATTCTATAGATTCTATACAGGGCTGCACAAAAGATCTCGAGATCATTTCCTTTTTTTAAAGGAAATTGCTGAAGGTGGATTTTCAGATGTGCTATGCGTTTCCTATTTCGGATATTTTCCCGAGTTTTGAAGATAATTCAAGTGTGTTATGCGCTTTTCCAATTGTTTACTGAAACACTCTAGCCCTTGTCTATGCCTCACCACCTAACTGACATTTACAAAGTATCGACGAGTTTAAACTAACGACCCGATACTTAAGTAACGTATCGTACGATCTAAAAAAAATTGTCAATTAAGTATCGACTTAAAACTTACTGTTTCATAAAGAAAAAAAACTCACAAAGCAAAAAAGTTAAGGAGAAAAAACAAAAAAATGAAGAAAGAAAGAGGACTAATACTAAATAATGATGTAGCATTTTGTGCCCACAAAACAAAGTGATTTGTCGCAGACGTAACACGATACTTCAAATAACGTAGCAAACAATATAAGGAATTATTTCAATTTCAGTTCACACACTGTGTTTCAAAATGAAATTTGAGAAGAAAAAACCCTCTTATCTTGCATCTTAAAGCCTTTTATTTTTTTCGCATTTGACACTGAAGGTTCGGTGATAAGCTTTTCTTTGGAAGTATACGATGATATTATTCAATAAATGCAAGGATTATTGGATCATTTAAAGGAAACGATAATAACGTCATTTGAGTTGCGAAACAAAAATTAATGTACTTCCTATAACTGTGACTAAACTATTAAATATGTGCTGCAAATGATGTTAACCCTTTAATGTTCAATTTTTAGGCTATTCGTGTACATAGTGGATCCTTTCCTACTAAATCGACGATGCTGAAGAACTTTCTAATTGGCATTTTTCCCATATCTCCAATAGTTTTAGACTTATACGCTTTAAACTCCGGAATCATCGAGTAAAATTGTGAATGTGTTGTGCGATTTGCGTTTTCAGATCCTCGATTCTACGCATCGTCTGAATGTCATGACTTTAAAACAGCTACATCTAACAAATCTTGGATAATTTCCTAGTATTTTGGTAAGAAAATAATTAATTGTGTTTACTCAATTACCTTTAGAGTAATGATGCTTTCAAATCTGCCCAACCTTTTTCGATGACCCGGTATTTATTTTATTGATGCTGGGTAAATGTTAGGGGAACCGTCGGTAGCGTAATAAATTTTCTTATTTTTATAAATAGTTAAATCAGTCTTCAAATTTAATATACATTTTCATCTTTTGATATGTTAAAGAAGTTTGTTCAGCTTACCTGAGATTTTCCTTTTTGCGCTGAATATACCCACAGTAGTAATCCAAAGTGTTGTAGCGATATTTATCTGATCCATTGATTCACTTATATTGGAAGAATAATAAATAGTATTAGTAGAAAATGACAATTGTGTAAAATAAACAGAAGATTCATTTTCCTTTGAATATAATATAATTCTTGGCTAGATGTACATGTTTTAAGTCGCGTTTGGAGGCTGCGTATAAGTGCTCCAATTTTACATTATATTAAATATATTTACATCATATATGTACAAGAGCGTCTTAACTGCTCGGAAACATTTTGGAAACTGAAGGGAATGTTTTTAAGTTCTGTGCACACGCGCGGGATAAGACAGCTGTAGTTTTGAAGGAGGGAGGTCTGCAGAGTTTCTCCAATTAGTTAGTTTCGACAGTCTCTGGTTTTGTTCACTATGTTTTTCAGCTGCGGCACTTGAAGTACTTATTGGTAATTGGGGTCTGGTTTTTAACATGTTCTTATTTCAATCGTTCGCTGCACGTGGAGATTATTCACTGCATAAAAAAGGTTTCTCCGTCACTCCCCCGTAATCTCCTGTGTGGGGAATGGTTGAAGATTCAGTTTCTTACGGTGTTTCTCGTACACAGGTTTGGGAGTGGGCTTCGTGAGAGTGTCGGCTGTCATTTCTTCAGTGGGGCAGTATTGTAAATCAATTTTTCCTTCTTCTTTCATAAGTTTGATGTTGTGGAAACGTATGTCGATGTGTTTGGATCGCTTAGTATCTTTATCGTTTTCAGTCATTTTTATACAGGACATATTATCCTCAAAAATCGTGATGGGTAATTTTTGTGGAATGTTGAGATCGTTAAGCAAGTTTGTTATCCAAGTTAATTCTTGTGCTGCGTTGCTAGCTGAAACGTATTCAGCTTCGGCTGACGAAAGTGCAATGCAATTTTGCCTTTTTGTAATCCAGTAAATCGGCGATTTTCCTAGCATGAATAGATTCCCTGACGTTGATTTACGTGTTTTCAAGTCACCTGCCCAGTCTGCATCGGCGTATGCTGTTAGGATGGGCTTGCTGTTTGCGCTAAGAGTTAAATTCAAATTTTCTGTAGTTTTAAGGTATGAAATGATTCTTTTCACTGCTGTCCAGTCCTTTTGGCGTGGTGTTTCATTTCTACGACATAATATGTTGACTGCTGCGGATATGTCAGGACGCGTGATTGTTGATATGTAAAGTAATGTGCCTGTGGCTTGTCGATATTTCGTGTTATTAGGTAAAAGATTATCATCGTCTTCAAGTCTGTTGAATCCAGCAATCATTGGTGTGTAATGAGGTTTCATGTCGTTTAAATTCAGTTTTTTCACTAGTTCCTGTATTTTATTGTTTTGATTTAGGTAATATGTATCATTGATTTTATTAATGTTTATTCCTAGGTAATTATTCACTTCTCCTAAGTTTTTTAGTTCATATTCTTTCTTAAGTTGGTTTATTGTTTCTTCGATGTCACTGTCCTTTCCTGCTATCAGGATATCATCTACATAAATGATGATGTATATCGGATTTTCTTGATTTGATTTAAAGTACAGACATGGATCATTTTTGCTCTGTATGAAATTATTGTTTGTGAGTGTTTCCGATATTTTGGTGTACCAGGCCTTTGCGGCTTGCTTAAGACCGTAGATGGCTTTTTGAAGTTTACAAACTTTTCTTTCATCGCCGGGTTTAATATACCCGTCTGGTTGACTCATATAAACAGTTTCAGTTAATTCACCGTGCAAGAATGCTGTGGTTATGTCAACATGTTTAACGTTCAAACTTTTGTGCAATGCAGAGATGAGAAATGCACGTATTGTAGCGTGCGAAACTACAGGTGCGAAGGTTTGATCATAGTCAATCCCGAATCTTTGATCTCCCGAATCTTCCTTGTGCTACTAGACGCGCTTTATAGCTTTGAATATTTCCTAAATTGTCCTTTTTTAGTTTAAAAGTCCATTTTGAGTCGATAATTTTTGTTCCGGGTGGTGGATCTGTTAAAGTCCAAGTGTTATTTTTTCTTAGGCATTGGATTTCATTTTGTGTTGCTTTTATCCAATTTTGTTTATCATTAGGATTTTTCATTTTTTCGATATCTTCCCAATTTTCGGGAATGTTTTCAGATGAACTATTTATGAGACAAACATATCTGTCAGGAGGAACGCCTCTATTTGTCCTATTAGACCTTCTTGGTTCAATTGGTTGCTGTTTGGGCACGGATGGTGTCTCTTCACTGTCAAGTTTTATTTCTAAGTGATTTTCATGTCTATCCGGTAATTGTGTATTGTCATCTGATGTTTTTGTGGTGATTTGTATCTCCTCAATGTTATCTGAGTGTACATTTTCATTCTCAAGAAATTTCACCGTTCTCGCTATTATAATTTGTTTTCCTTGTGTGTGAATTCTATAACCAGTCGATCGTGTATCATAACCTACAAACGTTCCGGTTTGAGCCCTGTTATCGAGTTTTCCTCTATTTACTTTATCGACGTAAAATAGCGCTTTACAACCGAATGTTCTTAAGTGTTTTAAATTCGGTTTAATTCCTTTCCATAATTCGTAAGGTGTTCTGTTGTTGTTTGCTTTAGTTGGGAGTCGGTTTTGTAAGTATGTTGCGGTGTTTATGGCTTCACCCCAAAAATGTTTGCTTAATTTTGCTTGTGATAGCATACTTCTAGTCATATCTAATAAACTTTTATTTTTTCTCTCCGCAACTCCATTCTGGCTCGGATTATGCGGGACAGTCAATTGGTGTAAAATTCCGTTCTGTTTTAGGTATTCATCGATCTCTTGATTTACATACTCACGACCGTTATCCGATCTAATTTCCTTAGGTTTTTTACCGAACTGATTGTATATCATCGTTACGTACTCTTTTATCTTTTCAGCAACTTCGCTCTTTTTAGATAATAAATATATCGTAGTATATCGGGAATAGTCATCAATAAGAGTCATAAAATAAATTTTTCCGCCTAAAGTCGGTGTATCTAGAGGTCCACACACGTCACTGTGGATCAAATCCGCAATATTAGTAGCTCGATTTGTTGCTGATTTAGGATACGGCATGTTAGTTAATTTAGTTTGGATACAAGTTACGCATGTTTTATTTTGATGTTTACATTTTCCTATCTTTATTCCGTCCGCAAGTTGATTTGTTATCATTGATTTAATCGCGTCATAATCTCTGTGACCTAGTCTGCGATGCCAGAGATCTATGCATTGTTTGCTGTCACAGTTATACGTTATGTTTACATAATTTTGTGGTTCTTCCACATCGTCTATTTCCTCAATAATGTATAAGTTTTTCTCATTTTTCGCCCTAATATATATTTCTTCATCAAAGATCAAATCGCATTTATTATCGTCGAAGATTAGTTTACACCCGTTTTTAGCGGCTTTACTAACCGAAATTAGGTTCGACTCTAAGTCTGGGACATAAAGCACTTCGCGTAATTTCGTTAGTTTTTCTTTTCCTTCGGGGGTTAATGTTTTTATAAAAACTTCTCCTGAACCTAACGCTGTCAGTTTATTACCATTCGCGATCGTTACTGAAGTTTTATTATAATCAATAAATTTACTAAATAGGCTTTTATCATTACAAATGTGCGAGGTAGATCCTGAATCGAGAATCCAGTTATTTTTGCCTACTTTTTGAGTGATTAATGCTTTATTTTGCGTCTGATCATTTGCGTATTTTCTTTCGTTTGGAACTTTGTTTTCCCTATGAGTTTCGTTTTTTTCATAACATAATGAAGATGAGAAATTCTTTTTATTTTTGAATTGATTGTTACGAGGATTTCCGGATTGTACCGTGTTTCTGCTCTTGTAGTGCCAGCATTCGTAAGTCGAATGATTTTTCATTTTGCAGTTGTTACAATATTTTTGTTCTCTTCTATTTTCAGTGTGTGTATATCTCCTATTTGTTTTAAATGCTCTCTCATTGTTGTTATATCCGCTATGTGATTGTTCTGACATTTCATGTCTACGATTATATTCATCAGTTAATTTGTTTTTGATAAAATCAGGGGTGAGCTCATTTTCTGGTCTCGCCTCCAACGCAGTTATCAAAGTATTGTAACTGGGGGGAAGAGAACACAGAAATAGCGCGGAAATATGTGAATCGCTAATATTTTCTCCAATGGCATTAAGTTTATCTATAATTTGCAAGATATTAGTGATATGTGAAATCATGTTTGCACCCTCAGCTAATTTAGTACTGTATAGTTTCCGTAACAGGTAAAGCTTACTAGATAAGTTGCTTCTCTCATGTATATTTTTCAGAGCTTCCCATGTTAATTTGGCAGTATCTAAGTTTTTTACATTTACGATTTGAGAATCATCGATGCTTAGGTTAATTAAAGCTCTAGTCTTGCGATCTTTTTTGTGCCATGCGGGATCGGGTGGAGCTGGTGGATCTTGTACTATAATATCGTCGAGTTCCTCTTTAATCAGGAACATCTGCATCTTGAACTTCCATGTACTATAATTTGTAGAATTGAGTTTTTCAATAAATTGAGTATTTTCTTTTATCGCATTCATTTTTTTCTTTTTTTAGTGTTCTTTTATTTATTATTATATTTTTAGAAATTTGTTAAATTATCGTTTTTGATACTGGGATAATATTCTTTTTTCAGAATCAGTCTTTCATAATCTTTGTTAGGGGAACCGTCGGTAGCGTAATAAATTTTCTTATTTTTATAAATAGTTAAATCAGTCTTCAAATTTAATATACATTTTCATCTTTTGATATGTTAAAGAAGTTTGTTCAGCTTACCTGAGATTTTCCTTTTTGCGCTGAATATACCCACAGTAGTAATCCAAAGTGTTGTAGCGATATTTATCTGATCCATTGATTCACTTATATTGGAAGAATAATAAATAGTATTAGTAGAAAATGACAATTGTGTAAAATAAACAGAAGATTCATTTTCCTTTGAATATAATATAATTCTTGGCTAGATGTACATGTTTTAAGTCGCGTTTGGAGGCTGCGTATAAGTGCTCCAATTTTACATTATATTAAATATATTTACATCATATATGTACAAGAGCGTCTTAACTGCTCAGAAACATTTTGGAAACTGAAGGGAATGTTTTTAAGTTCTGTGCACACGCGCGGGATAAGACAGCAGTAGTTTGAAGGAGGGAGGTCTGCAGAGTTTCTCCAATTAGTTAGTTTCGACAGTCTCTGGTTTTGTTCACTATGTTTTTCAGCTGCGGCACTTGAAGTACTTATTGGTAATTGGGGTCTGGTTTTTAACATGTTCTTATTTCAATCGTTCGCTGCACGTGGAGATTATTCACTGCATAAAAAAGGTTTCTCCGTCAGTAAATAATAGCAAAATTCTCTATTGTTTATAATATTAATAAAATTTTACAATATTAAGAAGTCACAGACACAGAGAAACAAACATCTATCAATATTATTATACAGATATACATAAATAAAAAGTTTTGTTAAAAACCCTTTAAATGTAGTCACTTTTTGTATGACTGAAATATTTATGGTTCTCTGAATGTTTATGAAGTATTTTTGAATTGCATATGATCAAAGAAACAAACAAACAAATTAAGTGCACCATTAAAGATTTTTTTAAAAAAAAAGAATGTTTAACAATATGCATATTCTAATATTTTTGTATAGAGACGTTTTAAGGTGTTCTTTGAAAACGGAAAAATACGGCAAACCACCTAGAGGTTTTTAAAATAATGTAGGTTTTATTAAATGTATTTTGATAGCATTTGATCTCCTAATCAGTTATTATAATGACAGTGATTAATGAATGTGTTTATGATTATTTACATTTATTCATCAACGTATGAATAAACACGAAATCGCATATATTCAGACACGTTCTATAAAATTAATCATTTAATCTTTATTTAACACCAGAAAATAACAGCAGAAAATATTAAATGTAATATTATTCCGCTTGGAAAAAATGTATTTCAATTTGTACTTATAAGTTATTCGTAAATTTTACTGGTGGCAAGTTGGAGAATTTTTATTTAGTTTTGTATTAATTTATTTAATGTCTTTGAAATAAATTTTATAAATATACATCGTCTGTATCTTTTTGTTAATAAAAAGAAAGCACAATGTTTATGAATTATTGTTTTCCTCAAGTTCAATCTAAATACTGCTTCAAGATAATTACTTCTTGATGTTGAAGATTTTTAGCAATGAAAATATAATTTAAATATTTGTTAATATAATGAACGAATGTTTTATTTTTTCATACTAACCATATTAATAAACCTTAATATTTGTAAAATGAATCGATTCATTTCTAAAGGTTTGAGCTGAACTTGTCAATGTACTGTATATGGAAACATGTTAATCATTAATTTGTTATTTATTTATTTATGCTATCCTTGAAATCCGATTAGCAATTTAAAAAAATAAATGCTTCATCTTTAGTAAGTGAATATTCCATTTTATTTTATGAATGATTGTGAATGCATTTGATATATGATCAACATCGCAAGCAAGATACAGTCTTTTATGATACAGTTATATGATAGTCTTTTATGTATATCGTTTTACGGTATGGTGATGATGGACCCGTGCACACCATCAGTCCTTTGAATCATAATATAACATATAAAGTTAAATATTCTATAGTACTAGAAGCATATGAAATTTTTTTTTTAATTTAGAAATGTGATTTATATTTCACTAAAATTGTATAATATTTATTTCATACTGTGTTATTTTCAACATTTTGTTTTTCCAATCATGATATTGCAATATGAGCAATTTTTTATTTTGTTAAACTATTCTTGCTTTACTATACAAAGGCTATTTTAAATAAAAATTTGCATCGGCAGAAAAAAATGTAGTGCCAAGTTGGGGGTGGAATCGTGGAGGCATAACGAAAAATATTTGAAATCGTCATTTTTGTAATTAAAATACGATCATTCGTTTAATAATTGTCATCCTCGATTACAATTTATTAAATAGCTGAATGTGACTAATTATTAATTAACATGCCCATAGTCCCTTAATACCACGATCGATGCGTACAAAAACTTGAAAAAGATATTCATTTTTACTACATTTTACTAGCGACACTTCATTTTAAAAATGTTATTGTTAATTTTATTAGACACAATCTGCATTTACCTGTAAATTATGTGCGTATTGTTTGTGCTAGGAAGCTGTACATGATTACTGAATAATAAAAACATGCGTCGTTTACCTTTGTATTATTTTAGTGTTATCTGAGAAAATTGAAGTTAGATAATTAATACATAAGAATCATATTAAATAGTACAAGTTAGGGCACATGCAACCAGTTGTAAAATCAAAATAATCATTTAAGTATCACGCTTCAAAAGAATATGAAATATAGATAAAAAAAATAAGTCATCATTTCGCTTTTATAAGCAAGGTAAGCGTGTATGCACATTTAACTGAAAGAAGTATCCGAAATAAAAAATTGTTCATAAAAGCCGTCTGAAGATGAAATTTCCATTTATATGTATTTTTGATGGTGGCGTCTTTAATTTTAAGAAAATATGTTAAAAGACTACAGTGTTAAAAAATATATGAAATTAAAAAAAATAATTAATTAATTTAAAAAAATAACATTTCAATGTAATTTATTTAAAATATGTAACACATTTCTGAATTTAAGATGCCACATATTTATTTTTCGATAATGACGTTCAATTATGTAATTAGGTTTTTCCACCGGAAATACCCGCCCCCGTTCCTCTTTTTTTCTATAATTTAATTAAAGAAGTATGTAAAGTTATTCTTTAAAAAGGAGCGTCAGATAGTATGAAAATCGCCTTTACTCAATAGATGGCGCTGACTTTCGCATGGGCGAAAATCTTCTTTTTCTAGTAGCCCCATTTTCTTGTAAACGTCACTTCCTGTTTGAAGCCGATAACGGATAAACACAGACACGCTGTGCCAAGTAAATGTAAGTTAGAAGATTCGAGATTAGCTTTTGGTTACACATCTGTATAGACTATAAAAAGATGGGTTAGAGGATGGGTTTTGGTTTTGGACTTTACTTTCTGGGGACTCCGGAACAAGATGGCTTCATTCGGGACGGGCCCGGGCGTGAAAAATTTCAGCTCATGCAGACCTCCAGCGCGGTTTAAGCCTTTTTTTTTTTTTTTTTTTTTTTTAGTTATTGATTAGTCAATTGTAATCTCATGTTATTGAGAGATTGAGAGAAACACATGGTTTAGCTATAGTAATTAGAAAGGGATTTTGTAGTGTTACAGGACGTAAATAGCTGCGTTCAAAAACGCTTTTAAATTAAATGATGTAGATTAAGGATTTCCGCAATATTGATACGTTTTAATTATATTTCCTCAAATTTGGAGTTACATTGCTAATGTATTTAGCTATCCAAATTAATGGATCGATTTTGGGGAGAAGCATTGTACATCAATATTTCTGCTTACCCATATCAATAGAAACCCAGTAATACGAACCGAAATTGAAAAAAATAATAATAATAATTAAGATTAAGCGAAGCTTCGTAAGATAAATTTAATTAAACAGAAAGAATATTTAGAATTTTAAATATATGATAATTAACAGTAAATATATTTAATAAAATTTTATTACATAATGCATTTGTTTTATTTACGGACTTAAATTTTTTGCATATATATTTTATTTATTTAAGGCTGTTCTGAAATCTAAACTGTGCACTTTCTGACACATTTTTTAATTAATTTTTATTCACAAACTTATTAAGAAACTATGTAATTTTTTTTTTCGTTTTTCTGTAAAGGCAAAAGATTTTCAAATAATGCTGTCAAAGTTGACATTTTAAACTGAATTTTCGGACGCGACAGCGCAGGAAAGGAACAAATTGCCGTCCTGAGACAATAATCACTTATAGCTAAAGATTTAATTTCTTTATTTGAAAATAAAGAACTTTTCGATTCCAAATTATTTCAATAAACATGCTTGCAAGTATTGTTCTTTTATGCTTAAAAATGAATCAGAAAATCGCTAGCAACAATACATTTACTAACAGTACCATTTGTACACGTTAAAGCTACATCTACTATGTTTGCATAGCTGCCAACATTTACGCCGTTTTCCTTCTACTATTTTTGAACATCAAAATCACCTTAAGAGCCTACAATAGTCACGCGAAGAAACGTTCACGCTAATGTTAAGTCTATGGGAAGGTTATTGCGCGTTTTCTCACTCGCATTTTAATATTTTTAAATAATTTTTTTTTTTCATAGGATAGCTGAGACCAATCTACAACGTTGTTAGTTTTTACTTTTTCGATTTCTGTTTTAGTTTATTTCTGAGGACCAACTCAATAGTTGGATCCGGTAAAAATCGAGTTGTTGTGTCTTTTAAACTCTTATAAAATCGATACCAGCAAAATTAAAAAAAAAATTAAGAACTAAGAACGATAGCTCAGGGTTTAAGCTTTCCAAAAATATGCTTTTTATAATTCTACTGCAATTACAGCGAGTATAATCACGGGATAACTTTGAGAAAAATAGAGAAAAAAATCTGAATTAATTATATGCGGACTGCCTCCAATCGGGTACGCCCACTGGTATTCTGTGATTGGACAAAGCATTCTCTGAACTCTGTAGATACGCCCCTCGGAAAAACCTCACCGCGATAATGGCTATATGTTTTTCTGATATATATATATTTTTCTGTATGTATATCCACGCAAAACTTTAGAAGGGATACTCAAAATTTAATACTTTTTTTTTCTTTTGATGGAAAAGTATATCTTTCCAGTTGACTGTAAGCAATAAGTTTATTTTTCTGAATATTTACATTGCTTTTTTCTTTACTTTATAAATTTTAACGTTCGTAACAATTGACTAATAGCCCCAGAGCGGACTTGGGGAGACTCCAGGGAAGGGGGGGGAGTGTTCATTGGTTAAGTATAAAAGCTGGAGGGTTAGCCCCCCCCCCCCTTGAATTTGATAAATGAGTATTTCATGCAGAATTATCCAATTTTCTTCAAATTTTGTACATAGGTTCATCGTGATAAGGTACTTTTCTGATTAGATTTAGGAGTTCATTGGTTAAGTATAAAGGGGGGGGGGGGAACGGGGGCTAACACCCCTTACTTTAGATAAGTGGGTTTTTCATGCAGAATTCACCAATTTTCTTCAAATTTTGTATATAGGTTCATTCTGATAAAGCGCTTTTCTGATTAGTTTTGGGGGTTCACTGGTTAACTATAAGGGGGGAGGGGTATGATTCTCCCCTTAATATATTGTCGATTTCTTTATTTTTCGAGGGGCTTATTTCAAATTCTTTGAAATAAGAGTATAATATACAGTTAGTGTGAATAGCCTGTGAGCTCAATGCTCTCAGTTTAACTGGGCAGTTTTCCTTTTGTATTTCTTTCATTTACAGTGCCACACAAAAGTATTCTTTTACATGATGATCTACGGGGGAAAACTATTTGCAGCATATTTTAATTATGTTACGCCATTTCAAATATAATGAAATGGATATACATTATTGAGGTTTACAAGAAGACACTTGTTATACGAAAAGCATTTATCATTCTTTTACAGGGACACACAAAATATTTCGGGTATAATACTGTGTCCGAAATATTGCTTAAAAGCCATAATTGGAAGTAGGACTTTAGTTAGGTATGCGTTTAACTAAATTTTTGAATGCTATGAGTTATGTATAAATGCTACAGATCATATACAGGGCTAAACAAAAAAAATTGTAAGCATTACGGTGCAGCAGCGTAAATTGATTAAAATGGGTTTTTAATCGAGTTATGAATTTTGAACGTGAAATATATTTAGTATACCAAGGAAGGCTTGTGGAATATAAATAAAATCATATACAGGACCACGCAAAGAACTGAATACATGGCTGACTATGTATGATAATTCCTGGAAGTGTGATTTCAGCGTATATATATTTTTTTCTGTATGTATATCCACGCAAAACTTTAGAAGGGATACTCCAATTTTAATACTTTTTTTTTTCTTTTGATGGAGAAGTATATCTTTCCAGTAGACTGTAAGCAATAAGTTTATCTTTCTGAATATTTACGTGCTTTTTTTTTACTTTATAAATTTTAACGTTCGTAATAATTGACTAATAGCCCCAGAGCGGACTTGGAGAGACTCCAGGGGAAGGGGGGGGAGGGTTCATTGGTTAAGTATAAAAGGGGGAGGGTTAGCCCCCCCCTTGAATTTGATAAATGAGTTTTTCATGCAGAATTATCCAATTTTCTTCAAATTTTGTACATAAATTAATCGTGATAAGGTACTTTTCTGATTAGTTTTGGGGGTTCATTGGTTATGTATAAAGGGAGGGAACGGGTGCTAACTTCCCTTAATTCAGATAAATGGGTTTTTCCTGCAGAATTATCAAATTTTCTTCAAATTTTGTACATAGGTTCACCGTGATAAAGCGCTTTTCTGATTAGTTTTGGGGGTTCATTGGTTAAGTATAAAAGGGGTAAAGAGGGGGGGGGGCTAATCCTTCCCCCCTTAATTTAGATAAATGGGTTTTTCATGCGGAATTATCCAATTTTCTTCAAATTTTGTATATAGGTTCATTCTGATCAAGCGCTTTTCTGATTAGTTTTGGGGGTTCACTGGTTAACTATAAGGGGGGGAGGGGTATGATTATCCCCTTAATATATTGTCGATTTCTTTATTTTTCGAGGGGCTTATTTCAAATTCTTTGAAATAAGAATATAATATACAATTAGTGTGAATAAGCTGTGAGCTCAATGCCCTCAGTTTAACTGGGCAGTTTTCCTTTTGTATTTCTTTCATTTACAGTGCCACACAAAAGTATTCTTTTAGATGATGATCTACAGGGGAAAAACTATTTGCAGCATATTTTAATTATGTTACGCCATTTCAAATATAATGAAATGGATATACATTATTGAGGTTTACTACAAGGCATTTGTTATGCGAAATGGATTTATCATTCTTTTACAGGGACATAGTATAAATATTTCAGATATAGTACTGTGTCCGAAGTATTGCTTATAAGCCATAATTGGAAGTAGGATTTTAGTTAGGTATGGGTTTGACTAAATTTTTGAATGCTATGTGTTATGTATAAATGCTAGAGATCATATACAGGGCTAAACAAAAAAATTTGTAAGCATTACGGTGCAGCAGCGTAAATTGATTAAAATGGGTTTTTAATCGAGTTATGAATTTTGAACGTGAAATATATTTAGTATACCAAGGAAGGTTTGTGGAATATAAATAAAATCATATACAGGACCACGTAAAGAACTGAATACATGGCTGACTATGTATGCGATAATTCCTGGAAGTGTGATTTCAGCGTGTATTTGCCTGAATGAAACTATAGCTTAACATGTCGCGTGTACAAAAAGCTTATGTTATATACAGGGCTGTACAAAATAATTCAAGTATGTTTCCATCTATTGGTAGAAACTGTTGAAGATGAATTTCCAACTGTGTTTTTTTTGTTTTATTGCTAAACTAAACTGCAGCATACTATAGGGTATATACAAATGTATATAAATTATATACAGGGCTGCAGAAAAGAATTGGAGTACTTTTCCGGCTGTGGATGGTAATTGTTGAAACCTGGTTTTCAAATTTGTTTTGTGTTTTTCTGAAATGTTTACTTAGCTAGCTTATTTACCTTATTAAACAGCGATAGTTTGTTAAAGTATTCTGTTAGTGTTGAAAAGTGTTTCATAATCTATGCTTGGTACAGGATTTTACTAATTTTACTAATGAACAAAATTTTAGATAAATAATTAAGATATAGATTGGAAATTGTGGATGAGAAGGGATGTCATCTGCCGACACGACTAGCGTAGTGTCTTCGTTATATTCTGATTATAAAAAAAAATAATTTTTTTAATGATCACGTTAATGTATGCGAAGGTGGTTTTCTTGAACATATTATATTGCGGGTATGGGGAAGGAGGGGGTTAACGCCTTGCTCTGATTTTCACAAAACAAATTCCCAAGAAATTTAATATTTTTAGCTTCCAACGTAGCGTTTTTTAAATGTTATGTATAGAGAATACGAGAAATTTTAAATAACGATTTTCATAAATGTTTAATTTATGTTCCTAATAAAAGTACACAACCCGTATATGCCTGATGGTTACCAACAATCAAAGTAAATGAATTGTTGTTGAGCACTTAACCGAGTGCCCTACGAGCAATCCTATGAGTTTTTTTTATCTAACTGTGCATTCTTATCTCGGGTTCTACGGATTCCCAATCACAACGGCCTTTAGATGATTCGACTTTGTTTTCGTTCGTGATACAGATTTTAGTTCCACCTTCCACCGCCAAGGGCGGCATTATTTTTTAGAGTTCTGTGGGCCTGATTTCGACGGGCATTGTTTCATTCAACTCCTTTAAGCAACGCGTACCCGTGTTGGATGTTCGTATGGGACAAATTGCGCCCCCTGGCGTTGGAATGCGGTACTAAAGGATTATGAGCGCGTGTGCAGCACGCTTGCTATTCGATGCTGGAGGCAGCGGGAACACAATTTGGAGTTTTATTCGGAAGGTGGTTTCTTTAGAACAGGGTGCGTCCCCTAACGGCGGGAGGTGGAACTAAAAAAGTTTGCAGCGCGTGCGCTGCATGCATACTATACGGTCCGGCAGGCAGTGGGAACACGTGTCGGTGGTTCGTTTTAACAGAATGCGCCCGTACTTGCGGAAAGTGGAGATACAGGATTTTCAGTCGACGTGCAAAGCACTTTTAATTAAATAATTTAATACAAAATCAGGTTAAAGATATAAAATCATACAAACTTTAGTTTTGTTTAATTTTATTATCATGGGTCCGAGCAACGCCGGGCGGGTCAGCTAGTATATATATATATCTACCCTATATATATAAAATCCTAATGAAACGAATTTGTGAAACGATTTTATGAAACGAATTTATGAAACGATTTTATGAAACGACTGATTAAACGACTGATTATGTTTCAGGGCTATTTTTAATAAAATATTAAACGCTTGATGGTGAAATTAATACCAACTGTCCATAAAAATCCGCGGATGTCAAAACTGGTAATAGATTTTTGAAATTGGAATTAGTTTTCGAGATATTAATTTTTTTCTAATTTTAATGACATTTCTGTAATGATGGCAACTAATTACTCAGTTTTTTTGTGACAAAAAAGGGAAAAAAATCGAAAAGGATCCCGATAAGGATTTTTGATTTCTTTTTATTCGCCATTTTCAAATTGAAATTGAATTTATCTTTATTTCAATCGATAATAAAGACAAGATTGTGATTAAATTATGTTTTTCATGAAAATTTGAAAAAAAAAAAAATCACATTTCTATCGTCAGGATTCAATCGTCTCTGTCAGCATTTAATTTAATTTATAAACTGAAAATATTTTGAATAAATTCGTCCAAATGACGTTATTTATGTTTATACAATTTATTTAATATAAAGAACCCATTTATCTATTTTTATGTACAAAAAGAGGTAAATTGAAAGACAATTATAAATAAATTGTATACATACATATAAATACATGTATAAACAAGCATAAAAATTCGGTGCTTTTCCAGTATATGGGGCCTTGACGAAACAGAGAAAATAGCCTTGGCGGAAAAGGAAAATTTGGCAACATACTTTCTGTCAACCTATTCACTTTGTCATTTCGTATACAGAAGCATTTTTTCAATATTTATACAATTTGTTTAGCGTAAAATGTCATTTATCCTATTTTATATGTAATCAGAAGTAATTTGTATAGAAAAAAGAATAATATTATACGTATAATTAAAATACGCATATAAACAAAAAAAAATCGTCGAGTTTGTTCCCATGGCTGTTTATGTCATTTGGCACCAAATCTCACTTTCTGATGCCCGAATTGCGCCAAGCTTTTTAAAAAAGCGTCAAGCGTATAATAGAAATCAAATAGCTCAAAAAGCGTATAATAGAAAAGCACCAAAAGTTCACTGGGTTTGTTTTCATAACTTTTGGTAACAAATATATGTATATTAACGAATCTATTCGTTTTTTAAACTCGAATTACGCCAAACCTAAAAGCAAAGGATCCTATACTGGAAAAGTACCCGATTTTCTTAAGGACAATATTCAAGTGACATAACACGGTGTAAAATTATCGCGGATAGCAAATTTGTTTAAATATCTCATGCCGAATAAATGCAGGCATACATGCACAAAATATTTAATTAATTTTGTATGATAAATAATTATTAGATAATTCGTATATACATATTAATTAAAATAAATAATTTACATATTTAAAATAACATGAAAATATGCATGATGGTGCACTAAAATAGAGAGAAAATTAAAACCTGTTACTGAAAATGTCTATAACATAGTACTTTTCAATAACGTGGTTCTTAATGTTATTCACAAGCAGATGGAATTTTTCTCATCCTTAAACGCAAAGGAAGAATAGAATACAGATCGCTGTTATAAATGTCCCGAAAACAGTCGTCAGTTGTCGCAACAGCTGTGTATGACGCCATGATAATAAAAAAATGCCCCATTAAAACGTTAAAAGCATGGCAACCCAATTACAGATTTACCAATACTTTTAAAACAAAGCACGCTGTCATGTTTTTAGAGGCCTCGAAGTCTGAGCGGGGGTTGGCGAGCGTAGCTCGCAAGGGGTAGGCCCCCTAGTATATATATATAATTATAATATCTATGAATTTCAAAATACATATCAAGTTCTAATATCATTCTACTTTAATCTACAAAGAGATAAATAATGATATTGTGTAAACAGAATACCACATATCTAATAATTAACATGTGCAATCATAATTTTACCATAGCATGTGCTTCAATGGTAATTGGCCAAATTTACTCATACCTGAATAATATTTTAAAAAGAAAGAGAGAGAAAGGGAAAAAAAATTATAGATTGGAGTTGCTATTAAGTAAACACAAATGGATTAATAAATCAAATATGAACATTATACAATGGAAAACTGGACCACAAGAGAACAAACAAGAATTGGATATGAAAAAACACATGTAGATGTACTCGTCAGCTTGGTTGCACCCACATGTGTTTTAAAAAATAATTCAGTATTTCATAATTCTACTGGCATGATGCTAAGAACAGTAGAATCAAAACCAAGTATACTGAATTATTACCAGATAACAATTGGAAAAAATAAGATTGGAAATATTTAAATTGGAAATAAAAAACCATTAAAAATATATAATATAATTCACTTACATCGATTATCCTAAAAACATTATAAATCACCTCACTAAATTACCACTAGATATCATTTTTGAAATAATATTGGAAATTAGAACCTTTAAATTGTAAATAAAATAATATAGAAACTTCTGCATAATATCCACGTCCACATGGCATATATATATATATATATATATATATACCGGGTTCGTCATAAATTCGTGCAAACTTTAAATATTCATAATAAAAGAAGTAATGCTCAGAAAAATTTTCGGTTTGCGCGAGTATGATCAGAAGGTTTTTGGATTTTTTTCCATGTATAATAAAAAATTATTCCAAAAGTAACCGATAGAGGGCACTCACACGTCATACTGAGGCGTTTTATGCAAATCAGGCAAACACAAATAGACAATAAAACAAATCACAATAATATGACACTGTGCATTTATTTTAAAGTAAAAGATGATCAACATGACCTCTATCACCAGGTATTAGGGAAGTGAGGCGCGTCAATACACCTGTTACAGCTGAATGTAGCATGTCGGCATCGATGCCACCGACGGTCCGTCGAATGGCATCTTTCAGTTCCACCAAAGTTTCTGGGGAACCCCGGTGTACACGACACTTTAAGTATCCTCACACCCAAATACCTGCCGGGGTCATGTCTGGAGATCGTGCGGGCCACTCAAACTTACATCCTCAACTTATTACTCGGTCTTCAGTGAAAGTGTTCAACAGGAACGTCTTGACTTCACGTGCAACCTGGGGCGGGGTACCATCCTGCATGCAGGCAAAACGTGGTCACGCAAAAGCGTAAAATACCGTTCTGCAGTGACGGTACAGGTTTTCCAGCCGAATTTAGGACAAGACTCTTCAAAAAAGAAAGGACCCAGAACCAGGGGCCGACTTAGACTATCTGGGGCCCGGGGCAAGCATCATTCTGGAAGGCCCCCTTCTATCTATCCATGAAAATTGTTCGGGAATTATGTTGAAGTCACTAGTATTAAACTCTCTCTCTCTCTCTCTCTCTTTCTCTCCATACCTATTTTATGTATACATAAATTTCGAACCAAGTGCTATTTACATCTTATACATATACAGTGTATTACAAGAAAGGGTCACAACTTTAACAAATGACAGAACACTGTTTTTTGGTATAGGAATTTAATGACGGATGTGAACGTTTGAAGTGTAAATGCAGATCTTTCAATCACTCTTGGTTATTTGTTATAATGTAAAATTTTCTATTCTATTATAAAATTTAATATTTGTTGTGCATCAGCATGTATTTGGCCGATTCTATAATATGGAAAGATAAGTGCAGGCATGCCCTGATACTAATAGCAACAAATTTCAACACTTGTTACGTTGTTACTTCATTCCCCATGCTCTAAAATACCTTTATATAAATTTTTATAACATTAGTTGTCTGATGTTGTAGATTGTTCTTTTTAGGGGAGGAGGGGACTTGGGGCACAGGAAGCAGAGGGTGGAAGTGGAGGGCTACACTCCTTTCCTAAATCTTTGAAAATGTAATAATTTTTGTCATTTTTGGCCAATTTAAACCATTTTGTATCCGTTTAACAAAAATCCTAATTAAGAGCAGAGGGGAGGGAGGGGGGCTCTCAGATTGGGGGCCTGGGGCAGCTGCCCCACAGGCCCCTGCATAAGTTGGGAACTGCCCAGAACAAAAGACGCGGTGAAACCACACCAAACAGTCAAATGAGGAGCATGCAGTGGCTTCGTCAGGTACTCACGAGGGTTTGACGTTGTTCAAAATACGACTGCGTATTGACGATTTCATTGATTTTATTGATTTTGCGTATTGACGTCATCATGCAATGAAAAATGTGCTTCATCCGTCCAGTTGACGGTCAACAACCATTGTGGGTCCCGCTCCGATTTTGCCAGCGTCCATGTAGCAAACTTTAGTCTTTTATCTGTATCTGCCAGTAATAACTGGTGAATTGCCTGTATCTTGTACGGATACAGATCCAAGATTCCGTTCAGAATATGTCGAATCGACGATTACGGAATCCCCGTTATTCTCCCAGCTTCACGAGCACTGCTACTCCCCATTGATGTCTCGGCTTCCAATTCTTCCATTACACTTTTTACAACATTAACGCGATCCGTGCTCGAGGATGGTCTGCCACTACGTGGACGATCCTCCAAACTCCCCGTTTTCTCAAAATGTCGTACTAAATTGAGTATCCCTTTCAATGAAATAGGTTTTTTTTGCGCCTGAAGTTCTTTCTCCGTGCGAAACTTTCGCAATGCAATAGTTCTCGATTCACCATTCTTGTAAAAAAGTTTAACCACCAGCGCTCGATCTGGTAACGATAGCATGCTGTCGAGATCAAATGACGAATCCATTTCCAGGCAGGTGTTTTATTGCGAGCCTGATTTGCATAAAATGCCTCAGTTTTACGTATGAGAGCCCTCTATTGGTTACTTTTGGAATCATTTTTTTCTTATACTACATGGAAAAAAATCCAAAATCCTTCTGATCATACTCGCTTAAAACGAAAAATTTTCCGAGCATTACTTCTTTTATTATGATTTTTTTAAGTTTGCACGAATTTATGACGCAACCGGTCTATATATATATATGTGTGTGTGTGTGTGTGTGTAATATAAAATTATATATAACACGTTATCAGTATGATCAGGCCTGAATCCTGTTTTAACTGCAGCATTGGTTAAGAGATCAATGAATGTTTTTTCAAGACAAGCGCTGACTGTGTCACAAAACGTTAACTAAATGGCTGATATAATTCACACTCTTAGTGTAAGCAGCAGTTGAAATATTTAGAGTATTTGCAGTCGTACAATCGAGCTGAGTAGTGGCAACAGTTCCGAAAGTTGTTTCTCCAAAGCATTTAGGAGACTAGGTTTGAGACAAACAGTTTATTCCATACTAAATTATATTAATGCACAACTCCACATAAACACAACTTCAATAGAAGCTTCAGACCCAATTAGATCTATTAAAATTTATTGATGAAAATCTATCGACGCGTAGAGGAAGGACTTCTCAAGTGACGAGGTTATTTGGACCCTTCGGCATGCCTAAAAATTTGCCTTCCAAGTCAGTGTATGCGGTATAAGTATAAAAAAAACTAAACTCTAAGTTACATTGTGCTCTCTAAGAAACCAACGAAATCTGTGTTAGGAGAAAAAATGGGTAGTAAGAGGTGGAGCGCTTGCTAATGATTGAAAAAGTGGGCCAAAAGGGGGTGCCATTGACATCGTGTCGTAACTCTTTCTTTTAGAAAATAATTTTAAAAAGGTGAATAGTTTATGCGGGAGTTGAAAGGAATCATGGGATATGGAATGATAATTTTAAAAAAAATCTTGTTACAAAATGTTCCAAAGAAATAAAAATTCAATGTCTTAAAGTATCAAGAAATAAAACAAGTGTGTTTTACAAGAAGTGTTGCATTTAATAGAATAATGTTTTTAGATTAAGAATTAAAAGAAGATGTTGATTTAAAGTTACGGAATTAAAATATAAATGGTACTTAAGATATTGTTAAACGAAAGGAAAAAAAGTAGAATTGTAAGAATTTGGATTAAATTAATTAAACTAAAATAGCGAAAATTTATTGTTATTACATATATATATATATATATATATATATTAGTTAAATTAGGTAAAAAAATCGATTTTACTCAAAAAAGAAACTAAAATAATGCTTTAGAATTTAAAAGAAATATATGTAACAAATAACTTTCCCATTCCTTTAAAATTATGCACAATTTATTTTTTAAAGTTATAAAAAACACTCGCGCAGAAAATATATTCTAAACGAACACATTTAAAAATAATTAATAGTTGAAAAAAATCGATTTTTTCAAGAAAGGAAACATTTTTTACCGAATTTTATTCTAAATATAATATTCATATTTTACATCTAACAATCCAATTAAGAATATATATAATTCATGTTTTATCCTCTAGTAATACTAAATTTTGAAACCTTCACCACTTTCTCATTACGCAATCTCCCCGCATTTAACTTAAAAATAACCAGGTTTCTAAGTCCTAAGCCGCGATTTGAAGAAATCCAGTATCATCATTCAAAATCCTATTCTAGAAAGGGCCCAATGGTCTTACATGTAAAACACTAAGGCTGAAGGCACTGAGGTCCCTAGTTCGAGTCAAAGGTCAGCCATAAAATATTCTTGAGGTATATCAAATAATAAATATCTACAGATGGCTGCACAAAGAGAGATGTAATTTTTTTTATAACCGAGGTTATTCATAACGGAAAATTTTCCTTCCTGACAGTAATGCCAGGAATATTTCTGTGATTCGAAGAATTTCTGAGAGAGTAACGGAAAGTAACCGCTTCTTCAAACGGAGTTTTTCCTTTTTTTATCTCTTAAAACGAAAAATCTATTATCGGAATGGAAAAAGTCCGGCAACTTTGCTGCCAGTAATTTTACCGTGAATTAATGGATTTATTTTAACAGTGCAGGGTAAGTTATAACCATGTCAGGACTCTCGTCCGTTCTAGAACGACACAATACTCCCCACATTAAAGAAGGTGACAAAAGGGCAGCCGTTCCAGAATGTGATCGGAACGCACTTGGATGCGATGTTAAATGTTGTCGCCCAGCATACAGAGGTACCAGTGGGTAGAGAGAGACAGGGTGAGCTCACATCTCAGTAACATCGCTTATGACTCAATGGAGGAATTGCACATTGTAATAAAATTCCCAAAGGAACAACGAACCCTTTGGAAATAGAGCTATAGGATAGAACGTTACAACACTAGTAATAGTAAAATGGTTGTTCGGATTTTTTTTAGAATTATCTTATACTACAGTAGGACGATATATATACAAAGCATTCATAGAAAATATTTTTTAGAGGAAATGTCTATATCAGGACACATTGGGAGATACCTTCTTGAAGTCGTATAAAGGCGCAATCTTTTGAAGGGCAATAATACTCTTCAGTTTACTACTAGTGACAATTTTAAGCTTTAATTACTCTCCAGTATTCAGAATTAAGTCAAAAATATTAACTAGATATAAGACTGTTTGTTTCTTTATAGCTAAGAATTTCGACGGGCTCCTCCGGAGATTTCGACTCAAACCCTTCAGTGAGAAAGACGACCGGGAGCCCAACACAGCGAGATGTTTGGCACGACGGGGGCAGGACACGGTTGCACCGCCACCTCCATGTGGTGCGCCGGTGATAGAGGTGAAGCAGGACACTGAGTTTGGGTCTACCCTTCATAAGCTTAGGTTTTCTGCAGCGTGAAGACTCGGTCAATGTTGGAAGTCTCCTCCCTAGGTGGTAGAAGGATGCCTCGTAGGCATATCTCAGTTGCTCTAGCCGGACCCTCGCCCTGCGTCGAGGAAGGTGACGCTGAGCAACGACTAGCTAACAGCGGTCATATCGTTTCAAAATCTTTATCTAGAGCCGTTACGGAGGCAAGATCGAACTCCAAATAGCACGGTGCATGGTGGCTGTGCAGTGACGCTTGGTTACTGGGTGAGGCGGCTTGAAGCAACACTCTGTACTAGCACCTCCTCCACTAGGATTCGATGATCAGAAAATGCTGTACAATAAGCGTCGTTGGGGTAGTCCGGCATAAGGCCTATTACCCGGTTCGCTCTTTTGGGTTCCAGCTACGAAGCTGTCGGAGGACTTCAGTGTCCCTCCAAGTGTTTTGTGGTGGTGTCCTCGATGTGTGGGCTACACTGCATATCGACTTTTGTCGTCAATCTCTTGGGTTAAAAGGAGTGGTCAGCAGGTGGTGGCGCTGCTACCGGCACGCAGCACTTACAGGAGAACCCTCCTGGTCTAGTGCGTTAAAGTCCCCCAAGACATGCGCGCGGCGGTTGACGTGCGTCATTTTATAACTAAGATTATTTGTAATTCGGTAAACAATTTTTTAAACATATTAAAGGAACATACATTCAGTACCTATGATACGTTGGCTGAAATAAGCATAAAACCCCATAAAACTAGCTTAGATATGTTGTTTAGCTGTCCACATGGGTCGAAATTTCCAGGCCCGGAATTTCAACGCCCTGCACAAAAAAATTTAATGCCTCAACTGATATAAAAGCTAAAAGTTCGGCCCAGATCGACCCGGCCCGTACAAATATATATATATATATTGGCCTGGTACGATATAAAAGCTAAAAGTTTTACCCGAGGTCGGCTCAGCCCGTACAAAAGCTTAATTGAGACGGGCTGGCACGACTTAATTTCTAAAAACATGCCAGAGGGAGGCATTAAAAACTCTACCTCGAAGAGTCGCCTTAATCAGGTATTCAGGGTCAACCCAATAAAAAAAGAAGACTGGCCCAAACAAACCTGCAAATGTAGGACAGACAAAGTAAGGCCCGGGCTTGGCTCAACCCTGAAAGAGCGAAGACCATGTCCGGTCCCAGTAAAGTGAATGGAAACCGGACCAGGTTCGAAACAAACCCGTTCCCAGACCCAAACATCTTTCTTCCCTAATACCCTAATTTCATCCCTAATAAATAATAATTCTAGTTTTTTTAAAACGAATGATAACAAAAAGGAACTGATTTTCCAGAAAACAAAACTATCCGAATATAGCTAATTATAATACTTATAATATATACTTATTGACATTACTTCAGTAGTTCTAGAGAAAAAAGAAGGGTCGAAAATTTTCACAAATCCAATACTTTCTTTCTTGTGTAGATAGAAGAAAACTTGTCGGATGTGCCACTCCAAAAACTTTATTTTATCTCATACATGTTTCACATACACCAAAAACACAAAAGTCACATACACAAAAGTCGAACTGAATCTAAAGTTTTATTAAATTCCATGCTTTAGTTCATGAGATATGACTGTCGCAAAAATCGTGTAAATCCTGAAAAATACAGCCTAGCAGCGCAACGTGTTGAGAAATTTAGATCAAAACCTAATAAGCAACAATTTATGTCAACATCTAATTGAATTTGAAGTTTGATGAAATTCTGTGCATTAGTTTTTCAGATATAGCTATCGTGAAAATAGAGAAAAATGTAGCATACTTTACAACTTAGCCTACTATATTTTAACGACTACAGTATAGCCACCTGTTGAAAGATTTGCACAAAAAACTAATCAGCACTAATATATATGCAGGTCTAACATAATATAAAGTTTTAATAAATTCCGTGCATTAATTATTGAGATATAGCTATCTTGAAAATCATGAATGACCAGCATACAGTGCCATCTGTTGGGCGGTATACATCTAAACATAATCACCAACAACTTATGTCCACGTCCAACTGAATTTGAAGTTTGATCAAAATTTTTGCATTTGCTCAGGAGAAAGTATTTTGCGAAAATCCTGAAAAATGCAGCGCCACCTCTTGCGCGATAAAAACATTTGTCAACGTCTAACTAAATCTGAAATTCAATGAAAATCCCTGCAATAGTCCTTGAGATATTGCTATATTCAAAATCGTGAATAATGCAGCATAGCACCACCACCCAGTGGGCGGTATGCACCAAAACTTAATCAGCAACAATCTATGCCAATGTCTAACTGAATCTGAAATTTGTTGGTAATCCCTGCATTAGTTTTTGAGAAAGAGCTATTGAGGAATTCGAGAAAAATACAGCACAGCAACGCGATTTACACCAAAATTGTGCGATTTACACCAAAAACGGATCAGCACCAATTTATATCAAAGTCTAACTGGATAGTTTTATTAAATTCCATCCATTAATAAGACTATCGCTAAAATCGTGTGAATCCTGAAAATATGCTGCATAAGCTGCGTCACCTGTTGGGAAATTTAAACGAAACCGTAATAAGCAACAATTTATGCCAACGTCTAACTGAATCTGTAATGTAATGAAAATCCGTGCATTAGTCCTTCAGATAGACTTATCTTGAAAATCGTGAATAACGCAGCATACCAGCGCTACTGGTTGGGCGCTATACACCAATACTTAATCAGCAACAACTTATGACCACGTCTAAATGAATCTGAAGTTTGACGAAATTCTGTGCATTAGTGTTTTAGATTTAGCTTTCGTGAAAATCATAAAAAAGTAGCATAGCAATGTCATCTTTTGGGCTATTTACACCAAAGCATGTAATCATCGTCTATTTATATCACGATCAAACAGAATCTGAAATTTTATGAAATTCTGTGCATTAGTTCTTGAAATATAGCAATCGTGAAAATCGTGAAAAATGTAGCATAGCAGCGCCACCAGGTGAGCGATTTAAACCAAAAACTAATCAGCATAATCAGCACCAACTTATATGAAGGTCATTACTGAATACAAATATTTATTAAATTTCGTGCATTATTTCTTGAGACGGAGCTATCTTGAAAATCGTGAATAATGCATTATACAGCGCCACCTGTTGCGAGATATACAACAAAGCATAACAAGCAACAACTTATATCCACGTTTACCAGAATCTGAAGTTTGATGAAAATCTGTGCATTAGTTCTTGAGATAGAGCTATCTTGAAAATCATGAATAATGCAGCATAGCAGTGTCACCTGTTGGGCGGTATACACCAAAATTTAATCAAAGACGTATGTCCACTTCCAACTAAATCTGATGTTTGATGAAAATCTGTGTATTAGTTCTTGAGATAGAGCTAGTGTGCAAATCCTGTAAAATGCAGCATAGCTGCGCCACCTGTTTGGCGATTTCCATCAAAAAATAATCAGTACACATTTATCAAAGTCTAACTGAATCTAAAATTTTATTAAATTCCGTGCATTAGTTCTTGAGATATGACTATCACTAAAATCGTGTAAAATCCTGAAACATGCATTATGGAAGCGCCACTTGTTGGACGATTTACACCAAAACCAATTAAGCAGCAACTTATTTCAATGTCTATCTAAACCTGTACTGTAATGAAAATCCGTGCATTAGTCCTTGAGATAGAGTTATCTTGAAATTCATGAATACTGCAGTTTAGCAGCGCTACATATTGGGCGGTATACACCAAAACCTAATCAGCAACTTACGTCCACTTCTAACTAAATCTGATGTTTGAAGAAAATCTGTATATTAGTTCTTGAGATAGAGCTAGTGCGCAAATCCTGAAAAATGCAGCATAACTGCGCCACCTGTTTGGCGATTTACATCAAAAAATAATCAGTACACATTTATCAAATTCTAACTGAATCTAAAATTTTATTAAATTCCGTGCATTAGTTCTTGAGATATGACTATCGCTAAAATCGTGTAAATCCTGAAAAATGTAACTTATGGCAACACCACCTGTTCTTCGGTATACACGAAAACTTAATAAGCAAAAACTTATGTCCACATGTAACGGAATTTGAAGTTTGATGAAAATCTGTGCATTAGTTCTTGAGATAGAGCTATGGAGCAAATCCTGAAAAAGTGCAGCATCGCAGCGCCACTTGTTGGGCGATTTACACCAAAACCTAAAAAGCAACAACTTATGTCAACGTCTAACGGAATCTGTAATTCAATGAAAATCCGTGCATTATTTCTTCAGATATAGCTATATAATATCATGAATAATGCAGCGTACATTTTGGGCGGTATACATTAAAACTTAATCAGCAACAACCTAAGTCAATGTCTAACTGAATCTGAAATTTGTTGAAACTCCCTGCGTTACTTCTTGAAATGGAGCTATTAATCGAGAAAAATACAGTATACGTCTAACTGAATCTGAAGGTAGATGAAAATCTGTGCATTAGTTTTGATATACAGCTGTTGCAGAAATCCTGAAAAATGCAGCATACCAACGCCACCTGTTGGGCGATTTATACCAAACCCTAATAAGTGACATCTTATGTCAACGTCTAACTGTATCTTAAATTTAATGAAAATCTGTGCTTTAGTTCTTGAGATAGAGCTATCTTGAAAATCGTGAATAATGCAGCAGAGCAACACCACCTTTTGGGCGGTATGCACCGAAACCTTATCAGCAACAACTTTTGTGAATGTCAAACTCAAACTGAAATTTATTGTAAATCCATGCATTAGTTTTTGTGATAAAGCTATTGTGGAGATCCTGAAAAATGCAGCGTATAAGCGCAACCTGTTGGGCGGTATACACCAAAACCTAATCAGCAACATCTTATGTCGACGTTTATCTGAATCTCAAGGTATATGAAAATCTGTGCATTAGTTCTTGAGGTACAGCTATTGTGGGAATCCTGAAAATTGCAGCACAGCAGCGCCATGTTTTGGGCAATTTACACCAAAACATACTAAGCAGCAACTTATGTCAGCGTCTTACTGAATGTGAAATTTGAAAAAAATTTGTGCATTTGTCCTTGAGATATAGCTTTCTTGAAAATCCTGAATAATGCAGCTTCGCAGCTCCACCTGTTGGGCGGTATACAGCTAAACCTAATCAGAAACTTCTTATGTCCACATCTATCCGAATCTGAAGGTAGATGTAAATTTGTGCATTAGTCCTTGAAATACAGCTAATGCGGAAATCGTGAAAAATGCAGCATAGCAGCGCCACCTTTTGGCGATATTCACCAAAAACTAATCATCACCATTTTATATCAAGGCATAACTGAATCTAAACTTTTATTAAATTCCATGCATTAGTTCTTGAGATGTGACTATCATTAAAATCGTATAAATCCTGATAAATGCAGCATAGCACCGCCGCCTGTTGGGCAATTTACACGAAAACCTAATAAACAACATCTTATGTCAACGTCTTACTGAATCTAAAATTTGATGAAAATTCGAGCATTATTCCTTGAGATATAACTTTCTTGAAAATCCTGAATAATGCAGCTTCGCAGCGCCACCTCTTGGGTGGTATAGAGCTAAACCTAATCAGAAATTTCTTATGTCCACTCTAATTGAATCTGAAGGTAGATGAAAATCTGTGCATTAGTCCTTGAAATACAGCTAATGCGGAAATCGTGAAAAATGCAGCATAGCAGCGCCACTTTTTGGGCGATATTCACCGAAACTAATCAGCACAAATTTACATCAATACCTAACTGAATCTAAAGTTTTATTAAATTCCATGCATTAGTTTCTCGAAATATGACTATCACTAAAATAGTATAAATCCTGAAAAATGGAGCATAGCAGCGCCACCTGTTGAGTAGTTAACACCAAAACCAAATAAGCAACAACTTATATCAACGTAATAACTGAATCTGAAATTTAATGAAAATTCATTCATTAGTTCTTGAGATATGAAAATCGTGAATAATGCAGCATGGCAGTTTGGGCGGTTTACACCAAAACCTAATCAGCAACAACTTATATCCACGCCTAGCTGAATCGGAAGGTAGGTGAACATCTGTGTATTAGTTCTTGAGAGAGAGCTATTGCGGAAATCGTGAAAAAAGCAGCATAAATGGTTCGCACCAAAAACTAATCAGCACCAATTTATATCAAGGTCTAAATGAATCTGAAATTTTATTAAATTCTGTGTTTTAGTTCTTGAGATAGACCGCCCCAAAATTTTTTTGTCATATACATACAGACAGACATTTTCTAAAAACAGTCATAGCGTATTCAGGTCTTCTAAAACGTATAAATCCGTTTAAAATCGGAAGTCGAAAATTTTTACGAATCCAATATTTTCTTCTTGTAAAGATAGAAACTCCGGAGCCCAATGCAATAACGCTTCCGAAAAACGAATCCTAAATTACCCTTTCCTTTTCCTCCCATCTCCAATCTTTTGCCTTCTTTTGTATCAAAACACTAAAATTTGACGTAAAGTGTCGCTCACGTAAGAAATGGAGATGAAACGGGCTCGGTTTTTATATCAGTCTTGGGGTTTCGGCCGACTCCAGCTCAATCTGTTTTTAAATTTCAAATTTTAATTTTTTCCATTTCAAATCATTTTAACGCTATTTTGATCAGAATAAAAAGTAAAGTCTTTTTCTATTCTTCATAGCTGCGAACTATTCATTTTTTGTGTTAACACAATTTTCGAATCATAATTCTGAGCTTATTTAATCGCAGAATTATGCGATTAACTAACACTAAGATTCGGCAAAGATTTATATTTGGAAGTAATAATGACTAAAAAGTAGAATAGTTGATAGCTAAGTGTGCGCAGAGAGATGCATTTAATTTTTTTATTATGTGAAAAAATAATCTACCCTATATATATAAAATCCTAATGAAACGAATTTGTGAAACGATTTTATGAAACGAATTTATGAAACGATTTTATGAAACGACTGATTAAACGACTGATTATGTTTCAGGGCTATTTTTAATAAAATATTAAACGCTTGATGGTGAAATTAATACCAATTGTCCATAAAAATCCGCGTATGTCAAAACTGGTAATAGAATTTTGAAATTGGAATTAGTTTTCGACATATTAATTTTTTTCTAATTTTAATGACATTTCTGTAGTGATGGCAACTAATTACTCAGTTTTTTTGTGACAAAAAAGGAAAAAAAATTGAAAAGGATCCCGATAGGGATTATTGATTTCTTTATATTCGTCATTTTCAAATTGAAATTGAATTTATCTTTTATTTCAATCGATAATGAAGACAAGATTCTGATTAAATTATGTTTTTCAGGAAAATTTGAAAAAAAAAAATCACATTTCTATCGTCAGGATTCAATCGTCTGTCAGCATTTAATTTAATTTATAAACTGAAAATATTTTGAATAAATTCGTCCAAATGACGTCATTTATGTAAACGCAAAAGAATTAATAATAATAAAGGAATTAATAGTAATTATTATTTATTGATATCATTTTGTTATTTTTTTTTTTTTTGTAAAATTTAATTAAACGAATTTAAAAAATCACTAATTCGGATATTTGAAAAGAATATATAAAATAATAATTGCCCAACTGAACGGAAAAAGAATAAAATATCCTGCTTGGTTTTCTATCCTGCTTGGTTTTTTCGCCAAGCTTTTTAAAAAAGCGTCAAGACCCCTATAATAGAAAAGCACCAATAGTTCATTGGGTTTGTTTTCATAACTTTTGGCAACAAATCTATGTATATTAACGAATCTATCCCTTTTTGAAGCTCGAATTACGCCAAACCTAAAAGCAAAGGATCCTATACTGGAAAAGTACCCGATTTTCTTATGGACAATATTCAAGTGACATAACATGGTGTAAAATTATCGTGGATAGCAAATTTGTTTAAATATCTCATCAATTGATGCCGAATAAATGCAGGCATGCATGCACAAAATATTTAATTAATTTTGTATGATAAATAATTATTAGAAAATTCGTATATACATATTAATTAAAATAAATAATTTACATATTTAAAATAACATGAAAATGTGCATGATGGTGCACTAAAATAGAGAGAAAATTAAAACCTGTTACTGAAAATGTCTATAACATAGTACATTTCAATACCGTGGTTCTTAATGTTATTCACAAGCAGATGGATTTTTCTCATCCTTAAATGCAACGGAAGAATAGAATACAGATCGTTGTTATAAAAGTCCGAGAGGTAGCCACAATTTAAACCTAACCATTTTATACAAGATGGTTTTCAAGTTGTAATTGATTTTACTTATCAATCCCGAAAACAGTCGTCCGTTGTCGCAACAGCTGTGTATGAGGCCATGGTAATCAAAAAATGCCCCATTAAAAAAAGCATGGCAACCCAATTACAGATTTACCAATATTTTTTAAATAAAGCACGCTGTCATGTTTTTAGAGACCTCGAAGTCTGAGCGGGGGTTGGCGAGCGTAGCTCGCAAGGTGTAGGCCCCCTAGTAATAATATAAAAATACTTCAAATTTTGAAAATAATATATGAAATATAAATATGCAGACTGGAGTGACGGCGGAGGGGAACGGTACGCTACAGTTGTTAATACTACGGAATATTAGGGCTCCGGTAATTTTTTTTTTTTTTTTAGAAATTAAGCCCTGGGTGGGGGCAAATTTCTAAAAAAATCTAATTTTCTAAACTCTAAATTTTCCAAAAAATGGGGATCGGCCCATCGCTCTCTCTTTTCACTTAGATTTAATTTCCCCTTTCCCCTAGTACAAAATACACAATGTTTTAAATCTGTATATCTGTTTAACATTTTTCTTTTCTAATTCCATGCAAAGATAAGATGCAAAATCCTTTCTTTTTGTAGACTTAAAATCTTGGCAACTACCCAAGAGTGACAGAAATGTCAGTTATCTTTTGTTGAATTCATTCTTTTTCTCAATTGGAGGAGTTGTCTTGTCAATCATTTGAAGTTAGACCATCCTCTTATTTCTTTCTCAACGCCAGTGGCCATCTTGAACCGAAAATTTCTGTGACTAGCGTAGCCTCTTAAAGTGATAAAAAATTTAAAGCACAGTTTGATTTATTACACGAATTATATAAACTAAAAATAAATTACAAAATAACTGTAATAAGAGACCATTTTTTTTAAATAAATATATATATATATATATATATATATATATATATATATATATATATATATATATATATATATATTACTTGAGTTGCAATTATACCAAATTGCATGTATTTAAATGTTTTAAATAGGCTTTCATTTTAAGAATAAAAATTTATTTATGTAGTTTTTCATATTTGGAGTTTTAGATTTATCATACAATAAGTTATAATTTCTGACTTCCTTGTACTTACATATGCTTTAAAATTTTACATTAGTTAATCATATGTATTGTTTCTGTTGCCAACATCCCTTTTTCTATGCATTTACAAAATGCACAAAAATGAATGAACTATCATTCGAAAGGTTTTTGAAACTGCTTCTGACGTAGTATACTCACATTTCTTTAAAACATGTTTTTTGATTAAAAATTAAAATCAGCATTGTCTTTTTCAGTGAAATGAATTTTTTTTCTCTAATCATTGTTGCCACAAAAATAAAATACTACATTATATCGTGCTCAACAATAATTATAAAAAAATAAATAAATAGCACAATAAAAAACAAAGTGGGACGCACGGGTTTATTTTATATTTATGATTAAAAAGCAAAATTCAAATTCAAATGTTTGGAGAAAAATACACCATCGAATCGATCGATCGCAGCAGTGGTATTTTACACGTAGTCTAAAATGTACGCTATGTTATATTATATTAAATTCTATTTTATATGTGCTCTTTTTTTTTTTTTTTTTTGGCCGTGTTTTTCACGAAGCGGGTGACGTCATCTTCTAATGAAGTTAAAATACGATTGTTATTTTTTTTTCTCGTGCGTGGCTCTTGCTATCTTTGATCAGTTTTTATTTTAACTTTGATGGAATGAATGAGATAATATTCTGGCTTGACTAATGTTGTTTGCAGATATTTTCGTCCTTAATTTTTCTTTAGAAGTTTAAACCTGCATCTAAAAAAATCCCTGACGGCTCAGCCTACATTCACAGGTAGATTTCTAAGACGCAGACCGTGGGGCGCTTGTTTATAGAGAATTCCAGAAGAAATGGCCTTTTTGTCATGATGCTACAGTTGGGACCGCCCACTTCGAATTCTAAATGTGTTTGTAGGCGGAGCCGGAAGGGATTTTTTTGTTTTTATTTATTTATTATTTTATTTATTTATTTTGCTGTAAGGGTTGGTTTTCTAAAAAACTTGTCAATATAAAAGTTTTAGATAATATTAAGAGGATTTATCATAAATTTCAGCGGATTTGATATCTTGTGAATTGATGAAGTTATGAATTTTTTTTCTTCTTAAACCCCTAGCTCCCCCCCCCTCCCGGAGGCTATTTTTAATGAATTATCAAAAATCTACATAAATTTTCGACCTTTTTACTAGAAGTAATAATAACTTTAAACGGATTCGATACGTATCCTAATTAAGAAGTTATGGGTTTTTTTTCACAAAAAGCCCCCCACCCATTCTTCCTCTCCCCTCCCCCCTTGTTCGTTTTGCCCATTAACGAACTGGACCGAGATTTCATGCCCCTTGATTTTATGTATCAGTTTGGAAGAGATTTGTATAGAATTATTAAAGTTACCGCCCGTTCCAAAACTGCTGAAAAAAGGAATAGACTGAGCCCGGTACGAGTAATATAAAAGGAAATTGGTCTAGTCTCTATAAACCTCTACTAAAACATACTACCCTCCCCCACACCCCCTAAAAAAAAGAATCTTTGCTGAGAACTGTGTATGTCATGCGAGCGCGAGCTTTTTCTAAAGACGATTACGTTGTGAGAAGTAGTATTGCCAATTTAGAGATTTTTTTTAATTCAAAGAATCTACCAGAATTTCCGAAATAGATGCCTTCACTTTTTTTTTCTTTCACACATAATATCTGTCATTAAATAAAGCAAAAATTACAATTAAAATTTTCCGGTAGATTAATAAAAAACAGCTCAATTGGCAACATTGATCGGAATGGAAGGGCCTCGCAAAAGTTCTTGCACCGGGCCTCGCTTTCGCTAAGGACGGCTCTGCGCATTAGGAAAAATGATCAGAAGTTTCCCTTTCACAGATTAAATAAACATTCTCTACAAAGCAAAGAAAAATTTCCTTTTACAGAAAGAAAACCAAATGACCACAAGCCCTATTCCCCCCTCCCCGTCTTTTTCCCTTTAAAAGGCAACGGTAGAGAAAAAAAAGTCAAAAGTGATATCGGAGATCTCTTCCCAACTCAGCCCTGATTTGACTCACCGAAACTCTTTAAGGTTACTGCAAATTTGAAAGAATTTTCTTTTTTTCTTTCAAGTATGGCAGATGAGATAAAATTACTACTGCAAAGACAAAAAAGGCTTGTTGAACGACGTTTTTTATGTAGTGTCGTGTAAAAAATACCCCTTATTAAATTTATAACAAGATATTGATGACAATTAACAAGAAAATATATAGAAACTAGCAGAAAAAGTAGTTTTGTTAGCTATGCGGAAAATCTACAGCACTGGTAGAGCCATCTGGTGAAATCTATAGGAAACAAATTAAAAAATTTTAAATTTAAATTAAAAAAAGCGTAATTACATCTCACTTGTAAAATTTGTGTCATTTCAAAGAAATAAGTCATATCTGTCACCAAAAATTTTTTTTAATAAATCAGTTCAATAGTAAATGCGCAGTATTGATTTTAAAAATATAACATTAGCAGTATAGGGAAGATGTATGTGATGATCACCATTAAATAAATACAAATCTTACAAACGCAATGCACCAAAATACAAGTAAATCCTGCGTTATTCCTAAAATATAATCAGGGTTCATTGGAGTCGGGGGATTAGAATACCAGACTTTTCGTAAAGGTAATATTTGTCATATTTAGTGAAGAAAATTTGTGTTTAAATATGAACCATTAATTACTTAACGGAATATATAGTATTCAATTCTCTTGAGGTGTACGAACGCTAATAATGCAACTTTTGCAAATTGTAAAGTGTTAAAAAAGAAAAAAAAATATATTAAACATATTTTTACGGAATTCTATGATAGAACAAAAAAAGAGGATAGTAATTATCATGATCATGTTAAGTAGACGCTATATATGTAAAAATTTCTTTTATAACATTTCGATAGCGATGTCAAAGCAGGAATTTTCTAATCAGATTATTAAACAAGATCACAAAGTACGGCACATAGCAATTGAAAAATCAAAATTTTATTTAAAATTTTTTATACTGTGCAATGCAAGCGGTATTATTACAAAATTAATTACAGAAACTTGGATATAGTGATTTGAATTTTGAGAATCTAATCGTCTACGTTAGTCCAAAAAATTAATTTTAGCGCTGGTTTGACAGAATATAAATTTAAAATCTCGAAAAATAATATTTAATTATAAGTAACCGTAAAAAAAATTAAATGTTTCTTGACCTAGCAAGAATGTACATGAAAGTGTATTGTAACCTCTTCCGAATTATTGGCGATTTCGAGAATGTTTCCTTTATCTTCTGAAATAGTAGATTTCGGAGATTTAAAAAATCATATTAAAAAAAATCACTTCTCCTTCCAGTAATTTTCGAAATCGTTAGGAAGTAACTTTACGGTATAACAATCGGTCTTCTGAATACGGAATTAATTCTAATGTAAGAATTGTTTTTCTCAGTGCTATTGATTGTCGAATCAGCTGTCAACTAAGAATCAGTAGGAACTAAAAAGTGTTAATGTTATATTGCTTTTTCATACATATAATTCCAAATATGACAGTGTTGTGTCGCTAACACAACTTAAATTTAAATATTTATTAAATTATTTTATTTCTAAATTGTCTAATTATTAACCTTTATAATATTGTGTAATTATGGGATGTTTTGTTTATTTTAATACTAATTGTTGTTTTTCATAGTTAAAGTTAATATTGCAGTTATGGGTTGCAGGTTGATTTAATAGCTAAAGTTGTTTATTTTTAATTATATTCTTCTGGCACAGAATTTTATTTAATTCTCACACTGTCCACTAAGTTCAATAGTTTCTAAATAAATATTGGTTTAGTGATAGATTTGTATTATTTGGGCTGAATGATTGTTTATTAACATATAATGTTTTTGGAATTCTCCTTTAATCGGTTGATTAGAGCGCACTTCAACTTGTTTAACGTTAATTTTGAAAATGTTTATTTTTGTAACGATCATATTGCACCATTATTCACAGATATATTTTTAAATATGTGGTTATAATTTAAATATTAAATTGAAAGGAGTTGCTGGTATTTTAAGAAGGCTTTTGTGGAGGCTGCTGGTTAAATTAAATATAAATGATAATCCATTTACTTTTGCATGTGGTGAAAATTCTGTTTCTCTCTCTCTTTCCCCTTTTTCCCCTTGTTTACAATATCATCGGCGAACACCGGACCGGAGCAAGTCTTCTGGTAAAGTCATCAAAGAGTGAATACCCCTTGAGCGTCCCCACGTGATCTTTGACGTCACGTATTTCCGGATGATGAGTTTAACACATGTGCGCAGAGATACATATGCATATTTAATCATAAACCTTAAATGAATTTAAGTAAAGAAAATAATGAAATGCAAGTAAGAATCTGATGCTCTATTGCTCAGATTATGAACATTTTTCACAATAGCTCATCTTAATTAAGATTTTTCTTCAAGACGTTCATGTAACTATTTATCCTGCGCGCATAGAGATCAAAAGTAAGTGAACAAGCACAAGAGAAGTTGAGTGGGGAGTTCTTGAAAGCAAGAGCGAGAGGGATGACTTCTTGATTCTGACGGCAGCAGAGATGGAGTAGAACTGAGAAGGTCTCAGATTTATCTGCCAATACTGAGTGGCCAGGGGCCACAAAATGATAAGTTCTCGTCTTTCCTGTCTTTTCTTTAATTTTCTCTGCATGCTTCCTAATATTTTTTTTGTTCATTTAAACTTCAATCTATCTTCAAGCATTATGCTTGGTTTAATTTGATTTAAAATATGGTTAATTAATTTTTTAAAACTAAACCAGCAGCTCTGAATTATATAGTAAAATATTAAATGAATTATAGAATGTTTCACACGACTATGTATAGTCGAATTTTGTGTTGGAAATATAGTAATGTTGCACTCGACTATGTATTGTTGAATTTTATATCGAAAGGAGATTTCCTTGATTAATTCTGAAGGCAAAGCTATACTTAATTATATATATTTATCACAATAAACAAAATTTGATTACAATTATGGATTTGTGTTCATTTACCTTGCAGTGCATCCTTTTATTTATTTTATTTCAGCATTAGAAGAAATGATTATTTTTACATTTGAGGGAATACAGACAACTTATGTAAGGTCTTTATTTTTCTTAATTCTTAAGTATAAATTTTAATAGTAAGAATATAATTTTAGAGCAATCTAATTTTAATTAAAAAGAATAATGTGTTGTGTCTTACTACTCTCATTCTCATTAAACTTACACACAACACAAGAAAACTAATTTAACTAGATATTCATTTAAATTAAACCTTTTTACTCAATTACTTAATTAAATTACTACTGCAAGAGAATTGTGCTATTTTAACAATTACTTTTAAAACCTTGTTCTTATTTACTCAAATTCTGAATTTACTTGATTATTTTACATTATAAATTTTGACTACTTAGATTTGACATTTACATTTAATTAAAATAAATTATATTGGCCCCAATTACAAAATAAGTTAATCACTAAATAAAATTATAAGGAAGTGCGTTGTGTTCTGTCTTCCCAAATTAAGTTATATTTAATCCAACAATAACTCCAAGTGCGTGGTCAAAGTGAATCATGTCTTAAAAAATCATAACTCATTTGTAAATCCTTCTCTCTATATAAAAGATAATCTTCCTCTCTTCTATCATTCAAAAATAATAAGAAATGAGACAATTTTAGTACCATAATTACAAATTCAAAATAATTCAACAATACAATTTGAAAGTTAAAACACCTGAAAATTCAATCCCAAAAGAATGTAATTTAAACTCTTACGAACTTCAATGGTCTCATTTCATTAGCAAACTCAAAATTAATCACCATCATATTCTTCTTCTTCCTGAAATAAATCTTAATCTGAAAAATAAAAATGTATTCTCCTGAAACATAACGCGATGGAACTAGTTGATTCAAAAATGTATATCAAAGGGTAAATCTCCAATTTCTTATCAATTCAACATATCAAAATATCTCTTAATTCTCCATCATTAATAAAATCCAATTTACCTCAACTCAGTTTCAAAACATATACATTATCCCCATATCAACCAGTTCCAACGGTTATTCACTAAAACCTGATTTACTGAATACAGACAACTTCTTAACTGAAAATCACGCGAGAATTAATTAAAATTAGATTGCTCTAAAATTATATTCTTACTATTAAAATTTATACTTAAGAATTAAGAAAAATAAAGACCTTACATAAGTTATATGTATTCCCTCAAATGTAAAAATAATCATTTCTTCTAATGCTGAAATAAAATAAATAAAAGGATGCACTGCAAGGTAAATGAACACAAATCCATAATTGTAATTAAATTTTGTTTATTGTGATAAATATATATAATTAAGTATAGCTTTGCCTTCAGAATTAATCAAGGAAATCTCCTTTCGATATAAAATTCAACAATACATAGTCGAGTGCAACATTACTATATTTCCAACACAAAATTCGACTATACATAGTCGTGTGAAACATTCTATAATTCATTTAATATTTTACTATATAATTCGGAGCTGCTGGTTTAGTTTTAAAAAATTAATTAACCATATTTTAAATCAAATTAAACCAAGCATAATGCTTGAAGATAGATTGAAGTTTAAATGAACAAAAAAAAATATTAGGAAGCATGCAGAGAAAATTAAAGAAAAGACAGGAAAGACGAGAACTTATCATTTTGTGGCCCCTGGCCACTCAGTATGGGCAGATAAATCTGAGACCTTCTCAGTTCTACTCCATCTCTGCTGCCGTCAAAATCAAGAAGTCATCCCTCTCGCTCTTGCTTTCAAGAACTCCCCACTCAACTTCTCTTGTGCTTGTTCACTTACTTTTGATCTCTATGCGCGCAGGATAAATAGTTACATGAACGTCTTGAAGAAAAATCTTAATTAAGATGAGCTATTGTGAAAAATGTTCATAATCTGAGCAATAGAGCATCAGATTCTTACTTGCATTTCATTATTTTCTTTACTTAAATTCATTTAAGGTTTATGATTAAATATGCATATGTATCTCTGCGCACATGTGTTAAACTCATCATCCGGAAATACGTGACGTCAAAGATCACGTGGGGACGCTCAAGGGGTATTCACTCTTTGATGACTTTACCAGAAGACTTGCTCCGGTCCGGTGTTCGCCGATGATATTGTAAACAAGGGGAAAAAGGGAAAAGAGAGAGAGAAACAGAATTTTCACCACATGCAAAAGTAAATGGATTATCATTTATATTTAATTTAACCAGCAGCCTCCACAAAAGCCTTCTTAAAATACCAGCAACTCCTTTCAATTTAATATTTAAATTATAACCACATATTTAAAAATATATCTGTGAATAATGGTGCAATATGATCGTTACAAAAATAAACATTTTCAAAATTAACGTTAAACAAGTTGAAGTGCACTCTAATCAACCGATTAAAGGCCAATTCCAAAAACATTATATGTTAATAAACAATCATTCAGCCCAAATAATACAAATCTATCACTAAACCAATATTTATTTAGAAACTATTGAACTTAGTGGACAGTGTGAGAATTAAATAAAATTCTGTGCCAGAAGAATATAATTAAAAATAAACAACTTTAGCTATTAAATCAACCTGCAACCCATAACTGCAATATTAACTTTAACTATGAAAAAAACAATTAGTATTAAAATAAACAAAACATCCCATAATTACACAATATTATAAAGGTTAATAATTAGACAATTTAGAAATAAAATAATTTAATAAATATTTAAATTTAAGTTGTGTTAGCGACACAACAACAGTCAGATTTCAAATTTGATAGTGTTAATTTTCAGCGATTACTTTATATTTTGTAAAAGCAAGTTTGCTAAGTATCCTTTGATTGTTATTTTGGTAGATTAATTAGTTTTTTTTCAAATTAAAGAAATTATGACATTAGTAAACTATTTTTTATGATACGATAGTTTGAGGTGGGGGATAAAGTGTTTATGAGGTTCTAAACTGTGAAGATTTAAAAAATGTTTGTAGCAGTTTATATATATATATATACAAATTTGAGGCATATTTCTGAACTGTAAATTAATTATTATTTCTATTCCTCCAATCTCATAAAAGTATGCCGAAGATATTTTATATATTTTTTTATAAGCAAACATGATTTTTTCAGCATGTTAAATTAAAAATTTGCTTGTTAGAACAAAAAAAAAAAACTTTGCCTATAAAGTTTTTATGGATATTTTGGATAAATTAATAAGCCTTATTTTTCAAGTTTTTAATTAAAGATTATGACATACTATCAAACTATTTTCTTTCTTAGTCTCTTTCCCTCTATATATAATTAACACTATTTAGTTTTCTAAGTATCTTATTAACCAACAAATTTTGCACGGCACACAAGATAAATAAATTCTATTTAAAAGATCAGATGAATAAAAATATTAATTGTCTACTACTCTATAAAACATTTTAAACGATTGGAAATCATAAATATTTAGTTAATAAAAATCTAGATAAATAACTTATTTTAAAATATTATCACTTAACTAAGAGAATGATGATATTTACAGATTGTAGATGGCGCCACTACTAGAGATTATTTCAAGATATTATGTCTTGGATCAGGCTATTAGCGTTTTGAAATTTTAAAATTAAATTACACATATCTGAGCCAAAAATACCTTAATTAAACTTACGAAAATGATACCTCTTATATCAAAGTATACAAATCAAGTGATAAAAGTTTTAGAAAAATAATATTTGTTTTAATACGATTTTTTAAAACAAATTCTCTATGCGTCTGTGGTGGCCTCTTGGCCAGTCAGTGCAGAGGACAAGAAATAAATGACATCACAATTAAACCAATATTTCGTGTTTATACTAGATAGAGAAAACTGAAGAATTCATTGAAAATCTACTTCGTAATGTTTCCGAAACTTACAAACAGAAAAAAATATATTTTATTGAGAAATGTTTCTTTAAAATCTTTCAGTTTGTGAACATAAAGGAACACTTTTAGAAGCTGAAAGTAACTCGAAAGAAGTTATATTATATTTTCATAAATTTTGCTGCCAGATAAAGAAACGTTTCTTTTCCTTTCTTTTTTTTACAGTTTGGTTTCTTTTCAGTAACATATTAATTATAAAAATATTGTAGTATTTTTATCTACCTTAAAGACTAATAGCCCAGAGGATTAATAACTATATAATATAATATAATTCTTTAGATAAACTTACAATCAATTCTATTGGAATGTTTGGAGTAATGGTTAAAAAAAATGAAAATAATTATTTCTAATTTTATACTTTAATGTTTAGGTACATTATATGTGTAATGCTATTGAAAAAAATTATTCTTCGAATCTTATCAAACCAAGACAGATTAATTGGTTATTGTTCAAATTAATTATTTTTAAAAAATTAAATGTTGAATATAGGAAAGAAAATTATTACATTTAAACTTCAAAATCCAGATTCCTTCCCTAACTGCATTGTTTGCGCATGTGCTGATAGTTGTTTAATTAAAAAAGAAGGAGCTGTGTAGAAGGAGGGCCCGAAACCTCAATGTTTTAGCGAATGCACGCACTGACCTGTGTACAGGGTCGTACTGGCCCACCGGGCAACGAGGCAAATGCCCGGTGCGCCCTCGTCACTTTTTTTTTTTTTTTTTTTTTTTTTTGGAAGCACGTTTAAAGTTGTGCATTCTGAAAGGCATAAAATTTCAAAGATTTTCATATGGAAAATTAAAAAGTAATACTTTTTATTTTTAAAAGTATAGCATAAGCAAACTGTGTGGGATCAAAGACAATTATATAACCTAATTTCGAGATAACATAAATTATCGACAATCAGATGTGCTATTGTTACACATGGTATCCTGGAACATCGTGTTTTTGTAATCCTGGCGCCCTTGGTCAGATTTTTTTCAACGCCTCTGCAAAAATAGCTTTCAAAAAACTAATATCGTGTTCGTGTTTTTGTTATTATGGCGCCCTTGGTCAGACTTTTTCAGCCCCTTTGTAAAAATAACTTTAAAAAATTAACATCGTGTTTTTGTAATCCTGGCGCCCTTGGTCAGATTTTTTTCAACGCCTCTGCAAAAGTAGCTTTCAAAAAACTAATATCGTGTTCGTGTTTTTGTTATTATGGCGCCCATGGTCAGATTTTTTTCCAGCGCCTCTGTAAAAAAACTTAAAAAAAATAATATCGTATTTATGCTTTTGTTATTATGGCGTTCTTAGTCAGTCTTTTTCAGCGTCTTTCTAAAAATAACTTTAAAAAAAATTAACTTTTCTGTCAAATATTTAGTGCCCTGGATGATAAAATATTTCTGCTTTTTGTGAAAGTATAAACGACGAAAAAAAAAAAAAATGGAATGCAATTTAAGAGAAGAGATTTTCATTTTAATTGGTCCCACTTTCAGAGGCGGCTTTGGTAATCATGTCGCCCCTAGTCTGATTTTTTCAGCGCCTCTGTAAAAATAACTTAAAAAAAAAAAACTAATATCCTGTTTTTGTAATCCTAGCGCCCTTGGTCAGAATGTTTCAGCGCCTCTGTAAAAATAGCTATTTAAAAATTAATATCGTGTTTCTGTAATTATGGCGCCCTTGGTCAGATTTTTTTCGGCGTCTCTGTAAAAATAAGTTTAAAAAAACTAATATCGTGTTCGTGTTTTTATAATTATGGCGCCCTTGGTCAGATTTTTTTCAGCGCCTCTGTAAAAATAACTTGCAAAAAACTAATATCGTGTTCGTATTTTTGTAATTATGGCGCCCTTGGTCAGAATTTTTTCAGCGCCACTGTAAAAATAAGTTTCAAAAAATTAATATATATTTTTTAAATCATGGCGTTCTTGGTCAGATTTGTTTCAGCGCCTCTGTAAAAATAACTTTCAAAAAAACTAATATCGTGTTCGTGTTTTTGTTATTATGACGCCCTTGGTCAGACTTTTTCAGCGCCTTTATAAAAATAACTTTAAAAAAAAATAACATCGTGTTTTTGTAATCCTGGCGCCCTTGGTCAGATTTTTTTCAACGCCTCTGCAAAAATAGCTTTCAAAAAACTAATATCGTGTTCTTGTTTTTGTTATTATGGCGTCCATGGTCAGATTTTTTCCAGCGTCTCTGTAAAAAAAAAAAAAACTTAAAAAAAACTAATATCGTATTTATGTTTTTGTTATTATGGCACTCTTCGGCAGTCTTTTTCAGCGTCTTTCTAAAAATAAATTTAAAAAAAATTAACTTTTCTGTCAAATATTTAGTGCGCTGGGTGATCAAATATTTCTGCTTTTTGTGAAAGTACAAACGACGAAAAAAGAAAAAAAAATGGAATGCAATTTAAGAGAAGAGATTTTCATTTTAACCCTTAATTGCATAGTGATGTAAATTTCCATCACTTTTTATTTAACTTTTAATAAATAAATCAACTTTTTCGCCACCACTATATTTATATAGAAATATTAATCCAGTAAATTTCCCGGGAACTATGTTGCTGAACAAGATTAAAAATCTATCTTAAAATTTCTGGGGTCTAATATTTAATATATGTATAAAAAAACACAATTGTAAAAGAAAATCTCATGCAAAGAAGGGTTAATTGGTCCCATTTTCAGAGGCGGCTTTGGTAATCATGTCGCCCCTATAGTCTGATTTTTTCAGCGCCTCTGTAAAAATAACTTTAAAAAAAAAGAAAAACTAATATCGTGTTTTTGTAATCCTAGCACCCTTGGTCAGAATTTTTCAGCGCCTCTGTAAAAATAGCTATTTAAAAATTAATATCGTGTTTCTGTAATTATGGCGCCCTTGGTCAGATTGTTTTCGGCGTCTGTGTAAAAATAAGTTTAAAAAAACTAATATCGTGTTCTTGTTTTTGTAATTATGGCGCCCTTGGTCAGATTTTTTTCAGCGCCTCTGTAAAAATAACTTTCAAAAAATTTATATATATTTTTTTAAATCATGGCGCCCTTGGTAAGATTATTTTCAGCGCCTCTGTAAAAATAACTTAAAAAAACTAACACCGTGTTATGTAATCCTGGCTCCCTTCGTCAGATTTTTTTTCAGCGCCTCTGTAAAAATAACTTTTAAAAAACTAATATCGTGTTTTTGTAATCTTGGTGCCCTTGGTTAGATTTTTCCAGGGCCTGTTTAAAAATAACTCTAAAAAATCTAATATTGTGTATTTGTAATCATAGCGCCCTTGGTCACATTTTTTTCAGCGCCACTGTAAAAATAACTTTCAACAAATTAATATAGTGTTTTTGTAATTACGGCACCCTTGGTCAGATTTTTCAGCGTCTGTGTAAAAATAACTTTCAAAAGATTAATATCGTGTTTTTGTAAGATTATGTCCTCTTTCGCCGAACGAATTCCCCAGGTACCCTGTTGTTTCCTCTGACAGCCCCTACGAGCGAATGGAGATGACAGGGAAGCAAAATAAAACGTGTTTGAAGAAACACGAAAAACTGAACTTCAAAAATGGGACATTTCCGAACCCTTTTCAGAAATAATATCATCCCCTCAAAAACGATTAGGCCACTAATTACAAGATTTCGTCCAAAGATGTTCGAGGTGACTATTAATTTCAAGATGACACTTCTCAAACCATTAAGTAAGAAAAGCAATAAACTAAACCATTAAGATAAATCCTTTCTTGTTGATTATCTTTCTTATCAGTTCAACTTGGAAAATTACATGAAATTGTATTTCTTCAGCAAAGAGGAAAGTGGTCTTTTTACGTTAAAAACATATTTATTTTATATAAGTACAATTTTTTTCAATTTTAATGCTTGTATTTTATATGCGTCTGAAAGAAAAGTCAAAAATTGGTATAGTTTTCTGACAATTAATGATGAATTTGCAACAATCTTCTTTGCTAAAATAATTAAGAAATATTTTATCTCGCATATTTAATGCATTGATGATAATAATAATAATGATAACTACAATAATAATTATACTACTACTAATAATAATAATTATACTAACAATAATTATATAGCATTATTATAGAGAAATCTTTGATAAACACGCTGAAATAGACAGTTTTTAAATCGAAGAATTATTTAAAGAGATTTTTAATATTAAAGTCGGCCAGAATCGTTCCATTAAAAAAAATTTTAAGAACAAAACAATGCATATTTTTTTTTTTTTTTTTTTTTTTTTTTTTTTTTTTGTAGGGATATACTTCTCAAGCTACACTGAGAAAAAAGACACTTTCAAATCTGAGCAAATCGATGTTTTCATTTTGTTATGAAACTTTTTGTTTCAAATAGGACGACCCAATGATTTCAATTCTGAAATACCAGAAATTCTCAGAATATTTAAACTTGGACATATTCAAAACTGAAAACATAGAGGTCAGTTTATACTCATAATCATTTTTGAAACATGGACATACTCAAAAATGATTAGAATCAGTTGAAACACATTTTTGAAACATGGAAATATTAAAAACTAAAGACATAGATGTCAATTTATATTCATTTTTGAAAGATGGACATACTCAAATATGAGTACATTATCTTTTATTCTTATGTGTGTGCATGTTTAGAGAAATGAGTATATATACATGTTTCAAACTTGAGTCATTTTGATTCAAAGCTATTTTCACTATGTAACATACTCAGATTTGAGTACTTTTTGATCAGTTTTGAAAATGTCGTTTATAGAGTGTAGCTGTGTGCAAACTGCGCTTATTTTTTAAATTTAATTCTTTAGAGCTCTTTTTTTTTTTCAATTTTTTATTCAAATTTTCATTATTTCAATATTTTTTTTTTTCATATTTAGAAAAGGTCATTTTTTTTATGCTGTTACCAGTTTGTAAAACTGCGCAAAGAATTATATTTCCTCTCAAATAAAAAATGTATTTACACGTAATTATTAAAAAAAATCCCTGACGGCTTGGCCTACAGGCACAGGTAGATTTCGAAGACGCAGACCATGGGGCGCCTGTTTGTTGGGAATTGCGGAGCAAATGACCTTTTTGCCATGATGCGGCAGTTGGAACCGCCTACTTCGAAACCTAACTTGTTTGCAGGCGAAGCCAGCAGGGATTTTTTTTTTTTTTTTTTTTTTTGCTATAAGAGTTGGTTCTATAAAAAACTTGTCAATATAAAAGTTTTAGATAATATTAAGAGGATTTATATTATAAATTTAAGCGGATTTGAAGTCTTGGGAATTGACGAAGTTATCAATTTTTTTCTTCTAAACCCCCCCTCGCTCCCCCACCCTTGGAGCCATTTTTAATTATATCAAAAATCTGCCATACATAAATTTTCGGCCCTTCTCCTAGAAGTAATAATAACTTCAAACGGATTCGATACGTATCATAATTAAGAAATTATGGGGTTTTTTCTGTTTTCGCAAAAAGCCTCCCCCTTGGTTCGATTTTGCCCATTTACGAACTTGATCGAGATTTTATGACCCTTGATTTCATGTATCAGTTTCTAAAAGATGCGGGAGTTGGAACCGCCTACTTCGAAAAATAACTTGTTTGCAGGCGGAGCCGACAATTTTTTTTTTGTTTCTAATTTTATTTTGCTATAAGGGTTGGTCATATAAAAACTTGTCAATATAAAAGTTTTAGATAATATTAAGAGGATTTATAATAAATTTAAGCGGATTTGATATGTTGGGAATTGACGAAGTTATAAATTTTTTTCTTCTAAAACACACCCTCCCCCCCCCTTCTTGGGGCCATTTTTAATTATATCAAAAATCTGTCATACATAAATTTTCGGCCCTTCTCCTAGAAGTAATAATAATTTCAAACGGATTCGATACATATCATAATTAAGAAATTATTTAATAAAGGATGGGCAACAAGAGAAAGAGGCAACTATGCGAATGCTCAGAGTAGGGAGCTCAAGAGCACCAGCATCGAAAACTAAATACAGAGAATTAAATGAAAAGATTGCAAGTTTAAAACGTAGTTTGATAAATGGCACCATTGATTTACATAATTATATTAATTCAATATCCTATTTAATACATTTGGTTGACTAGTCCTGTTTTGTTTTTCGAAATAAATACATTCTGTCTGATTTTCTGTCTATTTGATATGTACTATATTTATGAAATGATTATTTTGAAGCTAAGTGAAGATTTTATACATAACTAATAAGATAATTAACGATATATATATTTTTTTTAAATAGCAGTTTTTATTATGAGTATCTACCTTGTGAGAAGTTTAAATTAGTGCTTATTTTCAAGTAAACATTTTAGTAAAATTTATCATTTATATTATATCACATAACAATAAGACACGGCATAAAATAAATTAAAAGTACACAATTTCGAAGCAAATCGTGATGTCCTATCTAAATGATATCTATCATCTACCTACGTATAGGGGGGTTCGTCAGAAATTGACCGGTGGCCAATGATTTTTTAATTCTACAATGGAAAATAAATGCGCAGTTGCTGACGAAATTTCATTTTGCAACCATTACCGTAAATATAAATAATGTAGAAAATGAATAAGGAAAAAGTTTCCGAATTACTAAACTCATACCTCTTATATATATATATATATATATATATATATATATATATGAAACGAAGCGTGTTGCTCCGTCGGTGGGTCCTTGATCGCCGGGCCGGTGGCTGCGCGGACTGATGGCGGCTCCGTATTTACGTCAAAGCGCTCATTCTGATTCCCTTGCATGCTCTTGTAGTCCTGGGCCGTGAGCGGGATTCGGTTAAATTCCGAGTGAATGTATGTCTGTTTAAAGGAAGACACCGTCTATTACGGAACCTGGTTTATTTCTTTTTCTTACATGCATCCTTTTAAACCAGGCCCATATTGGCGTGAGAGCTGCTTTTTAAGTCTGTCTGGACATCGAAGGTTCGTCCATCGCGAGGCAATTCTGAGAGAGCAGATTGGCGTGGATTTGTTTAGATGAGGGAAATCGTAAAAAGTTCGCTCCTGATAGCCGTGTAATGGTATAAATATGAGGTTTTTGCATTATTTCTGCTAGAGGTCGTCTAAGTCAAAAGAGGCGTATTTTTAATTTTAATTGGCCGCGAGCTGAGTGATTGATTGTGCGGAATAAAGGCGTTGGCTCCATCGGCCGATCGGATGCAGCAAGACTTTAAAATTGCGTTAGCGTCAGCACAAATATTCTTATGAAGAGTCAGAAAACGATCTTTGAAAGTTATAAGATGCGATGCAGGAAAACTAATTTAACAGGGGCGACGGCATTTTCAATCAATTGAAACACAATTATTAAAGCATTTAAAAGTTTTGATTTAAATTTCTATTTTTTAAAACGGTAATTTAAAATTTTAAAAGGGGCAAAATGGGATTTTGCATTTTAAAAAGGGGTTTAGCTTTTATCCTTTCATATCCCCCCCCACTAAAACAAGAGCCACAGGGCTCGCCTGCAAGACCTGTGGGTCTTATCTCGTGAATTTAACCCATGTTTTTTTTTTTTTTTTAGATTCTTATTTTCTCCAGCTCTCAAGTAATTTCTCCAGCTCTTCAGTATTTACTTCAGCTCTTCAGTATTTACTTCAGCTCTTCAGTATTTACTTCAGCTCTCAAGTCAATTGGACCTATTTTTACATTTATATATCAAATTTACATAAAAATATTGGTTACACTAAAATATTGGAATTCTTTCAATGGTGCTGCAGCAAAACAATAATGTGTCTCGAGACGACATATCTTGATTATAACAGTTGTCATAACATAACTGTGTTTGTAGTGTTTCCCTTTCTTTCCAGTTTTTGTTTTAAAGTTTTTGATATAGTTTGTTGGGAAACATCCTTTTGTGTATAATTGCAAATTGCAACCATAAACTATATAGTATATTAAAATATTCACAGGTAAACATACTGAAAACTATACAACATATGCAAATGTAAAAAATATTCAATAATAGACAATGTTCAAATGTAAAAAAAAATATTCACAAATACAAAATATTAAAATGTAAAATATATTCACAAATACAAATTATTCAAAAATATAAAATATTCAATAATACAAAATATGCACTAATACTATCAACAAAATATATTGTATCTCAAATGCAATTTGAAAAGCTTGCATTTCTAGAAATATTGAATTTTCACACTGAGATAAAATAACAGTAAAATATCCTAAAATACTAATAACAAAAACAAATTATATTTCTTCGTATACCTTTCCGTTTTGTTAGGGACTTAGCTACTTCTATGATGCAGCCTTAGGTTTATATCCATGAAAAAACAACACTAAGTTGTTTAAAAAAAAAGAAAACTACAGCTAATAAAAACTAAATATACACTTGCTATAATTTTCACCATGCGCAGGGTCAGTGCGATATGGGTTTTAATACTCTGAGGGGAATATCACCCAAAAATGTGCCACTCGCACGACAGAAAAAGAAAAGTGGGTAATCGATATTCACCTGCAGAGGGGAAGCGAAGCAGTTTTGCCAGATTCTCCGTTCAACCTGGAAAGAGAATCTGGGAAAACAGTCCGGCTAAAGATGGGTGGCCACGGAGCGGAGGACCCCTTCATGTGTCATCAATTCGTCATTATAATATTTAAAAAAAAAATAATAAAAATTCTAACAGTACTTTTAAACTGTCACCATCATTCTACACTGCTGGGGAGATAGGTTACACGCCCAGCTGGGTCCTCATCCAAATGCTACGAGTAAGGGGGACGATAGGAAAGCAAAAATTAAAAAAAAATTGACAGCTGAAAGAGATAGATGGGGTTTATTCATGGCTGAGTTTAAGATTTTGAGGAGGGTGGTAGTATCTTAACTTGGAGGAATGGACAATTTCGGAATTTCTCTTAAAATGTGGGCTGGGTTTATCAATTTCAAAGGATACATCAGAAAGTTGTTTTAAAATGGTGTATGGGCCAGAATATGGTGCCGTCAATTTACGGGTATTCGGATAGTGAAATTCTTCATACATCACAATGTCACCAACTTTAAACTTTACAGGAAGGAAACGAGCATCATAACGGACTTTATTCTTTTTATGGTAAGCAATTGTTCTCTCTTTAGCCAATTTTCTAGCTTCTTCCACAGGGGGATAGTAACTATTATTTGGTAAAGGGGGATCATATGGTAAATTTCCTAAAAATAAATAGCTAGGGGTGAATTGGGTTACAGAATGAGGGGTGTTATTATATTCATATAAGACTTCATCTAAAAGCTTAGTCCAAGGTATTTTCTTGGATGTGGAATTGACTTTACATTTTAATCTAGTGACAATAGTCTGATTTAGTCGTTCAATTTTCCCATTCGTTTCCGGGTGATGGCTGCTCGTCAATCTGTGTTTTATATTGTAATTACGAAGAAATCTCCTAAACCTGGAAGCCGTAAATGCTCCATTTCTGTCGGTTAACAATCTATCTGGTACTTGTATTTGAAATAATTGTTTCAAAATGTTTGTATAAGTTTCGGTAGTTACACTTTTTGACGGAAAACCCCACACATAGCGAGTTGCATGGTCAACGACTAAATGCAAATATTTTTTTGTAGAATTGTAATAATTAAATCCGCCAACAGAGTCTACTGCCAAACATTCAAAAGGTATCTCTGTTGGGGGCATTAATTGCAATAAGCCAAATCTTTTTTGTCTACATTTTTTGTTTATCTGACAAGTGTGGCAGTGTTTTACAAAATTTTCAATGTCCTGATTAAAGTTAGGCCAATAATATTGCGGAGATATTAAATTTATCATTTTATAAATTCCAGGGTGGCCAAATTGTGTGTGGGTTTTTTCTAATAGGGGTAAACGTAAAGACATGGGGACCACAATCTTATACAAACCTTTCTTTTTAATAACAACAACATCATTTATCTCAGTGTACTTTTTACCATCAATTGTTACATTTTCTTTCTTCTGATTGTCTCTTACTTCATTCAAGTCAAGGAGATGTATAATATGGGGTAAATTTTCTGAAACAGGTTGTCTAGATAGCATATCAGCTTCAACATTAGTGGAGCCTTTCTGGTATTTAATTTCATAGTCAAACATACTAAGTTTTAGGGACCAGCGGAAAAGACGTCCTCTTAAATTTTTAACACTTTTGAGCCAGGTAAGTGCCGCATGATCTGTATGTATGACAAATTTTTGACCGTGTAAATAATGATAAAATTTATCTAAAGCATCCACAATCGCCAAACATTCTAACTCCGTAATTGCATAATTTTTTTCATAATCGCGAAGATTTCTAGAGTGATATGCTATAGGATGTAATGTTCCTTTTTCATCAACTTGTTTCACTACACATCCCACTCCATGACTTGATGCGTCTACAAACAAATGACAAGGTGTTTTGGGATCAAACAACTTTAAGATTGGTTTTTCAATTAAAGCATTTTTTAATTTTTCAAAAGAATTTTGACAATTTTGGTCCCACACATAAGGGACATTTTTCTTCAACAAATTGTTGAGAGGGTATCGAATGTTAGCATACTTTGGAATAAATTTGTGATAAACATTTATAGATCCCAAAAAACGTTGTAATTCTTTTACATTCGTTGGTGGTGTTAATTTCTTAATCGTCTCTATATTAGGGTTGTCAGGTGTGATACAACCGTTCGAAACTTCATATCCTAGAAAATTAATTTTGGATTTCACAAAATTACACTTTGACAATTTGAGTTTAAGGTTTTCTTGAACACAGATATTAAATAATGCCTCTAAATGACATAAATGTTCCTCTTCATTTTGGGAGAATACAATAACATCATCAAAGTAACTACAGGCAAAGTCAATTTTGTATTTATTAAGAATTCTACGGAGGGTACGGTTAAACCAAGCAGGTGAGTTTTTCCATCCAAACGGTAAACGATTCCACTCATATAATCCAAAGGTGGTGGCAAATGCCAGCTTCTCAGTGTCTCGAGGGTGGATAGGAATGTGCCAATATCCACTAGCTAAATCAAGAGTGGAAAAATTTTAGCATGCGCCAATTTATCTAACAGGGTGTCGATTCGAGGTAAGGGTTCTGCATCTGTTTTTGTAATGGCATTTAATTTTCGGAAGTCAATACATAACCGGGTTTTCTTCCCTTCTTCACGTTTATACACCAAAGTTACGGGTGATGAATAAGGGGAATAGCTTTCTTTAATGATACCGGCTCGCAATAAATTTTGAATTTGTTCTTTAATTTCCTCTTCTTCCTTAGGGGAAGTGCGATATGCTCTTAAAGAAACGGGGAGATCTGATGTTAACTGTATTCTCTGGGCTTCCATGTTTACACAGCCTATATCATATTTATCTTTGGCGAAAATACAGACATATTTGGCTAGAAGAGCAGGTAATTGTTCTCTGACAGACTGAACATTTTGCACATGGTCAGTGGTCTCGAACAACTCCGGCTCAAAATTTTCTTCGAATATCTCTGCATTTTCAATTGCTGGCTGGTTAGTATATACTTCGGATAAATGTAAAGTATGGTGAGATGTATTTGTTGGAATATGGTCCATGAGAGGTACTTTCTTATTATCTTGAGTTATTTGCATTTTAACACAGTCAATATTTAATCTAAATAGTTTACAATGGGGTAGCCCAATCAAAGCATAAGGTAACTGATTGTTAATTATAAAAAGTTCAATTCTCTTAGAGATACGTCCTAATTGCAAACTAACAAGGCATTTTTCTTTCAAAGCAAGAACACCTTGTGTTTGGGTGACTGGTATACTCTGCTGAACTTTACATATTTTTAGGTTAAGTTTATGGGCTAAGTGACAAGGAATAACACTAATCGAACTCCCAGTATCGATCAAACAAGGTAGTGAGTCTTCATTTTTTACATAAGTAACTTTATGACAATCTCTATTTGATTTTTTATAGCTAGCTTTTTCTTTTTGTATATGTCCGGACATAAGAAATCGTCATTGATTACTAGATGTATTTCGGGATGACTCATTAGCGCTATGATCTTGGTTGGGGTTCGGCAAAGTCATATTGTGACTAGGGGTTGGTACTGCTAACACTTGTTGTCGAAAAGGGCAGTTTCCCACCCAATGATATGCATTTGGTATTCCGATATTAAGACAAACTTTGCATGGAGAGGGCGGTAAAGTGGTCTGGTGGTGCACATTAGGTCGTGGTGGAACATTTGAAGTCGGTCTAAACGTATTTTGGGGATTTCTGGCTTGATTTGATGGAAAAGGTCGAATGGGGTGTGTTTGATAGGGAACTCTGTAGTTCCACTGCCTGTTAAAATTCTGTCCATTCTCATATGGAGGTCGGTTTGGTCGCCATTGGCGATACTGATTGGGGTTTTGGGGGCTTGCTTCAAATTTGCTCTCATTTCCCTTTCTGTCCAGTTGCAGTTTGCTAATTCTGAAAACTAATTCACGCCATGCATGTGTAGTTGAGGGGTTGCCTGCAATAACTAACTTCTGCATTTCTAATGGCAAGCCCTCCGTTAACCCTTCCAGGATAAGTTTCTGCTCTAAACCTAAGGTTCGGCCTACTTTAGTCTTTTTTTGATAATATTCGTTCAAGTCCTCTCCAACTTTATATCTAATACGTGAAAAATCAGTGAGAGAAAGGGTATCTGGAATTTCGTAGTGTTCATTAAACAAAGTGACAAATTCGGACCAATGAAGTACATTTAGACAATTATTAATGTACAACGTAAGTGCACTGTCCTTTAAATACTTCTGTATGTGCCTAATTTTCCAGCACTCGTCTTTTCCCTGTCCTATACAGACACTCTCGAAATAGGCTAACCATGGTATCCAAGACATTCCATCTTGCGGAGAAAACGCAACGATATCGGGGTCTACTGACATTTTTGGGTTGGCGGATACTGAAGTGTGACCAGACCCAGCTTGAGCTGACAGGGTCTGTCCACCTAACATTGTTACACCAGATGTCTCTGGTGCACCTCCAGATTCCTGACTAGACTTCTGATTATTTTTCTCTTCAGGATTATTAACGGGATTATCATCTTTGCTCGAAATTTGATTTTTTTCTTTTTCGGGGTCACCTGATTTGTCTGTTAAATCCTCTACTTCTTTAGGAGGGGTTGGGCTACTCATGATGGATATAAATACTAAATATCACTGAATTACACAGAAATATAATACACCATTAAAGCACATAAGAATAAAAATGAAAAAATCTTTCAAACTATTTAAAATTTGTAACACTATATCTGTAAATATCTGTTAAAATCATCTTTTTAAAATTAAAATCCACCTTAATAATTTTTTTTTTTTTTCAATAACTTGAATTCAATAAAAAAAATTTAAATAACCTCACTAACTATAAAGTACGTTGCATATAAATCACCTTTAAAAAGTTTAACACTTAATAATAAAAATATTATAATAATATAATAATAATAAAATTTTCACTTCTGCTAAAATATTTTCAAACTGTCTAGAAAAATGATTTTAATATGAGGTTTAGTTAATGTTATTTTTCATTAAAATCGTAATTATCAGTTCAACACAACTAAAGAATTTTCATAAAAATCACCATTCTTACTCTTTCATCTCTTTAAAATTACGTTAAACACAATACATAAACAATTATATATTTGAACTTAAATAGCTGACTTAAAAATAATTAAAATTTTCACACAAGTAATAGCATAATAAAATAATCCTCTTTAATTTATTTTTGGCATGCATAAAAAATTAAATAAAAAGTTTGAGAACCACTGCCTCTCACTAAAAAGATCTTTAAATTTTTTTTTTTTTTTTTTTTTTTTTTCTGTACGTTAATATCAAAAGTACATACCTTTATACGGCTTTGCTTTAAATAAATCCATGAAAAATTTACCTCTTACTTTTTTTTTTTTTTCACCGCGACGCGAAACAATAATAAATTAATTTCACTGAAATATTTATCTCTATATCTTCTTGCACTGCCCACAAAAATACTTTTTCCCGTAGTCACGTGGTTTTTGTTTTTGCTGAGCGCAGTTCTGATTTATTTTTCTAAATAGTCCAGAAACCAGAAACCGAAACATCTGAGTCACGAGTTCATTTCTTTACCGGCGCGCTCTTGAAAATTGAAAACAGCTGTCTGGTTGACCTACTTCTCTCTGCAGATAAAACACTTGATTCTTGCCTGCAGAATGAAATACAGCACAAGATTGAGAATGAAGAGAAAAGTTAATGATTCACTTTCCTTTTGACGAAGGGAGATTAAGTACTTTTGAGTTCTTGGGATAAATTCCGTAAGTCTTTCACCGTATGCTGTAAGAATTTTTCACGGAGGTATTCGCTGTGATTGACGGGCGTAGATTACGTAACTGTTTAGTTTTTGGGATTTTCCCGTTGAGATGAACTGTCCTACTCGACTTCTGAAACGAAGCGTGTTGCTCCGTCGGTGGGTCCTTGATCGCCGGGCCGGTGGCTGCGCGGACTGATGGCGGCTCCGTATTTACGTCAAAGCGCTCATTCTGATTCCCTTGCATGCTCTTGTAGTCCTGGGCCGTGAGCGGGATTCGGTTAAATTCCGAGTGAATGTATGTCTGTTTAAAGGAAGACACCGTCTATTACGGAACCTGGTTTATTTCTTTTTCTTACATGCATCCTTTTAAACCAGGCCCATATTGGCGTGAGAGCTGCTTTTTAAGTCTGTCTGGACATCGAAGGTTCGTCCATCGCGAGGCAATTCCGAGAGAGCAGATTGGCGTGGATTTGTTTAGATGAGGGAAATCGTAAAAAGTTCGCTCCTGATAGGCGTGTAATGGTATAAATATGAGGTTTTTGCATTATTTCTGCTAGAGGTCGTCTAAGTCAAAAGAGGCGTATTTTTAATTTTAATTGGCCGCGAGCTGAGTGATTGATTGTGCGGAATAAAGGCGTTGGCTCCATCGGCCGATCGGATGCAGCAAGACTTTAAAATTGCGTTAGCGTCAGCACAAATATTCTTATGAAGAGTCAGAAAACGATCTTTGAAAGTTATAAGATGCGATGCAGGAAAACTAATTTAACAGGGGCGACGGCATTTTCAATCAATTGAAACACAATTATTAAAGCATTTAAAAGTTTTGATTTAAATTTCTATTTTTTAAAACGGTAATTTAAAATTTTAAAAGGGGCAAAAGGGGATTTTGCATTTTAAAAAGGGGTTTAGCTTTTATCCTTTCATATATATATATATATATATAGGAAATTTACAGAAAAATGTTTAGCAATTTTATTGGAAAAAAGTAATTGGATAAAAGTCTATTAAACTGTTAATAGCAGTGAAAATATTGTACTAAAAATATGAAATTAGCCTCGCATTATTTGAAACACAACATCCAGAAAAATGCACGAAAATTACAGTAATTAAACTAGTGGTACCACATAATACTAGCCATATCCAATGTCCAGTGCCCGTTTTGGCACGGAAAGCATTTTTCATATTTTTATAAAGACAAAATACCATTCAGAATATGCCGTCCAAATTGGCGTTTTAAGCCGAGTTTCTGGATTCTACAACCCGGGAAATGTTGTTTTGAGACAGCAATTAATTAGAACTCAATATGATATACAATTATAGAAAATGTAAAATACTGTTCGATTTCAAATTACCCCAATAGTCATGCCTGAAAATTTCTTACATTTATGTATAAAATGAGTCGGTGAATATATATTTTGAGTTACTGAGTGAGGGAAAATATTTAAAAAACCACCTTAAGTGTTATAGAAACTTTCTAATTCGCATTTCAGAGAAAGAAAAATATCAAGTGAATGAAAATTAGAATTGTCTAATAGTAAATTGGTACAGCGCACTCAGAAAATGGCACGAAACAGTTTTGTACTAATTACGTCTAAATAAAACTCAAACTGTATTTCTCATATAATGCGAGCACTTTTTAATCAGTTTAATATTTAGAAATACACACAAATTTTGATCTGATGATATTTGTTTTAAATGGAACATTTTTATTTTAATCACACGTTTTATTTCAAGGAATCATCGTATATGATAAGATTAAAATCTTGAAATTTTATTACTTCACTAATTCGATTCATTCATACTTATAAATTATCATTAAAATAAAGAGAAATTTTCATCTTTTAATAACATATCATTGATATATCGCTGCATAAATATGGTATTACCAAAATTGTTTCGCCCATACTAATAGTATTGCAAAGAGTAATTTTTCAATATAATCATAATCCAGCATAACATTTGTATTTTAATTCATATGCTGCTAATTATTATGCTCGATACAAGTATTGTGTTAAATCAACCGTGGTTTAAATCAACTGGTTCCTCCCCCCCCCCCTTTTTTTTTTAAAAAAAGAACAATTCTTATACAATGTTTCTCCCCTTTTTTGTAATTTAATTTTCCATTTTTAGCACTTTCCAACCTAGTTGAAAAGTGCTTATGACTTTGGTTTGTCTGGCCGTATGGCCGTCTGCCGTCTGGCCGTCTGCCGTCTGTCCGTCTGGCCGTGCTCTAACTCCCGTAAATATTCTCGGATTGCTCTGCAATTTTTATATGTTATTGTCGTTATCTATAGCATGTTCCCTATTTCAACGGAAGTGTGTAGCACTTATAGTTTTATTACAGGGACACTCAAAAGAATTCCGTTACATTGCGGTCTATGGGGAAAAATCATTTGCGGTTTATTTAAATAATGTTTCACTATTTTAAACGCATTGAAACTTATATATATATCACTAAGGTGCATTAGAAGAAGCTTAATATGGAATAGGGTGTGCATAGCACTTATAGTTACTTTACAGGGACAGTCAAAATAATTCCGTTACATGACGTCTATGGAGAAAAATCGTCTGCGGTTTATTTAAATAATGTTTCACAATTTTAAACGCATTGAAATTTATATATATATATCTAAGGTGCATTACAAGAGGCTTACTACAGAATAGTGTGTGTATAGCAGTCATCGTTCATTTACAGGGACACACAAAAGAATTCTATACTGTCTGTTAACACTAATTCCTGGAAGTGCGTTTTAAGTTACTAAACGCGATTTTAATTTTAACTCGCTTTTTGTCTATTACGTGGTGTGTATAAATTCTGTAGATCCTATACAGGGCAGCACAAAAGTTCGCGAACACATTTCCGTTTATTGACAGAAACTCCAGAAAGTTAATTTTAAACTGTGCTACGCGTTTCCTAACTAAACTAAAATTTAGCATCCTAGCATATACAAATCTATAGATCATATACAGGGCTGAATAAAAGTATTCGGATATTTTTCCGAATATTGTATCTGTTGGAAATTCCTGAAATTATGTTTTTAAATATGTTATGCGTTTTCCAAATTGTTTACTTAGATGTTATCTTTTAGCTTATTAAACGGTATGTTTTGTAAAATTATTTTGGAAGCGTTGGAAAGTGCAATATAATCTATGCTTGACGCATGATTTTTCGTTCTTGTTAGGGTTAAAATAATCTTTTTTCTACAACCAACACTATATATAGTAAGTCTAAGGTCATGCTTGTATGTATATTAGTATGAAATTTAACATGCATTAATGAACCTATCGGGTTCAAAGAGTTATCTTAAAACATTGTCAACGCGTATAAACATATATGCACACAACATGATACAACTGACAGAAAATAATATAGATAAAAAATAATCAACATTTAGCATAAAATGTTTTCTCTCTCTCTTTTTTTTCTCTTTTTTTAATGGGATTATTTACAGCAATTAGTAACATAAGATGCTCTTAAAGTATTTGGTCATATTAAAAGAAAATTTTCTCGATTGGGAAGATTATCCTTTAACAATTCGAAAAAGAATACGCAAGATATGAAATTGAATAAAATGATAACACCAGTGTATTTTTTTTTTTTTTTGTTACTTACTGAATTTAAAGGCCAAAAATGTTGACTTACAGGTTGTCTTAAAAAAAAAAAAAAAAAAAAAAAAAAATCGCAATTTTTTTTAAAAATTAAGTTCAGATACTGAGATTTATACAAAATAGTTAGCCAATCGGGTGATACTGTCTTGAAGAAGAATTAGTTTATAATTTTAAAGTATTGTTTAGGTCAAGAAGAAAATATTAACATGTTCAGTGAACTGATTTTCGCTTTAAAAAGTTACTGCGTGGTCAATGTATCCAAAATCTATTATTGGTGGGAGTTTGTATAAATAAAATCGCAACAAGAGATTGCTTAATAAAAAAACGTTTATATCTTTTTTTAAATTTTAAATAAAAATTCTGTTGAATGTAAATATTTACTTCTAAGTAAAATAATAATAAGATATATTTAAAGGCTCTTTAACACAACAAATCCCATTATCTTGAACGAAAGAGGAAAATAAGGGAAAATCAGGCTTGCTTGAGACATCAAGGTTTCCTAAAAAATAATGACTAAAAATATATAATTGTATTAATGCTTAATTTTGTCATGTAAAATAAATGTGTATTACAAGAAAGCCCAACGTAGAAAGCATTAGTATGAAATAAGTTTAAATTTCAGCATATTTAGGTGCATATGACTTATTTTATAGAATATTAAAGTCATAAAAATGTAATCAGAAGATCGTGAAGATTCCTATGTTCAATAATTCGCAAAATTTGGGGTGGGGGGGGGGAGATTCGGGTCGTACCCGACCCATACACGAAATACTTCAACCGGCAATCCGACCCGAGCCCGACATAAAATGAAAGTAAATCATGTTTTAATGCAATGAAAAGTAATCTACAATTATATCTCTAATACCAATTTTATGTTTTATACAATAAAATGGACTAATCTATATTTTTAATATTCAATTATAGTAAAACCTCTGAATAGAAACTTCGGCATCGTTGAATAGAGTTCTGCATCGTGTCGGGTTATCCCTAACTTTCTTTTTCGGGTCAGGATGACTTTAATTTTCTTTCTGTGGGTGGGTTTCACCCAAGAATAATTCTTGCGTGTCATAGTAAGTTTTTTTGCAAGTTGGATTGTTGGGCTTTTCACAAAAAGTTTCAGCAGAATTATGTTTCAGATGAAAATAAATACCTATTTCAATCTAAATAAGCATATATTTAATTTACTGCATGAGAGTACTTTATAAAAAATATGTGATCACAAATTATTCCTTCTTTAAGAACCATTTATTCTTCTCGGAATATCAAAATTATTACCAACAATTCGTCTATCAAACAAACAAAAATACATGTATCGTATTTGTGATAATTTATGCACACATACACTCGCACATGTGTGTGTAGATTAGGAAGTGCCCACTAATCAGAGATATATTTAAGCGTACGAGTATTTAGGAATTGAAAAAGTATTCGTTGAATAAAGGTGTCCGCTTTTCGGGAGTTTCCATTATGGAGGTCTTATTGTATATAGATTTTTAACCTGAAAAAATATCGTGAAAATTACTTTGAAAAATCTCGTCAATCCGAACCCAACTCGCAAGAGTCAAAATCCGAAAAAGACCCGAACTCGAAACAATGAAAGTCAACCCAAACCCGGATCCAACCATTGACTAGAAATATAATTTATTTATTATTTTATTATTTATTTAATATTTATATTTCTAGTCAATGGATCCAACCCGCGACGAAAATATGTAGCAACAATCCGACCCGAACCACGAGTTCGGCCAGGTGCGGGTAACCCGACGCAGTTGAGAATTCTAATCCAAACCGCTGAATTTTATTTACCGTTTCTTTTCATTTGAGGGGGAGGGGGGGGGGAGGAGAAAATGTTTGAAGAAGTTTCCTTTTTTTTATCCAGTTTTACGATTCTCCAAAAATAATAAATTATTTGTAAAACACCTTAATACAATCAAAGAAGTTATATTTATTCGTAAATTTACGAAATTAGTCGAAATTCTTATTTGGATATCAAGAAATCCAGTATATATTTTTCCTCTATAAAGACAAGAAATTACCTTCGATAAAATAGTGTCAAAGTCTATTTTCAATCGATTATAACTCAATATGTAATAAATTCATCAATAACTTAAAATCGCTGTTTGATTCCAAAGCATTCGCATATAGTTATGGCTGCAATTTTAAGCATTTAATAATAAAAAAAATACATAAATAAATGAATAAATAAAAGACTACGGAACGGATATGTATTGACATATGTGGATACGTATATATGTGATAAATATTTATATGTATATGTAATAAAAATGTTTAAAAATCTGAATTGTATTTTATTTCAAAAACAATAAAAACGTAAAAGATGCTTCCGAAAAATTTTCAACAGGAAAAAAGGTAATGTGAGAATATAGATTGAATATATACGCGGAGAAAGATAGATTGGTACTTCGGTGATTTGAAACATTATACGTATCAAGTAAAGTTACCCCCTAATGACAATTATTCAACTAATCGATTACAGTTTTGGAGGAAGTTTGGAGCGACCCGACGGAATCAGTTTAGAGGCGAATCAAAATGGCCAGCTTGGTTTTTTTTTAGGATAAAAAAAAGAGTCTCTCTCAAGAACTTTCGTCAGGTATTTTCCTACCGGAAGTATTTGATTGATAGAGACGTATTACTGCTTCGGCGAGTCCGGACTATACGTTTTTGTAATAGCTCTTCCCCCACCTACCCACCCACTTACACACACGTACACTCCCCATAAGCACACGCACAGTGTTGAATTCAAACACTTTTCACCGGGAGGGACTTCTGTGTCTCCGGGGGGGGGGGGGGCATTGTAGAGTTCAGGGGTGGATATTGTACTTTTTGACCATCCAAAATACAAAATCTCACATTTTCCGCAGGGGACATTTTATTGCTTAGAGGGGGGGGGGATGTCCCCCCGGGTCACCGCCTGAATTCAACACTGCGCACACGTAAATCGATGCTCTTAGTTCTAATAAACTGGAACATTTCATAATTTCTTAATGATAATATAGGCCAAAGACAAATTTTTCACAAGTTTTTGGGCAATGGAAACTTATGTAAATTTTGCTTTTCAAAGAATAAAAGGTTAATTTTTCATATCTATTTGAAATTTTTTTACAATTTTTTAGCATTTAAAAATGCCAATAGTATCTAAAAACCTTTTTTTTTAAACTGTATCTGCTTAACGACTCTAAACTTCAAACACCACCCCGATTTACAAATTGAAAAATACACATGACATGTAATCGAAATATATATATAAACCACTGAAACTTGTAAAAGTTGTTTCACAAAAGAATGGATGAAAGAGAAGCGCAGATGCGCGCAGATGTGTTTTTGTTTTGTTTTCAGTGCTGTTAGTGGGAGTTCCTAAGAAGACAAATTCCCTAAGAAGACATGTCGGTGGAGTTTCACCTTAGATACCCAGTGGTATCTGTAAGTAATACCAGATGTGACACTTTTTATTGATTATACCATATTGTGGGATTTTTGGATCTCTGTAACTTTCTAAAGAAAATAGAAACCGGATGTGGAGGTATTTTTCCATGAAATACTAATTAACACACGCTCGGCGTACAGACATCAGCAAAGAAAGAAACGTTAAAAACGAAAAAATAAAATAACGAATTCAGTAGCTGTTATAGGAGTTTTATAATGTTTTGAGCAATAACATAACCTGTCCAAAACTTTTTGACGATATTATTAAACAATTTTCATTGATACATACTTTAAATTTTTAGACATTCCCATTAAGGTGAAAACGAAAAATAACTTTGCCAATAAACCTTATCATTTTTTAGATACTTTTTTTCAAGATATCGAGTAAGAAATAGCTGCAAAATAATGAACACATATAAGCTTATTGCGGTAGAAAAAAACGTGTTATTCTTCTTCTTTTCTATATTTTACCCCCATTACGCAATTAAGTATTTCTATTTTCTTTGACTTTGTTTTTTGTTTTGTAATACAATGCTTAAATATAATTTTGATAGTACATATTATATTTTTTAAATGTAAATATATTTGAATCTATTGCTGCTCTTTTGGTGCATTTATTTATTTATTTTTTGTCTGTGTGTGTGAGTTGCGGCGACTATTAAAATTAAATTTGGCTTCTGTAATTAAAATAAACAGCAATTTAAAATTAAATATGATTTATTTTAGTGACTAGGCGAGACAAAGGGTGGAAATTACGGAAAGCTTTTTTTTTTTTTTTTTCAAAATGCCGACTGTTTTGAAGAGATTATTCAACTTTTATCGAAGAAAAATGAGGATTCTTGATGATAAAAAAATCCTTGATGCTCTGCATAATTATATAAGAAAAAAAGCTGACAAAATTAGAAGTAAAACAATTCAGTATTATTAAAGTAATCGTGTATGGTCATATATTTAAAAATGCAATTTTGAGAAAAACTAGTTTCAATTTTATTGTAGAATGCTTATTATATAATCTCTTTGGAGATTTAATTAGAATGTTACAAGAACTTGATATGTTTTTTGAAATTCAAAGATATTATAATTATATATATATATATATTATATAGAATCGTCTATTCCAGGTTCTTGATTCCGTTGATAAAGCCGCTAAAATAAAAACTCGATTTTCCGAAATTTATAAGTTATGATTACGTGCAAATCCTTAAAGCGATTTTCGAAAAAATATTTTTTAACGTTCAGTAATGCAAAAGTTTTTGCTCATTTACAAACATAAAAATTGTGTTCGACAGGAACCGAATTTCGGTTACCTTTCTAGTTTCGACAGAAAACGAAAACGAAATTATCTTAAAAATAAATTCAAAGTAATAACATAAACATGCATGTTATCTGAATAATGTTTTGCGTAGAAACGGAAGTACATAATTATTAATTAAAAATTAATTTTATTGAAATAAAATGAATTAAATATAAGGTGCTATAAACATAAAAAAATGATTCAAAAATAATTTAATTTAAAAATAACGAATTTAATCAATATTATTAATACCTTCTAGATTTATCCCCTTTTATGTGAATACATAGTATGTGCGGCTCTTTGGATGGTAGTGGCGTTTGGGAGAGGATAGGGAGGGGCAGTTATAGTAATACCGATTATTCGGCAGTATTTTCGCCAAAACTAAGATTTTGCGCTAACGAAAATGAAACCGAATATTCGGCCAAACTCTACATAAATGAATGAGAATTGCAGGCTTGGTTATTGAAATGATTTGTAATACAACAGATTCTTTTCTTTAAATTAATCACATCTTGAGTTAAAATTGATTGTTGTCTTGTGACAGCAGTTTTTTTCCTCTTCCCGCACTGTCGCGTCCGGAAATTAGGTTCAAAACGGCACCTTTGAGAGCATTTTCTGAAAGATCTTTTGCTTTTCCTAAAAAAATATAAAAGACAGTTCTATTACAAAGTTTCTGATGGGCAATAAAAAATAGCTGGTGTTTTCGCAGTTTCAGCAGTTGTAATGAAATTTAATGAAAACCTTTCAAACAAAATTATCATGCAATACAATTCAAGTAATACTTTTCAAAGTAATGCTTTTAAAGAATTATTACTTTTCCAAAGATTTTCTGCCCCTCCCCCCTGCCCTGCGTATACACATGAATTGCAGTACAAAAGAACAAGATCTTTGAAAAACAAAAACAATCCCAGTAGCCCTATAGCTTTTGTAAATGTAAGTTTGCTCATTTGAAAGGAAACCGAAGTACATTATGTCCGAATGAGACCGAAATACATTATTTATGTAAGGAAAAAAAGAGTACCGAAATCAGCCATCTATTGTCCACCCCACAGAAACTGGAAATGCATGTGTTTCTAATTTTCAACCGATAGTCGGTATAAGTAAAGTGCTCTTGATGTGAAATCTGCTTCGTTTGTCTCGTTCTATCCAGTGTCAAAGAACTACTCCGTCTTATTTGCCGGTGACCTGAGTTATTTACTTATTTTAGTGTAATCTTAAACATTTTTTCTTATAATAAGCTTGTACTTCAACCTTTTTTAAAAAAAATAGTGTACAGTGTTATAAAATATCATTACCACAGCTCAGATATGCTGATGTTGCATTTTGCATAACAAGAACTGTGACTTGTCCATGGAAAAACAATATAAGGTATAAGACTACAAATTAATTTTTTTGATTGTATCTCTTTCACAAGAATGTTTATTAGTTTGAATTTTTGCGAAATCTGCAAAATTTGCCTAATGTATTTCTTTATTTTCTCTTTGTAACTGTTGCGAGAAAAAAAAAAATTCATGCCGGCTCAGCCTACAGGCGGGGTTAGATTTCGAAGTTAGCTACTAATTTCACCAATAAAAACTTAAATCAAGATTAGAGATAAACCCAGTTCTTCACTAAGAATGAGCTCTAGAGACCTAAAATTTCTTAAGAAGTTTGTTTTGTTTATCCTGTCTTTATACCTCACATTTTCAACAAATTTATGAACCTATTGTCGTTTTTGTTATTTTTGAAGAATTCTAGTTCTATTATAAAAACAAAATTCCTAGCTTGAAAACAATGTCCTGACGTATTCAACAATTGAAAGATGGGGTTAATTTTCGTACTTTTCGAAACAGATTGATAAGTTAGAAAGCGTAAAGAATGTAGATGGGATTTGGTGTTTTCCGTTTTATGTATCTCGAACGGTTCAGCCGATGCATGTTTCGAAAGACGGGCTAAAAAAAGCCGCTTTCAGCTAGTATCTGCCTCCACACTTTGGAACGTGGTTTCTGGCACTCGTCGGTGCAACATTTTTCGGTCAACCTTTTAACCCCTTCGCGACGAGAGCACTTTCCTTAATTTTTAACCTTTTACCACCGGTTTTTCACAACAGAAAATTTTCTGTAATTGAATCGCGAAAATGCTCTGACTAAGTAAGGTAAAATTTACAATAAAAAATAACTGAGAAGAATAATGAAGGATTCTAAGCACCTTAAGTGGCACGTATACCGGTCGCTCGTCTCCAAGGGGTTAAATTGCGGAGTTTAATTAATATCTTGGCCAATTATATAAAAAACAACAAAATTGAAACTCAGGTGTATTAAGACCTGTCTTGAACTATTCTCATCCAAATTTATCCGATACTTAAAATTGTAGAGCACACTTCTACGAATACTTTTTAAAAAATTAGCTGAAAATGTTCAAAATTGTAAGAGAAGATACATTTTAAAATTTACTTAATATTGTCAAAAAAAAAAATCGAATGTTGCCTGGAAAATTGAATAATTTCTTATTAGAATCATTTTCCTTCATTGGGTCCTTTATTATTATGCCAAAAATGTACCTTAAAATACTTAAATAAAATAAATGTTCAAAAGGTACCTAGTCCCCTTAAAATAAAATTTATGGCCAGCCTTCTTGGGACTTAAATTACATATTAAAGGAGGGGAGGGGGGGGGGGGTTAAAAGGTATTTCACAGCGAAACTGACAATTCCATAAGTCCTACTCCATTTAAGTTGGATTTCTAATGCATTTAATCTCCAAATAAAGGACACTCCATTGAAGAATAGGAATTATCTCATTCAAAATATATAAAATAATCCTGTAGCCGTTATGTATGTTAACTTTTCAAAAAATTTGTTTTAGATACTTTTAAATAGTAGTTGGCGCCCCTTTGATAAGAATTTGGCGCCCTTTTTATCCAAGTTGCCACCGCCCTTTTTGTCATGCCAGTACGACCCTGCCTGTGTATGTTCTATACAGAGGTCAGTGCTTGGATAAACGATTCCGCTTATGGAATATTTTATCCAGCATATGTCGCCTATGTCTTCTTTCTTCTCTTGTGTTGTGTTCTGTTCTGTATGTTTTCTGTAGCGCGTCTTCTTTGAGGATCGAACCCTGCACGTTCACCACAGCTCCGGCCCCCACAGATACTTGGGTTATAGGATCACGCCACGGGTCCCGGCGAAAGAATCCCCTTAGAACTTCTACCCTTTCTTGTTTGCCAGAAGAACGAAAAGCAGGGAACAGAACGAAATGCAGGGAAATGCTTTGCCTTCCCGCTCAATTCACTGTTTCCTATGATAAAGCGAAGACTTTACATGTCGCTATGAATCTATTTATTGTGAAATAAATTTTGCTTTGTCAGATTATGCAGTAAAGTTATATTCTGTTGCTAATCAAGATTATTTCTAGACACATTTTTGTTAAACCGGTTAATATTTCTCAAGCATGCTAATGAATAAATTAGGTCACTGTTACTAATTTATTATACCGCACCCCCCCCCCCCCCCGCCTTTTTTCACCGAAGGGCTCTTTATTTAAAGTTAGGGCAAAAATATACCATTCGCTGAAAATATAAAATACCCTATAATATGATTAAAAATATTGAATTAAACTGACCATCCCCTTTTTTCTGCCTAAAGTTTTTTTTTCTTTTTTCCTTTTTTCTTTTTAAGGAAGATTGAGTTTTTTTAGTGTGTTATAATTCTATGAGGTGGAAATTTAGGGAGATTGAATTGTAATGTGTTATAGTACTATGACGTGGGAATTGCAGGAAAATTGATTTTTTTTAATTATTTATTTATTTATTTTGTTAAGGTGAAATTATTAAAAGGATTAATTTAATAAATTAATTTAAAATATTAATTATAAATATTATTTAAAAAATAATGATGGTGCTTCAGTATTTTTACGAGATTTTTTCAGAGCTGGTGAATACTGTTAGATCGATGGTGTTGCCAATCTAAGGAAATTTATGACACCCGTATTCCCCCTTTTTAGAAAGAATGTTAATTGAAATAGATACAATTTTTTTAAAAAAAGAACGTATAAGTAAAAGTACTGTCGGAAATTTTACAGTGAACTGGTTTTTTAATTTAAGAAGCATAATGGAAATAAATGAAGAGTATAAAAATCCATCAACAGACGGACGCACGAAAAGAAATGGAGACAGATAGATGGATTTAAAAAATATGTATTTTATTGCATCGGGACCAGTTTATTTTTTTAAAAAAGGTTACAACATATATACATAATAAGATTTTTAATCCAGACATCTATAAGATGGAAACTTCTGTAATCCCAGCATTTCGGAAAGTTCATTTTGTTTCAATTTAAGTTCATAAATGGCAACACCACACTATGTGAATTAGAAAATAAGAAAAAGACAAATTATTTAAATTTTACATTTAAAAATTTTAAGAATTTTCTGGGTCATATATGTAATTAATATACATGTCTTTTTTTTTAATATTAAGTTGCGTTAATTGGGATTTAATATTAAATTTTTAACGTTACTTTGTTTTAAGTCACAACAGATGGTAAAAAAACAGTGCGAAATCAGACTTCATTTTTTCACCTTTTCAGACTTTTTGAATTTATGTCAGAATTGGATATTTCAAAGTACAGTAGAACCCCGATTATCCGAAACACCTTAAAACTCTTTCTTTCTTTCTTCTTTTTTTTTAAGAAAATTTTTTTCTTTATACAAGCATATTGTTTATAAAATAATTAAAGAGGACTTACTTATATGGACATTGCGTAAATGCAGGCATTTTGTTGCATAGACACATACAGTGCTGCCACTGGCGACTATTTTTATATTCTATTCGTACCACTATTTAAAAAAAATAAATTTTGTAGTATATTTCTCTTGCACGTGTTGTCAAAGTGTATGTGAAAAAAAATTGTTTTGAGAAAGTGGTGCGAGATAGAATTGAAAAATAGTCGCCAGTGGCAGCCCTGCACACACAAGACTTCATTTCTTTACAAAATAAGTTCTATTTTGTTCTTCAACTTTGCATTTCTTCAATGCTGCCTTGTCTCGCTCCCTTTTAAACAACAACACATCAGATGCTTTTGTTGCAACTTCCTGCACTTCAATATATTGAAGTGCCATTATCAAGTCTTTTCAACGCGTTAAGATCTTCAAGCTTATAAAAACCAGTTTTCGCTTTAACCTTTTGCTTACGGACTTGGACTGGCGACTACTTTTATATTCACTCTTACCAATAATTTACGTAACTGTGTGTCAGGTATTGGTATTGGAAATATGGTGTGAATAGAATAAAGAAATGGTCTCTGGGACGACATATGTCCCAACCCTGTAATCAAAAGGTTAAAGTATTACTCATCATAAATAAAGTTTGACGGAAATTAAAACACGTGTAAACAGGAAGGAGAAATCGTACTGAATACGGACTCTTGCGGTTACTGCAGTGATTTTACAAAACATCACGCGTAGAGCGATTGGAGAGGATGTCGAATGGTGATTGGTCGACTGCCCGAGACGATGTAGGAGGAGCTTAATGCGCTTGAAGAGGATATTTTTCATTTCGTTGAAGATTCATAAGAAAGTCTGATCTTGCATATTCATGTTTGCTTTATTTTTAATGATGCTTAGGACATATTAAACGTGTCTAACAAAAAATTATTAACTTAATCCAATTAAAAGAAAACAATCCATATGTACAAGTATAATTTGAAACAGCAAATTAAATACTTCTAGCTCTTGTATTTTCAGAACTCATTATCTAATTCAACTCTTTTTTTTTTTTAAGAAAAATAAAACTGATATTTTAATTGTAAAGGTTGATGAAAACTAATTTAAATTTGTAGTAGCTTGTGTACATTTTTTAAGGTAAAAAAAACTTTACGTCCAGCATAATTTATTGATACATAACAAGCCTTACATAAAGTTAAACATATTTAATTTATAAATTATTATATTCTTTAATATCTATAATCTATAACTTCCAATTTTCAAATAAAGATTACATGTTTACATTTTTTTGTAAATTTTATTTTAAATTTTATTTATAGTAAATACTAAAAACATATTAAACATTATTTCACAAGAATAAACTGAAAGCACAGCAAATAAATGTTAACTTTCTGAATGTTTAATTAATAAACGAAAATAAAATTACTTGGTTGTTAAAAACTTTTTGAACTGTGCTATTTCATAAAATCAACATATACTTAAGCAATGCAGTTTTCAGATTTTTATATAGTTATTTATTTCATAAAATCAATCTATACTTAGGAAATGAAGATTTCAAATTTATATATAGTTTTAAATTTTTTACTGAACTTAAAGGTTTATTAAACAAACTATTTCCTTCATATCTTTAAGTCAAGACAGCGTAAAATACAAAATTTTCATACAAATTCATTTAATTTTGGAATTATTTTTTCTTTTTACAATTAAAAACTTGCAAACATTGCATGCATCCACTGCAGAATTTAACTGAAAAAAAAAATCTCATTCAGTATTTAAATAATTTAAAAAGCTATACAAATTACACTTGAACGCCTAAAATCCATGCAACTTCTAAGCCGTTAAAAATACACATACACATGTAAATTTATTTTTTTATTTAAATAATGGTTTATTACGAAACATAAACCCTCCAATATGTAATAATAATGCTCACAAAATGTGTAGTGGCGCCATCTGTTCGTAAAATAAACAATTAATCATTGAACATTTTTTTTAAATCAATAAGCAATTAATCATTCAACATTTATTTTCTGCAAAATAAAAATAATGATAACTATATTTATTATTACTAGTGTTAGATAGATTTATCTGCTTTACTTTCACTATTATTATTTACAATACAGTTGTGAAATGATGCCATTGTATGCTTTATTTAATCTATTTATAATAATTCAGTTTGGTTGTTATTGTTTTTAGCCTAAATGTACCAAAATTAACATGTAAAATGTTGAAATCAACACAATTCCTGTATATGATTTTCTGCTATTCCAATTTTCACAAAATTCTTGAGATCACGATGACATTAAAATATATATTACTGATGTAGACGACATATACAAAAATAATAAAAATAAATAAAAAGGAAGAAGAAACAGAAATAAAAACAAAAAGTCCTAGCTTCCGGATTTTAATAGTTTAACCAAAAAAGTTTTGTTTCTATTACACATTATTAATAACAAATAACATTAACGGCCGTATTCTCCCCTCACGCGGAATCGGAATATCGTACTGAATTCGATGATTCCAGGTGTTATTTCGAAGATCGCGATTCTCCCCTCAAAATCCGGAATTCAGGCATTTCGGAAATGTGGAATATCCTTTACTTTCTTTCGGCTGCTCAGAGGCAGCCGGAATATCGTTTTGGAAGGTGGAATCTCTCTGTTTGCTAATAATGGTGGACGTAAGCAGTTATTGTTGATGTTTTTTGTATAACATTTGTAGAGTTTATTTCTTATTTTATATGTTTTTTTTTTATTAATTCCTATTGGATAATTAAAATGTGAATATTTTTATTTTCCGTTCTTTTCAAATTGGTAAGTAATAGATATTATTATCTCCTGAAATGAAGTAAAATATTATTATATATTGTAATAAGTTCAAAATTTTTCTATGACAGATTCTGTCTCCTTTTCACTCCGTATATTTGTTTGTTTAGAGACATGTATTAAAAGTATCTCTATTTTTTAGAATCTAAATATTGATATGCCCCCCGAATTGTTTAAAAGACTTGGTAATATTTGATTGGATCTGTTTAAAATATGCATCTTTAGATATTTTGAAGATTTTTTTTAAACTAAATTTCATATTTCTGAATAACCTTTGTACATAACTAAAAAACCTTTGCTGTACATGTCTATACATATTTGTGTGATATTTTATATGCTGGTGTGTATTAGAACTTTTTAAAACATATTATTGTAATGTAATCTAATAAAGTTAAATAATTGCCTTATGTTTTCACATTTCACTGCTTAATAAGTCTTGTATCCTACATTATCACATGCAAATTTTCGTGTGATATTTTAAAAATTAATTTAAATGCTACAATAACAGTAGCATTGCACCATTTAAAGTGTATTTGTTTAAAAAAAATATGATCCAATCTCTGGAATTATTTATAAAATTATTTGCAAGTGTCAATTAAAGAGGGGTGAAAATTTGATTTTTTACATTGAATTAAAATATCCACATGATATGGCAGCTTTGTGAATTTTAATCTAAAAATATTATACAGCCTTGCAAAAAGAATTCTGCATTTATCAATATACTATCAAAATAACTTTTGGCTAGTATACATGTTGCTATGATTTAAAAAATATATATTTGGCTATTTTTTTTAAGTGATAACTAAAATTTGAAATTTTTTGTCAGTACTATTTTCATATTTTTAAGAACTATATTTCTTTTTCAAAGTAAAATGAGTTTAACTTCATGAATAGATGTCTTAATGTCAATGTTTATTGCAATTTTATTTTTCAAATATTTATTTGTTAAATACTAATTGCTAATAAATCAGAAATTGGTTCAAATTTGTCATAAAATATTTAATTGACCACTGGTGCCAATTTTATCACTCTCATAATTTTTTGGAGATTTGTTATTTTCTTGAGATGTAACCAGTACAGTTACCTGTTCAACATATAAAATAACTAACCCTAATCAAATATGTTGCCCCCCCCCCTTTTTTTTGGGGGGGGGGGGCAAAATTACTTTTATATGCACTACATAATATAAAAATAATGCCATTTTATTGAAGGCTTTTAATTGCAGAAGGACATTCTACTATATTTTTTCAATTTAAATTAATCTTCATTGACTTACTCATACTGGCTAAACATACTTATTTTATTTTATATTTAACTTCGTCTTTATTTATTTCTTATATTATGCCAAAAAAAAAAAAAAATAAAATAAATAAAAAAAAAAAATCGCTAAATAAACAGTTGCAATGTTATACTAAATAATTAATGCTATTTTGATTCTAAATTCAAAATCTTGAGTTTCTTTATTTCTAACTATTTACTTGAAAACAACCTGTGTATGTGCTGAAAAATACTTGATGCCTTTTCTGAAAACAACTTTCACAGTTCTCAACTTGCATCAATATAATATAATATCCAAGTGGAATAAGCTCAATCGCTTATTTGTTTATATTTTCAAATTTTTATGTTCATGTTGCACGTTAACGAATACAGGTAGAAAATAACATAATTATTAAAAAATTACATGTTATTGTTGTATAATAATTTCTTCAAATAAGATTTTTTTTTTTTTTTTAAGCAAATCTTTGGTAGTGCAGTTAATCTTTTTATCATTTTACAATAGTAATTTAGCATTTATTGGAATCTTGTGTTTTTTAAAAAGCAGAAAAAGATTTCTTAGATGTTGAAACCCTAGTATAACAGTTGTGTGTAATATTTATTAGCTGAAATATAATCTGTAAGTTGCATTTTCAATTTTTTGTCCACTGTGAAGTATATGTGCATGAGTATCAGATCCAACAGCAAGGCTTACGAGTTAAATATCACACCCCCAAGCCCAAACTTTACCTAATGTGAATACTATACAAATATAAAATTTTTCTTTTGAATGATTTGTAAAAACTTATTGGAGTCAGCAGTCTTCGGTTTGGCAAAAACAAAGTTCATAATTATTAATAAAAACTTCCAGTTGGTGAATTTCACTTGAATAAAAAAAAATCATGCTGGCAAATGAGACCCAATGAAAATAAAGATAAGTTTAAAGTCCCTATAATAATAAATAATTTTTGAACATTGAAAGGAAACTTATTTATCTTAAAAGTTTATTTTCTTTTACTTCATTTGATCTATTCAATGTATTTCAGAGTTAAAAGAGTTTTATTTAAATTGTGATTTAGATGTGTTTATCTTCCAAGATATAGATTTATCTTACAGCATAAGTCATCTGTTTAAATGTATTTGTCTAATAAAATAAAAATTTTGATTTTTTTTTTTCAAAAGCATTTATTTATTATTATTACTGTTTTTGAAAAACTTTCGTTATAAAAAATTATAGAATGGAAGATTCTTCGATTTAAGTGTATATTTATAAATTTTTAGGCAAATACTGATATATATTGATAAAGTGATCAAAAGTTGTATGATAGAAGTAGGGAAACTGCCGAAGACCCTAGTTTTCTCATAGTTTGTTGTGTAACATGCTGTTTTGAGAGAGTAATGTTCTTAAAAAAAAACTAGTTTCTAGGGTGCATCGATTTTATTTCTGATAAACAACAAACACAATATCATTCCATAAAAAGTTCAGAAGGAGATTAGTGTCCTGTGGTGCCTGAATAGATGTTTGGTTGCTCTCAGAAGATCACAGGTGCGTAGTCTTATTGTAGAATAAATGACTATCATTAGTGATCTTCTGCAAGCAAGTGGAATTTTGATGCCATCGGACTAAATGCTACTTTTGGAAGGATTGTGGATGCATCTTTGCCTCAAAGAAGTACAACATTTAAATCTGCAATACGATAAGAGTCCCACTGCTATGCCAAAAGAGAGGACAGTGAAATAAGTTCAATGAAGTAGCATCAAAAATAATATTGTTGCTTCCTACAAACTAGTTTTTTTTTTTTTTTTTTTTTTTTTTTTTTACATTATACTTGCTGAATTAGGTTTTCTAAAATATAGCATGTTCCACTATAAACTCTGAGAACATAACAAAAAAAGTAATTACAAAAATTATTTAGCATATTTTTAAATGACTATCATGCAATAATAGGCAACATTTTCTTTTTGTTCGAGGCTATAAAAAGCCAACTGTTTGGGAAAACATTGTAAAATTGTTCCATTTGAAAACATGCTCTTGAATAATACACTTAATTTTTATTCTGCTACTGAAATATTAATTTAATTTCAGATTAATTTACTGTTAATTATTGAATGTATTAGAAATATAATGTTAAAATAAATTATAACCATTGTCTATAAAAATGAGTAAAATTTCAAGTGTTCAAATTGAGGTTTGTTTATAAATTATGTAAATTAAAACTTATTTTACTAAAATATATTCTTATAATCACAATTTCTATATTAGTTTTTAATATTTAGAAAAAAATTCATATAATTTTTTCAAAACATGCTTTTATGAAATTTTTCATTATTTAATAACTAAATAATGAAAGAATATGCGTTTGTTTTCATTAATTTGGTTTTTGAGCTTATAAGCATGGCAGAAAATAATCTGATTAAGAGAGATAGTAAAAAATCCTTCGTTAATTCAAACTGTTCATTCTTATAATTATATTTACTCTAAAGGTATGTAAGAATAATTAATAGGTATAGTTAATTTGTTATTTGTTTGTTTAACTAATGAAATGACTTATTGCAATTTTTATTATTCTATAATTAGTAACTATAATGTTGTTAATTATAAAAATATAAATTATGCTTCTTAATCAGTGATAAAAATTGGAAAATGAAAGGTAGGTGTCAAATATTCATTTTTAGCATTATATACTCCTTTACAGAAAAGCACAAATATTTTGCTTTTGTTTAAAATTGAAGTTCTTAATCTACCAGATTAAAATATTTTAAGCAACTGTAAAGCTGATATAAAGAATTTTTAAGTATTACTGTATTTATAATTGAAAAATGCACTTAATCATGTAAAACAAAATTAAAATTGGATAACTTCCTACCAAGTCAGTAACAAAATTTTATCCCTTAACTGATGACACTTAAGAATTTAGTAAAAAGAAAAAAAAAACTTATAATTTCATTACAGTCGAATCTTGTTAATATGAAATCAAAAGGACCACTTTTTTGTGTGTGTGTGTTAATCATTAAAATAATAGTACCATCTTATCCGTTGGTATTTATTAGTGCTAAGTGATTTAATGTCAACAACAATGTTCGACTTTGTACATAGATTGTATATGCATGTGTGTGCAAAGCTGGGCATCCATTCACAAAATTGGTGTCATCTGCTTTTGCAAATTCTTTACACATGGTGCATGTCATTAAATTTTGCTCTTGTGTAAACAAGGGATTTTCATTTTTTCCTTTCATAAATGTGTTGGAATATAATGGAAAAGTACCCAAAATACTATCTTTGAATCATTGAACCAAGACAGATCATTTAATTGACATGTTACAGGTATTCTGAAAAATTAAGATATAATAGTTTGCCACTTTGTACATTAAAGAAAAGTCAAAGGAATATATACCTACAGAAATAAAAGTTGATTAACAGGGTTTTTTTCTTGGGGCCCATTTTGTGAAAAGTAAAGGTTATTTTTGTGAAATTTATTATATTTTTGTGAAAAATAACATTTTACAACCAAAGTTGAAATCCAGTTAATCAAATTCGAACCAAGCATTTATAAATAAAAACTTTTTTAAATCCTTTTGCTGAAGTTTTCCGCCCTGGTGAACTTGTTTGTTTACAAATTACACATTTTAAAACATCACAAATAATAAATAAATAATAAATAGTAAGTTTTTATGGAATAGAATTTTGTGAAGGGACCCATTTTATCAAATTGATTTTTGTGAAGGAGCCCATTTTATCAAATTGATTTTTGTGAAGGCGCCCATTTTATCAAATTGATTTTTGTGAAGGGGCCCATTTTATTAAATAGATTTTTGTGAAGGGGCCCTAAAAAGGCCCCAAATTTTTCCTGGATCGACCACTGATTACAAAAAAAAAAAAAAAAAAACTATTTGTCTTTATATAAATTAGATTGAATTATGTTTTTGGTTTCTCATTTATGATAATTATAAGTATGTGCAGAACTTATTTGAATGAAATATCTTTATTTATCACAAAAATATTATTTATTATGAAAAGCAATCATAGTCATCGTCAATGAAGGTGTTATTTAATAATTCAACAATAAAAAAAAAAAAAAAAAAAAAAAAAACTTTGTGTGTGATTTTATTGGTTTAAAGAAAAGAAGAATTATAAATTAAATGAAAACAATTACTAACAATTAAGAAAAAAATCAAAATTACAGAAAATTCAACATTTCATTTTCTAACAGCATTTGTATTATAGAAATAGATTTAAATCTTAGCTCGAGTTTTCTTTTTCAACTCTGAATGATAAAATTTTTAAATTATCATTGTTGTTTTGACTTTATCAGAACTTACGATATATGTCTAATTTAATCCTTAAATCTTGATCTGAAACATAAAAACGTGGGGGGAGGGGGGGGGATCTCTGATCAGTTGAAAATTTTTTTTCTTTATGAATTCTAACACTGAAGATTTAAGAAATGCCCTAATGTTGATATGTATTATTTGATGGCATTCTAATATTGTTCAATATCATTATTGTTTTAAATTATTAGGAGATTTAAGATATTTTAAGTAAGAGAAAAAATGTACAGCTCAAGCAACACTTTCAAATCTTATATTTACTATTTAAGAATTACACAATTTTACTTTTAAAATTTTACCAAGTTACAAAATTGCAGTTATTAATAATAGTGATATTTTAAATATTGCTGTAATGTTGTAATACGTGTGACATATAATGTGAAATTTTAGATATCAATGTAGTATCTGAGGTTTTTGACAACATGGTTCACACCATGGTATAAACCGTCAAAAACTGACACATGTCAAAAACCTGCCAACCCTGATTCTTTATGAAAGGAAGAAAAAACTTAACTGAAGTACATATAATATTAATTATTATTTATGTGAATAAATATCAGTTTTTATTAAAGTCTTATGTGAATTAGTTAATTTTATTTAGTTAAATCAATATGCAAAAGAAAATTTTAAAAAGCTTGGATGATAAAAACAAAAACCTTTCTCATTTAAAGTAGTCAATTTTCAACCCAAACAATAAGTGAATACATTGACAAAAGAATTTTAATTGTATTGAATATCACCTATGAAATGCCATGACAGAGAATTTAGTCATTTGTTTATTAATTAGTGTTTTGTACGTGCAGCCTAAGCTCCAATATCTTTTGTGTAAAAACATTTGGTGCATTAGAATGTTGTTTGTGAATTTTTAGCACATGAAAATTTGCCCTACCTGAAGTAGGTTATGAAATGCATACACACACGTAATTTATGTACAAATGTATATGCATACATATATATAATTTTATTGTTCAATTTAACTGAATAATAATCCACAGCAAAATTAAACAAGGTGCTTATTAAACACTGGTTGGTACAGCAAAGAAAGGGGGGGGGGGGATTGAAGCCTATCTTGGAGCACCTAAAAATTGATAAGATGCAAACTAAACATTGTATTAAAGTGATGCATGATGTGTAAAAGTCAACATAAAAAACATAAACCGCTAAAGATATTTTAGAATGCTTTTCATTATATAATTTTTTACACATTCATACTCAAAATATTTTATTAATCTGTAAAAAATGGATTTATTCATTTTATAATCAATAATGATTCAATAACCCTTCTTATTTGAAGATCCTTCCTGCGCCACTATATTAAAGATAATTAAAATTGCATTAACAAGAATAAAATGTGGAATGACTATTTGAAAAACTATACTTTAAAAAAAATGAAGAATACATGTAAACTAGAATAGGAACAATTTTAATATAACACAAAATGTACTTAATACTAGAATGCTAGCATTATCTGCATCTGCATGTTATTTCAATAAGAAGTGTACATCAAAATGACATACACAAATATTCTAAGGCTACGTACAAAAGTATGTCAATAGTACAGTAGAGTACGCAGGATTCTGTTTTTTATAGGGTGGGAGGAGGGGGGGGAGGGTTACTGAGCTTGGGTAATATGTGGGGTTGTGAAAATGGCTTAAATTGTGAGTCCCCCTGCAGTAGCATAATTAGCAAGAAGTTTTAAAGTGGCAAGATAAAATAATGATTTAGCTAAATAGTATTAACATAAATCCACAAACTTGTATAATAAATATATAAGTAGCTATTTTTAACTGAGACATTTGTAAAGTAAATAATATAGCTAGTGAGTAAATTTACACTAATAATATATATATATATATATATATATATATATACTATCAGTATAAATTTATTCTTTAGATAAATTATAAAATAGAAAAATAAATTAAACTTATGTAAAGATTCAAAAACTGCATTGAGAAATTCACTCTATTTAATATAATTTATTATTTATTTGTAATATGTTCTCCATAAATCGTGAAATATACTGGTTCAAATTTAAGTTTAAATTTTGGATCCAATATCATGAATTATTTGTTGATCGAAGTACAAAATTAATAAAAATGATAACAAATGAATATATAATAATTATGCCTTTAAAACTCAGATATAAACAGTTCAATAATAAGAAATTAGATTAGGTGTTTGATTAATCATCCGATTTAAATATTTCATATTTAACGTAAAAATAAATACACCAAGAAAAAAAAAAAAAAAAAGAAGAAAAAAACGGACATTCCCCCCTCCCCCTTTTAATCTTTTTCAGAAATATCCCCTGCAGTATTGAAAAACATTTTATTTTCCTTTAGGTATTCATTCCTTTACTCAAATTTATTAAATAAATGTTATTTTGATTAAATCATAGTAACTATGAACATCTTCACTAGTTAATGAAAAAATAAATAAACATGTGCAGTTGCATATGTTTACGTTCATTCTGATTGGTTTTTCACACTTCTTATGAATTTGAAACGTCACTTCCTTGTGGAATGTTGGGGAAGAAATATCGATGATTCCGAATCTGGAATCGGACTAGGGGAGAATCGCTCTTTCCCACCGAACCGGAATCCAGGCCTGATTTCGGATGAACTGAATTCCGGTTTCGTTCCACTTCGGTGGAATGGGAGAATACGGCCGTAACATACATGTAATGTTTGGGCTTGTACGAAGTGTATCAACCGAAACATAAGATCATATTTCAAGGTATGTCTAAAAAAACCAAGTTTCTCTTTAACATAGATTGGTTTATTTTTCTCATAGTTTATATCTTGCTAATTAATCCCAAGAGAATGTATAACAAACCTTTACGCAAAAATATCAATTATATATTTTAATAATAATATTAATTATATATTTAAATAATAATATTTATTTATATTAATTATATATTTAAATAATAACATTTATTTATATTAATTATACGTATAAATAATAATACTTATTAATATTAAATGTATATATTTAAATAAAAATATTAATTATATTAATTATACTTATTTAAATAAAAATAATAATCAAAAATTTAAGTAATAAAATAATAGAAAAAACTTTAAATATGGTAATCTTCCACAACTTTATCACAACAGATCAACCAGTAATTGGTAAAAAGAATTTTAGTGAATTAATAGAGATTTTTAAGAATAATGCTTAATTTTAAAAGATGAAAACTTTAATTGATTAATTCTGCTAATTTGATAATCATCTGTTACTAAAGTTCTAATAATAATAAATAATAAAATAATGAAAGTTTAGGAGTTATTGCATTTTAATAAATGTTCGTATAGTTATTAAAAAAATAGCTTATATGAATTAAAATTTAATTTAATTCTTGAAATTATCTGATATTAAATTTTATTGTATGTAATAAAAATCGTAATTTTTATTTACCTTAATTATAATTATAATTTAACATTGTTTAACTTAATTCTAATTAAAATTTAATTATCTAATTGACAGAGCAATTGATAAAGATCAACTGATCTTTATATCAATGCTTAAGAAGCACTGTTAATAAATATTCTTTATTAACTAATTCAATAAAAAGCAAAGCAAAACTCTAAAAATGCAAAAAAATTGGAAAGGACACAACTTGATACATCAAAATTACGAGCCTGGTGCTTTAACCACCATACAAGATCTGACACAAGATTATTAGCTTTTAATACACTTGTTCATTTCTAGACCAACATATGATCCTAAAAGACCCGACCATTCGCCGATTTTCTGCGTGCTAGTTTCGGAATGCGGCGTTTGCCGTCTCGTGGTCAGCACTAGAACAACATACTGCAGTTTATAGAACACGTGAATGTTATAGTTATGTGATTTTTTTTTTATTCTGGTTGCTATATCCTTATAAATATGAGGTGTTGTGTGCCTTTCTGTAGTATTGACAGTCGGGCAGACTATTTTGACCCTGATGATAATAAAATTTCGATGCATTATTTTCCAAAAGAGGAAAAAATAAACAAGCATGGATTCAAGCAATCGGCAGGCAAGGTATGCTTATTTACCTTTTACTATTTTATTTAAGTTTATTAAATGTTAATTATGCATTTAATCTAATAATATGGCTCATAATTTTACTATAAAAGGAACAGAAACTTATAGAATAATAAAATATCTGTTCTAAACATTATGGCTATTAAAATAAAACTGCTTTTTTTTTTTTTTCATCACAAGCACGCCATACCTAGACCCACATGTGTGGCTAGCGCTATACATTTGTAAAATCATAAATCTTTAAAACATTCTAATATTAAGAATTTATACAATCAAACTTTTCTTTTATCTATCACTGTAGCCAAGGGATGTGCATAGAAAATTATCCTGATTTCTGTATTTTTTGGCTTTTGTATTTCAGGAATTTTTTTTATTAATTTTAAGTGACGTTTATAATAATTCATCCATGTGTAACATAATCTTTTGAATTAAAAACTTTTATTGCGATGACGTTTTAAATTAATCTTTTTGCAACTTGAATCATTCAAAGATAATCAATATTTTATATTTTAATGAGTAAATTTTGAATTTTCTCAGCATTTTTAATTTATTTTGTACAATTGAAACTTTTGAAAACCAATGATAGAAAACAAAAAATTTTAGAATAGCTTTAATATCACAATATTACTTGCATAATACTGCGTTAATTTCCTTTTATATGTCTATTAATAATGCAAGCATATATTCAGTATTTAGGATTGTCAGCATCTGATAACGTATTCCCAAAGAAACATTATTTGCCTGATTCCTATCACTTTAATTCTTTAAGGAAATGTCCATTTTTTGTCTTTCTTTCTTTATTTATTTATTTTTGTGTGTGTGCAGGGGTCGATGCAGGTTTTTTTTCTTGGGGCCTATTTTGTGAAAAGTAAAGGTTATTTTTGTGAAATTTTATTATATTTTTGTGAAAAATAACATTTTGTAATGAAAGTCAAAATCCAACTACTCAAATTCGAACCAAGCGTTTATTAACAAAAACTTTTTTAAATACTTTTGCTTAAGTTTTCCTCTCTGGTGAACTTGTTTGTTTACAAATTACACATTTTAAAAGTCAAAGAATAATAAATAAATAATAAATAGTAAGTTTTTATGAAATGGAATTTTGTGAAGTGGTCTATTTTGTTAAAAGGAATTTTGTGAAGGGTCCCATTTTATCAAATTGATTTTTATGAAGATTTAATGATTTCCATTTTATTATATTGATTTTTGTGAAGGAGCCCTAAAAAGGCCCCAAATTTTGTCTGGATCGACCCTTGGTGTGTAAGTTGTAATGCTGTTAGTCGATTTTTTAGTGAAAGATTTTTTTTTATTTATTGTTGCACTGTTTTGTTTTAATGAAGTTATTTTTGTGAAAGTTTTCCTTTATATAATGAACTTTTTAAATTACAAGTTATATATTTAAAATCTTATGGAGATGAAATATTTATGAAGTGTTTACTTTCATGGGATGAAATTTTGTCAGGGGCATCAAAGAGGGGGCCCAGTTTTTTCTCAAATTCATACAGAAGATGTAAAGCAAACTTTCCCTTAAAAGTTGAAAATAGTTTTTAAGGTGCTTAAAAGTGATTACTTTTTTCTGTAAAGTTCATATTTAAAAAAAAAAAAAAACGTTTCAAGGATATTTACTGGTCAAAATATGATGAAAGGGGTAAATACTATTGGCAAACAATGAATGTTAGCTTATTGTTTTTCAATCAGCGCCTGAAGGAAACATGGGCTGAGGCTCTAGGGCACTTCCAATTTTAGTGCACAATTTTCATAAACCTGATGTTTTAAATCCATTTTGATTTTGCACTGTTTACAATAAATGTTTTCAAGGGTCGATCCAGACAAAATTTGGGGTCTATTTAGGTCCCCTTCACAAAAATAAATTTAATAAAATGGGTCCCTTCACAAAAATAAATTTGATAAAATGGGCCCCTTCACAAAATTCTTTTTAACAAAATCGGCACTATTACAAAATTCCATTTCATAAAAACTTACTATTTATTATTTTTTGACTTTTAAAATGTATAATTTGTAAACAAACAAAATCACAAGAGATGTCCCTTCAGTAACAGTACATTTACATTTCATATGCACTAAAAAATAATAAACATGTTTATTAAAATAGCACATCTGCAAAGAATTCTAATAATTGACTCATATCCAGTGCCATTAGTTTTTGGATAGAATAAGCAATTGCATATCATTTAAAAAAAGACTTAAATAAGGGGAATATATTGAAACATCTTAATAGATTGGGGTGTGGGGGGGGGGGGAAGTTGGTAAAACTGATATAATCGATCTTTAAATAAGGGAAATTTTTTATAAAATAACATATCAATGTTAGTAATGTTAAAAATGAATTTTATAAATTGCAACTGGGCCATAGGCACACCTGTTAAAAAACTTTGCCCCTCCCTAGATTTTATTTTGCCGGTGCTCATATTTTTTAGTATTTGTCCCCAACAAAATTAACTCTCAAATCATTGTGTATTATATATGTAAGCAATAATTTAAATATGTAAAATCGAAGCAATTATAGAATAGTCGTGAAATTACTTTTATCCTAAAATAAAGGAGGAAATTATAAAAGGATATATAATAGAACCACGCCAAAACGCAATTTCTGAGATGGATCTTTAAATTATTGATATATTGTATTTGTCTCAAAAATGAAAATCCTAGATATTGTTGAAATATTTAAAAACTTATCTTAATTGAGCTCTTACATCATATCTAGTAGTTTACTAATCAGATATTCTTTTTACACAATATGAAAATTTTATTAATAAATAAACACTTTTTGCAATGAGACTTTAATTCTCGACTTTAAATATGTTCTTTTCACCAGTTTCATCCATCCTGAATAGAAATATATGCTAAAAATATTAATAAACAGATAACATTACTAACGTATTTAAAGGGAAAAACGCGGAATGTTGTTCTATTATTCTACGCTATCTGCTAGCAGACGACGGAGAAACGGGCACGTTTTTATGAATGGAAAGTCGGCGAATGGGCAGGTCTTTAGGATCGTATGTTGGTCTAGGTTCATTTAATACGCTTTAACTCCTCCCCTCAACATCTACGTAACCATCTTTTAGCCAATCATCATTCGACATGGCCTACAATCGCTATACGCGTGATGGTTTGTAAAATCGCGTTACTGCATCTATAATGGCATAGAACATTCTATTCTTATAAACTTGCCTCTGATGCTGGAGGATACTTGCTACAAATCAGTCGTAGTAAGAACTGAATCATTATTGCCAAAATATGTGTCTTATAATAAACACACATACATATGGCAATACTTATTCAGTAAAAGTTTTATTTCTCGGATAATATACACAGCTCACTTAATTATTTAATAGACAGACATTCTGAAACAGCTACATTTTCATTATAACAGGAATTCCATTACAATTGTAACATTAAATTATCTATAAGACGAAAACTATCCTCGCGAAGCGAATTACAAACAACGCTGCCATTGAAAGTTTTATGTCAACTATTGAAACTACGATACGATAATGATTATTTCGATTAAAATATGACGGTTTCTCATTGGTTATATCTTAATTTCGGTCATCGTAATCAGTAAAACTAATGTGGATTTGGGAGGAGCTATTCCCGCCTTTTCGAACACTGGATAGCACACATATTAAATATATTCCATGTATATTTAATCTGTGGGATAGCATACGTAATTGATTACGAACGTACGGAAACCTGATCCCAGAATAGCACTTTTTCCCAGATGCGAAATGGATCGCATACGAAAAGGGGGTTTTCACCTGACGTCATGTGACCGCCAAGTTTCCGATTCGCACCCTGCCGGAATTAGGCTGTAAGTCTCCTATAAGGCTATTATACTAGCTCTAGCTGCATCTACAGGCACGAACGTGTTACCTGGCTGTGCGGGAGTGAGAATAGAGATCCTATATTAGAGAGAGAGATTGGACATTGACAAAATATCTGCCATGTAAATTCCAAAGCAGGTGGAATGCAGTAGAGCGCAATGTATTTTTATGACTCTCTGAAGGCAAATAAAACGAATTTTTCATGATTTTGATACAATATATTATAGCCTCTTTCGAATTCCTGACGATTTCGAGAATGGATCCTTTATCTTCTGAAATAGTAGATTTCGGAGAATTAAAAAAATCATGTTAAAAAAATCCCTTCTGCTTCTAGTATTTTTTGAAAACGTTAGGAAGTAACTTTTATTTCTGTATCTGTACTTCTATCTGTACTCATATTTTTTATATGAAATAATGAAAAAATATTTTTGTTTGCTTACTTTTTTTTTTTCATTTAATTTTTTAGGATTTCATATGTTTAAGGAAAGATGAAGAATACACCATTAACACACTTCTCATTCTCCGTATAAAACTTTTATTGTCAGCGGATTTAACATCCTGCACATTCGAAGCATATCAAAACTCTCACTCTCTCAACAGATCGAGTGGGGGGGGGGGAAATCAATCACCTGCGCATGCGCGCCCAGCCGGCGCCGTTAAGTACGACAGCGAATACAAAAGATATCAATGAACGAATGACAATGTCGTTCTTTTCTCCAATGATCAGTGTTTCAGTAGGATATTTTCAGGACAGGTATGCTTGCTAAATAGAACCACCTATCAATCGTAATACTTCTAAACAACTGTCTCCGCCTTAATGTGTTAAACCCTTTTTACTGTTCTTCGAAAAATCATCTCGGCGAAAATAAAAGTGGATGAGAAATGTGTTAGACATAAGAAATCGGAATTATTTAAAAGACTAAAGTGCCTGAAGTTTTCTATTGTTAAAGTATGTGCGTTATCTTTCCCTTTTCCTTCTCCTCTCTAAGGGTCTAAGTCTTGGGACAAGTTTTTCTGAGACGAAATCGATATACCTGCTAAAACGGAACCTAACTACAAAACCGAAGCCAGCATTCTTTTCAGGAGGGGAAGGCTTACCTCTCCGTTATCGTGCCCCTGGTCCACTTCTCTGGCTGCGATCATACCTGACTGTAACAAAATACTGTCTTAAATGGAATTATTTCAATGTCCCAACAGAACGGACACAATACAATGAAACCTGCTAATAGGGTTACTTTTCTGAAACGGAATTTTTTTTCCCTGTCGCCTATGATTCCGCTTTCACAGGTTTTACAAGGATATGTAATAATCAATCTATTGTAAAACACACAGTCAGACAATTAAGCTTGCAGCTAGATAGGAGTAGCTATTTCGCGATTTCATATAAGGAAAGGGCAGATGACGTCACAGTTGGTTAAATTACTGTTGGCTCGCAAGAAAAACCTGTTCGTTCTTTACGACTCCTACTGTACACATGAGATGGGGCGATTTGATTGGTCTATATTAAACTGGTCTATTATATGATTGGCCTACATTGCCATAACGATTCCTGCAATGATCGCTACGACAAAAATGTAGTGGTACATTGGTTGATGGAACTGTTTGTTTGTAAACATGCCCTTTCCTTATAAGGAAAAGGCATGTTTATAAATTAACAGCTGCATCAACCAATCCATCACTACATTTTTGACGTAGCTATCATTGCATAATCATAGCGACGTAAGCTAATCATATCATAGACCAGTTTAAGCAGATCAATCAAATTTCCTCATCTCATGTGTACAGTAGGAGTCATAAAAAACAAGAAGGTTTTTCTCCCTCACCAACAGTAATTTAACCAACAGTGACGTCAGCTGCAATTTCCTTATAGCAGCTCCCCCTTTTTTAGAGCGAAATGACAAAAAGAATCAAAAACTGCAGCATCAAAGTTATGCATAGCTCCTTTTTCTCATTATCTTTTATATTACATTTTGCATTCAAAAGGTCCCTAGTTTAGAAGCCTTCCAGCAACTTCATGCTATTTTTTATATATTTTATTTTCGTTGCTTATACACGTCACCTATGTATCACAGCACAAGGGCTTTGTATTTATCTTAAAAGTTTTTATATAATTGGTCTTTAAACCCCTAAATACACACCATCCCCCCTTCCACCCCACTGCCATCGCGGCAGTCAGTGTAACTATTATTATTTTATTTGTTTTTAGTTTTTGATATATGTATTACTGAAATGGTTCTGAAAATTAAGATGATCGTAATGGTTGCTTTTATATATTTTGAGAAAAAGATAATATTAGCTCCATGTTTAAGTTCAAAACAATTTTTCTGCTTTTAAAGAACTGAAATTATTCCAACTAGCTGACCCGCCCGGCGTTGCCCAGGCCCGTGTTAATTAATTTTTTTTAAAAATCAAGTTTTTATTATTTTATATCGCTAACCAGAGTTTGTATGAAATTATACTTTAAAATGAAAACTTCACGAAAAAATCGTGATGTTTAGGGACAAAAGCGCTCATTTTCTTGTTCTTTTTGTCCGAACTCTTTGGAATCTTTATTGGATATAAATAAAATGGATTTACAGCGCGTGTAAAACTTTCGTGAAAAAATATTGTTATCTATTAATAAAAGAAATGTTTTCTTCTTGCTTTTTTGTTTGTTTTGGCATCGGCTCTTTTAACATAGCAATAAAAAAATAGTTCTCATCTTCTGCTTTCTCTGAAATTTCAATTGATTATAACTATATCCAAGTTCTTTTTAAAATTTTTGCGAAAAAATATACATATTTAGTAGTGAAATCATGAGTTCTTTAAAAAAAAGGGCTTTCAATTCAATGGCTATATTACACCATCCGTTTTCAATCCCCCATAAGCTGCGTTTTCACTGGTCGACCCAAGGCCTAATTTACCCAACTTTCGACCTAAACCAACGCCCCCTAGAGATAATGCCTTAGAGTTCAATTTTGACGTCACGGCAGATCGGCTAATGATTCAACTGATTACATCCTACCATTCCTGCAACCACAATAAAACAAAATTCTAAATGACTTTTTTTTTAACTTGTATAATAAAATTGAAGATCAACTAATTCAAAACAGACACAATTTGCTTACAAAAAAAAAAAAAAAAAAAAAAAAAAAAAAAAAAAGCAGGATTTAGTGTCAAGAAAATTTTGTTTTATGTAAACAAAATTTGAAATACAAAATAGTTATTTTTATTGAGAAATGAAAGCTATCTTTTGAGGTTTCATTAACATATTTTTTTTTTGTTAATGTGCAAATGAAAGCTCATATTTGAGTTCTAGCATATTTTCATGAAAATTAATAATATTTCGATTAAAGATTGGATTGCTGTCAATTAAAGTAAGTACTTATTTACAGTACACATGTGCATTTTTATCAATATTAACAATGTTAATCATCATCTATTAAAATATCTTTACTTTGTCACTGCTGAATACTTGCACTTGATAATTGCAAATTTCATTTATTTTCCCATATATGCAGATTTTTTAATAAACACCAATAAAAATCACCAGTAGTAGTTAACTATTATTATAAATATTAAATATATATTTTAATTATGTGCGACTGAAAAGATATAATTTTGTTTTGTTTTATATTTATATATTTTGTTTTTGTTATGCAAAACTTGAGAAGATAAAAACTAACTTTTAATTAGTTTTTAAATATTTTTAACACAAAAGTAATTACAAATTTTAAATGATATCTCTAAAAAATTTGCTAGATATCTGTATTTTATACACAACACACACATATATATGTCTTTTTTTTTTTTTTTTTTGGCAAAGTGTAAACAAAAATGTTTTATTATATAATATAATAATTCTACTTATAGAATAATTATTATAAATACCTAAAAATCAATATAATGTGAATGTAATTATGTGTTCCTTTTATCGTGGTCATCTAAATAATGTGATTATTATATTTAGATAAACTAAATATAATCCCAAAAATATAATATAATCAATATAAAAATAAAATAAATTGTAATCGGAAATTATGATGTTTTAGACCTTATTTGAAGAGGATGTAATCAGTGTGGTATACATGTAACATGCATTTATATAACAAATAAGTAATTAAAAAAACATTTTTTAGCTAAGTGTAGTATATTTAAGGCAAAGGCAGATTTGAATACTAGCCGCAATAATTTCATTGTAAAAATATATATTTAATATTTTCTAATAATAGTAAAATATCTCTGGCGATTTTTATTGGTGATTATAGAAAAACTGCATATATGGCAAAATAAATCAAATATGTAATTATCAAAATACTCAGTGCATTATATTAAGTTTTATCTTACACTTTTCACTAACTGATAAAATTTTGCATATGAATTAGTGACAGGATAAGCATTTAATTAAGTTAATAAATTTATAATTTAATCTCTGTATGAAAAAATATATCAATATTTTAGCGATAAAATACATGAAACATGAGAGGGGAGCATCAGAATGAAACAATCGTGAGTTTCTCAAAACTTATTTTTATAAATAAAATGTACATTTTTTTTAATGAGAAACAAATGTTTCTTGAATTTTTTTTTAATTCATAGCAGTATTAAAAATATTTGCATAAATCGTGCGAAGTCTTTATTCGAATTCTTCTAAAAGAATTGCATTGAAAAATATGAAAGCTATCATAAGCGAATAAATATGAAATACATGAAATTATTTATGCACAATTTTTTATTCATGTGCATGAAAAGAATGGCAGTTTTTAACTAAAAAGTTTTACATTTACAAATAAAGCAAATTCATATTGAATACAAAAACTGTTGCGCGAGATGCTAATTATTTACTAAATAAACAAATAGTGCAAAAGTAATACGATATTTTTCACGCCACCAGCTTCGAAAAAAGCTGTGGGATTAAGCCTACTCATGGAACAAGGACCAAAGTAAAAATATTTTAATAGATAGTGATTAACATTGTTAATATTCATAAAAATGCACATATATACTGTAAATAAGTACTTACCTTAATTGAAAGCAATCCGGTCTTTTATATAATTAAAACTAATTCCCATTTAACGGCAAGAACTTTCTGATTACGAAGCACATTGCCGCTACAACGCACGGTATATGGGTTACTCTCCGTCTCCTTGTCCTTATGCTGCAGTACAATGAAGGCAAGGGCGAATGGCCGATCTGAAAATACGTCATTCAATCCAGTGTTGCCAGTCCTGAGGCATTATCTCTAGGGGGCGTTGCCTAAACCCAAGATTTTAGGTAGTTAGGTAGCGATTTTGGAGGTTTGATCAGTACTCAATCCTAAGCCCGTCTTACCCAAGCTCAGCCAATTAGAAAAGAGCTTTTTCATACATAATGGCGGCGGATAAATAATATTTATTTTGGAATTATTCAGCTTTTACAAAAAGAAATTCCATTTTTTGTGATTGAAGCAAAATAGTGAGTTTTCTTAACAAGTTTATATATTTTATTAATGTCTTTCCGTTTAGTAAATAGCAATCCAGTATAAATTACTTCTTGTTGCACTTTTTTTGTACTATCAATATCTCTGTTTTTGGTAATGATTCAGATGCATTTTATTAATATTATAATACTAAATATATAGTTCGTGTAAGGATTTCGTTTCGGATGTAATAATGGATGTATAAAGTGCAGTTCTCAAAATTATTTTATTATTGAATGTTAACAATGCAAAAAAAAAAGTAAATAAAAATATATATTATGGATATTTCTTTCTCATAATGAATTAAATATACTTGTTTCATTGATTTTAATTTATTATATATGCTTATTTGATAATGCGTTTTTCGCCAATTTAGAATTAAATTTCTCTTTTCTTATTTAAATTAATTATAAGTATTAAGAAAGATTTGTTTACTGTAGCCATTACTGTATACCATTGATATTTAAATTGAAAATTAGTTAAAGATAAACTTCAATCCAGTTTTGTTAATACTTGAACATTCATGTTTATTCAAGCATGTAAACAAACTTTCTCTAAAATAAATAAGCCAATGTATTTTGTATTATCCTGTTCTCTTTTAAAGGCGAAATATATACTACTAAATGCAAAACAGTTTGCCTTTTCAGAGATTTACTTGTTAACTTTGCTATATAAAGAAAACTCTGCTGTTTAATTTTTCTTTTTTTTTATGCATTTCACCTGCAGATGTACTATATATTAGAGTTCAATCTTTTTTGTTATTCCATTCATGCTGAAACTTTTATGAAGATTTAAAACTTTGTATGAAATTTGAATCAATTGCAATCATATAAACTTTTCTAAATAGACATCTCTAAGAATTGGCACACATTATCATGTATGATTTGTTATTAATTGAGCAATGCTTTCGTGTGATATTTCATTTCTAATGACAACTAGCTAACAATACTTTTTCACGAAATTTTTACATGGGCTGTAAAACCGTTTATTTATTACCAATAAAGATTTCAAAGAGTTCGGACAAAAATAACTTTTTATTTTAAAACTATGAAACGACCATACGTAAACAAGAAAATGAGCGCTTTTATCACTAAATATCAATATTTTTTCGCGAATTTTTCATTTTAAAATGTGTCATACAAAATCCGGTTAAAGATAATAAAAACTTGATGTTTCTTTTAAAATTTATTATAGCCCGGCAACACCAGCCGGGGGTCAGCTAGTATTAATATTTAAAATAATACATTGATATGGCACATTTATCACACAAATATAAAAAATGATCAATTTAAGCTTTAAATTGATGCTTTTGTCTGCCAAAAATGAAAAAAAGGAAAATTTTCCTGCTAAGCAAAATTGAAAAGTTGTCAAATTTTGGTGATATGCATTTTCTCGTAAATTCTAGCAACCTTTTCCTTCTTGCTGGTGGTTCTGATGGAGAAGAGATATTTTTCGTCGAACATGAATAAAACAAAAGTTGTACGGTGATGTCATCTCTCAAGTGACCTTAGAGGGTCGTTCAAGTATACTCGTGAGTAATTTTATACCCCTCGTTCCTTTGTAAGAAAAAATAAGCAAATAGTAGACCCCCCTGCCCCCTTTTTTTTGCTTATGCATGATTTTGAGTAAAATAAATTAGATAAAATTGTAATGGTGTACAAATTCTGTGCTTTTAAATTTTCCTTGTAACATATGCAACATTTAAAATATAAATCTAATAATATAAGTTTAAAAACTGATTTTAAGATGCGTAACAAAATAATTAATATGTGTGCTCAGTTTTTTTCTAGTGTTCCCAGTTTTAGCGAATATTCTTTCAAATGTAAAATGAAGGTTGGGTGGGGGGTACTAAAATAAGAAATAGAAATAGTTTTAAAAAAAAAGCATTTCTTTAAAAAGCGCTAAACTGATATATATAATTTTTTAACTATTTTGTGCTCATAATGCATGCAAATTTTGTGATGATATCTCCGATTCTGCTTTAGAGTGTTTTCTTCCCGCAAAGTTTGTTTCAGTTTGAGTAGCTATGCTAATATAGTGCAGAAATTTTAGCATTAGGATGTGTTTGAACTTTGAACTCATAATATAGCATGAATAACAGAAAACAGTTGTGAATAAAAACAGTAGTGGTTTTAATTTTAATGTCTTTTAACTTTAATTGCATATTTATTTTACATATACCTAAATCAATTACATTGTGTAATTTTCACAGATGTTTATTTCTGCATGTTATATTGCAATAATAATACTTTCATGCCTGTATATATATGGTAAGTTTGAAAACTTATGGTGATCATGAATCTGCATAACTTAGAAATTTAAACTTTTCAAATCCTATTTAATTTCTGTATGAAATAAACCTGCCACACTTCTAGCATAAAAAGGCGTCTTAATCCCACCTAAAATTTAAACTTTGCATTATTTAATAATGGAATGATGCTCGCAAGCTAATGTTAAACCAGGGGAGTTTTGTTTAGAAATTTCTCGTTACATTTTAATATTTTGAAATGATTTTTTTACATAAAATATCTGAGGTTGATGTCTATCGGAGTTTCTTTGTACTTTTCTGATTTTGGTTGATTTTTTTTTCTTTGAAGACACTTTTAGTTTTTATCACTTGAGATATTTCAAAATTATTGATTTTGTTTATTTATTTATTTATTTTAGAACATAATATTTTTCCCAACAGACTGTTCATCTCTTATTAGTCTTGAATCAGTAAGTTCAGACTTAGATTCAGAATGAAGACAGTCAAAAAGATAAAATTAATAAATTGTTAATTTTATTAAACATTAAATTGATTTGCAGAAAGTTTTTGACCCAATATTTATGTGCGCAGAAAGTTTTTGGTTTTATATAAGTCTGCTGATTGATGAATTTTGCTATTTTTTACATGAATGATTGAAGAATTTTGCAGGGTTTTTTTTTTATGATGTTAGGCTGACAAACTTTGCACTTTTGTGGTGATCCACTGATGAATTTTGAACTTTTTTACTAAGAATGAATGATAAATTTCACTGAAATTGAGAGTTTGAAATGTTCTGTAAAGAAGCCCATTGTTCCGTGACATACATCACACTTTTAACCATATTCTGCTTTTGGTAAAAACTATTTTCTAGGGAACATTTATATTATTTTTGACGTCACTTCTGCCAAGAACTAATATCTCAATCTATGAAAAGTGAAACAGATGAAGAAATCAATGTCTGATGGATATCTCCGGGTTTGATTGCTCTCTGAAGATCACGAGTGTGTAGTTTTATTGTGTAACAAACGACTACCATGAGTGATCTTCTGCAAGCACGTAAAATTTGATGTTCCTCTGTGCTAGCTGCTACTTTTAAAAATATTTTGGATTGAAATTTTACCTTGAAGATCTACAATCTATTGAAAGAATAGGAGTATCGCTTCTGTGCCGAAAAAGAAGAAAATGGAGTAAGTTTATTGAAGTAACGTCAAAAATAATATCGATGTGTAAACAAACTTTTTTTTATATATGTATATATTACTAAATTACGTTTTCCTAAAAATAGCATGTTAGTTTCGATTAGTCTGCAGTTTTAAGATAGTAAAAATCAAATTTTGATAGTTGCATTCTGAATTATCCTGTGGCTCATCGATAAACATTTCCTTTTTTAAAAATACTTCTGCAAATTAATTAATTTTAGGTACTTTGTTGTTGTAGTGCTCCTATCCCACACACTTAATAAGTGTCATTTATACTATAAACACACTAAAGCTAAACAAAACTATTTTGATTATCATTCATACATTAAAATAAAAAAAATTACGTTTCTAACTCTGGTTTTCATGGTGAAAACCAAATTTTGATAATTGCATTCTGAACTATCCTGTGTTTCATTGGTAACCATTTCATTTTTATAAAAGTCTTGCTGCAAATTAATCTATAATAGAAGAAAGTATTTGTAATCGAAATTTTTTTCGACTTCCGGTTTTCGACGGATTTACACGTTTTAGTGGTCAGAGATTCCGAAAAACACATTTTTACAAAATGTCCGTCTGTCCGTCCGTCCGTCTGTCCGTCTGTCCGTCTGTGTGTCTTCATTGTATCATCGAAAAGTGTATGAAGTTATGCATCAAATTGAACCTAATTTTTTTTCTATGTTTTTGGCTATGGCAAGCAGGTTCTATTAGAATTTGGGGATATTTCGACGAAAGGGGGCGCTGTGATCGATATTTTTGTTCCATTTTCACTATTGTACCATCTAAAAGTGTATGAAGTTATGCTTCAAATTGAACCTAATTTTTTTTCTACGTTTTTGGCTATGGCAAGCAGATTCTATCAGAATTTGGGGATATTTCGACGAAAGAGGGCGCTGTGATCGATATTTTTGTTCCATTTTCACTATTATATCATCCAAAAGTGTATGAAGTTATGCAGATAATTGAACCAATTTTTTTCTATGTTTTGGACCATAGCCTGCAGGTCCAGGTTGAATTTGGGTATATTTCGACGAAAGGGGGCGCTGCCATCGCGATTTTTGTTCGATTTTCACTATTGTATCATCGAAAAGTGTATGATGTTATGCAGATAATTAAACCAAATTTTTTTTATATGTTTTTGGCAGGGGCGTAGCGAGCGGGGGGGCAGGGGGGGCAGCTGCCCCCCCAATGTTTGGTAAAAGGATTCAGTCGGCTTATCAACAGATTTAATTAACGTCTCTGTAGTATGTCAGTAGGCCGATTAAAAAAACAATTCGGAAAAATTCTGGTTGGCAGGACTTTATGTCTTCAGAATGCATTTCACTACACCCTTACAATCATATGGCAAAAGCTAGTCGGTCTGTCAATAGATAGGTTATGATTTAAAGTAATGGTTTCAATAGATCTATCTGGTCAGCCGGTATGAAAGTCACGTGTTCTGTCACATTCTCGAATCACATAAATAGCTAGTCGGCCTACCCACTGAAAAAAAAAATTATCATGTATAAATCTTGTCTGCAGAGCCGGGAATATTGGACGTATACTATGCCTTACCCACACATGGAAAAGCTAAGTCGGCCGTCGATACATAGGCCAAAAGGGGAAAAAAAAGAATCTGATCCATATTGATTGGAAAGTATCAGAAATTTGTCCTACAGTAACACTCGCAACTTACATAGATAAAAACTATTAATATATAAACTAGGTCGACCGATTGCGAAAGTCGCTTAAGAAAATTCAAGAAATTTTATACTTGATACATAGATACTTGATACATAGTAGGTTCTAGCAACGATATGATGTTTACGCCCTTTGGAACTGTTTTAGGAACGTTTGGAAAATAAAAACGAAGAATTTTTAAAACTATTTAAAAAAAGAAAATGAATAATCTTAAAAAATATCCGTGCATTTAACATTTAATACCTAAAAAACTTCTTTTTTTTTTTTTTTTTTTTTTTTTGATAAAACTAAAACTAAATTTATATGATTGTGCCAACATAACATAATTACATAATTTTCACTGATTTTTCAATTGTTATTAAAAAAATTAGAATTGGAGCTTTTATTAATTACTTAATATTTATTGTATACCCTGATTACTGTAAATTTCCTGAGTTATAATCCGCGGATCAAACAATTATGTTTCGACCCAGAAATTTTATTTTATATAATGGAACATACTAGATCGCTGTAAATATTTTACTTCAATTATTAAATAAAATTTCTGGGTCTAAACATAATTGTTTGATATGCGGATTATACGCTGGAAATTACGGTACAGGTCAGCGATTACTTTTTTTTAAAACTAAATCATACTTAAGAGGAATTGTTTTTTTTATAAAGAATTCAGAAAGTAGAAGATTTCAGGAAAAATTAAATTATTAAAAGTAGTTTTATGGTAAAAAAAAAAAAAAAAAAAAAAAAACTTGAAGCGATTGCGGAACATTAACACGTTTGCACTTAAAACAATATAGATAGTTCAGCGTTTCAGGCCCGTAACTACCGCTGGGGCACTGCCCCGGGGCCCCAAACTGATGGTTAAAAAATTATTGTATTTTAATATCTAATCTAACTTCCTATAAAATATCCAGCACCTAGCTAAAAGTTAATAATAAAAAAAATCCATCAAAGTGCTAGAGTAAATGTTTTTGCGTGCCCGTTCAAATACTCCATACGCTTCGCATGCAAAAGCATCTCTAGAGCAGACAGCAGAATGTCGAGTCGAATGTGTCATGTCGTGCCAGGTGCCTGCCGAGTGATGAGTCAAGTGCAGGCTAGGACGTGCAGTGAGCTGGTGCTATTCATGATGAGTCATTCGTTTACTAACTGCTCATCAATATCGGACTGTCAGAGCAGTTGAGAGTCGCATAGTAGTGATAGTACGATAGTTTATTACTTAACCCCTTCGTGACGAGCGTCTTTTGTGGAATTTTTAATCTTCTACCACCGGTTTTTCAAAACAGAAATTTTCGCCTAATTGAATCGCAGAAATGCTGTCATTAAATAAGGCAAAGCTTACAATAAAAGTTAACTGGTGGGAATAATCGAGGATTCTGAGCATCTTATGCGTCACGTATACGTGCCGCTCGTCCCCAAGGGGTTAATCTTACTTTGCTTGTATTGAGATAATAGTTTATATTATGAAACGAATTCAGCACCAGACAAGTGGAAATAAAAAAAGACAGACTCTAAAAAGAAGAAACTTGGAGGCTGCAAAAAGTTCGAAGAAGTTATCAACATGGCTGGACATTGGAAACCACTCGACAGGGAATGGTGATAAGGAAGGTATGAATGGTTTGCTTTATTCAGTGTGATGTGTAATTCATGTAAAAATAGTACAGTCAAACTTGAATAATTCGAACGTGTATAATTCGAAATCGTGGATAATTCAAATGTTTCTGTCGGTCCCTTGACATTCCTATAAAACACAATCAGTGGTGGATTAAGCACTCAAGAGGCCCCAAGCGCAATTAAATTTTGAGGCCCCTCCAAATATTTTCAGTACCCCTATAGTGTGCATTTTTTAGTTTTACAATTAGAATTACTGAAAGTGTATGTTGTTTATGCCATACGATATTATCTCTAATTGGAATATAAAGTTCAAATTATTTTCTATCGCATGCTAATAAAATATTGAAAGTACTTCCCATTCATTACATTATCATAATTTTTAGAACTAAGAGATCACATTTTATTTAGCTTTTATTTTAAAAATCACTACGTTCTATTTACTAAACTATCACTTCATTCTATCATTCTAAACAAATGTGTTTTTCACAAATATAACTGTAGGATATTTTCTTATCAATACATATTCTTTTTTTTCCAGTAAAGTTCTTGGTAAATATTTTAAATAATTACTGAGTTATATCAAAGAAACATTTTAGTAATACAAAATCATATATTTTATTTTTAACTATCAATTATAATTAATTCGTTAAAATTAATTGTAAAAACTATTAATTAAGAAATAATGCAACAGATTGACTATTTTACATTAGTCGGATTTGAAACATTTTTGAGTCGGCCAATCTTGCCTTTTGCCCCCCCCCAAAATTTTCTTTCGCTACGGCCCTGGTTTTTGGCTGTAGCCAGCAGGTCCTACTAGAATGTGGGGATATTCCGTCGGAAGGGGGCACTGTGATGGCCATTTAAAGATTTCAGATTCAAAAAGATGTATAAAAAATTAGAAATCCTAAAAGTTTTTCCCGTTAAATGTTCGGCCTTGATCCGGAGAATCCGGGGCAGTTTTTGTTTTGTCTCTATATTAAAAAATGGCGGAGATATAGCGGTTTGAAATTTTAGGGTGGTTGACATTTTCAAACAAGACAGCAGAATTCATCCATAAACGGGTTTAATTTATGAGTTTTAATTAACAGGGTTTCAGCAAATTTTCTTTCATTGTTGTAGCCATTGTTCCTATTCTTAAATGCTTAACACTATATATTTATATTCGCCAACGTCAAATTCTCGCCAAGCTTGGCGGCAATTGACGAAATATCGCCAAATTTGGCGACAAAAATAGGTTGCCACAAATGAAGCCAACTTGGCTATAGAAAACTAATTTGGCGATATTCTCATTCAAATTCAATGTTGACGAGAACTGGGAATGAATCTTCTTTAATTGGGTTCCACGCATTTTAGCTTCGTATTTTCCAGTAAAATTAGCTAAAATCGTAAAACCAAGGAATAGGGGGGCTGTCTGTTCCGGTCGGTACAGGCCAAAAGAACTTTTCGTAGTTTAGTATACATCAGTTGATTGCATCCCGGTAACCCGATGATTCGCAAGCAGCTGACGTACAACAGAATGACGAAAAATATTGATTTTATTAGCGATGTGAGGACGAAATTAAAAGTATTAACATGATTGAGATAGAAGAAATTTTTGGGATTGGCACATCCGACTAGTTATAAAAGTCTTGCTGCAAATTAAGTAATTTTAGGTACTTTGTTGTTCTTATTCACTATAATTTCTTTATATCTCTATAAATAATTATTGTATGTTCAGAAGATTGGCTTCATATTATGCAGAAAAATCTAGAATCAGTAAGTTCAGACTCTGATTCAGAGTGAAGACAGTCAAAAAGATAAAATATATTAATACAAGTTTGGTTAAATATTTCGGTTGAAAAAAAATAATTTTCAAGCTATAATTTTTTACTATTAAATTCAAATCTAGCATTTACATTACATAGTTTGTAAATAAAAAGGAAAACAAGTAAGCATAGTATAAGTAGTAATAAGTTATTAATTTTCATGATGAAAATTCACTTGGACAAATTTTGATTTTTGCTCATTCTACATTTCTAGTGAGTGTGAAAATGAAGTTTGATAAAGCAAAAACAACTGTTAACTCCAGCCACATTGAAAAAGTCCTGTGAGATCTGCCAATTGGGATGGAAACTGTTTTCAAAGGAAAAGAAGGAGAACATAGGAACGAGAAATAGATGACTTGGTGAAATTTTGCTTGTAATATGATAATATAAATAGCGATAGTTTGTGAATAAAAAAAAAGTTTAATTTGATATGTTGCGATTTCAAATAAATGCAGCGGCTGTACCCCCACAATGGTCTGTAATTTTTTGCCATGTTTTATTTATCGTATTCACGACAGCAGGTCATTTAGCGATCAGAAGACATTAAGGAAGACACCTGCTAGCTTGTTAAAGCTATGGGCAGGTTCTTTTCTAATTTCCTGTTTAAATTTGAATATTTTTAAGTGATTTTGCATTGGATAGTTGAGATTGACCTCAGCTATCTTATGCAAAAAAAAAAAAAAAAAAAAAAAAAAAGTTTAAAAATATTCAAATTTAAACGAGAAATTAGAAAAGAACCTGTCCATAGGTTTAACATTAGCGAGCAGGTGATTTTAAGGAAGTTTTATTTATTTATAATAATTGAGTTTTGTTTTAGCACTTTTAAAACTAGTGTTCCATGTTTGAGATATTTTAATAGAATACTATTTATAAAATAAATTTACAAATCTTTAAAATAATTAAAAATTAATTTTAAAGGCTTTATGAAACAATTAATAAAATCCAATTAAAATTGGAATTTTAGTAAAACACATAAATTATTGTGATATTTGAAAGCTAAGCTCTTTTAAAATTTCTATTTCAAATGCATTAATTGTACATAATTTCGAGAAAAGAATATCTTTCCTGACTTTGTTTAATGCCTTTGTAAAATATTATTGACTGTTTAAATGGTCATTTCAGTTGCACTTTCTATTTAAAATTGCCATTAAAAAGTAATTTTAATTAAAACTTATTAAAATTTAATGAAAAATATGATATTCACTGAATAATATAGAATTCCAACCGAGTGTTTATCCCCTTGTATACATGAGTCTCTGATTCAGAATGAAGAGAGTCCTAATGATAAGATATAATTTTTTTTTTTCAAAGAAAAAAATTGAAACTAATAAATTTTTGTATTGATTTTTGATAATTTTTAATATAAAGTAATTCAATTTTAAAAGTTATACAACAGGCGGATTTTTACATAAGTAATTTTAACGAATTGTTTTCAATTAAATTTTGCCAGAAGATTACTTTTTTTTTTTTTCAACGTTTATATAAATACAATTAAATAAATCTGAAGATCTATATTTATGGTAAGAGCAGAAAAGAATAAATTTCTACAGCTACATGTTATTTTTCTTAAATTTTTAATAATGGTTAAAAATTTCTATTGATTATGTGAAAAAAATATATAAAAAATTGCTAATATGGCAAAAAAAAAAAAAGAAAAAAGAAAAAAAAAGTGCTGTATGTTACAATTTTCAATCTTACCACTTCCACAAATTCAAATTATTATTATGGATATAATATGATTTTTTATTTTTAATAAGAAAAGTAACATTTAATTCTTTTTTACATTTTAATGTTTTCACATAGAACACTGAAACTGAAAAAAACATCAAAATGTAGCTATTATAAAATTTTGAATAAATTATTTTATTAATATTAAATTTAATAAAATGCTTTTTTAGTATTATTTCATTCATAATCTTTAATATTACAATTATATCTAAAGGATATAATAATAAAAACTGAGGTCTTTAACAAAACAGTTAATCCATGTGGCATTTCAGATGCTTATATATACATGGATTAGCTAATTCAAAGCTGGACTCACCAATATAAAATGGTAAAATCTTTTTTTTTCCTAATGTAAAGAGTTATTGATTTCTAATATTTTGCTAAGACAGGTAATCAATATCTCCCTAGATGAGAAAAAAAGATATGCCATTTTATAGTGTTGAATCCAGTTTTGGCCAATATCGGTCGGTCTGACGTACACCGATATCGGACCATCCGGCGTTCATCGATATCGGCCGGTCCAGCGTTCACCGATATCGGTCAATATTGGGTCCCGATATAGGCTGATATTGGAAAAAAAGCTAGCCATGCAATATCGACCGGTCCGGTGTTTACCGATATTGCAAAATCGCTGTTTCCGATATTGCTGTGCTACCTGGGTTTGTATGTCAACACTGTTTGCCAAGAAAAAACAGTTACCATTAATTTACACTATTAATCTTACAAATTTATATAAATAGGCATATATAGCAGTTGTGGTATCTAAAGAATGCAAAATGGTTTTAATATATTGTTATTTATCGCATTGAACAATAAAACTTAACAATAGGCCCTAACTTAATTAGGCATCATAACTAAAATTTTTAACAGGAATCATAGAAATGTTGTGTGTTTGAAGTTCCGAACGGACTGCAGAATGCTCATTTCCCATCATGCTTCTTTTCTTGTCGTTGCTGCGATTTAGTTGCTTCGTTGTGTAATGCTTTCATAAGAATTGCCGTGACCCCACTCCCACCTGTCAGCAAAATTAATCAAACCTTGAACCCCTCCTTACTGCTTACATAATACTTGAATGGCCCTTAGCGTTATTTTTTATTTTAAGAATTGTACACTTGAACATTCAAAGACACTTGTTTATAACTTGAAATCATCAGATTATTTTGCTTTGATGGATTTGAATTGCACCAGATGTTCAATATTATTGGGATATTTATTTTACATCAATTTTATAAGTGAATACCAGATATCTAGCAATCAAAATTTTCTTTTCCTATCAAACTGTCTTTTAAAAGTTATTTGAGAGTATGTAAAGATATGTTACTTTTATAATTAACGTATTAGCAGTGCTTAATTCATGATGGAGCTCAGCTCTGGTACTTCTTTATTTTCAGTGAACACTTAAATATTAGCCAGAGCTTATAAATATTGTGCACCAGAATATTCGTGTATGTTGTATATTGTTGGTTGTTAAAAAAAATACTTAGCGAGAAAGATTTTCTGAATTTTTTTTTATAAATGTTTTTGCTATTTGTTCATTCATTCGATTTTACTGTATATATATATGCATAGTTACCAACTAATCCTTATTTGTGTTACCACTAAATCCGGATAGTAATATTGACCTTATTTAATAGCAAAATTCTGCGATTAAGCCATGTCAAGATTAAGCGAAGGTAATCAAAGGGGTTTTCGGAAGTAGAGGTAACAAAAAAGTGGAATAGTTGACAGCTATTTATATACATAGATATATTTAAAGAAAAAAATTTTTTGCTGAAGAAAAAATATGCTTTAAATTTTGCAAAGAATGTATGAAATACAAATATGTGGATGGAAGGAGTGTTATGCTACGTTGTTAGTGAAGCAGAATTTTAGGGCCCTGGTACTTTTTTCTTTTAAATTAAGACACGTGTATTAGCATAGATTTGGCAGAGCCCCTCTGACAAGAAAATATTTGTTTATAAAAAAATATAATAGTACTAAGCTTTTCAAACCTGATATATATATATATATATATTGTTCACCTTAATTATAAAATAATAAATGAATTTTAAGGTATTTTTCTATTAGCCACAGTAGATAAATCACCAAATATTCTTTATGGTTACAACAACAACAAAGTTTATTATGAACCAAACCACACTCACTAAAATATGCTAACTAGCTGTGAAACTGCAGCATAGAAATATTTTAAACACTAAAAGATAGAAAATAAAATATAAATAAAAAATAAAGAAAGTAATAATTTTTTATTGAGAAAACAATTTAGAAATCCTTAATGCACAGTTTAAAAAAATGCTTTTATCGCCTTTTCTGTTTTCTTAAAAAGAAAGCAAAAATGCCTTTTCAATAAATTCAGTAACTCACACTTTTTATCAAGTGTAAATCGAAGCGTTGAATTTTCCATTGTTGGAGCCATGCCAAATTAATGCATTGTAAAAGAAGTTTTTTGAAACAAAATAAACAGAATCCTGAAATTAAGCGTGATTTTAATTATAAGCATTAAATGCTTTTAAAAGAATGGTTTTTAAAACTTTTTACTTTTATACTTATTCAGTAACAACTCTCCCACTTTTCTCCTGTTTTAATTTTTAAACTAGCTGAGGGCAACTCAGTGTACTTATTTGCATGTTACGGATGAAGAGACACTGAATAGTGTAAGCCTTGTACTGTTTGAACCAGTTGTTCAAATTCACAACACATTTGGGTACTTTATGTCAGCCTAACACATGAGATAAATTGCTAAATATTGTTGTTATCATCATTATTCGTATTCTATTCATTTCTTTTGAAATATGGACTTATCATTCATTTTATTTAAAATATAAATTTTTCATTTAAAAAATATATATTTAAAGTACATGCCTTTCACTCATTTATTTAAAATAATAATAATAAATGGAATAATACAAAAAAAAAATATTTCAACATCAAGGCATTGTTTCTAATTTAAGTAAATGAAAAATAAAAGGTGCTATGGCTAAAGGGGGAAAAAAAGCTATTGACAAGATTTGTGCCCGGCTAACATAAAAGTACCCTTTTTGTGATCTATTTTCAAAATCAGGGATTGCCCCTGGCAAAAATTGGGACCACTTCACAAAATTATTCTTAATAAAAGAAGTCCCTTCACAAAATTATATTTTTTATAAAAGCGAACACTTTAATTTTTTTTTAAATTGTTGGGATTTAAAATTTGTAATTTGAAAACAAAATAAGCTCACCAAAAAGGAAAACTTTAGCAGGAAAACATATATATATATATATATATATATATATATATAGCATAGTTTGAATTTAAAAACAACTTGATTTTTTGGTACATCATTTTATTTTTCTCAAAACTATAATTAAAAAAAAAATACCCATGAGAGAGAAAGAAAAAAAAAACCTGCATCAAACTTTGATGTGGAATCAATCATATAGAAAAAATTTACAATTTTTTGTACATTTATTTTGCCTTTTACTGTGAAGACTTTTTTTTTTGAGGGGGGGGGGGTCACAAAAAGTAGATGCAACTAAAAAAAAAACATTCGATAATTCTACATTGTAGTGATTATATGATAAAACAAGCTGCCAGTGTGATCAACAGATACATGCTTAAATAGCATGTACTTTGAAGAAGCCTCATGTGTAATGACAATCCTGGAAGGGCCCTGGAGTGAGTGAAAGGGTTTCACTTATCACTGTTTCTTAGAAGGGAAAATTACTTCTGTGTTTTTAAATAAATGATAATTATTTTTATTTATTTCAAAAGTATAACTGTACTGGTACAAAATTTTATACACATGTACAAATAAAATGTGTAGAGCACTGAATTAAATATTAAAAACATATATTTAGATTTTTAATTTAACTTGTGTAAAGCAGAAATATAATTTTTTATATACAAGTCATATGGCACAAAAAATACTCTCAGATAAAATGAGCTTCCACTTAATTCTGAGTGACTTCGAAATCTTATGATCGTCATTATTTAAAAAATACAGTGTTTTATTTTTTGAAACCACAAAAAAAATTAATAGTTATCATTGATTTATTAACAGGAGATTAATATTTTTGTGAATATTTAAGACCTTCTAACAGCGAAAACTAGTCAAAACTTTTGATTATTTCTATACAAAATATTTGTTATTAACATGACAAGAGTAACAAATAATTATTTGTTTATGTTTATAATCATTGACAGCTGATATCGATCCGTAATTACGACGCTTGCGCAGTAAAACCTTGTCTATGATTGGTTGGCGTTAGGGCTTCTCAGTAACCAGTGAAAACGCTCTTAGGTTAAGGACTTGGGTCGCTGGGATTTTTAGATCGTTGGGTCGACCAGTGAAAACGCAGCTATAGGATAAACAGCTCTAGGCTAAACAGGTGAGGGCTACACACGTTTCCCGTTTCTGAGGGCAGAACCCTTAAAAAAACGTTGAAGCATACGCATAGAGACGATTTTCGTGTGGAAAAGAGAGTGTGAATTTGACAGAATGCGCTTTTAGCTTTAAATATATAGATGACAATAAAATACAGTCAAATAAATTAAGGTAGAGTCTCTAGGGACGAAATAAAAGTTCCGTTTTAGACAGGTTTCCCACTCAGCATGTACAATTGTATGGTATTCATTTCTCGGCTGCATAATTCTTTCTCAATGAATGGAGAATTCTGTCACCAGAGCGTTTTCGTTTATCTTAGGTTTTACTGCTTTTAAATGAAACAACTTCATGGACCCGACGCACAGTGGAGTATAATATTAAAATAAAATATATTTTATGTAGGCTTTAAATATATAGATAGCAATAAAACACAGTCAAATCCATTAAGGTACAGTCGCTAGGGACGAAATAAAAGTTCCGTTTTAGACAGGTTTCCCACTCAGCATGTACAGATGTATGGTATTCATTTCACCGCAGCATAATTTTTTCTCAATGAATGGAGGAAGTGTATCACAGAGCGTTTTCGTTTTTCTTAAGTTTTACTGCTCTTAAACGAAACAACTTCATGGACCCGACGCACAGTGGAGTATAATATTAAAATAAAATATATTTTATATAGTGATTATAAAGTAAAATAATTTAAATGCACGTATCAAAGTAACACAGGACATAAAACACATTTTAAACACAATAACAAAGCTGAAACATAACAAAAAAAGCATGTCTTCTTACAAATCAACTTTCATTTCAATTGAGGCTAGGAGCCCTTGGATATGATTCATACTCATGAAATACACATAGATCGATGCACGAGTTAGTCAACTATTATAAAGTAAGTTTTTTACAATTGTTGAGCAAATTTTAATTTCTGCCGTTTTGGCCACGATTTTGCGCCAAATACTCCACTGTGCGACGGCAGGAATACCGTGCAATTGTGCTTACTAAGAAGATTCCGTTTAACAGGTTTTACTGTATTTCTTTTTGTAAATCATTATAAGTACACATAGTACTGGAAAACCTTTGACAATGGAAGCTGTCTATAATAGAGTCTTGCCTTAAACGGGAAAAAAATTCATGTAGAAATAGCATAAAATTGTACCTGCTAAGACAGATAACTGTCTAAAACATTTCTTTACTTTGGTCCCTTGCGATTCCGCCTTAGCAGGTTTTACTGCATTGGTTTTCTGTCAATTTAACAATTAATATTGAAATACAAGGTACAATAAAACCCCGGTTATCCGAAAAACAGGGGACCAAAGGATTTTCGGTGGACCGGGATTCCATAGGAATTTTCGGATAACCGGGAGGCTTCCTAATTTTATTCTACCAGATGACACTACTCACCTTTCTTACTTCCCCACAGTCAGGTAAAGCGTTAGTGCTTGCAGGTGCTGTCACAATGTCAGATGCTGTCAAAATGTGTGATGTCACACTTTTTCTTACCCTCTCCCACCCTCTTGTCACAAACTGTCACAATTTCACGAACCCCCTCTCCCTCCTCCAAATGTGACATGATTTGTGGACGGCCCCTAATAGGTTTCCATTTAAAAGTTTTTACTGTATTTCTTTTTGTAAGAAACCCGAAAGGTCCGCCAACTGAATACCAATGTTTTGTAACAAAAAATTTCATGGTAGGTTTCTACAACACTTCCGCAAAAATTTACCTCCGAAGGTGGTTTCTGTAAAATTTACAAGAAAAATCTATAAATAAAATTTTTCTAAGAAAATACCGGTATTCAAAAATCGGACCATTCGGAAGCCCTGAAATCATGATAAATACACATAGTACAGGAAAAACTATGAAAACGGAAAAAAATTCATGTAGAAATACCATAAAATTATACCTGCTGAGACAAATAACTGTCTAAAATAGATCTTTTCTTTGTTCTCTAGCGATATTGCCTTAGCTGCTTTTATTCCATTACTTTTCTGTTAATTTAACAACCAACAGAAAACTTCAAAGCACAGTAAAACATGTGAAAATTGACTCGCTAAGCACAGAAAAATAATTCTTACTCCTGTGAATTATTTACCAATCAATTGATTGTGTTAAAAATAATTATTGTGTAATTACTCATTCATAGTTTATTGGAGTTCCTTTACCTTCAGTTTATTCTGTTGTGCTGTTTCAAATAACAGTCCAGATGTCCTGACCAAATGATTGTTCTGAGCGACTTTTGTGTTGGCTAGGATGTCATCCAGATAGCTCAATTGGAAGAGCTTTGGCTATTGAAGCCAAAGATTATGGGTACAAGTCCCAGCATGGACACATTTTCGCTCATATGAGAAATTTACTACTCCTATAACGCATTATATCGTTTCGTTTTGAATGCACTAAAACGTGTAACAACGAATTTGCAAGTGCTGGAATTATTAAAGTCCTGTGAATTATTTACCAATCAATTGATTGTGTTAAAAATAATTATTGTGTAATTACTCATTCATAGTTTGTTGGAGTTCCTTTACCTTCAGTTTATTCTGTTGTGCTGTTTCAAATAACAGTCCAGATGTCCTGACCAAATGGTTGTTCTGAGCGACTTTTGTGTTGGCTAGGATGTCATCCAGATAGCTCAATTGGAAGAGCTTTGGCTACTGAAGCCAAAGATTATGGGTACAAGTCCCAGCATGGACACATTTTCGCTCAGATGAGAAATTTACTACTCCTATAACGCATTATATCGTTTTGAATGCACTAAAGCGTGTAACAACGAATTTGCAAGTGCTGGAATTATTAAAGTCCTGTGAATTATTTACCAATCAATTGATTGTGTTAAAAATAATTATTGCGTAATTACTCATTCATAGTTTGTTGGAGTTCCTTTACCTTCAGTTTATTCTGTTGTGCTGTTTCAAATAACAGTCCAGATGTCCTGACCAAATGGTTGTTCTGAGCGACTTTTGTGTTGGCTAGGATGTCATCCAGATAGCTCAATTGGAAGAGCTTTGGCTATTGAAGCCAAAGATTATGGGTACAAGTCCCAGCATGGACACATTTTCGCTCAGATGAGAAATTTACTACTCCTATAACGCATTATATCGTTTTGAATGCACTAAAGCGTGTAACAACGAATTTGCAAGTGCTGGAATTATTAAAGTCCTGTGAATTATTTACCAATCAATTGATTGTGTTAAAAATAATTATTGTGTAATTACTCATTCATAGTTTGTTGGAGTTCCTTTACCTTCAGTTTATTCTGTTGTGCTGTTTCAAATAACAGTCCAGATGTCCTGACCAAATGGTTGTTCTGAGCGACTTTTGTGTTGGCTAGGATGTCATCCAGATAGCTCAATTGGAAGAGCTTTGGCTATTGAAGCCAAAGATTATGGGTATAAGTCCCAGCATGAACACATTTTTGCTCAGATGAGAAATTTACTACTCCTATAACGCATTATATCGTTTTGAATGCACTAAAGCGTGTAACAACGAATTTGCAAGTGCTGGAATAAAATTTCGCTTTATACAGGTTTCGTCTTAGTATGTATAATTGTATGGCTTTCTTTCCGTCGAGGCCATGCAAATTTTCCGTTTTGGACTGAATTCCATCATAGACAGGTTTTGTTTTCACAGGTAATACTTTATAATAGGTCAGTTATATGTAACTTTGGTATCGCTCTCAAAAAAAGGACACTCTGGATCCACTACTGAGTAAAATATACCACCAAAGCAATTTTTTTCCCAAAACGTAGCTTTGCAGCAACTAAATACGGGGGAGAGGGGGTAACTCTTCTCAGAGCACTTAAAAATTTTATAAGATGCACAAAATAAAACTGACTCTGTTAAGATAAATAAATGATATGAAAAACTAACACAGAGAGGAAAAAATGAACATATTCATCATCTGTTTCAAGGCTTCCTAATAGGATATATTTCTTGAGTGGAGGAACAATAGCACCAAAGTACCGGGTGAACCAAAAGTTCTTTAACATTTTAAAAATTCATTAAAAAAGGAAGAAATTGTGATAAAGAAGTGCGGTTTTCAAGAAAGGGCTCACAAGATAGTCGGATTGTTTTTAGCTGCAAAAAAAGTGTTAGTTAAAACAGTCACCTGTAGTGCACTGACGACCCGAAACACAGTGAACAGGACAATAGTACGCTCCATCCATTTATTCTTGCAATAACAATTGTTCAACATGACCTCCAGACCACATTCTTCGTCTTTAGTCCTTTCGCCGTGCGAAATTTTTGCATCGCAACAGTTGCTGACTCTCCGTTCAAATAGGACAACTTCACAAACAACTCTCGATCGGGTAATGATAACATTCTGAAAGCGAATGAGAAATCCTCGTGTATCCCGGTATTTTACTGCAGAATTAATTTGCATAATTCTTCTGAATCTGTGGCATGTTAGCGCCATCTACAGGTGACTTTTTTAACTAATTTTTTTCTGCTAAAAAAATCCAACTACCTTCTAAGCCCTTTCTTGCAAACCGAACTTCTTTATCATAATTTCTTCCTTTTTTATGAATTTTTAAAGTTTTAACGAACTTTTGGTTCACCCGGTATATGTGATACTACTACTGCTGTTTCTCACTGTTTTATTTTGCCCTGAGGATTGAAAATTGGTTTCCTTAGCTTTTATAAAGCATTAAATAGTTGGATGCTAAATTTATTTGGGCTGCATGTGCTTTTTATTGTGTTGTTTTTTAGATGTCATGTTTTTATTAAAATGTACCTTATAAACATGTAAAACATTGAAATTGTTCCTTTATGGGTAATAACAGGGTCACTTCCAGGAAACCAGGATCTTTACTTGAGAGAAGTTTTGATTTGAATCATTATTACTTAGAAAATGATCGCATTTGTTGTTTTACACGCTCATAATATAGTTCGTTGTACATACATTGCATGTAAAAAATTATATAATGAAAAGCACAAGCAATAAACCAAAAGTTTCCAACCACTTGATCACTTTACCCAAACAAATTGTGTACATAATGTGGATTACCAGGAATCTGGGTAATTTCCGGCTACAAGTGACCCGTAGAAAGTCACGTGATAGCGGTCTCTGAATAACCCTACGTAACCAGATTGCGGCCCGCGAACGCACACTTTGTGTAATCCTACTTAATTTTCAGTTTGTGATAGTGCTTTTATAATAAATAAAATTAAATAATATTATTTGGTATCAGGTGTTATTTAATGATCGACGGAAAAATAAACTACTACTGATTTTTTCAGTTCCTCTATCAATATCTTCTAAAAGAAACTGCAAAATTTCAACAAAATATTTTGTGTATTTTCTGCCTATTATGGCTATTACACGAGGCGTCAAAGTTGTCGCTATTCTTTTGTCAGAAACAAGCAAATTTTTATTGTAGGAGCAATTTTGTCGCTTATAGTGTCGCGGGACCTATGTCGCCCAGAACAACCAATGAAATGCTTAGAAAATTGATAAGGAAGGAGCCTTGATCGTTGTGTTGTAACCATTTTTGTCGCTTTATATTATCTCGTCTAATAGAAACTTTATTTTATACTAGCTACCCGCCCGGCGTTGCCCGGGCCCGAGATAATAACAATCTCAGTGCAAGGCGTTAACCCCCTCCCTCCCCATACCCGCAAATATAACGAATAATTTGTTCAAGAAAACCACCTTCACCTGCATTAACGCAATCATTAAAAAAATAATTAAATTTTTCTGATAATTAGAACGTAACGAAGACACTACGCTAAAATAGCCGGCAGATGACAACACTTCCCATCCTCAATTTCAGATCTATATCTTAATTAGTTATCTAAATTTTTGTTCATTAGTAAAAATTGACAATTATTTCCTTTCATTTTCGCAAACTAAATGGAGGGATCGGCCAGAGAAACAGATCTCTTTGTAGTTCAGTTTTTAATGAAAGTAGATCCCTGTCTGAAACTTTCTGGGATTTTTTTCACTGGAGCCCGCAGATTTTTAGCAGTTTTTTGCATAAATTAAGAAAAATTACCGGCCGACTTTAACAAAAATTGCATAGACGGATGCAGAATTTTTTTTTTACATATGCTCAGAAATTTTCACATTGATATCTTAATGAGCTTTCTTAAAATTCGCTAATTAGTAAAATAATTTCGAATTCGTTCATTTCCGCTTGCAAATCCACAACAACAGTTCTTTCCTTTAGCCATTTTGATTTAAAAGATGGCATTTTCGATGCGATGTTTAATGATATTTTAGAGTATTATATCTGAATATCTAGAGTAATTATCAAAATATTAAAATTCTGAGACTCAGGTGCACATGTTCAGACCTTGGACTATCCACACCTAAATTTCCAGACTTATAGGTGGACTAGATTTTGCTAGTCATCGCCAACAGACACACAGAGCGAAACTTTATTTTATTAGATTGCCCGGCAGTTGCCTTTCCTCACTTCTCCAACAAAGCCAGTCCTAAATAATGACCTAGAGGGAACACTAGCCAAAGCTATGATATTTAAAATAGAGAACATTAATATGAAATAAGGAAAAGCTTTTGTCAGAATACCTCATGTAAGACAGATTTTAAACACATCAATATTGGGAATTCAAGCGCTCGAATACGCCATCTGGTGGAAAAAAGATATAACTGCTCCCTTCAGGAAAATCCCTTGCAATCCCATTGCGTTACATGCATTTTTAATTTGTTCATAATGATTATTTTAATGCACAATTTCAGATTTCATGTGCTATTTGTGTTCTGTGTTTATATGTCAAAGTAAAAATTATTCGAATTTGAATATCTAACACTTTTAAACGCATTTACAATAAATAATGGTTTCAATGGTACTTTAGCATTAGTTAAAGGGCCAATTTTCCTGTACCGACGGCTGCAATCAGCGCCTCTATAGGCAGTTTTAAGTCCCAATAAAAAACAACGTAGAGATGTAACATTTCTTGATTGATAGCGCAATGATTTTAACTCACATAGCGCCCTCTATATTCCAGATGAATCGTAAATTTATTTTGCACTTGTTTCATGTACAACCCAACCATCCAACCAACCAAATGCATCGCTTCATCTTGCTCTTCATATATTTATTGATTAGATATATAGATTGATGAATCTACGAAGAAAGATATCTTTCTCCGTGGATGAATCGCATTGATCAATTTAATTAAAAGCACTAGGAATTCGAATAAATAATTTGAAAATAGTATGTGATTATAAGTATCAACGCATCTTGTTGGAATATTTGTTTTGGAGATGTCTATTTATTCATACAAAGTAATTCTATATTGTTTCTTTTTTCTCACCAAGTTCATTACCTACTGCATATCCATTAATGTACAGTTGAACTTCTATTTAACGAATCTTATGATTCACTCCCAAAAAATTCGTGTTGCAGAAATTTCGTTCAATAGAAATTCGGTCAAATTTGTGTTTCAAAACAGAAAATTAACATTTCGTTCCTTGTTTTGTTTTAATTGTTGTATTTTAAAGTTGTTTAATTTTTACTTATACTAATTCTTTTTTTTTATATATATACATAAAATAAAAGAGGAATCTTACCATTTAAAATCTCTACTTTTATAGAAGAAGTATTAAAGTACCTCGCCATTCAGCTTCAAAATTTTGAAAAAATGAATTTCATTCATAAAATTGTTTACATTTTGGAAGTGCTTGGTATATATTTTTTTAGGATTACCTTCTGAGAATTGTAACTTACATCAGATAGTTTTAAAAGCTTTCATCATTTTTCTATGAGATAAACAGTTTTATCATTTGAGATTTTTTTAAATAATTTAAAACATGAAGTAGGTTTATTGAATGATCCTAATTAGAAGATGTTAATAGTCTATTAGATATATTGTACTGCCCTCTAAACAAAACCAGAGTGAAGTGTTTCCTAAAAAAACCCGCCCTACTACTTCAAATATTTCATTTAAGTCATTTTTTTTTTGTTTTGTTCTGTTTTTATGCACCATTTAGAATAGTTAAAAATACCTAAGAAGTGCTTAATTAGTTTCAAAATAATTTAAACTGACAATTGCTGAATTCTGGCAACACAAGAGTTTCATTTTTACAGATTTTCTTGTTATAATAAAATTTTAGAATGATCTACACATATTTTTAATTGTTTTTATGTTAAACCATTAATATATAATAAAATACTTCATTTTCAGTTGATTATGTCAGGCGTGGGTTTTGTTTTCAGTAAAAATGGGTTATTTTTTGAAAAGGTGCTTTTTTTTTCCACATTTTTGCTTAATTGGATGCCATTTTGTAATAAAGTGATAAAATAAAAAATGCTTAACATTAATATCTTAGTCAGAACAAGCTGTAAAAATTTAGCAATGTTTAATTTTTTTTGCATTCTGTATTAGACTTTATATAGAAAAAGTTTAAAAAAAGGGGTTTTTTTTTAGAGGACAGCACAATAATAATTGAAAACAAAGAAGAAACAATATTTATATTTCTAAAGTTATTTTCTTTCTCGGCTAAAAGTGATTAGAACTTAGTAATTTTAATCTAAAAACGTTTGTTATATACAAAATTGTTGCGAGTTATTGACGGTTTTTTTTCAAGTGTAATTTTTCTTTAAAACCGAGGTAAGAAAATTTGACAAAACTGTGTTCATTAAATAGAAATTAAAGTGTATGTGTGTGTTTGTAAGTTTGAATTGCAATGGGCAAGTCTTTTAATAGTTAAAATAATGAATGAATAAGTATATTTACATATTGAACTCAATTTGTGAAACGTCAAAACTTGAAAAATGGTATGTTTAAGATACAAATTACAAATAAATGAAAAAGGTACTTCTCCATTATCCCATCGACCACTTTTCATAACAAAAAACTAATGGTAAACTATAATGCCAGATAAACAAATAGAAAAATGTTGCCATTGGAATACAAATAAATAATTAATTAATAAATTCAAGAAATTCGGGAAAATAACTTATTCAATTTTTTCTCGAGACTAAACAGTTCTTTATTTGCTTCAATATACGAGTTGCATTACATCCAACTATCTGAAGATACGTATATTCAGAAGAGCAGTTATGAATGCAAATTATACAATCTGGATCTAATTCGGTCATTTTGAAATACATTTAAACTTGCTTTTAATGACAAACGGGAAAAGAAGTTTGTTTCACTTACTGGTATCTTATACATATCTTTTTTTTTTTTTTTTTTTTCTTCGAGTTTTGTCATTTTACAAATTAAGTCATTATTTTAACCCTTGAATAAATGACTTTCCCATGCCCATTGCAATTCATTTTTATAAACACACACAAATGTTGAATTTCTGTTTAATGAACATCTGTTTTGCAAAATTTTTTGAACAGAAATAACACAGGCAAAAAAAATCCATAAATAATGAGCACAATTTTGTATTTAACAAACGTTTTTAAACTTTTTATCTAAGAAGGAAGTGAATTTTGAAAAATGATTTCTTTTGTTTTTCAATCATTATAGTACACACTATTAGCTACTTCAGTTACTTACGTTTATTCCAGGAAAGGTCAGATACAACTAATGTCAATTTATATACTAATTACAGTAACACTTATTTATTTATTTATTTTTTACAACAATATACTTTATTTATTTTATTATAGTTAATATTTTCTTGTTGTTTATATTACTCTAGTTCATTAATTACATTTTATTTATTTATTTTGGTACTTCTCCATTATCCTGTCGACCATTTTTCATAACAAAAAATTATCGGCAAACTGGAACGCCAAATAAGCAAATGGAAGAATGTTATTAAAAACTCAAACAAAATAAATAAACAAATACAAGAAATTTGGAAATGCCCCACTCACCAATGTGTCAACTTATTGTGCTTAAACAATAAAATTTACAATATATTAATGAAAACAGAAAAAGATCTTGGATATTTATTTATTTATATTATTTTTCTCTTACTCTCCCTCTCGGCTGGTGAATAAATGTTTGTGATGTCAATTGAAACTGATCTATTGTACTTAACTATGCATTGCAACAGTTTTTCAGCGCTTTTTCTCTTTTAATATCATGGGACTGCCGTTTAAGGATGCAACTGCTGGCAAACTATCGATTTAATGGCAAAAATGCAATCCCACTCTCTTAAGGTCAAAAGCATTACACGTATTTGTTATGTCGTCAAGTGATTTTTAAATCGACATTTATGTGTATTTTTCATTATGTTTCACTGATTTATTAGTTATTTCGTTAATTAAAATAACAATTGTGACCTTAAACGGCAGTGCCATGATATTAAAAGAGAAAAAGCATTGAAAATATGTTGCGATGCATAGTTATGTGCAATATTAGTTTCAGCTGACGTCACAAACATTTATTCATTAGCCGAAAGACATAATTAAGAAAAATGTAAATAACTAAATATCCAAAATTTTTTTTTTTTTGTTTTCAATAATATGTTGTAATTTTTTTTTTTTTTTTTTTGTTTAAACTGATTGATTATTGACACTTTGGTGAGTGTGGCTTTTCTTAATTTCTTGTATTTTATTTATTTATTTTGCTATTCCAATCGCAACATTCTATTTGTTTATTTGGCGTGACAGTTTGGCGATAGTTTTTTGTTATGGAAAGTCTATGGGATAATGGAGAAGTAGCCTATTTTTAAATATAAACAGAAGTAAATTGCATATAAAAAGCAGTAATATGTATAAAAACAAAATGTTTATCTATTATAAATACAGAGTTTCCCCCAATTTTAAATAAAGGCAGGGTGCTGCTGGTGATAAAAGGGCACTTTTTGGATTTTTGAGGGCATTTTTTTTAATCGTTAAAGGTATTCTTTGGGTTTTTAAAGCCACTCTTGATATTTAAAAGTCAAAGCACTCTTATCAAAACAACATTGAGACAGTTTTTGCTATGAAAGCAAATTTTTTAATGCAAAAAGGAGAAAGAGCACTTTTTTTACTGAGGGGCAAGAAGGGTGTGAATTATTTTACTGGGGTGGCAAGAAGGGTGCTAATTATTTTATGAGAGGGCAAGAAGGGTGCTAATTATTTTATGAGGGGGCAAGAAGGGTGCTATTTTGTAAACCAAAGGGCAGGCAGGGTGCAGCATCCTTCTGAAACTGGTGGAAACTCTGATAAATACATATATAAACAAGCATACGAGTTCTTTAGGTTTGTTTTCGAAACTGTTTTATATCATTTGGCAACTTTTTTTTTCACTTTTTTAAGCCTGAATTGCACCAAGCTTTTTATAAAAATGCCCCTATAGTGGAAAAATAGTCTTTCTAGTTTTGGTTTATTTTAGTTTAAACCGCACAACAGGTTAGGGAATGAAAAAGCAGACAAGGTTGCATTTATATTTACATTTTTTAATAAAAACAATATTTTATATTTAAAATTATGATGTATAAAACATTAAATTTTCTTGATATATTAAATCCTATTGTTTGATTTTTGTGAGTGTAAAAAGCAAACTGTGCTTGTTTTCATTTCAATTAGTTGATTTTCAACTTTATTATGTAAGGGAGAAAAAAAAAAACAAGTGGGTAAAATGTGATCGCAGATCGCACCAAGGATTTCATTTAATATTCCTTTCAAAACACTTTATCCTTTCTTTAATAAATCTAAATAAATTTCATTTTCAAAAAAAAAAAAAAAAAAAAAAAGTCATGTTTTTTATAAAGTAAAAATTTACTGATCTATTTTTCTCATTTTTTCGAAAATCTGAACCAGTCCCGCTATTATACTCTGTCATAATAATATTTGTCATGTGGACTAAATGTGATATTAAAAACAAAAATGAATTTCAAAATTAAACATGTTGTATCATGTGTTAAGTGTTAAACTTCAAAATTTTAAAATAGGCCAATATTTCCATAATCGGGTTTTTATAATGATTCAATACATTCCTCAAACGCATATGATGTTATGATCACTTGCTGATGTCATATTACTTACTTTTTCTATTACTCATAAAGTCGTTTAAACTTCCAATGTGACGTCAGATTAATTTTCTTTTTAATTCTCTAATGACATCATATTAACCTGCTTTCTGTACTTACACATAGTCATACTCTTTGTATTATTGAGAAATGTTTGAAAATTTCCGTTTTATTACCAATATGATGTCATATAAATCTTTTTTTTAATTGGTGAAACTTTTTATTTCATTTTCATTTTTCACGTGGAAATCTTCCAATAGAAAATTAATTATTGTAGAAAGAATTTTACTGTAGATTTTTAATTGTTGGCAACTGTTATAACGAAAAATGTTTAAATTTAATAGGTAAAGGCTGTTAGATTTTTGGTTTTTATCTCTCTATATTAAAATAATACGATTTTTTCAAAATTTTCTGATTTTCAGCTTCATAGTAGGTATTCAGCTATAAGTGCACAAAATTTCTAGTCTGTAAGTTATATAGTTTCTGAGAACTGTCTCTATGACAGACAGACAACATAGCAGGATGAATAGGGTTTTGTGAGATGAACGAAACCCTAAAAAAAGGATATTGTTATGTTTTCATGGTAAGCGTAATATGTTTTAGTTTCTAATTTATATTAAGACTGAAAATATTTATAATCATCATTAAGTTGACTATTTTGAAAATATCAGATATATATATCAAAATATCTTATATTTTTGATATTTTCAAAATATATTTATGAACGCTGGATTTGACAGTTTAAAATTGTGAAATATTAAAACAATTAAAAAATTTTGTTTAACAGGATATGTATGTCTTTTTTTTTTCCCGTTTATTTTATATTTTGTTTTATTTTGTGTAGGTATGCATATGCATTTAGTGCTGATAAATTTATACACATATTTTGTTAAAGTTCATCTCAAATTTAGTGATGTACAATTAATATTCGAATGGCAATTACAATTCATCAAAATTTAAATATTTTCTTTAAACATTCTCTAAATATAAAACTTTTTTTTTTAAATATTTTTAAAAATGTATAATTTTTCATTCTTTAAATTTTTTTCTTAACAGCGTACTTACCTTATGGATTTCGTAACTTTCATCCATATTTATTCAACTTGAGATCCAAGAAAAGGTAAATGCGGTTTGTAATTTTTTTTTTTTTTATAATTCAATATTTTTAAAAATTTGTATAGTAGTTTTTCAATTGTATATCAAAAAACATCTATGCTTTTAATGAGCATTTACATTATAGTGTTATTTCCCCCGCTCCCCACAGGTTTTCAAAACATATGTGTGAATAGGTTTTGAAGCACTTATGCCTGTGATTTTGGCTCTGCCTATTTATCATTTAAGGCAGAAGAATTCAACTAATCAGCAAGCAGCACAGTGCTTCTTGCACTTCATTAGTCTGTGGTGGCGACTGACCTCCCAGATTTTCAAACTAAAAAAGCCCGGTGGCAGAAACACTGCAACTTGGCAACATAGTTGCAGACAAAGAAAATCTCTTGCAGACAATTTTTGTCTGCACTAATGAAATAAATTAAAAAAATTGTCTGTAACTTTCGAACTGTTTCTGTATGCACTTATAAAATAATTTAAAAATTGTCCAAAACTTTCAGATACTTTTTACCTGCGGCCTTACGCACCTGTTACTGAGATGCCACAGGAAATACTGTTTTCTATAAAACACAGAGAAAGAGGAGTTTATCATGTGAAGCTGAATCCCCCACATTCCTTCCTGTTTTCTCATGCAGCTTCCAAGCACTCAGGAAAGATACGAGCTCTGTATTCTGCGGCTGCTAAGAGAAACTCTCATTGCATTGAAAAACGCATGCTTAGAATGGCATCCCGGGTACGAAAAGGATTCTGTTCCGAAAATGTTTAAAAATCCGTCACCAGTCCGAATATTCAGACATTAAGAAAAATGATTAAGGGGAAAAAAATCTTGGATGGAAAACAATCTTCTTAACATAAAGCCCTCTTAATGGATATTAACCACAAGGGAATCTTATTTCTGTAAATATTTACATCAGGAATCTTCTTTTTTAAGTTTTTGCACAAATCACGCACAAAAAAGGAAAGTCCCACATAATAAAAAATGTTGTGCAGTATTTCCCCCTTCCCTCTAATTCTTTCACAGACCCATGATTTTTTTTTGTGAGTATTTTTTATTTTCTTGGAAGTCAGCAATTTTTTTTTCTTTTGCGAAATTTTGCAAAATCAGTTCGTGAATCAGTTGCCGAAAAGATTGGGAATGTCTGCAAGCTATCGTTGAAAATATCATGAACTTCGTCAACTATCTCAGAAACATAGCTATTTTCTTTAATTGGTCGATGATGAAAAATCACAAATTTCGATAAATGATCGAGAATAATATTGTGAATTTCGTCAAAAGATCACAGAAACAAATTGCAAATTTTGTCACTCGATCACGAATTTTGACAAATGCATGCCTGTTTGTGTTCCGGGGAATCCCTGGAATTCCGGGGATTTGACAAAAAGTGCCCCGGACAAAAAATTCCGGAGTTACAATGCAGCTGATCGGCATCTTTTTTTTTTTTTTTTTCACTTTTCTAAAATCTTTCATCCAGACGTTAATAGCTGAGAAGCGTGATTCGAAAACAACAAATCACAGCGAACAAGCGGATAAGCTACGTCAAAGTAACGAAAGGCATTTTCACCACTAATGGATTCTGATTGGTTACTCGGAAACCAAGTTTCCTAGCTGCTAAGGTCTAGTAGCTTTTGTTCCGAAAGATCGCATCAAAATCTCTCCTTGTGTTCTCCCACTGAAAGGGGGATGTCATGCATGTCAGCCAATAGCAGGCAGGAGAGGGTATGATCTTCCAGAGCACAGATGTAGAAGAGAACGGAAATGCCGATCCACAGTCCAGTTCGATTTCTTACGCTGTGCAGGGGAGAACCATTTGTTCAATGCGCTAGTTGTGAGAAATTCTTGACTTCTTGCGCATTACGTCACCTGGCAGACAGATTCTCTTGTTTACGTAGTAATGTGCCGTTCTGCACGGAAACTTTCTTTCCATGAAGGTCTTTAGTTATTCTGTTATTCTAACAGGCTTTAATGTAAAAATGCCTAGAAAATGATCCATATCAACGTGTTCCAATAACTAAGCGAAAACAGACAAGTCTGTATTTTATAATATAAATAAGAGAGCTGTGTATTATTATCCAATCCAATCGAGGGGATTCTCATTTTAATCCTGATACTTCTAGAGTGTGCTCAGTTTTATGCTTACTATTATGTAAGAAACTGCTGAATTGCTGGGTTTTGTTCCTGATAGAAAAAGGATAATTTAACCCTTTAAAAAAATTCCTTTCCGAAACCAACTTTGGTGACTTTCAATTTTTATGCATACTTTAAAATTCTGCATTCCGGTTTGATATCAAAATACGAAAACAAAAAAAATCACACTCGCTACGCTTACATTTAGTTTTAAAAGTACGTCTCCTGATCTGGTTAATGACGAAAACAAACCTTCCACATCTGGAAATCAAATGAAAAGAAAAATCAGTTCCATAAACTCTTCTTCTAAGAAACAAAAAAAAAAAAATCAGATTTTTTTTTTACAAAAAAATAATTCCCCCCATTTTTTTAACTTGTATATTTTTCATTGTATTAACTGTATATTAATGTTATATTTTTTAGGACATCTTTCAATTGTTTTCTCTTGATATATTATCCATAAAGTAATTTATGTAATTTTTCATTTATTTCTTTTAATATTTACTTTCAAGTTGTACTTTTTATAAATGAAATTTGGATTTAAAATCTAGGCTTCAAGAAATCTTCTAAGCTATTTTGTTTGGATTGTATGTTAATCCTGAAATAAAATAGTTAATTTAACTTTTTTTTTTGTAAATTGAAACCATAATTGAGATAAGAAAATTTAAAACATGTCAAAATTTTAATTTATTACTTTTGCTGCAATGGAAATTTTATGGAAGTGACCACTTTAATTTATTTTTAAGGCAACTGTAAAATATTTTCTTAAGATTATTCATAAAGTATAATTTAACATTTTTTTAAATTACCGATTACAAACTGTACACATTTCATTATTTACTTCTTGTGGCAAATTTTAATTAAATGCTGCATGTTTTGCATTTCATAAAAACACTATTGTGATAATTGTGCTTACATCCGACCAAAGTGATGACGGAATGATTGCATCAGATTTATGGAGCTTTTTCTTTTTTGGTGGATAAGAATAAATGTGCAAGGGGGGATAAAGGTAATTAAAGTTTTTTGATGTTTTTATAGTTCATAACTGTTATGGGGGGGGGGGGTGAGGAATCCACAAATCCACAAAAAAATAAAATATTTGCATGTTAAAGACAATTCTATGTAGCGACTCATTGGATACTTATGAAGTTAATTGATTATTATACGAGTTATATACTTTCTTTCGTAAGTTGCATCTTTTTTCCAAAATGGGGATTTATTTTTTCAGGGGATTTCATCAAGTGTTACAAACAGGCATGCAAATGGTCACACAGAAAAAAAAATCAATTTTATCAAAGGATTGAAGAGGGGGGAAAAAAACTGGAGTTTCCTCAAACGATCTCGTACTCGGAAAAAATAATGCAAATTTCGACAAAGGGTCACAGTAAAAACACGCGAATTTTGTCAAAAAATGGCAGTAAAAATACACAAATTTTGGCAAAAGATCACAGTGTAAAACACTTTCAAATCTGTGTTTTTCAGACTTGTTTCCACCTTTAGGAAGAGGAAATAGTCTGGTAGAAACAAATCTGGAAAATAGGGAGGGTGATAAAGCTTCACAATTCCTTTACTGGATAAGAATTCTTTGACAAGCACTGATGTGTGTGGCAGTACAATACGTAAAATTCACTGAGGACAAACTTCTTTTTTCATGAAATTGTGGCTGTATTCGATGAATTCTTGTAATCAAATGCTGCAAACCCTCTTTGTAGTACTCCTTTTTGATTTTTTGTCTAGGCAGAACAAACATCTTATCAATGATGTCAAAACTTAAATGTTTGCCGTTTGCTCCCTGTTACACATTGGAGCATTACTTAATGATGTAATTCAGCTAAAGAACTAGGCACGTAAGGCTTGTGTAACTTAACTTGTTCTAACACACATCCTTATAATCGATCATGCTTGAATGTATTAAAAGTAGTGCCAGTCTCATTTATTAATTGTTTTACCTTGTATATATGTTGTAACAAATATGTACAGGCCGCTAGCATTAAAACACAGTGTGTAAAACTCGATTTATATCTTTCCGGTATCTCAGGAACAGTCAAGAAAAAACATCTCGGGATGGTAATGTACAGAGTGGTTATAATATAAGTATCCCCATTTGGAGCTGTCTGTAGCTCGAAGGAATAACCCAAATGAAACAAAAATCGCTACATTTACTATTCGAGAAAGGGGAAGAAGAATGAAATAATTAAAAACAGTAATTGCAATAATCACCGATAGATGGCGCTACTGAGTAGGAAATGTAATATGTAATACAAGAACAAAACATTAAGGTGTCAAACCAGATGTCACACCTAATTTATTCGAAAATGTCACAGTGAATGTGGTTACGCTTGCCGATCATGTTCAAGTTCCACTCGGCCATTCTGCTGGAGGACACATTCCAGGAGGTACACGACGTGCTCAACTGCAGAATGTAATGCATCATGAATGATGTTTCACACATGTTTTGATATGCAGTAAAGTCATTGAGGTTTGCGACACCTCCACGGTACACAATATTACACATTACATTTCACACTCCTCAAAAGTGCCATCTGTCGGCGATTATTGCAATTAATTATTTTTATTGTTCCATTCTTCTCCCCCCTTCTCGAATAGTATGTGTAGCGATTTTGGTTTCATTTCGGTTATTCCTTCAAGCTACAGACAGCTCCAAATAGAGATACTTATAACCACCTGGTATAAAAAGCAGAAGCATTGCATAGTATTTAAATGCAATACTTTTCTTGCATATCTAAAAAACCACATTGCACTACATCGTCCAAATGAACTTAATTTGTTAGACATAAATATTGTATTCAATTTCAATTTTCAGTGTCTTATCAGAAGCAAATATTGTTTAAAACTGAGTTTATAAAATGAGATTAAAAATTACTTTAAAGCAAATTTAAATCAAGATAAAGTTTATTAATTCTCCTTCTTTTGATAGATAAAGGGATACATTAAACCTGTATTGTATGAGGTTAAGGTAAGGTGAATTTATGGGTAAGTTGAAATGGAACACTGTGTCTGAATGTCCATCAAACCAATCATTTTAAACGGAGTATTATTTAAACAAAATCCCTTTCCTCTTTCCCAGTTGTATCTCCAACCAATTTCTAACTGTGCCAATAAAACCTTTTGGTAGTTACTTGAATATTTATTATAATTTTTCTAAGTCTTAAAACTGGATGACATGAAATAAAATAACAGTAAAAGCTTTAAATAATTATGTAAATTACTTGCTTATTTGGCCATCTGCCTTGAAAGCATTTTGACAAAGTCAAATGAAAACAACAAATTAGTATCACTGCTGCCATTTCATGAGTGTAATTTAAAGGGACAACATTTAGCTAAGTAGAAGTTGGTCAAAATTAGGAAAAATCAAATGATTTAGTTTTTGAGAGGAGAAAGTTTCAAAACTGAAGAGTTTAGCATAGAATAGCATAGATTTAATTCAGTTTATTAAAAAATGTTAAATTAATTAAATAATATTTATTTCAGATCAAAAGATTGATCCATCACAATCAGCATCATTATTGAAGAATAATAACCATTTTTATGGATGAAGAAAGAAGTTACTATCCATGAATATACCTAAAAGAAATCTGTATTACGTGAAATAACACATTTTTATTTTAAAAATGTCTGAGACTCAGCTCCAGCCAGAAATAAATGAAAAACCCTTAATTTGTGAATTTTGTTCGAAAATATTTTCTACACAATATCTTTTGAAAATTCATGTTCGCAGCCATACTGGGGAAAAACCTTTCATTTGTCAAGTGTGCCCTAAACGATTTTCTCAAATTGGTCATTTTAATTTTCATCTTCGAACACATTCAAATGAGAAGCCATTTGTTTGTGAAATATGTTTCAAAAGCTTTTGTGTTGAACAATATCTTAAAAAACACCTTAAAACGCATAGAAATAACAAGCCATTTGTTTGTGAAATATGCTTGAAAACTTTTACTCAAAATTTCAGTCTAAAAACACATATGCTTATTCATACTGATAAGAAACTGAAACCTTTCATTTGTGATGTGTGCTCCAAAGGATTTTCTCAAAGCCATGTTCTTGTTGAACATCTGCGAACACACACAAATGAAAAGCCTTTTATTTGTGAAGTGTGTTTGAAAACATTTTGTCACAGGAATGCTCTAAAAAGACACCTGCTTACACATACAAAGGAGAAACCTTACATTTGTGATTTGTGCTTCAGAGCATTTGCTTCATCGTGTTCTCTAAAAACTCATTTTCGAGTACATACACAAGAAAAACCTTTTATTTGTGAAGTATGTTCAAAAGGATTTTCTGTTCGTAGTTCTCTAACAAAACATTTTCGAATTCATACAAATGAAAAACCCTTTGTTTGTGAAATATGTTCAAAAAGTTATAACCAAGGTCATTGTTTGAAAGCACATCTTCTCAAACATACAACAGAAAAGTGAAATATGGTACAAACAATTTTCCCAAAGAAGTTATGTTTAAGTAACACAGTCTTAGAGTTTATATGCAGAAAATATAGAAATTTCATAAATTTGTTCCAAAAATTTCACTCAAAGATGTAATCTGTATGTATGCGCAATACAAAGCATAAGGTCTCGAAAGGGTACTTTAGGACATGGGTGCAAGACCTTCAGTCTTGGCGAGATTTTTGATTGATAGTAAATTCTACTTTATATGCTTAAATAATAGCAATTTTACTATCCAGAAGTTTTAATAATCTTCCTTTAATCTAAGAGATCAATTTTTAGCCATAATGCAAGACATAGAATTCTTCTAGCCCATTCTTATTTGGTTATTTCTAATACTTGGAAAAGTTTTCAGTCTTGGCTTGGATGGACTTCTTGCACCCATGCTTTAGGATTTTATCGAAACAGTCATCTGAATCATTTTCACATCTATGCTAATATGGTCAAAATTCCTTAGACATTTTTTATTTTGTTTGTTTTATTGAATACCTGGAAAGAACTTTCTTAATCTGTCAGGAACTTCAGTGATACATATAAGGAACCTGCTTTTACCCCATATTTTTCAGTGAAAGTTGAGTTACAAACGATGGAGTCAAATACAGTAAAATCTTGTTACAACGAATTTGTAGAGACCACCGTTGAAGTTCGTTATTCTGAAAAATTCGTTAATGGGAAACTCCAATATGGCAGATTTAAAAAATTAAATTTCGATATACATTAAATAAAATTGCATATTATTAGTAAAGTTGTATTAAATTTCTGAAAATATGTCAATAAAGAATTTATATAGTATACTATTACAGTATATTATTGTGAACATTTTTGTTATAAGATAAAAATTAAATTCATTAATTTTGAAGATTTTAGTCGTAACTTCGTAACTATAAAAAAATTAATACTTATATCACATAGCTGATTGCTGAAAAATTCACACGGATATATTCCATTAATGTAACTATTAATTAATTGTTTTTACAAAAAAGTCGGAAAATTTCCTCCTTTTTCAAATTGAAAATTTTTTTCCAGACAAAATCTTCAATATTATTTAACGTTGTATAAAATGTAGCCGGCATAATGTTTTGCTGAAATAAATGCTTTTTAAAAGTTGCAATGTTCGACAGAGCTTCTTTTGATTATAGAACACAATTTTTAGTATTGGATGAACAATCGCTATCTTAATTTTCACTGTCGTTTACTTTCCTTTCTTTTACTAAAATTTTGGCAGTGTTATTTGTATGTTAGGGCTCCTTCATCAATTCAATGTAATCATTAGCAGATTATATAAGTTAAAAACATTCTGTAACTGTGGTCCAGATATCAGAAGGAAATTTGATGCAATAAGTACACTCTTCTGTGCTTCATTTGTCAAATGTACAAGGTTGGAGTTTCTCCAAGAGTTTTTAATTGTGGTAGAACACTTTGCTAGGCAGCCGAAATCACGTCAATGGCCTATCTCACATTCACTGTTACAGAAATTTAATTTTTATTTCACAAAAGGCCCTTTCTAGTCGGCGCTTAAATTAACTTTGGCAATTTTTTTTATAATGCCTTCATGCAAAATGGAAGTACGATTAGGAGGTCAAAATTTTACTTTTATGTTAGATAAATTTTCTGTAATTTAGTGTACAACACTGTTATCTGATCAAAATTTATTTTCTTCTGATTTTGCTCATTTGTTCAGTCGAATTCCTAAGCCGCTTGAAAAAGGGGAAGTTTCTTCACAATTTGTAAGCAGTGTGGCTTGCAGATGTCTCAAAAGAGCTGTAAATGGTTTTAAAGGATTTTAGTTTTTTTGTGCTGGTGGCATTACAACAGAACAAAACCAAAATCCGCACTTTAGATATTTTCTGCCTTTACATTTTTCCAACTTTCATTGATGTAGTGCGACTTTCATTTGGTAGAAGTTGATACAAAAGCAATTTCGTCGTCATTAAACACTTCTCACGATATATATAGGTACTTTTTTTTTATCCAATTTTTTTTAATGCTATGCCATACCTATGACGAATCAAAAAGCCCACCAGAACTCGCTTCAAATTTCTCAATTTTCATGTTCTGTGAAACTTTTTTGGCTTTACCATGTTAGGTCATGAAATGGACAAAGTGTTTGTCTTATATCATACCTATGTCTTATATCATACCTATGTCTTATATCATACCTTATGCCATACCTATGACGAAAACAAAAAGCCCACCAGAACTCGCTTCAAATTTCTCAATTTTCATGTTCTGTGAAACTTTTTTGGCTTTACCATGTAATATAGGTCATGAAATGGACAAAGTGTTTGTCTTATATCATACCTATGTCTTATATCATACCTTATGCCATACCTATGACAAAAACAAGAAGCCCACCAGAACTCACTTCAAATTTCTCAATTTTCATGTTCTGTGAAACTTTTTTGGCTTTACCATGTAATATAGGTCATGAAATGGACAAAGTGTTTGTCTTATATCTTTAAACCAAGTGTATACATTTTCATAAATCGCTAGATAGTCCCCAAGTCACATTGATTTCTTGTTTGGGCACATATTTAGACCTTTGAAAAAGCTTCAAAGTTATCATTTTCTTTTAAAATGATAGTCAATGCCGAAATTTCTTTTGCGGCATCTACTTGACTTCTTCCAGCACTTGCTTCTTTTATAATTATGATTTTTTCTTAAATGAAAATTGCTAACTTTTTCATTTCTGTACCATTAAAAAATGAAAGAAATCTAATTCCAAATTGAATTGTTGCTAGAAATTCACTGATAGGTACAGCTATTTATTGCCAAATTCGAATGTAAAGGACTACTTCGAAAATAAAACCTGTGGACTTCCTACATTTTTTTAAGCGAGTGTAAAGGCAAACCAAAGTAACTATAAACAAAAGTGATTAGATATAAATAGAAAGACAGAATTTCTGCATACGGCAACAATTCTCCCCGTCTCTCGAAAAACAGTTGCAAGATACGCTGAAAATTTGCAAATTGTGGATATTGAAAATTTAAGAAAGTTTTCTTTTAGTATTATAGTTTTTTACAAAGATTATTTTTTTCATGTCAACTCAGCGTTCATTAAACTGAAATGATCATTCGTTTTAAGAATTCAAAAAATTCGTTAATCTGAAATTCGTTAAAGTGAATATATTTGTAATGACAAACTATAGGGAATTTTTTTCTAATCTAAATAATATTCGTTAAACTGAAAAATTCGTTGAAGTGACATTCGTTGTAACGAGATTCTACTGTAGAGGGCCAACTACAAGTTGAATAAAAAATATTTGTGATTATCCTGTAAAATAAAATTGTCTGTACCTGTAGCAGTTGACTATGCGGGTGGGTCCTGTACAGCATTTGTGTGAAAATAGCTCATATATACATAGTAATATAAAAGTTTTTAAAACATTCTGCATGGTTTTAATTTTTTTGCATGCAGGATTTTCAGATTTTCAACCAATTTTAACACTATTTTCAGAAAACTTGAGAAAGTGCAGTCGAAATAATATGCTGCAATTAAAATATTAATATCTTAAATACTTGACGTATGAGTGCTTGTATGAAGTAATTTTTACTGTGCATGTGCTAATGGAAACAATTTTTTTGACATAATTTAGTAGGCAACTCATATAGAAAAGCTGGTCAAATATCATGAAAAGCTAGAAAGATATTGGCGATATGATGAGCTGAATTTCAGTTGATTTCTAAAAGCAACTACATAAATTGTTGTTTTATTATTATTATTTCCATCTTTTATTGATGTTTCAGTTGTTCTTGGAAGAACTATCAGAATGAATCCATTCCAAAAGAAATAGGATTATGAAAATCAAATCATCCATTGAAATTCTGCATATGGTCATATCAGGGCTTTACAAATTTGATATAATCTGGTAGCCAGCAATATATTCCAGTTGCCAGTAAAAAGTATCCCCCCTTTCCCCCTCATTGAGTTTTTTATGAATTAATTGAGAAAAAATAATAACAAGCACATTGTTTAATTATTAGTTACATAGTTTAGAATAGTACATAATTTAGAAAGATAATATCTAAGTTTTCTGAAGGAACGTGTGAAATTTATATATCAATGGGAAAAAAATATATATACTGTAAATTCTGAATTAACTGGCATGTTCAGAAAATTCTTCAAGTGTCTAGATAGTCGAGGGTACAAAATCTATATCTGATGAAGGAGGGGGGGGGGGGGTATTATTACTGAAACAGGAAAACCAATTTTTTGCTTATTTTCCTGTCGAAGTCAGTCAAATTATTCTAATTTTATTTATTTTTTAATTAGCAACTGATGAACTTATTTTTGTCAAATTAAAAGTAAAACTTAATTTTTTTTTTTTTGTTTGAATATAGTTTCTAATTTATTTCTTAATATTAAGGGAGAGAAAAAATGCCATTTGTGGTCAATTTTTATCCAAAAATAACCATTGCCAGATAAAATAACTTGGTCGCCAGTGGCGACCTGGCTACTGAATTTGTCAAGCAATGGTCATATGGTAAATAGGTACTCCCTTATTTTGGAAGTTTGTTAATAAACAGACAGTTTGTGGGAAAGCTATCACCCAGATACTTTTAGAAAGCTCCTGAAATTCAGCTCACTATATCACTGATATCTTCCTGCATTTTCATGATGTTTGACTGCCATTTTTATATGAGTTACTGTATATAGTTCACTATTAAATTTTTTTTTTTTTTTTTTTTTTTTTTTTTTTTTTTTTATCGATCATGAATGCACAGTTAAAAATTATTTCATGCAAGTGCTAATATTTCATCAAATCAAATATTTAATATATTTATATTCTTATTGCAATATTTTGTTTCTACTGCACTTTCAACTTTCTAGAATGTGTCGCTAAATTTAGTTGACAATCCTACATGCATTAAATAAACATGCTGAATTATTTTGACTTTTTTTAAGAAATTTATTTCTCTATGAATATACGAGGTAGTTCTACACAATTATTGTGCAGTACCAACATAATCATCTGCTACAGTTACAGATCATTTTATTTTACAGATTGATCACAAATAATAATTTTTTATTCAATTTATTATTGGTCTCTTATTTACCTTTGTGGCAAACTCTTTGCTGTAAAATATTAGGTCAAACAGGTTCTTTACATTCTGGAAGTTCCAGAAGAATTTGTAAATATTTCTCTAGATATTAGATGATAACATCTAAAATCGAGTGTCAGTGACTTTTAGCCATATGGTGTAGATTACCAAGCAAAAAAAGTTGGTGATTAATGCTAAAGTGTCGTGTTTGTATCTTATTAGATTATACAGAGTGTCCATAAAAGAACTCGGTGGTTTTAAAAAATCATATCGAGTTAACAGTATGAGTTAGGTGAGGTCAGTTAATTTAGAAGAAATGAATAGCTCATCAAATTTTATCGACAACACTAGGTAGTGCTGTGCATCATTGACCTTGAAGTAACGTAGCACATGCTCATTCCATTCAGTTAATGCAGTGCAGTGCCGACACCACAACAAAAGGCTCAGTGGCTTATAGAAACTGTATCTGTTACCATTGTACAGCAGAACTTTCAGCACGAGTTTGGTGGTAATGCATCTATGGACAAAACCATTCGTCAGTGGCTACATGTGCTAAAACAGATGTCGCCTAGTAGACCACGAGTGTCAGAAAAGAACATCGATAGAATCCGTACTTCATGTGAACAAAGTCCAAAAAAATTCATTGAGACAACACAGTGTTCAGTTGGGCATACCAAATCAACTGTTCATAAGGTGGTTTATAAAATGCTCTGCCTAACTGCGTACAAGATAGGCACACATTAAAATCTACTAAATGGTGAAAATCTTGATAAATTTACCTTTAAGTACATGCATATAACATTAACCTAATTTTATGATTGGATTAAAAATTTTTGCTTGAAAACCCTGGAGTTCTTTTTTGGATACCCTGTATTATTAGGCATTGTTTCATGATGTTGAAACATTTGACAAACTTATGTAACTTACGAGGGACAGTCAGAAAATAAGTTTCCCCTGGCGACTGTGGACAGAGGTGAGTATGAAAGACAAAAAATGTAATGAGACATTAAAGATAAAACATAACTTTATTTTTCCACATAAGTGCCAAGTACATTGAGACATTTGTCATACTGCTTTAAAGATTTCAAAAAACCCTACAGGAAAAAATCAGGGCTTTGGATACGGACGAAGCGTTGAACGGCTATGGGCGAAAGATGACACAGCAGGTGAACGCGAACGTGCATGACACCGATACCATTGGGTAGAGGTCGATGGAGATCAAGCAGATGGTGCTGTTGCAGTGTCTGCGCAGATGGTTCAGTTGCAGTCAACAGCGTCATCTGCGCAGGCACTACAACAGCACCATCTGCTTGATCGCGGTTGACCTCTGCCCAATGGTATCGGTGTCTTGCACGTTCACATTCACCTGTTGTGTCATCTTTCGCCCATAGCCGTTGAACGCTTCGTCCGTATGCAAAGCCCTGATTTTTTCATGGAGTGCTTTTTGAAGCTTATAAAGCGGTATGGCAAATGTCTCAATGTACTTGGTGCTTATGTGGAAAAATAAAGTTATGTTTTATCTTTAATGTCTCATTGCATTTTTTGTCTTTCATACACACCTCTGGCCACAGTTGCCAGGGGAAACTTATTTTCTGACTGCCCTTCGTATTAACCCAAACAGCAAAAGATGTCACGATCACTTTGGTCATTTATCTGAATTGCTAAAAGAATATCAGTAGTTACCTGATGACATTATGATATCAATAAATCACCTCTTTTTAAGTAGTTCAATAAATTGAACAAAAAAGAATTAAACTCTTATATATAAAATACTTGGCTGTAAAGAATAGAATCGTTTGATGATTTAAAGGAATAAATTTAAAATAAAGAATAATAGATAATAAATTTGAAGACCAGTAGCATAGTGGTGAGCATGCCTGTCTACCACGTTACAGGTCCCCAATTCGATTCTAGGCTGCAAACTGGGCAAGGTTGAGAAATATATGTAAATACTACAGCTTTTAGAGATATTCTAAAGCAGCATCACCATATTCACACCTTTAATTTGATGTGTGTTGTACTTGATTTTATGAAAATAAGCTAAAAAAGACGTCTTTGCTTTCAATCAATTGAAAAGCCAGTGAATTAAACATGATCTTAAAAATAATTTTAAAGTTTTTATCTGAGATGGTATCTTGAGTGAAGCCATTTATTGGAGGAGTATGTCTTGAAGTTTGTTTCTTAATAGGGGTACTTTAAAAATGAAGCTTTTTACTTGTTTTAAAGTATCAGCCTCTCTTTGAAGGAGATTTCAAAAAAATATTTTTAAATATGATATTTAATGTACATTTTATAATAGAATATAGCTTAAAACTTCAAATAACATAAAATAGCTTTGTTTTTAACCCCTGACCGCCGAGCAAAAGGGCAAAATTGTAATGTTGTTTTCTCAGTAATTTATTTGAAAATGTTAAAAAAATGTGATATTTCAAACATGATATAAAAAAGTATATCACTATAATTCTTGAGACTACTAATCATTACTTAATGTTTTTAAGGTATATTAAATTTGTAGAAATATATTAATTTAAATAGTGCTATTATTGCAGTGAAACCTACAGCATAGTGAACAGATATATCAGTTCACGGTGATGAGAAGTTTAAATATTTAATTTTTTTTAAATACATTCTGTGTAAAAATGAACCTGAAATTTATCATTTAAAACATGCACATAAAATATATCACAACAATGTTTTTTCTGTACTTTGGTACCACTGTATTAAATTAATGTGGAGTATAAGCACCCTCTGTAGACTTGGTGTGTTGACAGCAGCTGTTTTGTTAGCCATTCTTTTGAGTGCTCTGCGATTTTCACAATGGAAAAATTAACTGAACAAATTGTTTTTATTTTTCAGACAAAATTTCTTGTACCGAACATCTTGAAAATTGTTGAAATTATGTGGGGGATTTTACAACATGATAATGCAGCATGATACAAAGCTATCATTGTGCAAGAGTTTTGTCCAAAAATGCAATGAATGGCCAAGCAGCGTACTCGTCTGATATGGTCCTGTGTAACTTTTTAATGTTCCCAAAGCTAAAATTACCACTTTGAGGAAGGCGTTTTTGAGACAATTGAGGCCATAAAAGAAAATTTGCTAAAGAAACTGAAGACTATATCTCAATCTGCCTATAAAAAATGTATGGAAGATTGGGTCAAGCGTGGTATAGTTGTTTTGGAGGCAATGAGGTCCACTTTGAAAGAGACAGTAAATTTTGATGAATAAATTAATTTTTTGTGGTTTATTTAACAATTCCAGTTTCTTTTTACACAGAATGTATATATATAATTAGCAATAATATGACATTTATGCAAAACATTGAAACTCAGATTTAAATCAACATTATGTTTATTCTGTAAATTTTATTAGGACGACTTGGCCATCTTTCAGAGGTTAAACTAGTCTCATAATTTAACCTTGCTATATAAGAAGATATACAAGTTAATGTCATAAAAAAACAGAAAAATCTTAAATTTTATTAAAATTCATAAGTTGCATTAATATAAAACGGAAAAATAATGTAACTACAATCATTGACAGGTTCTTTCCCTAAATCAACACTTTTAGAGTAATTTAACAAAGTTTTTGCAGCATTATATTCATAACATTTTGAATTGTGAGGTTTTGCATTAAACAAGTTTAAAATCTGATCTTGAGAAAAAGCTAATAATGTAATTTAACACCATATTCTAGCTTTTAAATCATTAATATTCAAATGTATTTAAGTTATGTTCTATGATAAATAGAAACAAAATTTAAACTGATCTAGAAAGTTGAGAAATCATGATTTACTATTTGGTCAAAAATATGAAGTCGATATGTTGACAGAAATTTGCATTTTAAAAGTAAGTAGGAAGAGCATTGTCTTGCATTTTTTAAATACACTCCAAATTATTTTCCATGCATGGAACCTGAATATGCAAGTTCCTCTGCATATGAAATGGAGATAGTTTTTTTTTTCCTATTACTTGAGGAAACTATTTGTAGATAGCTGAAGTAAATTGGTACAGTTCTGTTAATGCTTTCATCTGGTGAAGTTTTTTTGTTAAATAAAAGTGTCATAATGCAATATTTTCATTTAAAAATAATTTTTCTTGTTTGTTTGTTTTTTGTTGTTGTTTTGTGTATGTGTGTGTGTGTAATAAAGCATTATGTTTAAACTACTGCTGATAATTTTGAAAGGAAAAAAATGCAATATCTCATTAAAATTGTACCTGGTACAATTTATAATAACTTGTTTATTTGTTTAAAATGTAACTTTCAAACATAGTCTGTGTTGATATATTTTGGATTTATGATTGATTTAATAAAAAAAAAATCTCTAAATATGCCTCTGCTGGATTTTGTGTTTCAACAGAAATTTTACAATCTCAGTTTCACAATGCCTTCATCCTTCAAAATTTTCAGAATTTCTTTTACTCCCAAAAATCCTTAAATTCCTATTATGGTCATTAAGAAATTTTTTAATGAGATTACATTTTTTTGAAGGGAAAAAATGTAGTAGCATGTCCGTCAGTCACAAATTTTGGCAGCTGAACCTGAACTTCTTGCTGCATAATACTATGTTCATACTGCTATATTTAATTTAATTTGGCTTGAATATTGGAGGTGGTACATCCCAAATTAGAAATGTCTGTAACCCATCTATTTGACTCATCTGAATCTCATTGTGTATGAGATCTGAACAGTTCAGAAGTGTAGGCATGTGCATGAGTTAAAATGACCCTCAACAGCCAGTCAGGGTGGATAGTATAAGGGTATATCTAGCTATAAGGAAAGGGCATGTTTATAAACAAACACTTCCATCAAACAATCTACCATTACATTTTTGTCGTAGCGATCATTCCAGGAATTGACATGGCGATGTAGTTCAATCATATCATAGGCCTGATTAGCATAGGATAAAGGTGGAAATAAGGAATTTTGCTTAGTAGCCACTGGCCTGTAGGTTGATTTTTTTACTTTCTTCTATCTATAATAGAAGAAAGTATTGTAATCGAAAATTTTTTCGATTTCCGGTTTTCGACGGATTTACACGTTTTAGGGGTCAGAGATTCTGAAAAACATGTTTTGTACAAAATGTCTGTCTGTCCGTCCGTCTGGGTGTCTTCATTGTACCATCTAAAAGTGTATGATGTTATGCTTCAAATTGAACCAAATTTTTTTTATATGTTTTTGGCTATGGCAAGCAGGTTCTGTCAGAATTTGGGGATATTTCGACAAAAGGGGGCGCTGTGATCGATATTTTTGTTCCATTTTCAATATTGTACCATCTAAAAGTGTATGATGTTATGCTTCAAATTGAACCACATTTTTTTTCTCTGTTTTTGGCTTTGGTAAGCAGGTTCTATTACAATTTGGGGATATTTCGACGAAAGGGGGCGCTGTGATAGCCATTTAAAGATTTAAAATTCAAAAAGATGTGCAAATTCAAAAAAATTAGAAATCCTAAAACTTTTTTTCGTTAAATGTTCGGCCTTGATCCGGAGCAGTTTTTGTTTTGCTCTATCTTAAAAAATGGCTGAGATAGAGCAGTTTGAAATTTTAGGGTGGCTTACATTTTCAAACAAGACAGCAGAATTCATCCATAAACGGGTTTAATTTATGAGTTTTAGTTAACATGGTTTCGGCAAATTTTCTTTCATTGTTGTAACCATTGGCAACAAAAAGTGTTATCCTATTATATGCTTATCACTATATATTTATATTCGCCAACGTCAAATTCTCGCCAAACTTGGCGACAGTTTGCGGAATATCGACAAATTTGGCGACCAAAGTAAGTTGCCATAAATGAAGCCAACTTGGCTGTAGAGGACTAATTTGGCGATATTCTCATTTCAATGTTGACGAGAACTGGGATTGAATCTTTTTTTTATTTAGGTTCCACGCATTTTACCTTCGTGTTTTCCAGTAAAATTAGCTAAAATCGTAAAACCAAAGAATAGGGAGGCTATCTGTTCCTGTCGTTCAAGCCAGAAGGACTTTTCATAGTTTAGTATACATCGATTGTTCACATCCCTGTAACCCGACGATTCGCAAGCAGCTGACGTGCAACAGAATGACAAAAAATATTGATTTTATTGGCGATGTGATAGCGAATTTTGAAGTATTAACATGACTGAGATAGAAGAAAGTTTTGGGATTGGCACATCCGACTAGTTTTTTTTTAGTAGCCAGTTACTGGCTAGTGAGAATAATTTCCTTAGTAGCCAGTGAGTACATTTATGTCACTGAATATTTAATTTAAAAATAATAATAAGTTTACAGTACACAAGTAATTTATGTACTAAATAAAAATATTTTAATTTATATAGTTTTGAATAAACTTGAGATACTAATTTCCAATCTATTTTAAAATTTAAAATAAGTTAACAGCAAAGTTATACATAACATCCTTATGTAGCTAACTACATAAGTCCCATTAAGCTTAGGTACTTGTGTTGCTAACTATATAAATACCTTTTTTTAACTTATTTGTCTAAAATTAAGATCTGACAATAAAATATAGGTATGTTTATACACTAAATAATAACCCACAACATGATACACATTACGCATGCACAACCTGTGGCAACCGGGCCAAAAGTGGCCAACATCTCACGAAATTCAGGAATTGTGTGTTTCGCCAATTAGTCTTGGAAAAAATTGCAAATTTCATCATTCGGGAGCGTAAAAAATCATGAATTTCGTCAATCGGGTGTATAAAAATAATGAATATCGTCGATCGGGGGCGTAAAAATCATGAATTTCGTCAATCAGGAGCAAAAAAATCAGGAATTTTGTCGACCGGGTGTGTAAAAATAATGTATTTCGTCGAACGGGAATGGAAAAATCGTGTATTTCTTCAAACAGTAGCGAAAAATCGTGTATTTCGTCGAACGGCCGACTAAAAATATTGAATTTCGTTGATTGTGTGCGTAAAAATCATGAATTTCGTCGACCGGGAGGGTAAAAATCATGTATTTCATCAATCAGGCGAGTAACAATTATTAATTTCGTCGATTGAGAGCGGAATAACCATGAATTTCGTTAATGAGGTGCGAAAAAATCGAATTTCGTCGAATAGGCAAAGAATATAGAATAGATAAGAACTACAGCTTAGAAAAAGTGTAACTGTCGCCATCTATCGCTAGCTTTATCATAAAATTTCGGATTGGGATATGAGGTGAAAACAACCATACAGGATGACGCGGCAAGGCGGGAACTTTGCTAAACCTCTGACGACCTTGACATGCGCGAGCATTCTAGACGAAAACAATAAGAAAAGCCCCCGCTTTTCTCCCGCGCTTGTTTTTCCACCTATTCTTATGTGTTTTGAGACTTCGAGCCAAAGAATATAGAATAGATTTATTATTGAACTTCTCAAACATACTTAATATAAATATTATATAATATTAATAGCACTAGAAAACAAAACTATAAAGAAAATTAAAAGGGAGATTGAGGTAGTGCAAAAAGAAAAATACTTGTTTTTAAAATAGAAAAATGAAAATTTATTTTACTTGTAATATTGTACTCGAGAAAAATTGATGTTTAATGTTATGTTACATTTCATTTTTAAATTTGCTCTATAAGAAAAACCATTTATTATTAACATAAAATATTTAAAATAAAGGTGAAAAGTTTTCTAAAAGCCTTTTGCTACCTCGGTATTGATATGCTGACTTCACATAAGTAAATTTACTATTTCATGAGATTCTAAGATGTTAATGAAAATACTTAATCACTATTTTCTATAATTTTGTTTATGACATTAACTGTATGTGAACAAAGAATAAAAAATTAAATTAACAGTGGATATGTGCAGCTGACAGTTATAAAGAGAGCACAAGAAAGGTAAATAGCACTGAAAAATATAGCAATAGTAAACAAATTATATAAATATCCATTACAAAAGCCCATTAAAGCTTGATAATTTTAAAAATAATAAATTTGCTCTATAATGAAACAAAAATGTACAGTTGATAACATTTGTGTTTCATTCCATTTTAAGCTTTACTAATCAATTTTATAGTAATACTCTCATCTTCTATTTCCAAGGTTTACAATAAGATAATTTTTCAAACAACCCATTACATTTTTTACAATTGATAAATAAAAAGAAAATATTCAAAAATTATACTTTGCTTTCTTATTCATTAATTGAAAAAATAAAAGGAATTTCTTTTTTAATTATGATACTTTTATTGACTTTCAAAAATTGCAATGAAAAACAATTTGATTAAACAATAACATTGGCTCTTGTGGTATAAATTTTCCTTAATATTTGAAACTGGAAAAAATAAATAAATCTCAAAATATATTATTCTGGGTGAATAAGCAGCTAATCCGTTCAAATGCAGAGTATTTTAAGTGAATCTAAGAAAATACGATAAAATATAAATTTTTATTTAATTTTTCCGATTCACAGAGATACAGTTGTCAGTTGAAAATGCAGTCTCAATTGTCCATTAAAGAGAAAACACATGAATATCTTGTTTTTGTTTTATAGCAGAATAAAACCTAAATAATTTATTTTATACGATCAGAAAAAGAGTTAAAACTGTATATGTCTTAAAAGAAAAAATATATTTTTTTCAATTTATTGCTTAACATTTACAAGAAGATAATCTTTCAAATAATCTATTCCCTTTTTTACATTTTGTTAATTAAAAAAAATATTCTAAAATTATACTTTGCTTTCTCCTTCATTTATTAAAATAAAAATAAAAGGAATTTCTTTTTTTAATTATGATACTTTTATTGACTTTAAAAAATTGCAATGAAAAACAATTTGATTAAACAATAACATTGGCTCTTGTGGTATAAATTTTCCTTAATATTTGAAACTGGAAAAAATAAATAAATCTCAAAATATATTATTCTGGGTGAATAAGCAGCTAATCCGTTCAAATGCAGAGTATTTTAAGTGAATCTAAGAAAATACGATAAAATATAAATTTTTATTTAATTTTTCCGATTCACAGAGATACAGTTGTCAGTTGAAAATGCAGTCTCAATTGTCCATTAAAGAGAAAACACATGAATATCTTGTTTTTGTTTTATAGCAGAATAAAACCTAAATAATTTATTTTATACGATCAGAAAAAGAGTTAAAACTGTATATGTCTTAAAAGAAAAAATATATTTTTTTCAATTTATTGCTTAACATTTACAAGAAGATAATCTTTCAAATAATCTATTCCCTTTTTTACATTTTGTTAATTAAAAAAAATATTCTAAAATTATACTTTGCTTTCTCCTTCATTTATTAAAATAAAAATAAAAGGAATTTCTTTTTTTAATTATGATACTTTTATTGACTTTAAAAAATTGCAATGAAAAACAATTTGATTAAACAATAACATTGGCTCTTGTGGTATAAATTTTCCTTAATATTTGAAACTGGAAAAAATAAAATAAAAAATAAATAATTCTCAAAATATATTATTCTGGGTGAATGAGCAGCTAATCCGTTCAAATGCAGAGTATTTTAAGTGAATCTAAGAAAATACGATAAAATATAAATTTTTATCTAATTTTTTCGATTCACAGAGATACAGTTGTCAGTTGAAAATGCAGTCTCAATTGTCCATTAAAGAGAAAACACATGAATATCTTGTTTTTGTTTTATAGCAGAATAAAACCTAAATAATTTATTTTATACGATCTGAAAAAGAGTTAAAACTGTATATGTCTTAAAAGAAAAAAATATTTTTTTTAGTTTATTGCTTAACATTTACAAGAAGATAATCTTTCAAATTTTCTTTTTCTTTATTATGGTATATTTATTGACTTTCAAAAATTGAAATGATAAGCAGTTTGATGAAACAATAACACTGGCTCTTGTAGTATAAATTTTCTTTAATATTTATAATAGAAAAAAACAATCTCAAAAAATAATATTCTGAGTGAATGAGCAACTTATCCATTGAAAGGCAGAGTATTTTATTTGAATCTAAAAAAAAAAAAATAAATAAAGATAAAACATCAATTTTTATCTAATTTTTTTTCTTAAAAGTAATCAATTTATTGCTTAACATTTTTGTTTATTGTTTTTTCTTTTAAGATATAATGCAAGCCAAACTTTTTCATATAGATATTTATTTTTAATGGAAATAGAAATAAAATAATATTGATATTTAAAAAGAAAAATGGCTTTCATTATATATAAAATCGAAGTGGGGGGGGGGGCGGGGCGAGAGCATTACCTCCTTGAGTCGTGTCTTTACAACAGAAAACAGCTGAAGCTTATAGCGGATATGTCACAGTATGAATGATAAAAAAAAGCGCGGACATTTTATTCTGGTTTCGAGTCAAGTGCGCGCGCATGCATCGCTGCGCTTCATCCCTGTAAAGTTTGTTTTGCAGCAACACTTTAACCGGCGCACAGTGGGGCGTTTTCAGGATCTAGGTGGACAAAATTATTGCGTTGAAGTTTAATTAGGTTTTGCTGGGTTTTCGAATGTATCAGTAATAAAATAACCAAACAGTGATAAATATTTGACTTATTTAATTATTTATATTATTATTATTATTATTATTATTATTATTTAAATTATAATATTGTATTGTCATTGAAACTACACATGTATTCAAAGTTTCAGCTCAATCGGATAATTAAAAGTGGTGAAAATTGACTTGCAAGATTTGAATTAAACACTCAGAGGCACACTTCAAGTTAATATAACTTAATGATTCGCAAACTTTCGCAGGAAATTCCTAAAGTTTTCAATACTTTAGGAATGGCACTTTGATTTTAAAAAATGCTTATTGCTTAATAATGCTTAATACTGTATTAAAAGTCAAGATGAAATTTGAAAAAAAGATGGCGCTTATATTCAAACAACAATAGGTTAAATCGTGTGTCAAACATGTGACATATGTCCAGTAAACTCCTGCTTTCAAATAAAACAGAAAAGTCACGACTTGCTTTCGAACTTACAGAAAAATAATGCAACTGTTGAAAGTCTCTCAAATCAACTGCCTTCTTTACGGTCGTAGTTAATCAACACATCGGGTTTTTTCGACAAAACTCGTACGGATCTCGACAAAAGAGACATTCAGCTGCCAGTATACGCGGTCTTGTTAAATTCCGAGATAATCGGAAAAATGAATTTTGTCCACCTAGATCATCAAAACGCCCCACTGTGCGGCGGAGGCGTACGGGTCCCAGTTTTACATTAGCCCTACGGGAGCTGTCATTCTTCATGTTCTATTTCTTTGGAATAGGCGCGAAAAATTCGAGAATTTAAGAGGAAAATTCTGCATTTGGCCGGTTCTTTCATATTTTTAATCGCCTGTTTTTCACGTTTAATCGCCGAGTTTTGACTGGCGAGTGCTGATTTTCACCTTTAGCATAAACCATTCAAATCGCCCCATCTCGTGTACAGTAGGAGTCATAAGTTAACAGGTGTTTCTTGCTATCTAACAGTAATTTAATAACAGTTACGTCAGCTGCCCTTTCCTTCTAGGATGTTTCTACTCATTGAGTTAAAAGTCACACTCACAAAGTTGGGAGGTCTGAGTTTACTTAAATATCGCATTGTATATGTAGCATAAGGATGAGAAAATTTTTGGTAACTATCTGCCATCAAACATCTTGCTGCGATTGACACTGTATTCCTATCCTTCTCCATCCACAACATAAATGTCAACATTCATGTTTCCCTTGTCTATATTATAAAGGACAAACGTGTCCGTGCGTAACGCTGACGTCATATTGCGAATGGCAACAGTTGACTATGAAATTTCGTTTTGCGATTTTACTGCAATTTTATAATTTCTATACATCGCACATTTTCAATTTTTACATCGTTATATAGGAAAAAAAATTACTTTCAAATGCAATTTGTTTGAAAACTGTATCGCAATTTACTCATTTTTTATAACATTTAAATTAAATTTCAAGCATGATTTTTTTAAAAATCTATATCGCTTGCAGACGATTACAAAATATTAATCAGTTTGTACTTTAAACATTATAAAAAGTTCAGCATTTGCTTCCTGCTAATATTCAATAACGAAATGAAAACTTCACTGAGCAATGAATAAAATAGTGTAAATAAAACACAAATTTAACAGACATGTAATTGAAATAACCGCTTAAAACAGCTGAAATTATCAGAATGCTGTAGATAACGAAATTTTTACCGATATCTTCGGCTATTAACTTCTGGCACGAGGCGAATGCGAAATGACCCCTTTTAATAAATTTCAACATTTTATTTGAATATATAATTGACCTATTTCATATAAAAATGCTGTTTGGCGTTGTTAGGTGACAATCTAAAAAAAAAACAAAAAACAATGGCACTCCGGGAGTGCCGACAGAAGTGAAAACTTGAACAATTACGTGTGTATTTTTTGAATCGTCAGGAAACGTTTTATTGTGCAGGAAATACTTTTAAATGAAGTGTTTTTTTTATTCATTATTAGGTGCGTTCGTAATTATATAAATACGTAGCACCTATAGTCGTCGCTTGGTCCGTCCGTCTGTCTGTCTGTCCGCATATAACAACGCAAAAACTACCCAACCAAATGGTTTGCAATTTAAAATATATTATCTTTGCAGAATTTTGTCGAGACATTTCAAATTTTATTAAAATCGAATCAAAACTTTAGGAGATATTAATAAAAATATTTATTAAGAAATTTGATTTTTTTGTAAATCGGTGCTTTTTTGTTATAGAAGCTTCCGATGGATGTTTAATCGTCAAGCGAGCGAGATGCTTATTTTAATACAGAAATTAATCTGCAGACGATATCATTCATTTCACAGAACTAAAAATCATCAAGATCTGAATATTTATATAACTAGCTGATACATATATATCTGAATATTTATATAACTAGTTAAGATATTTGTATGAACAGTGTCATAAAATATATACTTAACTAGCTGTTTAACCCGTTCTACGCACGGGATATCATGAATTTAATTCTAAAACGTGCGTACGAACGCACCTCGTTTGTAACGTTTAACGTACAATTTCCAACTTGTTATGAACTACTACCACAAAAATTATATTACAATTTTCATTTAATGCGCTATTGTACATTATAATATTATATTATAAATTGAAATATTTCATTATTTTCTTTTTATATTACTTCTGCCTATTTTTTTTCCTCGTGCTCGTTAAATTATAATATTTTCCGTGTTTTGTTATTTCATTTTCATCTTCTGATTTGGTCTCGCGAGTTGAGTCACTTTTATCTGTTTTCACCGCGCGTGCTAAATTTATCTTGAAATAATTTTCTGAATTATTTTTATTCATAATACCAATCATTTCGTTTTCTGCACGTGAACTATTTCCTTTTGATACTTTCGCTTCATTGTATGAATTGGCAACATAATTTAATTTTTTATCAGAATTATTTACAACTTTAAGGCAACGGACTTGAAAAGTATTGCGCTCGCCAACAATTTTAATTCCCTCTTCATCTATCGCCAACTTTAGTTTGCTGATCACGTCTTGCCTTATTACAATATCGTATGCGAGAGATTTTGAAACATAAAATTTCGTTGATATAAGAAACCCATCGACACGTATTTCATACACAAAATATCCAATTAGATTGACAGTTTCTCCGCCAATGTCAGTTAATAAGATATCAACAGAAGACAAATTTGGCGACCCAATATGACATAACATTCGTAACTGAATAAAGAAATATAGCTGTCTGTATCAAACAATAGATTTGCTTCTTTGCCTTTGATATTAATTATTTTACCCATTCCATTAGGTTTAGACTTATTTCTGATTCGAATTGTAGCAATGTTAGCTTTTTTCCTGTACATCGGCATTAGGATTGTGATTTTGGCGATTATAATTTCGATAGTTTTCGGTAGAGTCTTGATTGAACTCATTAGTTTCATCGTTAATGCTATTATTACACTGAGACGCTATGTGGCCTTGAGAGTTACATATATCTAAAACACCTAATTTGAGATTTATTTCTTTTGTTTCGGTATTGGGTATGAAAGAAAGATTGTGAATTTTCATTTTTACTTACTTCGGGTTTTCTATCTTCAAAGTGGTGTGAAATTCTATTCATGGTTTTAACATTACGTCTCGCCGCATCATAATCGTCTAGTTTACTTACTAATACGTCTACATTTTTAATTTTTGGAAGATCATCAATAAAATGTGCTTTCATTTCTATAGGTAACCTTTTCTTAATTTGATCTACTACTATTAATTCTTTTAAGGATTCAAAATCAGATACTTTAAGACCGCTAATCCATTCTTCCAAATGATTTCTTAATTCAAATGCTAAATCGCGCCAAGTGGCTGAAGATTCTTTTTTATGTGACATTAATTTCTGCCTAAATTCTTCTGGCGTTATTTTGAAGCGTTTAAGAAGTAAATCTTTTACATAATCGTAATTGTTCGCCAATGTTTCTGGCTCTTTAGCTATAATATTGGCGATTTCTAACGGAATTAAACTTAACAAATGTGTGACCCAATTTTCTTTTATTATATTCATTCGAGAAATTTGTCTTTCAAATAATGCTAAATAGAGACTAATATCACTTTTGCTGTCAAAGTGAGATATTAATTTAAGCAAATCTATGGTTGCTTACCTGAACCAGCTATTGCAGAATCGTCGCCAAATATACAGAGGTGTCGGGGTACTTTTCGGTTATCCGGGCGCCAGTGATATATGTACATATATAAATACATATGTATATACATAAATTTGTATATATATACATCCAAATATGCATATATATGTGTATGTATATATATGTTAGGGCGTATCGAAAAAATCCAAATTTCTTAGATCTTTTTGCGGTAGTGCGGAAAAGTTGTGAACTCCCTTTATTAAAAAACGTGCGAAATCTTAAAACTGTATGTTGATATCTTCTGTCGCCTCAGTGGGCCTAAAGTTATAAAAATTGGACTAAAAATGATTAAAAATCAAAAATTAATAAATAATCCCAGATTTCGGTCATCGGTTTGAGGTAGTGCTTATAAGTTACTATTTTGTAATGACAACAACCATAGAAAATTGTAGAACTAGGACTTCCCTCAAAGGGATTAGTCTGAGTGATATTGTTGAGAACATAGGGTTAACAATTACAATATAAAGAAAAAGAGCAAATTAAATGATAGAATTACAAAATATCATATATAAATTCATATACACTGTTAAAAAAATAGAAAAGAAGTACCGTTCATCAGATGTGTTGTCATAATTTTTTTTAACATGTGGCAAAGGATCTCATTTTCTTAAGCGCGTATTGCGCAAAACTTGAAAAAAAAAAAAAAAAAAAAAAAAAAAACGCCGGATCTTTTAAAACGCCAAGCTTTTTAAAGTTACGTAATTGGATTTGCAGCCAATAGGTTATTCTATCAAGCATGGCTTAACGCAAATTTAATTTCATTGTTGCACCTTTTTTGTGTGTGAATTTAAAATTTTTCTTCCTTGATTATGTATCTATTATTTGTATAACTGTTTAGAAAAACTCTTACACTTCAAACCACATTGATAGCATGTTTTGCTACAAACCAGATTGCAAAACTATAGTCTAATTACTATTAAAGTATAGAAAAAATCTTTCGAAGACTTCTGTAAAATAACTTTTACATTAAATCTCCATATCGGCAAAATTGAAAATTATATATATTACAAAGTTAAGCTTAACAGATACTTCTTGATTATTCTATAGGAGGCTCTGCCCCCTGCGCCTTTAATGCGCCTTTACAGCGCCAATCCGCAGACATTTATTTTGCCTGTCTGTCTGTCTCTCCACAATCTGTCTGTTTCCCTATCCGTTTTTCTGCCCGTCTCTCTAACTGATTGTCTATCTCTCTACACATCTCGCTACCTGTCTCTATATTTCTCTACCGGTCTCACTATCCGTCTCTATATTCCTCTATCAGTCTCGCTACCCGTCTCTATATTCCTCTACCAGTCTCGCTACCCGCCAATCTATTTCTCTAACCGTCTGTCTATCCGTCTAACTACTTGTATGTCTAGCCGTGTCTCTATCCACTTCGCTACCCATTTGTCTATCTGTCTCTCTACCCGTCTGGCTATAAGCCTCTCTACCCATCTTCTTACCCATCTCCGTACCCATCTACTGTCTCTCTACTCGTCTGTATACCCGTCTCACTATCCGGCTGTTTTTGTACCCGACTCTTCACCCGTCTCGCTATCAATCTCATTACCCGTCAGTCAACTCGTCTCTGTACTCATCTCTCTACTCGTCTCTTTATCTACCACGCTACGCGTCTCGCAACCTTTCTCGCTACATTCCAGTCTACCGGTGTCGCTACCCGTCTCGAGACCCATCTCGCTACCCCTCTGTCAACCCTCTTTTTACCTTTCTCTCTAGCCGTCTGTCTATTCGTTTCGCTACCCGTCAGACTACCTATGTCGCTACTCGTCTCTCTACCCATCTCACTACCCGTCTGTCTACCCGTTTGTTTACTCGTCTTTCTACCTCTCGCCACCTCTTCCCAATATTTAAACAGTTCATTTATTATACAGAAGCCGTTTATCAGTTATTAAATGCAAACAGAAGTAATTTATCTAATAAGTGTAATCAGATGCATTTTTTAAAAATACATACATAAACCTGAATAATAATTCATCAGTTTTGTGTTCATTGTTGTTTATATCATTTGACAGTAAATCTCAACTTCTTAAACCTGAATTGTCTCAAGCTTTTTAAAAAAACCACAAGGTCTGTATAACTGCAAAGTACCCTGAGGGCTATATTAGCTACATGTTATTAAGTTTCGTTATCGCGTTTGCAGCCAATTGCTTATGTCAGAAAGCGTGGCTTAACCGGGGCCTCCGAGATGTCGCTGTGTGAAGGACACACAGCGACATCTCGGAGGCCCCGGCTTAACGCCATTTTAAATTCATTACTGTAACTTTCTTTTCTTTTCTTTTTTTCTTGGGGGGGGGGGGGGTAGGGGGGAAGGGTTTCAAATATATACATTTAAATTAAAACTTTTGCCTCCATGCCATTAGTGTTGTTTGTATTATTAACTAATACCTTGTAGACCGAGCTTCATTTGAAACAAATGTAAAACTTTCGTAATTGGGCCCAAAGCCAATCGGAGTATTTAATATCATTATTGTAACTCTTATAGAGTTAAAACAATATTGTTGCTAGCTTTACTCTTGTTTGAGACCAACCTTGCATGTGTATCTGAATGGGAAAAAGTTTCGTATCCTATGTCGGTTGGCGAAAAAAATTTTAAATGGTGCCAAAAGGTAGTTTTAGCAACTTACAAAATTTTTCAAGAGAGCGGTAAAACATGTTTTTCAAATATTTACAAACATACGTTTATTAAAGCATGTTTTTGCGCCATCTTAAAAATTTAAGCACGATGCTAAAATGAAATTTTATCGCCATATTCGATATTTTAATAAGTAATGAAAACACATAAACAAACTTATATAACAAACCTAAGAGGCATTTTTGTGATAAATAATTGTTATTGTCAAGGGGTTAAATTGTAAACAATTAATAAACGGCTAGTAAATAATAAATAGCATTTAAAATCTAAGGTACTTTTCGGTTAGCCGAGCGCCAGTGAAATGTATATATCTATATATACATATATATATATGTATACATACACACATATATGTATGTGTATATATATATGTATATATACATACATGCATATATAAATGTGTGTATATATAGATATATGTATATATATATGTATACATAGATATATAAATTTCACTGGCGCCCGGCTAACCGAAAAGTACCAAATCTAAAAATGCAAAAGTAGTCCGTATAAAAATTAAGCGCTTGATATATGTAAATATTTTTTTATTTTTTAAAATTTCCGAATGCACAGATAAAAAGGTAAAAATCTCTTTTCCAAATGCCAAATAGAAAATATACAAAATAGAAAAATATCTGCTAAAAAATATATTTACATAATACTACATCTGCAAAAAAATAAGATTTAGAAAAAGTAAGCCAAATCCTTCAGATCCCAACAATCACATCGAAAAACTTATCACAAAAAAAGAACTCGCCAAATCTTACGGCACAGGAGATGGATTTTTCCCTCTGAATGCAGAATATTAGTTTTTTTCTTGTACGATGGGTGATTATAACTGTTTCATTTCACATACTACATACCGTTTGATATATTGGTACTTTTATGTTATCCTGGCGCAGTTGATAAATCGCCAAATATTGTTCCTATAACATTTTCATATTGAATTCATTTCATTTAAATATAAACCTTTCACTCATTTAATTTAAAATACATGCCTTTCATTAATCCCATTTAAAATGCTAAAAAGAGAAAAAAAAAGAAATAATGCCATAAATCGAAACCTTTTATTTAAACACGAAAAATTTTTTCATTATTATTTACACATGAGAAATAAAAAAAGCTGCTATTGCTGAGATTTGCGCCAAATCTCTAATACCAAGTCTACTAAGTTATTGCGGGGTTTTTCTTTCAAAGAGAAAAAAAGCCAGATTAATTTTCGATTTCTACTCAATTGAAATATATTTTATTGTGCTGAATATTAGTGCGTGCATATTTTTTTTGCTCCTTGTACTCCATGAACTTTTCAATTCCGATTGTCTACGAAAATCTCGCGACGGTGAAAATGACGTACCACAAAATTTCGTGACGTATGTACTTTAATTGTGCTTTTTTATCTATTTTTTTAATATAATTTCCAAACGGTTTAGCATTTATTCTTGGTAATAAATAGACGTCGTTGTCACCTTTATAGGTACCTGCTGTAAAAATTTGAACGAAATCCGTTAAATATTTTTTGAGTTATGCTTGACGAAAGGTTTTAATATCCATCGTAGCTATATATGGGGCAAAGTAACACTGCGCTGTGTATGAGTCTTCGTTGCACTCAGACAATTATAGATTAATATCTTCTGTCGCCTCATCGGCATCGAATATTGGGAATTTTGACGCATTTTGGTAGTTTTCTGCATAACTGTTTACTGCTTGCACAATACACAATCAAGACAGACTGGGTTTGGCGGTCTGCCAAAATAGTGAAGACAATGTGGGGACCCACAAGGAGTGTTCAAATACGTTTAAAACTGGACAACACAGTTCTTGTCAGTGAAAGGTATGGTGTTTCCAACAGATCCACGGCTGCTATTGCATTGCGTGTTATGCAAGATTTGGGTTTAATATCGGAATCAGTTACCAGCCTCGTCACAGGCAAGAATAAAATATGGAGGGGAAAATTGAGAATTTACATAAAATTGGTCTCAAAATTAAATGAAAATCGTTACACTCTATCTGGTCTTTATTTTGATGGACGACATGACAAAACCTTAACATCAGAAACACTCGAGGACAAGCAGTTCTTACGAACAATTGTAGAAGCGCATTGCTGTATTGTATCGGAGCCTGGTTCTACGTATATGGGACATGTTACACTTGAAAGCGGATCTAGTCTTGATAAATCTAATAGCATTTACGAATACGTAACAAGTGCTTTATTGGATGATTTTAGCAACCTTATTGTTCTCGGGTGTGACGGCACTGTAGTGAACACAGGAATGTCTAATGGCGTAATTCGCAGGCTTGAATTGAAACTTCAGAGACTAGTTCAATGGATTATCTGCTTACTTTATTTTAATGAGTTGCCATTACGACACCTGTTTGAGTCCATAGACGGCAAGTCATCTGGCTCCACATCTTACACCGGAGGCATTGGACGAAACCTTAAAGGATGCGAAAAGTTTTCAATTGTTTCTTTTAATAGTATTGAATGCAAGTTTCCACACATTGATCCTACCACCCGCAGTTCAGATCATAAATACTTATTAGACATTTGCACCACCATTAGTTCTGGCGTTTGTTGTTCAGATATAGCTATCCGGGAACCGGGAACGTTGGATTTGTCTCGCTGGCTAACAACTTCCAATCGAATACTGAGGTTATATATATCAATATCAGACCCATCAAATGAGTTGCTAACATTGGTTGTATTCATTCTAAGAGTCTACTCACTCTCATGGTTCCGAATTAAGATTCGTCATTCCATAAAGGATGGTGCTAGACACCTGTGGCATTTCATCAGCTCATCTCGGTAATTGCCAAAAAAGTATTGTGACATAATCGACCCAATTATTTCTCGCAACGCTTACTTTGCGGCTCAAGTAAATATGCTTTTGGCCGTGTTATCTGATCATAGGTGCCGTATTAGGACCCTTGCAGATCGGCGGATTATCAAGGCAAGAGAAATTAGCCCAGACGGAAATTGTGTTCGCCAATTCGTTATTCCTGTTGTTAACTTTGGAGCTACAGACTATGTAGATCTCATTAATTGGCGAGCTTGTTATGTGATATCGCCTTCTGTTCTCACAGAGATCAGTTCTCAAGAATTTCTGAAGATGATACAGGGCAGTATGCCAATGTATTGCTGGTACTTTATTAAATTTGCTTCACACACAAAAGCGGTAGAACGGATTGTGAAACTGCAGCCTCCGGAAAAACAGTTGGGATGCAGAACAGGGATAGATTTATTAGAGCGACACTAGAATCCAAAAACACATGTCAAAATTTGAGACCAAAAATGATTACAAGCCAGTAATGCTTTTGTCATTCATATGTTCGAAAGGTAAAATAAAGTTTCTGTTCGCATTAAAATGAGGTAAGTGTATCGTTAATTTATTTAAAATTTTGCCTTCATTTTCCAAAATTTGGTGTCGATGAAATGGCAGAAGATATCAACGTACAATTCTAAATTTTTTTATGGCTGTTGTTGTTTCTCGGCGTGAAAATAAGGGTGTTCCACTATTTTGGCAGATCGACAAACCCAGTCTGTCTCGATTGTGCATTGTGCAAGCAGTAAACAGTAATGCAGAAAACTACCAAACTGTATCAAAATTTAAAAAATTCGATGCCGATGAGGCGACAGAAGATATTAACCTATAATTCTGCAATTGTCTATGGTTGTTGTTGTTATAAAACTGTACCTTATAACCACTACCCCAAACCGACGAGCGAAATCTGTGATTATTTATTAATTTTTGTATTTTAATCATTTTTAGTCCAATTTTTGGAACTTTCGGCAACTGAGGCGACAGAAGATATCAACCCACAGTTTTAAGATTTCGCACACTTTTTAATAAAGGGAATTCCCAACTTTTCCGCACTACCGCTAAAAGATCTAAAAAATTGGATTTTTTCGATACGCCCTAATATATGTATCTGTAGATATGTGTAGATATATGTGTGCGTGTATATATACATGTATATATATTACTGGCGCCCGGCTAACCGAAAAGTACCGGTGTCGGTAACAGTAACGGTAACAGGGTCGCGAATTCAAAGGTTTTTTCCCATCTCAAAAAATGTCCAACGTGCCTAAAGAAGTTTTCACTTCAAAAAATATGAAATATAAAAAATCTATTAGAGTTTTCAGTAAAAAAAATAAATGGTTTTCACATTTATTCTCTATCCCGGGAAGACCGGGTTGGATGCTCTAGTTTTATTAAATTCCTAAACCTAAAAGGAAATAAAGCTGAACCGTCTTGCTTGCACATCTGTTTTGACTCAACATGTTAAATGAGTAGTAAGAATCAATATGTTATTGTTTTACCTTGATATAATTTGACACTTTGTTGACCGGTAATGAGTATACTTGTCAAGAATTTAGCAATTTTTGTTTTAAATTAAAGTCACTAACCAGAATTCTTTAATACTCATCTTTGGTTTATTTAGCCACGAAATGTCTGAATAAATGAATCTAAACAGGGGCTTTTTGTCCAAAGGTCTTTTGAAAGATGTTTTTTAAACATAACATTTAAAAAAAAATAACCTACAGAAATGTAACAAATAAGCCACATTTAAAATCCAATAATAAGTTTCTATTGGCTTCTTTCGAAATGAAGAGTTGATACAGTCTAAAACAGTCTATTATTATTTTCGTGAGAGGTGTGGAACACACCTGAACCCCTCTTTTAAGGTAACATTTTAACACATGGATGTAAATAAAAATTTTCTTCCAGGTAGTGTTGCAAAGGGTGAAAAAAAACGGGTTTGTTTCCAGGAATAAACCAGGTTTTTTTGGGAGGGAAATTTTAAATATTCCTGGGAGTTTTCAGAAAGTTTTAAAAATGGAATTTTTTAATTTATTATTTTTAAGGATTTAAAATTTTGTCAATGTAAACAATTTTTGTTTTCAAAATTGTAAACAAAATTAATAGAATAAATATTTTAAAAAAATAGCAAAGTTTACATGAAAACTAACGAAATACATACTTAAATTGCAGAACATACTTAAATTGCAGAATTAATTTACATACTTAAATTGCAGAAATATGAAGTAAAACAACTTAAAATATCCTAAATAATTTTACATTTTAATAGCCGATAAGTAAAAAGCAAGAGGGACAGATAACAGATTCATTTGCTTGACATGAATATAAACATCACTCCTGTTCTCCAAATCAGCCAACGTAAACAAAAAAGAAAATGAACAAAACTGGAAGAAATCAATGCAAAAATACAATGCAACTCAATAGAAAATTGATATAGAGTAGGGGTGCACAACCTTTTTAAGCGAAGGGCCACTTACAAAAATGACTGGGTTGTCGAGGGCCACCATCAGTAGAATTTTGTTTGCAGGAGGTGTGACCGGGGGGGGGGGCGGCTAGGTTCCTTCCTTCCCAGTCAACGTATTCAGTTCTGTTGGTATAAGGATATATCAACAGTTTACATTTGTATTTATACAAGAGATATAGCTAAGATTATTTTCAGAGAGTGAAAATACTCCTTGACTTTATTTGAAGGAGTAAATTTAGCTTTAAAGATTGCCAGTGACGAAAAAAAATTGTGTTTTCATGAATGAAGGTGGGGAGGAGGAGAAACATATTATTCTAAATTGTACTTCTTAACATATTCAGTCATAAAATGTGGATATCAACTAGGGGTGCACAGCCTTTATAAGAGGAGGGTCAGTCACAAAAATGACTGGATTGTCGAGAGCCAACATCCGTAGGGTGAACAAAATTTTGTTTCGGGCAAGGAGGGGGAGGATCGGCCTAAAAGTTCATAAAAATGGGGGCGGGGGGGGGGCTAATTTTAAAAGGAGAGTTAGCTCCCTATACTCAACCATCTCCTTAGTCAGTATAACCCATTTCAGTTGGCAAGGATAGAAAAATCTTGCATTTATTTTCCATGCGTGATTGACAATATTCATAGTTTTTTTCCTAGTGATTGACAAAATTCGCGATTTTTACGCAGACGATTGGCGAAATTTACAATTTACACACACCCGATCGGCAAAAGTAACGATTTATCCGCGCCGATCGGCAAAATTAGCGATTTTTACGCATACGATCGACGGAATTTTCGATTTATACGCACCTGATCGGCAAAATGTACGATTTTTACGTGCCCGAACGACAAAATTCATGACTTCTACGAGCCCAATCGGCGAAATTCGTGATATTTAAGCGCCTAATCGGCAAAATTCGCGATTTTTACGCAGGTGATCGGCGAAATTTACGATTTATACGCACCCGATCGGCAAAATTCGCGATTTTTACGTGCCCGAACGGGAAAATTCATGATTTTTACGCGCCCGATCGGCAAAATTTACGATTTATACGCACCCGATCGACAAAATTCATGATTTTTACGCCCCCGATCGGCAAAATTCGCAATTTTTACGTGCCCGAACGGCAAAATTCATGACTTTTACGAGCCCAATCGGCGATATTCGTGATTTTTAAGCGCCTAATCGGCAAAATTTGCGATTTTTATGACCCCGATCGGCAAAATTCGCGATTTTTACGTACCCTATCTGCAAAATTCGCGATTTTTACAGGCCTGATCGACAAAATTCATGATTTTTACGCCCCCGATCGGCAAAATTCGCGATTTTTACCTGCCTGAACGGCAAAATTCATTATTTTTACGCGCCTGAACGGCAAAATTCATTATTTTTACGCACCCGATCGGCAAAATTCGTGATTTTTAAGCGCCTAATCGGCAAAATTTGCGATTTTTACGCCCCTGATCGGCAAAATTCACGATTTTTACGTATACGATCGGCGAAATTTACGGTTTATACGCACATGATCGGCAAAATTCGCGATTTATACGCACCCTATCGGCAAAATTCGCGATTTTTATGGGCCCGATTGGCAAAATTCACGATTTTTACACAGGCGATCGGCAAAATTTACGATTTATACGCACCCGATCGACAAAATTCATGATTTTTACGCGCCCAATCGACAAAATTAGCGATTTTTATGGGCCCTATCGGCAAAATTCACGATTTTTACGCAGGCGATCGGCGAAATTTACGATTTATACGCACCCGATCGGCAAAATTCGCGATTTATACGCACCCTATCGGCAAAATTCACGATTTTTATGGGCCCTATTGGCAAAATTCACGATTTTTACGCAGGCGATCGGCGAAATTTACGATTTATACGCACCCGATCAAACAAAATTCGCGATTTTTACGCATACGATCGGCGAAATTTACGATTTATACGCACTTGATCGGCAAAATTCGCGATTTATACACCCCCTATCGCCAAAAGTCGCGATTTTTTGCGTCCGATCGGCGAAATTGATCCGCGGGCCACCAGTAATCCGATCGCGGGCCACTTTTGGCCCGCGGGCCACAGGTTGTGCACCCCTAATATAGAGTATGCCTGAATAATAAATATGTAGCTTACAGAAATTAAACAAATTTAAAGAAACTTTCAAATCCTCAACTTTTTTTTTCTCATGCCATACAGTTTCCCCCTTCTTCCAGTATATTCAGTTCAAATTTGAAGTCACTCTGACCAATGGTTCTTTTTTATTACAGCATTTTAAAAATGGGACTTTAATAGCAATCACCCTGTAGATATTTCCTTTTTTTTTTAGATTTGAACCAATACAATTTACTTTTAGTAAGATTGAATTAACATGTGATTTTTAATGCTAAATATTTGGTAGAATTTTAATCTAATATCAACTGAAAGTAGTTTAACATCTATATATTTAACGCGAAAAGCACATTCTGTCAAATCCACTTTTCACACGAAAATGACCCATTTGCGCATGCATAAAATTAAATTTAGAACCTAACCAGTTTTAGAGTTGACTCGAGCTAGAAATTGTTGGCCGAATGGTATAAAGCGTGGTGCTTCTCTGTCCCAATCATGGTGTCGGTTCGAAATCCAATCCGGACATAATGATTTTTCTTATTTTATTGACAATAATTCATTTTAACAATGCTATATTTAATCCAGGAGGAAAAGTTGCATAATTTGTATTATTTTATTTGAATGCTTTATAATTAAGTAAAATTTAACACCCAAGAATATTTTTTTAATTACTAAATTTATATTAAAAGTATTTAAATTAAAAGATCGCGCATGTAATTATCGATTAAATAAATTGAACTTGTCTACAATTTTTATTATATTTGGTATGACCATTATCAAAATGCCATACATATAAGATAACTATATAATTATTTTTCACAAAAAAGGAAAAGTAAAAGGAGAGAACAAAATGAAGGGAAAATATTCGTACAGGAAATTATATATTATAAATATTTATGTTATTTCATTTCATCTGTCACGTGGACTAAATGCAATATTTTAAAAAAATAATTTCAAAATGAAACATGTTGTACACCTTCAAAATGTTAAAATATGCGAATATTTTCATAATCGGGTTTTTATCATGATTCAATACGTTTTCCAAACTCATATATTTACTATTCTCTATTACTCATATTGATACTCGCTTTGTATTTTTCTGAAACATTTGAAAAATCCGTTAAACTTCCGATATGACGTCAGATTTTCTTTTTAATTCTCTAATGACGTGATATTAATTTGCTTTGTGTACATACACATACTCATTACTCCTTGTATTATTGAGAAATCTTTCCGTTTTATTACACTCGCATGCGAAATAAATTGAGCAAATGAATATATTCGAATTTTTTCATCTTCATAAAACCACAAAGCATAGTTCGTATGAAACTATGAACTAGCTATAGTAGTACGAACGCACCTCATTTGTCACGTAAAATCTTCATGGAAATATATAACTTATAAATATTATACTGTTTACCGTATATTACTCCAATGACCCTACTATACATGTTACTACCAGATATTACAATAATTAAAACACTGCAGGTTTTGTAAAACAGTATAGTATAGTATAGTATATATTCTTTTGAATGTCTCTGCAAAATCCGTTTTAAACAGGTCTTTGTCCCTGTCGCGCTTGTCTGTCCGTGCTCTAACTTACGTAATTATACTCGGATCGTGTCGCTCGTTGAAAATTGTACGTCAAACGTGACAAATGAGGTGCGTTCGTACTACTATAGCCAGTTATATATAAATATTCAGATCTGGATGCTATCTCGGAAGCTCTGTACGTGTGTAAAGATTTCGTCTTCATAAAACCACAAAGCATAGTTCGTATGAAACTATGAACTAGCTATAGTAGTACGAACGCACCTCATTTGTCACGTAAAATCTTCATGGAAATATATAACTTATAAATATTATACTGTTTACCGTATATTACTCCAATGACCCTACTATACATGTTACTACCAGATATTACAATAATTAAAACACTGCAGGTTTTGTAAAACAGTATAGTATAGTATAGTATATATTCTTTTGAATGTCTCTGCAAAATCCGTTTTAAACAGGTCTTTGTCCCTGTCGCGCTTGTCTGTCCGTGCTCTAACTTACGTAATTATACTCGGATCGTGTCGCTCGTTGAAAATTGTACGTCAAACGTGACAAATGAGGTGCGTTCGTACTACTATAGCCAGTTATATATAAATATTCAGATCTGGATGCTATCTCGGAAGCTCTGTACGTGTGTAAAGATTTCGTCTTCATAAAACCACAAAGCATAGTTCGTATGAAACTATGAACTAGCTATAGTAGTACGAACGCACCTCATTTGTCACGTAAAATCTTCATGGAAATATATAACTTATAAATATTATACTGTTTACCGTATATTACTCCAATGACCCTACTATACATGTTACTACCAGATATTACAATAATTAAAACACTGCAGGTTTTGTAAAACAGTATAGTATAGTATAGTATATATTCTTTTGAATGTCTCTGCAAAATCCGTTTTAAACAGGTCTTTGTCCCTGTCGCGCTTGTCTGTCCGTGCTCTAACTTACGTAATTATACTCGGATCGTGTCGCTCGTTGAAAATTGTACGTCAAACGTGACAAATGAGGTGCGTTCGTACTACTATAGCCAGTTATATATAAATATTCAGATCTGGATGCTATCTCGGAAGCTCTGTACGTGTGTAAAGATTTCGTCTTCATAAAACCACAAAGCATAGTTCGTATGAAACTATGAACTAGCTATAGTAGTACGAACGCACCTCATTTGTCACGTAAAATCTTCATGGAAATATATAACTTATAAATATTATACTGTTTACCGTATATTACTCCAATGACCCTACTATACATGTTACTACCAGATATTACAATAATTAAAACACTGCAGGTTTTGTAAAACAGTATAGTATAGTATAGTATATATTCTTTTGAATGTCTCTGCAAAATCCGTTTTAAACAGGTCTTTGTCCCTGTCGCGCTTGTCTGTCCGTGCTCTAACTTACGTAATTATACTCGGATCGTGTCGCTCGTTGAAAATTGTACGTCAAACGTGACAAATGAGGTGCGTTCGTACTACTATAGCCAGTTATATATAAATATTCAGATCTGGATGCTATCTCGGAAGCTCTGTACGTGTGTAAAGATTTCGTCTTCATATACAAACAAAATGGGTATCTGCTATTCTGGTACCATATGGTACCGCTAGGACTTAATGGGTTAATCGTCAAGCGACCGAGATATTTATTTTATGACAGAAATGAAATCTGCAGACGATATAATTCATTTCATAGAATTAAAAATCATCAAGATCTGAATATTTATTATAACTAGCTATAGTACGAACGCACCTCATTTGTCACGTTTTGACGTACAATTTCCATCTGTTTTTTTTTTTTTTTTTTTTTTTTTTTTTTTTTTTTTTTCCTAGCTTCTGGCTCCTCCCCGGGCCTATATCCCAAGTGTAGATAATTAACCGTCAAAAATCAACCCTTTTTTTTTTCTCAAAACTGATTTTTCAACGATTTCAGATTTTTGAAATGCTGCGAGCGTCCTTAGTTTATGATCAAAATTCACGAAAATTATTGATAAGGATATTGTTGTACAAGGAAACTAAACATGCATTTTGAAATTCGACTTCATTACGATAGTTACATATGATTTTTAACTCCTTTTGCGACGAGCGTCCTTTACAGAATTTTAAATCTTTCACACACCGGTTTATGAAAAACAGAAATTTTCGACTCATTGAATCGCAGAAATGCTGTCATTAAATAAGGCAAAGCTTACAACTTTTGATGAAAATCGATAAGAAATTCAGAAAAAAATATCTAAAAACTTAAATATACCAGAGATTAAACAAGTTGGAAATTGTACGTCAAACGTGACAAATGAGGTGCGTTCGTACTATAGCTAGTTATATAATATAAATATTCAGATCTGGACGATTTTTAATTCTGTGAAATGAATTATATCGTCTGCATATTAATTTCTATAATAAAATAAGTATCTCGGAAGCTCCTATTAAAAAAAAAGCGCCGATTTAAAAGAAAAAAAAAATCAAATTTCTTAATAAATATTTTTATTAATATTTTCTAAAGTTTTGATTCGATTTTTACAAAATTTGAAATGTCTCGACCAAATTCTGCAAAGATAATATACATTCAATTTCAAACCATTCGGTTGGGTAGTTTTTGCGTTGTTATATGCGGACGGACCAGACGACGACAATAGGTGCTACGTATTTCTATAATTACGAACGCACCTAAAAAGAAAAAAAAAAAAAAAAAATAAATAAATAAATAAATAAATTAGAATAGTAGAAAGAATTACAAATAGAATAATTAGAAATTCCTAAATTTATCACTTTAATTAAAACAAAAACGAAAAATCATGCGTCAAGCATAGATTATGTAACACTTTCCAACGCTTTCAAAATAATTTTACAAATCGTTACCATTTAATAAACTGAAAGATAACATCTAAGTATAGTTATAGTACGAACGCACCTCATTTGTCACGTTTTGACGTACAATTTCAGGAATGTCCAACATCTATTTCCAACATATACAATATTCGAAAAATTGTCCGAATACTTTTATTCAGCCTGTATAGGATCTATATATTTGTATATAATATATACCACATAGGATGCTAAATTTTAGTTTAGTTTGGAAACGCGTAGCACAGTTTAAAATTCTCCTACTCGAGTTTCTTTCAGTAAACGGAAATGTGTTCGCGAACTTTTGTGCTGCCCACTATATGAAATACAGAATTTATACACACCAAGTAATAGACAAAAAGTGTTCAATTTAAAATCGCGTTCAGCAACTTAAAACGCACTTCCAGGAATTATCGTTAAAAGACGGTAGAGAATTTTTTTGTGTGTCCCTGTCAATGAACGATGACTGCTATTCTGACACACTATTCTGTAAGTAAGCCTCGTGTAAATGCACCTTAGTGATCTATATAAATTTCAATGCGTTTAAAATAGTGAAACATTATTTAATTAAACCGCAAACGATTTTTCTCCATAGAGTTGGGTTGGTTTGATTATTGACAGCCAATTATCTACACTAGGGATATAGAGCCGGGGGGGAGTGCCCTTCGTGGGGGGGGGGTCTTTCTAAGGGAACCTAATCCGTATTTATTTACGCATGGATAAATCCACGGCTCGGAGAAAACCACGAAAACTCCGAACGATTAGGCCGATTGGGATCGAACCCAGCACCTCCCGTCTACCAGCTTCGAGAGCAGAACCTCTCAGCCACAATTTCAAGCATAGATGTAGTAAGTCACTTCAGTTGAAATCCAAGCATATTTACGGGAGTTAGAGCACGGCCAGACAAACCGAAGTCATAAACACTTTTCAACTAGGTTGGAAAGTGTTAAAAATAAATGCTTCAGATTTGTTTGTAAAGTATTCCAAGTATGCAGAAGGTTTTAAAATACAAGTTCAAATTCTAAGTCAATATTTAACTTGATTAAAGGTGCGTGAAGAGAAATTGACAAAGCGTAGCTTGCTAGTATTTCAATAAGCGACTTATTAACCGCAGATGTCTCTCACTCTTCGCTCAGCAGTTAAAATAAATAAATAAATAAATAAATAAATAAATAAATAAAAAATAATAATTAAAAAAAAAAAAAAAAAGAAAAAAAAAAAATTCTTTCATATTTATGAATTTTTTTTTTTTTTTTTTTTTTTTTTTTTTTTTTTTTTAAATTATTTTTTATTTATTTATTTATTTTTTATTTTTTATTTATTATTATTTTTTATTTTTTTTACTGCTGAAAGCAAGAGTTCAGCGTTTACACACCTGCAGTTTCAAGTTAAACTCGAGATCATTAATAAGTTACAATTTACAATACTTCAAATATAATGAAATTTATATGCCTCATTGAATTGGAAGTAATTCGTCGTAATTAAATAAAAATCATGCACTCGCGACATCATAATTCACTTTTATATTTTAACAGAACAGAATTATAAGGCTACTATAATTCATTTGACCGAAAATTATTCATTTATATAATTATTCATTTAACCGTTATCATTATCTTTTTAAGTTATCACATTTCGCTATAATACTACGTTACATTACGGTCTATGGGGAAAATTTTTGAAATTCAATATTTGAAAAACGCCATAATCATTAGATTTCAAATTTATATCAAGAAAAATACAATTTTTTCACCTTTTTAATGCAGTTTGCACAAAAGTATATTATTCTATAAAGTCTCTTGTAGCGCATCTCACTGATAGTATATATTAATTTCAATATGCATGAAATTGTAAAAAATTGTTTGTGTATATAATTCAAACTTTGCGAATACTAGCAAGCTACGCTTTGTCAATTTCTCTTCACGCACCTTTAATCAAGTTAAATATTGACTTAGAATTTGAACTTGTATTTTAAAACCTTCTGCATACTTGGAATACTTTACAAACAAATCTGAAGCATTTATTTTTAACACTTTCCAACCTAGTTGAAAAGTGTTTATGACTTCGGTTTGTCTGGCCGTGCTCTAACTCCCGTAAATATGCTTGGATTTCAACTGAAGTGACTTACTACATCTATGCTTGAAATTGTGGCTGAGAGGTTCTGCTCTCGAAGCTGGTAGACGGGAGGTGCTGGGTTCGATCCCAATCGGCCTAATCGTTCGGAGTTTTCGTGGTTTTCTCCGAGCCGTGGATTTATCCATGCGTAAATAAATACGGATTAGGTTCCCTTAGAAAGACCCCCCCCCCACGAAGGGCACTCCCCCCCGGCTCTATATCCCTAGTGTAGATAATTGGCTGTCAATAATCAAACCAACCCAACTCTATGGAGAAAAATCGTTTGCGGTTTAATTAAATAATGTTTCACTATTTTAAACGCATTGAAATTTATATAGATCACTAAGGTGCATTTACACGAGGCTTACTTACAGAATAGTGTGTCAGAATAGCAGTCATCGTTCATTGACAGGGACACACAAAAAAATTCTCTACCGTCTTTTAACGATAATTCCTGGAAGTGCGTTTTAAGTTGCTGAACGCGATTTTAAATTGAACACTTTTTGTCTATTACTTGGTGTGTATAAATTCTGTATTTCATATAGTGGGCAGCACAAAAGTTCGCGAACACATTTCCGTTTACTGAAAGAAACTCGAGTAGGAGAATTTTAAACTGTGCTACGCGTTTCCAAACTAAACTAAAATTTAGCATCCTATGTGGTATATATTATATACAAATATATAGATCCTATACAGGCTGAATAAAAGTATTCGGACAATTTTTCGAATATTGTATATGTTGGAAATAGATGTTGGACATTCCTGAAATTGTACGTCAAAACGTGACAAATGAGGTGCGTTCGTACTATAACTATACTTAGATGTTATCTTTCAGTTTATTAAATGGTAACGATTTGTAAAATTATTTTGAAAGCGTTGGAAAGTGTTACATAATCTATGCTTGACGCATGATTTTTCGTTTTTGTTTTAATTAAAGTGATAAATTTAGGAATTTCTAATTATTCTATTTGTAATTCTTTCTACTATTCTAATTTATTTATTTTTTTTTTTTTTTTTTTTTTTTTTTTTTCTTTTTAGGTGCGTTCGTAATTATAGAAATACGTAGCACCTATTGTCGTCGTCTGGTCCGTCCGCATATAACAACGCAAAAACTACCCAACCGAATGGTTTGAAATTGAATGTATATTATCTTTGCAGAATTTGGTCGAGACATTTCAAATTTTGTAAAAATCGAATCAAAACTTTAGAAAATATTAATAAAAATATTTATTAAGAAATTTGATTTTTTTTTTCTTTTAAATCGGCGCTTTTTTTTTAATAGGAGCTTCCGAGATACTTATTTTATTATAGAAATTAATATGCAGACGATATAATTCATTTCACAGAATTAAAAATCGTCCAGATCTGAATATTTATATTATATAACTAGCTATAGTACGAACGCACCTCATTTGTCACGTTTGACGTACAATTTCCAACTTGTTTAATCTCTGGTATATTTAAGTTTTTAGATATTTTTTTCTGAATTTCTTATCGATTTTCATCAAAAGTTGTAAGCTTTGCCTTATTTAATGACAGCATTTCTGCGATTCAATGAGTCGAAAATTTCTGTTTTTCATAAACCGGTGTGTGAAAGATTTAAAATTCTGTAAAGGACGCTCGTCGCAAAAGGAGTTAAAAATCATATGTAACTATCGTAATGAAGTCGAATTTCAAAATGCATGTTTAGTTTCCTTGTACAACAATATCCTTATCAATAATTTTCGTGAATTTTGATCATAAACTAAGGACGCTCGCAGCATTTCAAAAATCTGAAATCGTTGAAAAATCAGTTTTGAGAAAAAAAAAAGGGTTGATTTTTGACGGTTAATTATCTACACTTGGGATATAGGCCCGGGGAGGAGCCAGAAGCTAGGAAAAAAAAAAAAAAAAAAAAAAAAAAAAAAAACAGATGGAAATTGTACGTCAAAACGTGACAAATGAGGTGCGTTCGTACTATAGCTAGTTATAATAAATATTCAGATCTTGATGATTTTTAATTCTATGAAATGAATTATATCGTCTGCAGATTTCATTTCTGTCATAAAATAAATATCTCGGTCGCTTGACGATTAACCCATTAAGTCCTAGCGGTACCATATGGTACCAGAATAGCAGATACCCATTTTGTTTGTATATGAAGACGAAATCTTTACACACGTACAGAGCTTCCGAGATAGCATCCAGATCTGAATATTTATATATAACTGGCTATAGTAGTACGAACGCACCTCATTTGTCACGTTTGACGTACAATTTTCAACGAGCGACACGATCCGAGTATAATTACGTAAGTTAGAGCACGGACAGACAAGCGCGACAGGGACAAAGACCTGTTTAAAACGGATTTTGCAGAGACATTCAAAAGAATATATACTATACTATACTATACTGTTTTACAAAACCTGCAGTGTTTTAATTATTGTAATATCTGGTAGTAACAGTAGGGTCATTGGAGTAATATACGGTAAACAGTATAATATTTATAAGTTATATATTTCCATGAAGATTTTACGTGACAAATGAGGTGCGTTCGTACTACTATAGCTAGTTCATAGTTTCATACGAACTATGCTTTGTGGTTTTATGAAGACGAAATCTTTACACACGTACAGAGCTTCCGAGATAGCATCCAGATCTGAATATTTATATATAACTGGCTATAGTAGTACGAACGCACCTCATTTGTCACGTTTGACGTACAATTTTCAACGAGCGACACGATCCGAGTATAATTACGTAAGTTAGAGCACGGACAGACAAGCGCGACAGGGACAAAGACCTGTTTAAAACGGATTTTGCAGAGACATTCAAAAGAATATATACTATACTATACTATACTGTTTTACAAAACCTGCAGTGTTTTAATTATTGTAATATCTGGTAGTAACATGTATAGTAGGGTCATTGGAGTAATATACGGTAAACAGTATAATATTTATAAGTTATATATTTCCATGAAGATTTTACGTGACAAATGAGGTGCGTTCGTACTACTATAGCTAGTTCATAGTTTCATACGAACTATGCTTTGTGGTTTTATGAAGACGAAATCTTTACACACGTACAGAGAGCTTCCGAGATAGCATCCAGATCTGAATATTTATATATAACTGGCTATAGTAGTACGAACGCACCTCATTTGTCACGTTTGACGTACAATTTTCAACGAGCGACACGATCCGAGTATAATTACGTAAGTTAGAGCACGGACAGACAAGCGCGACAGGGACAAAGACCTGTTTAAAACGGATTTTGCAGAGACATTCAAAAGAATATATACTATACTATACTATACTGTTTTACAAAACCTGCAGTGTTTTAATTATTGTAATATCTGGTAGTAACATGTATAGTAGGGTCATTGGAGTAATATACGGTAAACAGTATAATATTTATAAGTTATATATTTCCATGAAGATTTTACGTGACAAATGAGGTGCGTTCGTACTACTATAGCTAGTTCATAGTTTCATACGAACTATGCTTTGTGGTTTTATGAAGACGAAATCTTTACACACGTACAGAGCTTCCGAGATAGCATCCAGATCTGAATATTTATATATAACTGGCTATAGTAGTACGAACGCACCTCATTTGTCACGTTTGACGTACAATTTTCAACGAGCGACACGATCCGAGTATAATTACGTAAGTTAGAGCACGGACAGACAAGCGCGACAGGGACAAAGACCTGTTTAAAACGGATTTTGCAGAGACATTCAAAAGAATATATACTATACTATACTATACTGTTTTACAAAACCTGCAGTGTTTTAATTATTGTAATATCTGGTAGTAACATGTATAGTAGGGTCATTGGAGTAATATACGGTAAACAGTATAATATTTATAAGTTATATATTTCCATGAAGATTTTACGTGACAAATGAGGTGCGTTCGTACTACTATAGCTAGTTCATAGTTTCATACGAACTATGCTTTGTGGTTTTATGAAGATGAAAAAATTCGAATATATTCATTTGCTCAATTTATTTCGCATGCGAGTGTATATATG